>OX328098.1:15354203-16566125 GCA_946811185.2 Hippopus hippopus
CTTCAGACTGCCAACACAAGGCCTTCATCACTGAGGAACAGGAAAACCCATATCTGAGGAAAAATGAATGCTTTTGTGATCTGATTAGTTGTGTAGAGTACTGAGTAAGAAGCTTGTGGATCATTAAAGTAACAACAAAGCGGGTGTTTAAATGCATTTGAATTTATATCATACCGTTTAAAATTATCGAAATGATTGTGAAGATGACTATCTGTCATTGTACGGTCGGTTCAAGTGTTAACTGCTGACAGAGAAATTAATTTCAAAACTAGGTTAAAACCTGCTAGGTAGCTGTGTTTTTTACTTTTTGCCTGATTTTAAAATTCTTTTTTTCTGCCAGCGACTAACCCATGGCCCTACCACACGATAACAGACTGTCATCTCTACAATATTTTTCATACTTTTAAATGGTATGATTTGAATTCAAATGTATTATGACCCCTGCTTTTATATTTTGGCATTTACTGGGCCTTTAAATGGCCGCTGACAACAGTTAGATTGAGCAAGTGTGCTGCTATGTGGAAAGGTGGTTTAGTGCATCTGAAAAAAATATTGATTTAGGTCAACTCACGCGATCTGCACATTTTTCGACGTCAAAAGACTATTCTACATCGTTATTCAGTCAGTATTAGCTCTACCGGCCAAAGGTCAGAGAGCTTATGTCATGGCCCAGTAATAGCTATCGAATCGAAATTGGTCCCACCTAAGGGGGTCACGAGTGTTACATTGGTCTATTTCGTGAAAAATAAATAAATATGAATATATGCCTATTCTTGTTCCTTACCAAATGGCTGCCAAATTTGGCAAGTGGTTTTCTCTACCAAGTTTGTTAAAAAATTAGCCTTTGGGTCAATATTGGCCTTGCACTATGGGTCATGAGTTGTACATGGGATTTGATATAGTGAAAACTACCAAGTTTTCCCCGAGTTCAAAATTTGCTACTATAGAGGGGGGGGTCTCACATTGTTTTCTGGTTTTGGTTCTGTTAAGTCTACATACTACGAGTATTTATCACATAAAACTTTCCCCGGCAGTGTGTTAAACCCATGAATTATTTTTGATAATACACTAGTGTATTATCGGTTTTTTTTTTCGGTCCCAATTCGATCAATTTTCAGTCATGAGCGCGTGAAGCCGGAGAAGCCAACCACAGCTCGTGCCGGAATGTATACTACTATGCCGTTTCGCGGAAAAAATGACGTAATTGTTGCTAAGACGTATACGCGTGGACAGTTGTTTTTATTTTATTTTCATGTTTAATAAAAAAGGGGATGCAGCGAAAGTTTTCTAAAATCAACAGAATTGCTAGAATAGGTGAACTTACCCCCTCTAGAAACTGTTTTATTCTACCTTCGGTGTAAATGTCAAAGAGCTATATACTTCTGCATATACACAATTGAAACTGAACTACAGTTCTAAACATGGACCCTCGAAAGGTATATATGCTAAAGACGATGATGCAGGATACCTTATTTGTCTCTCATTCGTTTTATGTGATGAATAGTCTTACATTCGTTTTTATGTGCTAGTCTATAATTTTCTATTATACTGACGTCCATAAAAAACGCCTCATCTCCCTCTGTCGCGTCATATTTCATGAATTAAATATCGAATGCATGATTTCGTAATTTAAAAACGAACTTTGTCAATATTTCTACACACATCACATGACACACAAGCGTTTAGCTCAATATTACACAAATTTAACAGCCATTTCAACAAACTCACCCCCTAAAATTCATCAATACCGTGTATGGCCTCCTTGACTTGCTATCAGTGCCTGCAGTCGCCGTCCCATGGACCCACACAGACTACGCAGGAGGTAGCGTGGAATGCGAGCCCACTCTTCACGAAGAGCATTGGTCAATTCTTGGACGTTTTGCGGCTATGGGTTACGTCGACGTAAACGACGTCCAAGGATGTCCCACATGTGTTCGATTGGGTTACAATCAGGAGAGTTAGCAGGCCATGGCAGCACGGCAATATTATTGGCCATGAGAAAGTTTCTGGTAAATCTGGCCATGTGGGGGCGCGCATTGTCATGTTGAAATTTAAGGCTACGGCGTTGCTGAAACATGGGAACGACCACAGGACGAAGAATTTGGTTTACATACCGTCTGGCATTTAAATGACCATTAATTACCACTAGGTCAGTCCTAAATGTGTGGTTTATTGCTGCCCAAACCATTATACCACCACCACCAAAACGGTTGTGCTCCAGAACACAACTTTGGGTGTACCGTTCATTACGTCGACAGTAAACGCGGACTCGTTCGTCGGCACAGGAGAGGTTAGTTTTAGTTTAAACATATTTTATTGCCAAGTTAGGTTACAAGAATAAAATTTACAGTACAGAACAATATACATAATCAAACGACTAGGCAAAAGGGTCTGACCACAAGTTCTCACAATTTAGATTCGGTCATTCCCTTTATGAAATTACATTTTTTAGAGTCGCCCGTTTTCATTTTTGGATTTCTAATATTGCACTAATTTTTCATTTCATTTTGGACGACAATTTTGTTCCAGTTACTCACTAACATGGTAATGGCAATTAACAAGTCAAGTTCTATTGGTGAAATACAAAAAAAAAAAAATACATTTCTTAAAATAAAAGAAAGTGAAGGAAACAAAAAAAAAACCCTCAGATTTTAAGATTTTAACTAAATGATTACTAGTAGATGAATCGTAAGTCAGTGGGGTCCCAAGATTCGGGCGGATTGGTTAAATATTTATCGTTTGCTGCTGCAGGATTACTTGAATCGTCCAGTATCCTTTATATAAGTTTGTACAGTCATAAATATCGTTGTCTTCGAAACTGAGATTATCGGATCCATACAATAGAATGTTAATATTTAATGGATGAAATCGATGTAAATTTTGAAAGAGATTATTTCTCTGTTCTGTGTATTGTGTGCATCTGAAGAAATAATGTTCAGCATCTTCTTGATCGTAACCGCACCTACACCTTGGATTTTGAGATATATAATTCGAGAAAATGTCAAAGTTCAGATTGCTGCATCTGTTACGAATCCTTGTATGTATGACAGATAGATGACGTTTACCGACAAAATAGTGTTTTGGAACATCGGAAACTTGAAAGGTCTGTAGAATACGAGATTTAAACTGCGACAAAGATTCCAAGGATTTCATATCGTCGGAGAGTTCGTTCCATAGAGTAACTGCTGATGGAATGAAAGACTTCGTCATCAATTCAGTTCGACAAGCAACTAAATCGATATCATTAGCATTGCGGAGTAAATAATTAGTTCTTGCGTTAACATTTAAAGGAAAGATATCGTTTAAGTATTGTGGAGTCTGGCCGTTGAGTATTTTATAAATAAGTACAAGTTTCTGATATTTGCGCCTATTGTCTAATGTTAACCGACCAATTTCTTTGTACAGGTCAAGAGTAGAAGCTGATCTTGTAATACCGGTTACTATTCTTGCGGCCTCAACTTGAATTTTTTCCAGACGATCCTTTTCCGTCATAGTACAATTATCCCAGACTACTGAGAAGTATTCAAGAAGTGGTCGCAAAAAAGATACATATATTTGGTTGAGAGAATCTCTCTTTAGCCTAAATTTTAAAGATCTCATAATTCCCAGGATCTTGTTTGCAGACTGAGTTACATTATCAATATGTTCACGCCATTTACCATTACTACTTAGAGTTAATCCAAGGTGTTTATGATTCGTAACAAACTGAATTGGAACATTGTTAAACAATAAATCTGGTGGCTGAACATTTCTGTTTGTGAAGTGCATAGCTACGGTTTTTGAGGGATTAAATGACACCAGCCACTGTTTTGCCCATTTGGATACAATAAGCAGGTCATGATTTAGAATGCCCTCAATGTCTGCAATTTGGGTTGCTGTACAAGCTAGTCAGGTGTCATCTGCAAACAAACGAGATATACTTAAGAGATTGTCTGAAATATCATTCACGTAGACAAGGAAAAGTAATGGCCCAAGAACCGATCCTTGAGGAACGCCTGCATACATTGATGTTGTATTAGATCTGGCAGTTCTAACAATAACAGATTGTTGACGATTGGACAAATAATTTTTAAACCATTGAAGAAGGGAACCGTCGATGCCAAGTTGGCGAAGTTTAAAGATAAGACCTTTATGCCAGACTCTATCGAATGCCTTCGATATATCGCAGAATACAATACATAGGTTTTGTTTTACATCTAAAGCAGAAACGATTTGATGATATATTTCGATCAGTTGATGGACTGTTGAATGTGCCCGCAAGAAACCAGACTGCTTTTCGTAGAGTAGATGATTTGAGTGTAGGTGGTTGAACAGATGCTTATATACACACCTTTCCATCAGTTTACCGACACAACTTAAAAGAGATATTGGTCGATAATTGCAAACTAAAGATTTATCTCCCTTTTTGAAAAGTGGATTAACTAATGAATGTTTCCATTTTTGAGGGAGAGGTTAAAACGGGATTCGTCACTGAAGACCACATCACGCCAACGTCTTCCAATGTTGTTTTGAGCCCACTGCCGACGTTCCCGACGGTGGCGGTCAGTTAGCACAACACCACGGTATGGCCGCCTGCACAATATTCCACGCTCCCGAAGACGTCGCCTTATTGTATTCCGACTTACATGTCTTCCGTGATTCCCTATAACCATGACGTTGTGAATTGCGCTGTGACAAAACGGTTTCGCAAGTGACGTTGACGGATGAAATTGTCTTGTCGTACAGATGTCACACGCGGAGCACCAGGTGGGGGTCTATCAGACAAGCTCCCTGTTTCGTTTACCCGTCGAACAAGACGCACTATTGTTGATCTTGCAACGTTAAAGCGTCTTGCAACGTGACTTTGAGAAAGACCGCTTTCAAGCATGCCCAAAATGCGTGCTCTTATTTCATTATTTTGTCTTGGCATTTTCGAAATTGATGTTTTCAAAATATTGCTTGGAGTACTTAATTGTAAATCAATTACTGTATACACATGCGTAATTTTGACCGACATAACCACGTGGGGAAAATACATGGGGCGCATGGGCAAAACGGTGCCATGAGCCATGGTTGAAGAAAACATAATAGACTGGCACGAAATTTCATGCTTCAGTAGATTAGAGAAGTGAAAATTCTATGGTAGGCAAAAAGTGACATATATATTCTAGGTATGTACAAAGCTATCGCACTTTTTCGATGAGGCGTTTTTTATGGACGTCAGTATATATTCCTATCAGTGAATTACTGGGATTTCTCAGTGAATTATTTTTACAGTTTTTCACGGTGAATAACATTACTAGTGATAATATGGTATCATCACTAGTGATGATATAATTTTAGAATATTTGCCGGAACTACTTTTTTTTTCTTCTATATTTCCCATAGTCTAATGTTTCTGTCTCTGCTTCAAACATCTTTAGTAAACAATAGCACAGTGAAAAGATTTTCGGTACAGTCTTTCCAAACAACTCTGAGTTAACCATCTTGTGGGAGAAATCTTTTGAAAACATTTCGAGCAAAGAAAATAGCTTTTGTGGGAGAGAACTCTTGGAAAATAGTGTGGAAAAACGAGATATTAACTACCAACCAGCATTTTCTCCTTTTTCCATATTGTTTTCTTTCCTATCATAAAACCTAACATCTTTTGTACCAATTTAGTATTTGTCACTTGGAGATGTTTTTTATTTGGGAGTCTTAAACTTGTCATGTGGGAAAGAATTAACTGTCTTCTTCTAATTTCACATGGCTGGTTTTAAACTGTAAAGGACAAGAGAGAATCAGGAATATAATAAATAGAATAATGAACTGGTGGTGTGTGATATTAAAAATCTGTCACTCGAATGGGGTTTGATACGGTTAAAAGACTCGTCCTTTGGACTCGTTTTTCAACCGCATCACACTCCATTCTAGTGACAGATTGTTAATATCACACACCACCAGTTGATTATCCTCTATTTATCAGACTCGTTGGCTTAAATGTATATGACGCCCGCCAGTGCTCGGGTCAAACAATTTTCGTCAACTCGTTTGATAAAAATGATAATACATAAACACTTATGTAAGATCCTCTATTTCTTGGAGTTCATTGATATTTGATGTGTTTGATATTAAATTAGATCGGATTATATTCATTAACATCATCTCAGTATGTGAACAAAAAAATACTTTTTTGGTGGGTAGGGGCTAAGCTTTTTTTTCTCTTTTAAATTTTATTCTCGTACATATTTGTAACAGTCTACATCTTTCAGCGCCACATATATTTCGACGGGGCATCTTTCGACGGCTGAAAATACAAACCACTGAAACTCAGAAAGAATCTATCTTAACCCTTAGGCTGCTTACAGCGAATCACTGACCTTTGAGGGCAGTATAGATCAAGATCAGACTGCACAAAATGTGCAGTCTGATCTTGGATATACACTGTCCGTTAAGGAGAAATCTTACCTTCCCCCCCCAAAAAAAAAACCCTTTGAAATAGCAAAATTTGGGTTTTTATTATCGGCTTGAAAATTTCATTTAACTTTTGTAGCAGGATAAGGGTTAGATGCTGGACTAAAAAGGCGGAAGGTGTAGATCTAAGATCAGACTGCACTTTCTGTGCAGTCTGATCTTGATCGTTGCCGTCCGCAATAGCCCTGTTTTCGCCTGTTGCGCTTAAAGGGTCAATGCCAGTCGGTGCCGTTACGCGATACAGGGCCATTGTTGCTCTTATGTTAGAATAGAATGGATCTACATGTATGTTATGGGACGACTTGCTTGATGTAATGCATTACAAAGATGCATTAAAACTTTACTACACGACAAAACTTTGAACTTGTCTGAATTGAAAGCATTTGAAGACGACAAATTTAATAAGGCTCAATTGATGGGATTTGTCTGTGATAGGTTAGAAAACTTGTGGAAAAGGAGAAAATGTTGGTTAAAAGCATTTCCTCTTTTTCTCACAATGTCTTCTACAGCAGTCTTTCTCGAACTCAATAAATCTCGGAAATGTGTTTTATAGAGTTAAGCAATTGCCTTCTCAGGCTTACATTGATCGATTCTTTTTGCAGATGCATTAGAACCCGTTTTCACAGAGCATAATTCAATTATACTTAAATTGTAATTAAACCCCCCACCACCACCAAGCAAACAAGCTGTTTCGGTAGGGTAAGCCTTTTTAAGGAAATGTTTTAAAACTCAGCCATAAATTCATATATAAATATTTAAACTATAACTTACATAAATTCACCTTTTTATATTTATTTTTTGAAAGGTAATTAAATATTCAGACGTTGATTTAAGAGAGGAAATAAAAAAGATACACAAATATTTACACTAGGACCGGTTACACCAACTTCTTTATAGTTCTCCCCTTCAGTAAGCATTAAATAGTTGGTTAATCCTTTACGACACAATCCCGAGTTTTAACGATTCCGAGAAAGAAAGCTTTTGGTAATCACCATTTTCTCTTTTTCCCACTATGTTTTCTACCCTTTCAAAGATAAATTCCATGATTTTGGCCACAGATAAGACTTAGCACCTAACCTGCTAAATAAGTTAAACGAAACTTTCAAGCCAATAGTAAAAACCCAAATTTCAAACATATTTTTTTAAAAAATAAATCTAATCGGACAGTGTCGATCCAAGATCAGACTGCACGTTCTGTGCAGTCTGATCGTAATCTACACTGTCCGCTAGAGATCGTTGAGTCGCGCTTAGCAGCCCAAGGGTTAAAAGAGAGTAGTTCGATCTTGGAATCTAGAAGCTCATACACTCAGCAAAACTTATAAACAGCCATTTTTGTTTCTCCTGTAATTCGTACCAAGTAAAAGTCGGGTAAATGGAAAGAAATTGTAACATATATCTTGACGTTAGCCATGGTATTGTATAAAAAGATACTCGATTCTGCCAACAGAAGACATGTCCTTTTTTAAAAGGCGAGAAAAGACATCAATTGCGCATGCGTGGTGTATATGGGCAAAAATAGGTTAAAAGAAAAGGTTATATTACTAAAATTGGTCAGCAATAAGAAAAATGCATGAAAATTATTTTCTGCACAAACATATCAAAAAAAAAACGAGAACAGGCACTAAATTCTTTTCAGATTTAGGCTGAGCTTTGTTTTAACACTAATCAATCATTCTGCAAAAGATCAGACCAATTGAAACATCCTATTTCTGGACAGTGATGCAAAAAAAAAAAAAGGTTTACGGGAATTTATAGCTTAACCTTTAGGCTGCTAAGCTCGACTCACTGACCTTTTGCGGACAGTGTAGATCAAGATCAGACTGCACAGAACGTGCTGTCTGATCTTGGATCTACACTGTCCGATAAGAAGATATTATTTCCCAAACTATATATTTGAAATAGCAATATTCCGGTTTTTACTATTGAATTGAACATTTCATTTGAGTAATTCAGCAAGATTAGGGTTAAAAGTGGCGGTTTATAAGTTTTCTAAGAGTATTTAGTCAGGATTTCTGAGATTTAACCCTTAACCAAACGACAAAGTTTTAGATTTTGAAGCGACAAATGTAACATGGGTTAAACGATGAGGTTTGTCTGTAAACGGGCAGGAAACATTTTTGGAAAAAGGAGCAAATGCTGGTAAACGAACATTTTCCCCTTTTCATATTATGTTTTCAATATGCTTCTTTCTCTGGTTTCACCGGCATTGTGTGGAAAAGTATCAAGCGAATGTAACCCTTAAACGATATTATAATAGTATTCATGCGTGATTGAATATGTTCAATCTTATTAATTCTTTGTTGGCAGTTTAGACCAATTCTAGGCTGCAAAAACGGGCCAGTACCTTTTTTGATATATTGAGAGTCTGACCGACAAAAGCTCTATAATTGCAAGGTCTGGGTCGCTTTACTGACTGAATATATGCGTTTCACGTAATTTTATGCTTTCACGTAATTCATGCCCAGGTAATATTGCCTATTTTCCCTGCTTTGCGGAATGTGTTCAGTGATTGATTTACTGATTGGTTGACTGACTGGTTGATTGATTGACGTTCTTCGCAGTCTGATCTTGATCTTTGCCGTCTGCAAAGGCTCGTTCTTTCGCCTATTGGACATGGAAGGTTAAGATGATTTAATTGGCTGTGTACAAGTAGGTAAAGAGTTCTGCGTGGCTCTGTGGTTAAGTTTAGGATTTGTAACATGAAGGCCTCAAGTTCGAGCCTTGCTGAAAGCACTGAGTTTTTCGTGGGAGTGTCTTTTGGTAAGACACTTCAGATCTCTAGCCAAGGACTGCTGAAACCCGAGACATAGAGAACTAAGCGAGTTGTCGAACGTGGTATGACTGAAATAATGTTAGAGGTGTAAACTACCGTTCAATCAAACTGAGGATCCGGTTTAGACTGACGTACAATGTAATATTTTCAGTAAACTCTGTGCGATCTTTCAGCAGTGAACAAACATGAAAAGTGCAATAACGAGCCTAGTTTGGTGCCTCTGTCGGTTACGTAAAGGGTTTGAAACCATAGTGTTGCTGGCTCTAGTTCCTCACGAGGATTGATTATAATTAACCCTTATCCTGTTAAATATCTAAGATGAAATTTTCAAGCCGATAGTAAAAACCCAAATTTTCCTATTTCAAAGGTAGTTTTGAAAGAAAGACAACTTCCTATCGCATAGTATACATCCAAGATCAGACTGCACGTTCTGTGCAATCTGATCTTGATCTACACTGTCCGCAAAAAGTCAGTGAGTCGCGCATAGCAGCCTAAGTGTTAATCAGACAGGTTTCACTCCTTTCTCATGAGAATTGTCTTTTCTCAGTGTGTATGACGGGGAGCTGCAAACAGCTTGAAATAATTGTGTACGAAGTGCTGTAGAAGAAAATAACTCCAAGAAAGCATAGGTCGGATTTAGCGCAGCCACCTTATATCTGAATTAGTGCTGAAAACGAAACAAACATGCACACTTTGATAACGGGGGATATGTGTGCTTTTGCGGACAGTGAAGATCTTTTTAGACTGTGCATTATGCATAGTCTGACCCTGGACCTACGTTGTCAGATAATGTATGAAACCGCGAACAAACAGTAAAAGAGAAAAATTTGGTCTAATAACTAAGGACCAATAGGTAACATTGAACGGGTGTCCGTGCTTGTGAGTGGTGTCTATGGATGTGAGGTAGATCGTTGGCCTCGTAACCATAAAGTCCCGAGTTCGATACCTGGGAGCGGGTGTCAACTTTGGGATTTTTCATTGACCCACACATTCGGTGCGAGTACTGGTGCAGTTCCCAGGAAGCAGAATCGAGAGAGATTAGTATAAGATGTAAGAACTTGTTTCTCATTCGATGTAAAATAAATATGTTTAAACTAACATTGAACGGACGCACATTGTTACGCAGTCTTGCGCCATCTTGTTTATCTTGCTCTCGGTTCGGCGTCGTATTTCATCAACCTCTCTCCTTCAGATGTATAAAGGAAACATATCGGTGGTCCAAAGTATTGTTTTATGATTTATGATTGTTTACATTTCGTTTTCGAAATGGTACTCTTGCGGATTTTACGAGTCTTGAATTTTTGTTTATATCATTCGAATATAATTGCGACTGTATGTAAAACAAGGACCGTATTCAGCAAATACATTAAATGGGACTCCGAATCTTATTCTCCAGAATTCCCTACATTTTAACCCTTAGGCTGCTAAGCGCTACCTACTGACCTTTTGCGGGCAGTGTAGATCAAAATCAGACTGCACAGAACGAACAGTCTGGTCTTGGATCTACACTGTCCGATAACGAGATGCTTTCACCACAAAAAATAAATTGAAATAACACGATTTGAGTTTTTTATCATCGGTGTTAAAGTTTCATTCCATTTATGCAGCAGGATAAGTGTTAAAGTTAGAAAATATCTGGTTAGCCTAACCAATCGGATACTGTGTTACCGTCTAGACTTGAAAGTAGACTAAGAATGCAATATAGAGTAATTGAGGCATACTTTGTGAAGAGGGATGTAATGCATCTGCAACAAATATCGATTCAGGTCAGCATCCGCAGTTCCCGCGGACTGACCTGGGTCGAAACTTCATGCTATGGGTTATTTTTTTGCATGTCAGAGGACCATTCTAACTCATGAATTAATCGATTGTAAAACCAAATGGGTTTCATATCTCCACAATTATGTGATGACTTGCTAGGTATGATACATCACGGAGACGCACTGAACCCTCTTCTACCACAGCATGGCTCAATACTCATTTTAACAAGTCCTATAGTTATCTTTTTGAGCACGCTACTGCATATTCTGTCAGAAAATGAACAAGTCTCACGATAAAGCGCGATATCAATAGGTCAGGTACGGTGTTCGTAATATAAAAAAAAAAAACATCAACAAACTCATACCCAGAATAACAATTGAAAAATAAAAGCCTGAATATACTTATAAGACACTGCATCGTAATGAAATGTGCCACTTTCAGTAAAGAGTGTTGCATTGGATTGTACTCGTATTTCTTGTATGTTACCATTGATTCTTGTTTACAGGTAGTCGTGGTAATAGGTTTTACTATTTCGGCGCCATAGGCGAAACCAGGGTTTTTAGCGGATGGCATAGATCAAGATCAGACTGCACAGAACGTGCAGTCTGATCTTCGATCTATGCCATCCGCTTTTGTAGTCAAGGCTGTAAGATAAAAATCTTTCTGAGACTCATAGGATTGTATTTTAAGCCGTCAAAAATGGGTCGAGTTTACGTATTTGGCACTGAAAGAGTTAAACGCGCCTTCAGCTTGAAGAGTTCCACTAATGTAAACAAGACGAATTGGTAGTGACTACGATCAAAGAGAAATGGCGCTAGCTTGCATCTAGATGATTCTTACGGATGTGCTAACCGACCATTCTAAATCTTATTTTAATTCTAGATTCTGAGGATAGCCATCTGCCAGCTCGGTCCGTATTCACCAACTATTCCTAAAATGGTCTTAATCTTATTCTCCAACATTTTCTAAATTTAAAAGTAACACGACTTCTAATTGGCTAAACCAGTCAGAAGTTGTGTTACTTTTAAATTTAGAAAATGTTGGAAAATAAGATTAAGACTCTTCTTAAGAATGGTTGGTGAATACAGACCAAGGTTTGCTGTGAGGTTTTGTCTCAGTCGATCAAATGACCACAGTTTAGAATCTCTAAATTCCTGAATTTGTAGAGATTAGTGCACACACACACACACACGTACGTGTGTGTGTGTGTGTGTGTGTGTGTGTGTGTTACTATGAATGCTTTGAGCCAGTCCACTGGTATTTCGCTCAGCTGCTTCCGTAGTCTCACGTCTCTCTAATTACTGATGATTTTTACTTCAAACTTAGGCTACTTGTTTACAAGAACCAATACCACGAGCGCAGATAACCCTCAAATTACTGTTTTCAGTTATGTCTTTTTTTGTACTTTCTCACTGCAAAAGGCATTCGCAAGCGAACGTTGGCACCTGCATGCAAAGCTATGTTTAACTTTTTACTGCACAGTCTTTGAGGCACACTGAATAACACTCCTCTAGACTCGTTTAATAAAATTCAATGTTCAAATTATGACATATACGGTATTGTATTTGAGCATCTCCCTGGGAAAACGGGGTTTATGCATCTTCATGATGCAGTTTACTAAGCAAACCACTATATAATATGGATCCTATTTTTCTAAAAACCTACTGAATTATGAGGTAGAATGACTCTTTGATATTCAGTTAATGGAACAACTGCAGGATGAAAAATTTGACCCAGCTCAGCCTGCGCAGACTACATTGGCTAACCTGGGTCCATACTTTTTGTAGATGCATTAACCCCTTTTCACGGAGCATGGCGTGCCTAATTTCTTCCAAAGGTGTGAGGGTTTTTGACATAAATTATCGGGACCTTTGTTACCGAGGTAACTTACAAAGTATCGATAGATGTAGACTAAACCATATTAAAAGCATTTGCAGACTGAAATTTGGCTAAACTTATGGAAATAGTCTGTGAAAGGGTAGAAAACACCAAGAGAGAGAGAGAAAATGATTGTAAGCATTTTGTCATTACCCAAAAATGCTGGTGTAAGCCTTCTACATTGTTGAAACTCCGGGTTGTGTGCTAAGAGGTAAAAGTCAGGGTTTGTATTCAGCAACCATTCTTAAGAACATTCTCAGTCTTATTCTACAAGTTTTTCCAAACTTGAAAGTAACACAACTTCTAATTGGCTAAACCAAATGGTTTAGCCAATCAGAAGTTTTGTTACTTTCAACGTAAGAAAATTATGGAGAGTAAGATTAAAAATGTCCTTAAGAATGGTTGGTGAATACGGGCTCAGATTTCACTTTCATTTCAAGCTAATCTTGTGTCATAGTTTTTTATACTAGTGTACATAGTTTGTACTAGGCGTCTTAAAGCCCCATGCCCTCTTTCATGAGAAAAAAGGGCAAAGAAATGAAAGCAAGCCGTCAATTCGGTAGACAATATTTTCAGAAAAGATAACAGAACCCTTTTTCCTTCACTGAAGCTTTAATTAAATAGATAATTACGGAAAAGCCCCTTTATGCATATTTGGAGGTAAGACTCAATGATAATGAAGTTTAAGGCAATTTGCATACGACAGGGTTGTCCTAAACAAAAAAAATAAAAAATACTCGTAAAACGTATATATACCCCGAATTATTTCCACTGCTACTTTCGATGCTGCTTGTAAACAGAATCTCTGATACTTTGTTTACTTCCTACTGTGCGCGCGCATCTCTCTGCCTCTTCTTCAGTTTTTGACGGGGGCTATTTTTACGATGGAATCTTCTTAAACAGCAATGCGCCTTATTAGTTTGATATTATCGATTTCTTCGACTTTTTCTTCACGCAATCTTGATGATTTCTTACCCTCTAAGAAAACAGGGGAAAAAAAGAGGGCATAGGACTCTTAACAGTACTGACATGTATTAAACCTTATTTCTAGGTTGAACTGGGACACGAAATTATCAGACATACCGAATGCTAACTATGAATTTACAGACGAAAACCGCACAAGGGAGGTTACTATAGCGGATTTATTGTCGCATCGCACAGGATTGTCTTCCGTGGCTGACTATGGTTCTATCGCTGGATATCCTGCAGGGACAACAAGAGACGATGGTTCGGTAGGTAACTTCAGGCTTGGATGTGTCACGCAACCTCGTTGTTGATTTATAGAATCGTGAGAATCTCGCATGGTTCAACGTTTTTGTAATCAAACTGTCTTTATTTTATAAACTAAGGACAGTCTTTCCGGAAGATAAAGCATTTCTGGATATAGATATGAATAAAAGGGAAAAGGCGGGATTATAGTTACTGCAGCGATTCGATCGTCACATCATTTAGACACCGTTATGAATTTCTTGATCATTGATAGGTCTAAATATTCAGCTTTCATCTTAGAGGATAAAGTTTCATTTCAGCCCATTTTCTAAAAGATAGTTTCCATCAAGCTCTTAATGTCGTTTACCTTTCACATAATTATGCACATTTATCAAAACTTGATATTACATTACAGTCGACTGAAATATGTGCCAGCAAGCGGGAAACTGCGGTAAGGTTTCAAGTACAACAACTTAATGTATATGGTTTTGGGTCACGTGACTGAGACTATTGCGGTCGATAGGTGGGAGGACCTAATCAAGTGTAGACTACTGGAGCCAATAGGAATGGAAGACTCTACTGTGCTAATAGAGTCAAAGGACGTCCTTAAAGATAGTACCGCAAAGCCGTATATCCTGCAAGGCGACCAGTTGCAGCCGGGGACAGATGGAATCTACAAGTAATTAGTTTGTATTCCATTTATCACACGGTTGATATGAATATCTATATTCGGTTGACCTTTTTTGCTGTCTTCCATTCCGTATTTAACGTAGAAACTATTAAGAAAATTAAATAATCCTATTCCATAACCTTTGAATGACATAAATCGCGACAGGTTTCTCTAAGCTTTTCTTTATAGGCGTCAGTCTTGTTTCGTAGCCCGCTATATGTGAGAAAATAATTATACGTGATAACAAACATTATACGTAACTGGATTTTGCATAGGAATGTGTTATTGTTGAGCGAGTTCTCTTGGTAGAGCTGCCCCAGCTTGCGAATGCAAGTACACAACAAATGTAAGAATTCGATACAAAATATTCTCATACAAATCCAATAAAATTTTTATCTCCTTTGATACTGGCTACGGAATTTCCAAATAGTTTTATTGTCTTTTATGAATTTACCCTCGTACCTTAATTTTCATGTTAGAAGGATGACAAATCCGTTTCGTCAATTCATAATACTTTCGCGGAATTTTGATATCGGCGAATTATGTCGCCTTTCCTAAAGGTATGTAAACAAAGTAGTGACTGACCGGCATTTTCCTTTTTTTGAAAATTTCATCGTCGATAAATGTGCTGTAGATGGCAAGTTTGGTTTATCTTCTGAATAACTGTTTGTGGTATTCATATGTATGTAACCAGTTAAAGGGAAGTGATTCTGTAGGAAATATAACATAAGCTTGTAAGAGTTATCTTCAATAATTGTTGATACTCTTCAGAGTATGGACATAATATTGGTGAGGTTTTGATGAAAATTATGAGTCAGCACATCTTTAAAAGACATTATTTAAGTGATTAAACCCTGTACAGACTTAGTTTATGTTAGCCGACCAACTCGAACACCACGAAATTGGCGACGAGGTAAAAATATACCCAAGAAATAGCTACCTACGGCCAGATGAAGGAATTTGATGACTCGGAAGAGTGGGGTCAGCTCGTAGAAAGGCTGGGTCACTATTTTTTAGCCAACGATATTAATAATGCAGATAGGCAGAAGTCTATATTCCTATCTGTATTTGGAAGCAAAATTTATAAATTGATGTCTGACTTACTGTCATCGGCAAAGCCAGGCAATAAAACATTTGACGAACTGCAAACTTAGTAAAGAACCACTTGCAGCCCAAACCGTCTGAAATTGTTCAGCGCTACCAATTTCACAGCTGTTTTCGTGAGATAGAACAGTCAGTCTCCGATTATATAGCCCACCTTAGACATTTATCTACTGATTGTAACTTTGGGGATACATTAGAAGCAATGTTAAGGGATGGATTAGTCTGTGGAGCAAATGATGATAGATTACAAAGAAGATTACAATCAGAAAGAGGGTTGACTTTTAAAAAGGCGCTTGAAATTGCTAAAGGCATGGAACATGCAGAAGGGAGTGCTGCAGATTTAAAAAAAAAGAAAAGAAAAAAAAAGAATGCTGGAGATGTGGTGAGAAAAACCACGTACCCAATGATTGTTACTTTAAAGATACTGAGTGCTAATTGTGCAAGAAAAAAGGTCATTTGAAAAACAAATGCAAACAGTTACACGAAAGCAAATCTTCTGGGAAAGGCCAAAATGCCAAGCACATGAAGGAAAAAAAAAAAAAAAAAAAGGGGGATTGGAAAAAAAAAAAAAATACTTAAAAGAAAACGAGGATAGTAGCCAAAACCATCACAATGAATATTAATTTTATAGAATTCATTCTAAAGAGAAGCCTATAGTGGTAACAAAGAAATTTAATGTTTTTTCTGTACCAATGGAGGTGGATACAGATGCATCAAAGTCTTGTCATCTCTCAAGGTACTTTTAAGAGAATTGGGGGACAAGTAGAGAAAACTGGCATAAAACTGAGAACATATGCAGAAGAAATTACAATTTTAGGAAATCTACCGTACAAATTTCACAGGAAGAGGAGAAAAGGCAATAGTACTAGAAGGAAATGGGCCAAATCTAATGGGTAGAGATTAGTTGTCAGATATAACGCTTCACTGGTATGAACTTTTCACACATACAGGAGAATCTGATTTAATATAGGGGTGTGAGAGTATTTTTTATGGTAAAGTAGGTTCTTACAAAGGAACTAAAGCAAAGACTGTACTGAATGAAAATGCTCAAACGAAATGTTTCAAAGCTAGGCCAGTACCATATGCATTGAAATATAAAATAGGGCAGGAATTAGATGGACTAGAGAAGGAAGCGAAAATTACCAAATTTCAGTTCTCAGAATGGGCAGTGCCCATTGTACCAGTTGTTAAAGATGATGGGAATATTAGGATTTGTGGGGTTACAAAGAGACGATAAACTTGGTATTTTGTTTAGAAAATTGCCCTATTCCAAAAACAGAAGATCTGTTTGCAAATTTAAAGGGGAAGTATTTTTCAAAACTAGACCTAAGTAATGCCTATCAGCAGATAATAGTTGAAGGAAAATTCGAAACCCTTCAATACCATTAATATTCACCAGGGATGTTACCTGTAAAAAAGACTCTATTTGGTATATCATCAAGTCAAGGAATACGTCAAAGGTTTATGGATAGCATTTTGCATGGTTTAAAAGGAGTCACAGTAAGAGTTGATGTGATATTAGTTGCTGGTAATTCGGTAGAGGAACATAAATCTCGAATTAATCAAGTGTTTCAGAGGTTAATGGGACCTGGAATGAAATTAAAGAAAAACAAATACATTTTTAGATGCAGAGAGGTAGTCTTTTTGGATATAAGCCGAGTCTGAGGTGGAACCATTAAAAGAAATGGTAAAGCAGAAGCAATAGAACAGATGGAAGGACCAAAGGACAAGAAACAACTTCAAGGGTTTTTTAGGACTGATTAAGTATTATGCCATGTTTCTACCAAATATATCTGAAGTACTATCACCTCGCTAGTCCTTGTTTCCGTTGTCAGTATATCCAGTCTTTTTCTTGTTTACGCGATTAAGAGCGCATTTGTGGCCGGATGTTAGTGTAACTTACACAGCTTGTTTACATAATCAATAGTTTGAACCATGTTGAATTTGAAAGACATCAAACGAACAGTTCTGGAAAAGTAGCCATGTCAAAATGATATTTTTCTTGTTTATGCAATGAAGTACGCAGTTTGTACCCGATTCCTTTGAAAATCGTATACATCATTGTTACCATCAAGGGGTTGAACGCCATTGAAAATGTAGAAAATCCACTTATCATTTAAAAAAAACGTAGTAGTTTTATGCATTATTCTGGTATATGTAACAAAATTCTTATCATTTGTCCTCATTATTAGAAATTCGCAGGGATTGTTGATTATAATGAGTATTAAACCTGAATTTAAAACTGGCAAGATTCAAATGATAACTTTTAGAGAAATTTAACTGAATTTTTTTCCTTATTTATTCAGTTTAGTATGTCTTCATGCTGTCATCCTGAATGGCATGGGTTCAAGCCCCGGTGAAAACCTATCCCCCTCATTCCTTGGTGAATTTTTGTGGAAAAAAAAAAGATAATTTTTAAAGTTTGTTGGAGGAGAAGTGCTTCCTTGTCAATTACTCTGATGTGCCTAAAATCCTAAAATGTAACAAGAATGTCTATTAGCTCTAACAAAAAAAGAAGGAAAAAAAAATTAATGCATAGCACAGAGTTGAAAATGGGTTGGAAAATTTATTACTGTTTCTTTCAGACTTTTAAACTGTTTCTTTCACATTTTTTACTGAACCCGGTAGCTGAGTCGGTAAACGTGCGGGGCTTGTAACCTGGGCATCGCTCTCCGCGTAGGTTCGAATCTTTAGCTTGGCAATTCCTATCCGAGGATTGATGATAGTCATTGCGTCAGGATTCATTCCTCTCTAACTACTGATCATTGCTTCGACGATGGTTATGCGGGAAAGCAGCCAGTGGCTTCAGAATAATATTGTGCGTAGCATTGATAAAAAAAGTGCTGGAAAAAGTATGGAAAGGTACACCAGTAGTCGCGATATAACTGAAATAATGTTTGTAATGGCGTGAAACACCCATGACTCAATCAGTAAATCAAATTATGCTGTTCAGTGACTGCCCGTACAGCGATTCAGGCCCTTATGGGCCTCTTTGTTTTCAATGTGATAAATAAATAATTTCATTAACATCCTGATAGCGAACAGAACAGATGCTGATCAGTCAGCTAGCGTCTGTAACAGTCGTTTGATATATGACTGCACCGTTTGCAGAAATGTAAAAGTCAGTAATACTGAAAGGCCTTATGTCTTTAAAATTGAAGAATAACAACTTTTAAGCATATCTTAGATTTATAGATGAATAGCGCTAAACTTGCTTATTAATGTTTCGATTAAAAATGAGTATGAATAAATATATATGTAGCCTCTTATTTATGTTTGCATCATTTACCAAAAAAGTTAATTTCGAGCACATAACTAGTATTGCCAATAATACTGACGCTTCTCCATAAGTTCAAAACCAAATGAGTACTTTTCATAAATTGTTCATCGGCTGCAATCGTCTCTACAAAACGGTTATTGTAAATATTCTGATATAAATTTGGATGATTTTCTTGGTCAAGAACTACAAACTGGTCAATATCTTCATCTTCCAATACACATAAATTGCTGTAAGTGCAAGCAGACATTATTGTTTCTACAATCTGATCTGATTGGTATAATGTTGTCTCCCTTATTCTACGAAATTGGCCTTTCATATGACCAATGCTCCGCTCAATACTTTGTCGTCATGAAGACAGGGCTTTCTTATATTTTCGCTGATTTTTTTTTTTATTTCTTTTTTTATTTTTATTTTAGCACTAAATGTACATAACAGTTTTATAAATAGAATACAACATATTCAAATAAAAAGTAAAATATGATGGAAAACCCTTTGATCGTCATTTTTTCAGCATTTTCTGCTTGTCTGGAATATAACTTTGTCATCTCCAGTCCGATTGACTTGAAACTTGGTATTTGTGTTTGTTGCAATAATACGGAGTGCAGTGCGAAAGAACCATAACTCTATCTCGTGCTGTCTTGAGTTATTTCCCTTTGATAGTCATTTTTACAGCATTTTCTGCTTGTCCGGAGCATAACTTTGTAATCTCCAGTCCGACTGACTTGAAACTTGACACGTGTGTTTGTTGCAATAATACGGAGTGCAGTGCAAAAGAACCATAACTCTATCTCATGCTGAGTTATTTCCCTTTGATCGTCATTTTTATAGCATTTTCTGCTTGTCCAGAATATAACTGTCATCTCAAGTCAGAGTGACTTGAAACTTGGTATGCATGTTTGTTGCAATATTACGGAGTACAGTGCGCAAGAACAATAACTCTACCTAGTGCGGATTTCGAGTAATTCCACTTTGATCTTCATTTTTACAGTATTTCTTGCTTGTCTGGAACGGAACTTTGTCACCTCAAGTTAAACTGACTTGAGACTTGGTAAACATGTTTGTTGCATTACCTGCCCTTTACGATTATTATACCCCCTTGACAACTGGCGGTGGGACGGGCGTATCTTGCGACAATTTGCCGCTCTTGTTTTAATCATTTTTTTTTTTTTTTTTATTAATTTGCAGAATAACTGAGAACTACTCTCACTCCTTTCTCTACAATGACTATTGTGGGCTGGTGCTCGGACTGGATTAAATAGCGTTCTTTTCAAATAGTTGCTGGTAAAGCTCTCATTCAAGGATCTTACCCTATTTGCATCCAGCTTTTCTGGTTTCTTTATGGCAATGGTGTAATAACGCTTTTGGAGTCCCTCCCACCAGCCATTCCCAGGGATTCCATTCGTAAACTGGGGCGTAGGGATCTTCAGTCTCTTGCACAATGTGCTTGTTCTTTTTAAATGTGGAAGTTGGGTGATTCCTATATCCCTATGTGACGCCAGTTTCGAGGTGCATATGAGGCTATCTTCTACGTCCTTCGGGAACGCAGGTTTTCTTTCGGCTGATATTTTCATATTTATGTCATAATACACATATTGGTCTGCTATTGCTAACTCTTGTACAGCATATTTATCGGCGGCTTTTCAGACTGAAAGTGCACAACTTTCAACTTCGTCAATAGCAGCCACGTAACCCTTATGGTTTAGCATCTGTTTTTCCCTTTTTGAAGGAATGCATATCCTTGCCATGCAAAAAAAAAAAAAAAATTTCCACTACTTTGAGGAAAGATGAACACCTTAGGTCTGTATGGGAACCCTGAGTGGCTTAGTTGTTAAGGCGTCAGACATTCAGTGCCGTTCTGCCCTTTTGGGGGCGCTGGACACGTTTTCAGTGATGTCATTTACAAAAGGTATACATCAACCTGCACAGTCCGTGCAGGCTGTTATGGGTAAAACCTTTGTATAGTTTTCGTCGTTTGTACTAGTGAAACCCAGGAAGTGACAATGATCTATTGGAGAAAAATCTTTGAAAGAGGCGTTGTACTATCAATTAAATGCAGCATATCATCCCTTTACTAAATTATCCCCAATTTTTACGATTCTGAGAAAAAAGCTTTAAAAAACATTTTAGGTAAGGAAGAAAATACTGGTAACCAACATTTTCTCCTTTTCCCACAAAATTTTCTATCTTTCTGATACAAATCCCACCATTTTGGCCATATTTAATTTGTCGTCTGAAATACCTTTCATTATTACATTCTGTTACTAATAATAGTAACATTTTCTACTAAAAATAGTGTAATATCAGTGTCACGCGAGGGCAGATATGGCAGGGCAACGGGCTGATATCTGATATCCAGCCCGTTTACAAGATTTTTGTTCTAAATCTATAGCAACAGAACACTCGCTCGTGAACCAACGTTCCCAAAACATCCTGTTTGAAAAAAAAAAATGGCTGAATCAGTCCGTCAATCGCTAGCGGACAAATCTTCAGAACTACAGACGATGAATGAATCGCAAAACCAGCAAAGACACTATAAATAAAGAAAAGACTGTTGTTGTCTTGGATTGGGAAAGTTTATCGGGCAAGTCGTGGTGTATACGAGTTTTTTCCATTTAGCCGGGGGAACCGAGCCGGATAAAGATTTCCAATCCAAAGCACCATCCATCTGTTTTATTTATCCAGTTTCTCATTTAAAATCCGTATCATTCTAATATTGGTTCAGAAAAACACAAATATCGACATATTTTTAAGTAAAAATAAAGAAAGAAAAAATGTTTATTTAAAAAGTTCTTATGTTGCATATGCAGCTGCGATAGGCATGATAAACGATGCATGATTACGTCATGAATGTGACGTTTACCCGCGGAAAGTAAGTTTTGTCGTACAAAGACAACAATATCTCTGTTTTAATTGTTAAAACATGTTAGAAAAAATCGAGCAAATGATCCATGAATGTAATAAACAGGTTATTACACGGCTGATGAGGGCCGGAGAGTGATATCGGCCCTTCACCTCGAAATCTGCCCTCGGGCTAAAGCCCTCGGGGCAGATATCAAGGTGGCGGGCCGATATCACTCTCCGGCCCTCATCAGCCGTGTAATAACCTCTATATATGGACCAGTCTTAAGTTTTGTCGTTTGGAAGTGTTTAAATCCTACTTGTAGTACACACATTCAGAAAACATCAATAATATGTTGCTATTGAGTCTTTCATAGAATTTTCAAACGAGTCATAATTCTGGACGTTAACATTGTCAGAAGATCGTCAGGCTGTAATCGTCGAGCAACACCTGAACACTGTGTGCCTGTCGCCACATTTGAACCCGACATTACATAACTGCATCGGCCCTTTGTACTTGTAATATTTGATCGCAGGAGCCTTGGCTTTAAGATACATTATATCCGAGGCCAAAAACTGGAAAGCAGATATTTTTAAGTATGGCGTCCTCTCGCCGCAAATATACCAGTTCTAGCGGCAAGGAGGAGATGCTATAAACAGTGATGGCATGTTCATCATAAGGGCTGTCCTCCACTACGCAATAGTCCAAAGGATCAACCTCCCCGGCGGCCCCAGTGATGCATTCCCAGGACGCACACGTCTTTTACTATGGCATTCTTCATCCTAACAAGGGAAAACAGTGCACAATATATATATATATGAGCTGCACTTTTTATATCATATATTGAATCTAAGATCAGACTGCACATTCTGTGCAGTCTGGTCTAAGCTATGCAAACTGCAAAATTAAGAAAATTTGACTACTCAGTCCTTAGGATGGTTTACATCCAACACGTTTGATTGCTTTGTTAAAAAATAGTTTTGTCGTTGCGAACCATTGTTAGAACTTAACCTTATAACCTAGTCCTAATTGACACTGTCTACATCCATTTTTTACAAAAATTTAATTGATTGACTGAATGATGTTTTACGTTGTTTTCAACAATTTTATGTCACGACGAAGATCAGTTTGGTGTTCTTCCTGCATTTTACCAGGCTAAGAAGGGGCTCTAAAATACCTTGCGTAAGGAGGGGTCCTGCGTGGCTCAGTGGTTAAGGCATGCATCATGTAACCATGGATTTGTTAGGTGTCACGGGCCACATGTTTGAGTCGTCACGTAGGTATGTCTTATGATATAACTGAAAATTGTTGGAAGCGGCTTAAAACACCATACAAACAAACAGACCTTGCCCAAGGATATACCCACGTGACCAGCAACTCAGGCGGGTCTCGAACTCGCGACAGCAGAATTACAAGTGCGACGTCGTAAGCACTGCGCCACGCACTCTTCAGAGAGTTTCATCTTGAAGTTTTGTTTGATTTTTTAGCTCAGCTGAGCACGAAGTGCTCAGGATGAGCTACTGTGATCACTCACCGTCCGTCGTCCGTCCGTCCGTCGTCCGTACGTTCACATTTTTTTGTTTACACTCTAGCATCTACAATTATTAACAAATCAGCACCAAACTTGGTCAAAATATATATGACCATAACATCTCGAATGAGTTCGACTATGGGTCTAATCGGACCAGAACAACTGGAGTTATTTGCCCTTGAATTAGAAAAATTGCTATATTTGACTTTGTTTACACTCTAGCATCTACAAATATCAACCAATCAGCACCAAACTTGGTCAAAATATATATGACCATAAGATCTCGGATGAGTTCGATAATGGGTCTAATCGGACCAGAACAACTGGAGTTATTTGCCCTTGAATTAGAAAAATTGCTATATTTGACTTTGTTTACACTCTAGCATCCACAAGTATTAACCAGTCAGCACCAAACTTGGTCAAAATATATATGACCATAAGATCTCGGATGAGTTCGATAATGGGTCTAATCGGACCAGAACAACTGGAGTAAATTGCCCTTGAATTAGAAAAATTGCTATATTTGACTTTGTTTACACTCTAGCATCTACAATTATTAACCAATCAGCACCAAACTTGATCAAAATATATATGACCATAAGATCTCGGATGAGTTCGATAATGGGTCTAATCGGACCAGAACAACTGGAGTTATTTGCCCTTGAATTAGAAAAATTGCTATATTTGACTTTGTTTACACTCTAGCATCCACAAGTATTAACCAATCAGCACCAAACTTGGTCAAAATATATATGACCATAAGATCTCGGATGAGTTCGATAATGGGTCTAATCGGACCAGAACAACTGGAGTTATTGCCCTTGAATTAGAAAAATTCTATAGAATAGTTCTTTGTCCGGACCATAACTTTGTCATCTCCAGTCCGATTGACTTGAAACTTGGCATTTGTGTTTGTAGCAATAACATGGAGTGCAGTGTGAAAGAACCATAACTCTACCTGGTACTGTGTATTAGTTTTTTCCCTTTGATCGTCATTTTTACAGCATTTTCTGCTTGTCCGGAATATAACTTTGTCATCTCTAGCCTGAACATCTTCAAATTTGGTATGCATGATTGTTGAAAAATTACGGAGTGCAGTGCCCAAGAACCATAACTCTTCCTAGCACGAATTTTGAGTTATTTCCCCTTTGACCTTCATTTTTATAGCATTTCTTGCTTGTCCGGAGCAAAACTTTGTCATCTTAAGTAGGAATGACTTGAAATATGGTATGCTTATTTGTTGCAATATTTGGAAGTGCAGTGCACAAGAATTGTAACTCTACCTCGTGCTTTCTTTGAGTTATTTCCCTTTGATCGTCATTTTAACAGCATTTAGTGTTTGTCCGGAATATAACTTTGTCATCTCAAGTCAGAACGACTTCAAACTTATGCATGTTTGTTGCAATATTACCGAGTACTGTGCGCAAGAACAATAACTCTACCTAGCGCGGATTTTGAGTAATTCCACTTTGATCTTCATTTTTACAATATTTCTTGCTTGTCAGGAATGGAACTTTGAATTCTCAAGTCAAATTGACTTGAGAGTTGGTAAACATGTTTGTTGCATTACCTGCCCTTTGCAATTATTATACCTCCTCGACAACTGGCGGTGGGACGGGCATATCTTGCGACAATTTGCCGCTCTTGTTTCATTATCATTTGGCCTTGAACCTCAATATTTTGTATTTATCTTCATTGTAGACCTTTACTGCTTAGTACTCAGATGAGCGATATAGGACCATCATGATCCTCTTGTTCAAATTTGGGACCAACGATCTTTTTAATGAACGGTGAACAGATTCAATTTACGTTTCGACGGGATTTTATTACGTCTTTTAAATTATGAGCCAGAACGCCTTTCGACGGATATTGGAAAGAAGGAATTCAGATGATGCCCCAGTGGGTCCATATGTAAAGATGGACGTCATAGCACAACTTTTTCTGTCCACAACAGCAAAATACCCACGTGATGTCTTTAAATAGAACTGAAAAAGAGTAGACTTGATTAAAAGACGCTTTAAGGATAGGGCACCGTGATGGGATTCGTGTAACATCACCAAAAACGTACCAATTCGGCTAAGACTGGTAATCCGTAATCGATACGGGAAACCAGCGTGAATCGGCCGGCCGCTAACGGATTACCCGAGTCTAAACCGAATCCGTACGTTTTTTCGGCGATGAAAGGCGATGTTACAATAATCCCATTAGGGTGCACAACCGTTAAGGCGTCTTTTAACCAAGTCTACTCTTTTTCTGTTCTATTTAAAGACATCACGGGGGTATTTTGCTGTTGTGGACAGAAAAAGTTGCGCTATGATGTCCATCGTGACTTATGGACCCATTGGGGCATGATCTGAATTTCCTTCTTTCCAATATCCGTCTAAACATCCATTAATTGAAAAAGCTGTCCGACATTACTAACTCGTCCGAGTTTATCAGAATTTCTGCTATGTCCTCTGGTAAAAATTTTGAAGTAGGGCTCCATTTCCTTCTAACAAATGTCGGCTCTTCTACCTTCTCACATCACAAAAATGAGCATGATTGTTTATGTGTTTAGTGTTAAAATCAAACATCAAAATTATTTCGCTCTAGTCATTTTATTTGTGTTTTCACTTGTGTTTTACAGAAACACCTTTCAAACCCCTGGTTTCTTTTTTTCATTGAAAAGTTTCAGCCATGAGACACGAACAAATTCTGTAGAAATTACTGTTATTCATTCCCGAAAGAGACTGTCCGTTACTGACCGAATCTAAGATTGGCAAGATAAATTCTAATCACTGATAGAATGTGATCTCACAGATCACTCCTTCCAATATTTTTGTTTTAAGGACCCAAGAAAAATACAATTGAAAATAATGCGGGAAAAGCAAAATACTGTGGTAACCAATTATGTTTTCTACCCTTTCAAACACTTACCCGACCATTTGAGCCAAGGACTATTTGTCGTCTACAAATACTTTCAATAGAGACCACTCTATCAGTTCGTCCAGTAAAAAGTTAATTAATCTAAATTAAAGGAAGAAAATCATTCACGAAAATTTGGTATACACAAACTTTATTTTATCCTCTACCCGTAGTATTTGAAAAAGAGAAGCATTCCTGAAGATCTTTACCAAATGGGAATGTTTGTAAAACCAAACAAAGTGACAGGTTTATATCGGGATGTTCGGAGCAGTCTGATCCCAATCTCCAGTCACTTAACATACAGGGCTAAACACCCATGGCTACAAATTCGAATCCCTCCAATTTCTAAATCTGGGATCAAAATTTCGACCCAGCCCAGAAGGTCACACGTTTAGCATAGGTTTACAGCTTGTGAAAACTTTAAAAAGTTTGTCTGAAACCATTAGGCCTGTGGATATGAAATTTAGCACGTAGCTTCATATAGTAAATGTCTACAAATAGTTTCGAATTTTAGCCATGGGGCTCATACTGGCCCTGCCCAACGTTTACATACATGTAGGCTTATATTGCTTAAACTGAAAAATGTCCTCTTGTTCCTTGCATTATATATGTTACAGTAAATCTGTGAAACTAGGAATTTCACGAAATTCCTTAAAAAAAAAAAAAAAAAAAAAAAAAAAATCAGAAATTCGTGAAATTACTGTTTCACTTAGGGATTTCGCGAAATGCCTGATTTTTTCAGGAATTTCATGAAATGACTGAAAATCATTAGACACTTTTACACAGATTTACTACAGCCCTTTTCATGATTCAGGAAATGTGTGAAATGGTGTGTCTTTTAAACAGCTCGTGTGCTACTTAATGACTAACTCTTTATAACTTGTTTTAATTTCATTAATTAATCACATGCTTATTGACTTGCTTAAAAAAATCTGAGTTCATATTGCATTTTATTGATTTGGAAATGAGTAAAATGATGTGTCCTTTAAACAGTTGTGTGATACTGAATAACTAATTCATTATACCTTGCTATTTTTTCACATGCTTATTGACTTGCTTAAAAAGTCTGAGTTCATACTGCATTCTATTGATTCAGGAAATGTGTGAAATGATGTGTCCTTTAAACAGTTGATACTTAATAACTCAATCTTTATAACTTGCTATTTTTCTTTAATTAAACACATACTTATTGACTTTCTTAAAAATTTTGAATTCATGTTTGCATTTTATTGGAAAAAAATCTGACATGCATTAATTTGTAATTTAAAGATATCAAAAATACATAAGTTGATACAAACAGATTGATTTGTTTGCAGGTGCAGCGGCTTTGCAATAGTATACGTCATAATAATCTGACTTGTAAAAACAAAAAACTAAGAATTTGACATTTGATAACTCTCAAGTGATATTCACTCCTACTTACCAGTTTAACTGATATGCTTTCTGAGTTTGTTCAACTGACATGTACTTGGGAAATGGTAAATCAAAACTGTACTTAAAGTATTCAATATACATGTAATAGGTTTTAGAATCATTAACTTATTTTAATGCTTAACCATTTCCTACACTTAGAGAAAAAGTGAGTTTGGACTGAATGAGTAATTTCATATTTTGTCTCAGTATCTGAAAGTATGAAAATGAGAGATATGTATGATAGCAATTAAAACTGTTAAAACATCGTAACAGAATGAAATATTTTCTCAATATTCATTCTTAGCTCTACTGGTTGAAAGCCAGAAGAGCTTTTGTCACCGTGTTGTTTCTGTCGTCTGTCTTTCCGTCTGTTTGTTAGTCTTTTTCTTGTTTACGTAATAAAGTCTGCATTTGTGGTTGAATTTTCGAGAAACTTCCACAGTTTGTTTATATCATTAATAGCTTAAAGCCTATTGATTTAAAAAAAGAAGAAAAAAATCTGACAATTAGTAAGCAAAAAGTAGCCGTTTAAATTTGAAAATATACATTTCTCGTTAACCTTGATAACATGCAAGTCAGCCTTTTGATTCAATTCTTTTGAAACTTGCACAGTTTATGTGAATCATCAAGGAACTGAACCCTGTCAAAATGAACAAAACTCTGCAGTCAGTGTACGAAAAGCAGCCGTTTGATGATTTAGTCTTATTTACTCAACACAGTCCATATTATTGGTCACATTTCTTTGAAGCTTGCAGGGATTGTTTTATACAGTGAGTTCTTAAACCCAATCAAATTTTGCTGCATTCGAAAGTATTGGTTTTGACAAACTTTATTTCAATTACTTCACCATTTGTTCAGCTCACCATGTCTTCGTACTATGCTATTTTAGTGGGTTCAAGCCCAGTTGCAACAAATTCTCCCTTTTTTGTGTGTGAGTTTATTTCGATTACTTCACTATTTGTTCAGTTCACCATGTCTACTTACTATGCTATTTTAGTGGGTTCGAGCCCGGTTGCAACAAAGCCTTCCACTTTTTTGGTGTGTTTGTTTTTTTCCCTTTTTGCATCATGAATGAATGATTTATGCCAGAAAATAAGCAAATTCACGGTCAATAGAACGATTCAGACCCTGAAGGGCCTCTAGTTTATATCATGTACATGTAGTTTGTCAAATAGGTAAAATTTCATGAATAAATATATGAATAAACAAGTCACATTTTAGAAAGAAACTGTTGAAAAAGATGTGGGAAAGGAAAAAAAAATTGTAACCAGTATTTTCTCCTTTTCTAAGAATATGTTCTATTCTTTCTTTGACAAATCTTAGCGGAACAGAACAGAACAGAACATCATTTATTTGACAAAAACTTTACAATTTTTTATAGTTATACGTGGTGTATAAATAGCGTTTGAATCTAAAAATTAGTTGTCTAGTACAGAGTTAAAAGTATTTCAGTCATCCAAAATTATCTGAATGATACAGAAATATTGGGACTTATCAATATCATACTGCCAATCAATAAAATAATAAAGATGAAGTCATTTCAGGAATTCATGAAATGACTGAAGGTATTTTCTAGTCATTTCACGAAATTCCTGAAAATATCAGGCATTTCGCGAAATTCCTAAGTGAAACAGTCATTTCACGAATTTCCTGACATTTTTAGGAATTTCATGAAATTCCTAGTTTCACAGATTTACTGTAACATATATACGGGTTCTTAATTTGGCATGTATCTCCATCTTGTAGACTTCTACAAAGATTGTTTATTTATCATCCCTTGGGTCGAAATTTATCCTTGGGTGGTTGTGATAGCGTTTAGGTAAAGTACTTACTTTTGGCCTGAAAATGGAGACAAATTCATCGTAAAGACAAGTGCTGACTGAAATTTCGATATGAAAATTAAATTTTACGACAGACAACATTTTTCGGGAACCTCCAAACCTTTTAAGGATATTTAGCAACTCATAGATCTTGTCATTTATTGAATTTGCCGCTTTCATAGAAGTCTGTACGTTGTCGACTGAGCTACCCACACGGCGTATGAGTCATGTAAGTCCTCAGTTTGAATGTTTTCAATAACGAGATTACTTATTTCATTTTTTCCAGTATTGTGTATTAGCCATTTCCAGCCCTTTCCAATTTGCAATAGGGTGGTCGCAGGTTTGATTTATTCTCAGCTCGACTTGACTCTTTTTGCGGATTGATGAGAGACATCGCAACGGGATGCATTCTTCTCTTACCGCTTTCTACTAAGTTTCTACGATGTTGAAGTCAGCAATTGGTTCAGAACGAATGTTCTTAGTAAAGTACTAGCTAGATAAAATCTATGGAAGAGCGGATAGGTGCATTTTTCGCAGCGATATAACTAACCAATGTTGAAGACGTCATTAAACACCAAAACATAAAATCTAAGGATACATCGAAGACATTTAAAACCAAGGAGTTTAGTTAAAGACACAAAGTAGTCCCTTGCCATAACGACTTTTGTCGAGCCCAGCAGCACAGTCGGTACGGCACAGGATTCGCGACCACGGAGTCGCTTGTTCAAACTCCTATTAATGATAGTCATTGCGACAGGATCATTTCCTCTCATATCGCTGATCATTATTTCGACGATGGTTATGTGGGAAAGTATCCACTGGTTTGGAAGAATATTGTGCGAAGTATTGGTAAATGAAAACTGCAGGAAGCCATGGATAGATGCTCTGGTCGCCTGTGTTTAAAACACCATACAAAGTACGAACTTTAGGTAGAATGCTATGTGAATAGACGTCGGGAAAATTAGTAACTTTTTTTTATCGCACCATGTTTTCTACCTTATCGGAGACTAACACCATCGCTTGAATCACAGTAACTTTAGAGTCTACGAATTCACTCAATAATGTTTGAGAGATCCTCCGTTACACAGTGGAGGATTCGAAACCTGATATATCAGTATCGATCCTCCCTCGAAGTACTTGTCTTTTCGACACGTCCTTGGACAATACACTTAAGAGCCCTAGCCTAATACTTGTGAAACCTAGAACATACATGAACAGTGAAATGTTGAAAGTGAGATAGACACCATGGAATCAGTCGATCTTAATATGGGTGGGTATATACCGTTGTCGGCTGGTGAAAAAGTTAAATGGACAGACGCCATTTTTGTGAATCATTCACCATTTACACGTATCCTGGGCCCATATTAACCAACCATTCCTAAAAACATTCAAAGTCTTATTCGCCGTTGTTTTCTAAATTTGAAAGTAAAAGAAATTCTGGCTGGCTAAACAATGGTTTCTAGGCAAAACCAAATGGTAAAGCCTATTAGGAGTTGTGTTACTTTTAAACTGAGAAAATTCTGGAGAATAAAACAAGAATGTTCATGAGAATGGTTGGTGAATACGGACCCTGTCCTGCTCGGATGTCCTTTCCGATGAGAGTGGACCGGGTACTGGCTGATCTACAGCTGACCCATCCGATACCTGATTAATTGATTTGACAGTTAACTAGGCGACGATTTTGGTAAGCCAATCAGAAATTACGTTTGTTTGAAAAATTAGAAAATTATTAAGAGTGAGAATGCTATTATTATGACGGAAGGATAAGGCCTTAAAATACTTTCCTTTTAACCTTGTGTATTTTCGAAGAAACCTAAGATATTGTTACAGCCTCACGTCATCTACGTCTTCTTCTTGCGATATGATGACATTTTGTCGTTATTCCTTTCATTATTAGAGACGTTTACTTTAAACATGGGCCAGTTGTTAACCATCAAAAACGGAAACTTTTAAACAAGGACAGATAACACTAAAATATATTGACATCGTCGTGCCACATTTTTTTCAACTTAAATTTTCAAAAGAAATCACCATCAGCTTATGGCTCTATACGGTTCACACTAGACCAAACATTTACCGATAACTATGTAATCAAACATTGTGAAGTGGTGTTTAGAATTGCTAATTAGTGAGACAGGTGATTATCAATAAGGTTTAATGAACGAAACATGTAGCAAAGCATGCAACAATAAGAGCAATTGGGTGTCACTAAAGTTGGCAATGAGGTCATAGACTGATAACTCCTTCTGATATCCTTTCAATGCATCATGCTGAGTCCGTGTCGTCGAGCACGCCATGTTTTCTCACGGTCACAGTTATCTCGGGCCAGTTAAAGTGTTGGTGTTGACCGCCTTGTTAGTTGACTTTTTAACCACACACCAAAAATTTTATTGGTTGATTGATTGGTTGGTATTTAACGCAGCTTTCAACATTATTTCAGTCATATTACGCTGACAGCTCACAAATTCGTATATCCTGAGTCTCACCAGTATTACGCTACAGATCTGTGATTTATTAACCAAGGACACTCCTACGAAAAGCCTATGCCATTGAGGCTCGAAGCCGGGGCCTAGTGGTCATAGACCGTAAGCCACAAATAGCTCCCCAGGGGGAATTTTCGGCACTATTATTTTCTATAGGTCTCCTGAACACTTTGTCAAAGTCTGCCACCTGGCGAACGGAGCTTTTGCGAGTTGTAGAGGTCAGTTGTCATAAATTGCTGTGTTGCATGCACGGTATTAATGAATCGCCATACAGGTTACATTTTCATTTTATTTTTTCTACATTTAATTTCAGAAGCATGTTCAGATGGATTTATACACTCAATGCTATAGTCAAAACAACTGCTTTATATAAACAGAAACAATTTTTGTTTGAATCAAAGAACTTAAAGACCTGTTCTTAGTCATGCCTGTGAGCCTAAAATTGCTGGTACATCAAAACGTATACAAAGGATACAAGATCATCACTTCTGATCTTAGTGATACAGAATAGATGTTATGACAAATGTTGTGCCTTTCCATTATAATTTATCCTGTCTGTAAGCTGTTTAAGCCAATGAAATCAGAGTATTAACAGTGATAAATTTTAATCTGATTTTTAAATCTTATCAAATTTGCAGGAAGCAAAGGCATTTTCTGCTGTTGACCAATAAGAACTCTTTGTCGTCAGGATCGTTTTTATCATTCTATGATCAACATAATATTGAACAGTTATGAACGGAAAAAACAACCACAGTTTTCATAACAAAATCATACAGCCACAGATATGGTCGGCAGGCATAAGAATGATGTTGGTGATGGTTTTGGCAAATAAAAGCATGTACGAGCTCTCATTTCCTATGTCACTGAGGTCCTATGTAACTGAATACTGACCTACAATGTATGATAACAGGTGCATCTGCCCTGTAGAAATATCAAATCGAAATGAAAAGTTCAGCTCATTTTGGTAGCTAGTAAATCACCTGATTACTTAACTGATAGGTTTAAAAAGTGAAGCCTAGCACATGATTAACTAGGAATAATATATCTCTCATTTTGGGTCATAGTCATGCATATGTATCAAGTATTTAACGAAAAAGGTGGATATGGTTTTAGGTCATAACTTTGCTACTTTGTCATTACAAATTCAGTTTTAAGTACTTTGATATCATTGACTGAGAGAACTAAATTGGTGAATAAGCAAAAGAAGTCACCGTGGATAGCATATGCAATTTCTTCTTAGTATGTAACACCAAGATATATTTTACTTTTCGACTTTTCTGTCCGTTTTTCAGATGCAAGAGTTAAATGGTACATGATGTATCAGTAACTTAAGTACTGTGATTTACCCTAAAATTTTCTTTACTGTGATGAAACATTAAGATCATTAAAGAAAGCATACCAATAAACACATACAAATCTAAAATAAAGAAATGATCCAGATGATAGTTGAATTCTCAGCAACTGATATAAAACATTAAAAAGTATATTAATGAACTTGATTATTTCTGCTACTGTTTCATCCATGGATATGACAAACTGATTTTGAGTAAATGTGAAAATGCCATTTGGGTTGCTTCTAGGATGCATTCAATGCATTTGTGGTCAAGAAAATGTATGTGTTTTTTTCTGAAAAAAAAATAGACCTGTAGTTTCTCAGATTATGATTTTTTAGAAGCATAAATCATAAAAAAAAAAAATAGTGCTGTCAGTGCTTTGATCGGCATTAAATGATCTTGTACTTTGTAAGCAATGTATAGAATTATCTAAATATAAGCTTACTACATTACTTGAGATCATTTTGGACTTTCATGAGGTATAAAATTACTAAAGAACTGTTAACTGAGGATCAACTTACAGAGTTAGGGTTAGAGGTGTACTTGATGACGTTTGACCTCTATGACTTCAAATAGCCCCACTAGCCAGGTGGCAGACTTTGGGAATGTGCTCAGGAGTCATTGGGGTTTAAGAAAACAATAGTCCTGAAAATTCCGGGGGGGGGAACGCCCTGCTGGCTTACAGTCTATTAGGAGGCCTACATTTTGCCAAGGAGCCATGTAGGACCCGCCAAGATTTTGGACTGTGATGAGTTTAAAGCATTTGCATATAAAACATCATAGGAGACTCAAATGATGGGATTTGTGTTTGAAAATGTAGAAAGCATTGTTGAAAAAGGAGAAAATGCAGGGCCCGTATTCACCATTTATTCTTAAGGACATTCTTGGTCTTATTCTCAAGAATTATTTAAGTTTGAAAGTATTACAACACAAGTACGGATTGGCTAAATCATTTGGTTTAGTCAGTCGGAAGTTGTGTTACTAAGAAGTTTAGGAAACCCTTGATGAATGAAACTAAGAAAGTTCTTACGAATGGTGAATATAGGCCTGCATTGTCTTTTTTTCCAACACTGTTTTCAAATTCTCCTCTTCCTCAGGGTCGTTAAAGGTTCAAAATTGTTTGAGTAAAGGTTTAGGAAGTGTGGTCCAAAGTACGTCACACCATTCTTCCCAAACGACAAGCTGCTTTCCCCCCCCCCCCAACACACACACACACACACACACACACACACACACACACACACACACACAACATCGCCGAAATTATGTTCTGTAGCGAGATAAAATTTGATTATATCGAAACTACTGTCATCAAGTAATCAACCCGTGGGAATGATTTGACGGAATAAGAGACTCGAACCAGCGACCTTTTGATTTCAAGCTTTGTTCGTTATCGACCGAGCTATCGGGCGCTGCGAATAAGTACAGAAATTGCATTATGCACTAGTATTAAGAATTTTAAAAACACAAAGTACAATTTCAATGTGTAGAAATACCATTGTAACTCACTGCAAATCCGTTTTCATTTCAAACCGCTGTAAGTGTCTATTTCCGCCGAATTACGGCTATTGTAGCAAAGGATATCATAAACGCTACAAGTAACTTAAAGAAAATAAAACAACAATATCAACGCGTAAATTTCTAGTCGCAGAGTACTTGTTAAAGAAAGGGAAATAGAAAGGGTTATGCTTTGTGAAAAGGTGGTTTGATGTACATGTATCTGCAAGAAGTATCGGCCAAAGTAAGCCCTAGCAAGTTGAGCTTGGTCGATCCTTTTTTCTCATGTGAACTTTTCCACAGTGCCATGTCAGAGGACCGTTCTACTTCATGATTCACTAGGTTTTCACTGGAAATGGATCCATTTACGCAACAACTTGTTTGGTATAACGCAAAACGAAGATTTATTGAACTCCCTTTTCCCAGCGGGCTGCTCTTTTCATAAATATACATGCAGAACTAGTACTTTTTTATCTTCTACCTGACATTTTACATCGGTAGTAGGGCGCAGTCGCGGATTACTGGCGCGTCGAAGTATTTCTCGTGTTTAATTACTTGAAAAATGTTGTGCGATACCCACTACAGATCACTATCGTTCTCCATCAGACCATTTTTTTGTAAACATGGTGACAAAAGAAGACATTGCTCGTAACGAGCAATGTCTTCTATTGTCACTATGGTTTCAAAAATGTATTAGATTCAAGTGGATTATCAATATTTTCCTGGGATTTTGTTGTTTTTGTTGTTGTGTACAAAGTTGTCTGAAGCAAATTTGTTTAAAGGGGGTTATAAGTTTACGGAGTTTTATTTAGATATACGAGTATATTTTTTTTTTTACATTTGAACGGTTGGCAGATATACTTTAAAAATCGTATATACACAGTATTTATATAAACAGACAAACAGTTTATTTGTTCGAAAATAAGCCAGAAAATGAAGATAGCTAATATAACTTTTACAGTGTTTTGTATAAATGTTGTGTCAGCTGAAATATTTACGTTGGAACAAGAATCCGAAATACAAAAATATGTTGAGAACGTTATAGACTGCCGAAAAATTCCTGGTCTTGTCCTATCCGTTGTGAAAGGAGACGAGACCTGGTCACGTGGCTACGGTACTGCAGACCTGGAAAGTGGACGATTGGTGGACAATTCTACACTGTTTGTTATAGGATCGCTGGGAAAAGCATTTACAATGACTCTATTGGGACATTTCCTAGAACAAACTGGGTAAATGAAGTATATATATGATCGTCATGTTACAATTGAATTCGATAAGCATTAACCGGCTCTCTCTCTCTCTCTCTCTCTCTCTCTCTTTCTATCTCTCTCTTCAAGAATATCTGTTTGTCTGTCATTTTTTTTTTTTCTCGAGGATTGATGATCAACATTGCGACAGGATTCGTTCCTATCTCACAGCAGAATCATTGTTCCGTCTATGGCTAAGTAGAAAAAAAGAGCGTCAGCTTGGAAAGAATATTGTGCGATGTACTGGTAAAAAAAGATCCAGGAAAGTATGGGTTGGTGCACTGGCCGATGAAAAAAAATTTGAAAGCGGTGCTAAACACCATACAATAAATCAATTGTCTATCTGTCTCCCTGACCCTGGCTGACTGTCAATAAACAGTAACATCTTAGAATTTGTCTCAGCTGCTCTCTCGCTGACTTCCATTTTCTCTGTCTGTCTGTCTGTCTGTCTCTTTCTCTCTCTCTCTCTCCGTTTTCAAACATTGCATCTTTTTTTTTATCCCCCGCCAAAGGCGGAGGGATATAGTTTTAGCGTTGTCCGTCCGTCCGTCCTTGCGTCTGTCCGTCCGTGTGTCCGTCCGGGAGAATATCTCCAATACTGTTGGACGGAATTTCGTGAAACTTCATACGTGTGTACAGTAACCCATTCCGCCGATATACTTTTTTTCTTTTTTTGATTCGATGAAAAATGGCCAACTGGGATCGATTTTAACTGACGCGGTCAAGCGAATTTTTCGGCGGGGGATATCATTTCAACGAAATTGCTTGTTAATACTAAGAATGATGTTTAGAACAATTTAATTTTGTAAACTCGAACGAAAAACTCTTGAGAGCAACATCTATGAGCTACAAGCGTGAAAGCAGGCGCCTTCACAACATCCAGTAATATAAACAACTGTCAAAGTAATATAAATATTCATTCTGAGAACTGAGATTGTACAAAATTACTGAGCCATGCTCTGTGAAAAGGGGATTTAATGCATCTGCGAAAAGTATCGATCCAGGTCAGCCTGCCCAGTCCACGCAGGCTGACCTGGTCCGAAACGTTTTGCTTTTGGTTAATTTCTGCATGTTCAAGGACCATTCTATCTCATTAATCAGCTGCTTGTTAAAAAAAGTTTTATGGATCTGTAATCATATGATGACTTGTTTGGTATAATGCAGGACGGAGATACACTTAAATCCCTTTTGCCAGAGCATGGCTCATATAGATTCTGAGAACTGAGATTGTACAAAATAGATACGAAATGAGCCATGCTCTGGCAAAAGGGGGCTTAATGCATACCCGTGATATAAAATACCAGGCAAGTCATCACATAATTATGGATCAGTAAGAGCCAATTTTTTACACAACCGATTATATCATGAGGTAGGCTGGTCTTTTGACATACAGAAAATTGACCGATAGCGAAAAGTTTCGGCCCAGGTCAGCCTGCGCGGATTGCGCAGGCTGACCTGGGTCGATACTTTTCGCAGATGCATTAAGCCCTCTTTTCACAGAGCATAGCTCAAATGTTTTCTTATTCCTTAGGCTGCTAAGTGCGACTGAAGGACAGCGTAGATCAAGACCAGACTGCGCAGAACGTACAGTCTGATCTTGGATTTACACATTCCAATGAGGAGATTCCCCCCCCCCCCCCGCAAAAAAACAAAACAAAAACAAAAAATCTTTGAAATAGCATTACTTCGGTTTGAAAGTGTTGTTTTCAATTATTTAGCAGATTAGGAGTTAAAATATCTGTTACGAAAATATGCTTCGGTCGATGGTATGCCAATAGGGTTTTGTTATAACTGTTAGATAGCGGATTACTGACTGATTCGTGTGTTACGCCACTTTCAACAACATTGCCTGCAACACGCGAAAAGGGGCATTCGGACATTTGCGTAAAGTGTCATCTCGGATCAGCCTGCGCAGTCCGCGCAGGCTAATCCGAGACGACACTTTCCGTTATGCATTTTTCTCTTTCGCGCAGGTCTACTGTAGTACAAAATCGAATGTAGTCGTAAAGTGTCGTCTCGGTTCAGCCTGCGCGGAGTGCGCGACGTCACTTTACGCAAATGTCCGAATGCCCCTTTTTGCGTCTTGCAGGCCATATTGGCCACAACTAACATATTCATGTTTGTCCTGTGTTTCATCAGTACTAGGCTAGTTCTGACGTGTCTTGCCCAATGACACTCCCACGAAAAACCCAGTGCTTCCAGTGAGGCTCCAGCCCGGGGCCTCCAGGTCAGGAGTCCTACATTTCACAACTGAGCCAGGCAGAAACACCCCCCCCCCCACCATTTTATTCTAAAACGCTAACACTCGAGACTGTATCATATTGATAATTATTTGGATTTGTTGGTTTCAGTTTTTTACTGGTCCTAGATAAAAATATATATTTGTATCGCTCTTTCAGACGGCCTCGATCAAGATCAGGCTGCACAGAGCATGCAGTCTGATCTTTGATCGACATGGTTCGTTACTTTATACGAAACGATAAAACTTTACACTAGACCAAATGGACAGCATTTTCAGACGACAATTGAAATAAGTCCTAAATGATAAGGTCTGTCTCTGAGAGTCCTTGGAACATTTTGAGAAAAGGTGAAAATCCTGGTTGTCGGCATTTTCTTCTTCTCGAACGATGTTTTCGAATGGCTACCCTCTCAAGGTCGTTATAACACGTGTTTTACGGGTAAAGGTTGTAACAAAGTCTAAAATACTTCTTCATGTAGAAATGGACTGTTTTGTAGCAGTCGCAAAAGTCGTGCTTTTTTGAAGCAAAAGAGGCCGTTTTTTTTTTTTATTAATAAACTGATTCTTCTATAAAACGTCCGTGAATAACACGAGCTATTCCTATTTTCGGTTTATCTCTTTGTCAAACGACTAAATTTTCGCCGCACAATTTGAAAACATTTCCAGAAACGACATTATTTACCCCTTAGGCTGCTAAGCGCGACTCGCTGACTTTTTGCGGGCAGTATAGATCAAGATCAGACTGCACAGAACGTGCAGTCTGATCTTGGATCTATACTGTCCGAGAAGGAGATATCTTTCTCTCAAAAATACCTTTGAAATAGCAAACTCTGGGTTGTTTACAATCGGATTGAAAGTTTCATGTTAGTTATTTATCAGGATAAGGGTTAAGTGGCTGTAATTGTGGGATTTGTCTCTGATAACCTAGAAAACATTGTAAGAATAGAACAAAACTCTGGTAACCTGCATTGTCTCTTTTTCCCTCAATGTTTTCGAAGACCTTCTCCCTCAGGGTCATTAAAACTCGAAATCGTTTGGTAAAGGGTGAGATTGTACTGAATAAGATCCATACTGATGATTAAGAGGAAATAGTGCTTGAATAATAGCAAGGAAGTTTCTGGCCGAGGCTTAATCTAGTCTAGCAACAGTTTAAAGCAAGAAAGCCATTATGGCCCTGTATCGTTCCAATGCCCAATACATTATTTGTGTCAAACACGTTATTGACATTGACAGTCATTAAACTTTAAGAAAGTTGTATTGCAATAAAATTTCATAAAGAACGCTTTAAAGTCTTCTTGTTCTTAACCATAAATTCCAGGGCTACAAAATGTATTCTTGAAGTGTTTGAGCCACAAAATAGAATTTCTGGTTAAGCCTTAGGCTGCTAAGCGCGACTCAAGAACATTTTGCAGACAGTTTAGATCAAGATCAGACTACACAGAATGTGCGGTCTGATCTTAAATCTACTGTCCGATATGGATATATCTTTCCCAAAAATACCTTCGAAATAGCAAAAGTTTGGTTTTCACAATCGGCTTGAAAGTTTCATTTCACATAGTTAGCCGGATAAAGGGGTTATGGATTGTGACGTTGACATCCGTTAAAATGCAGGAAAAAAAAAGGAATTAGAACATTTAACTTCCGACCCATTGACCCCTTGTTGTCAACAAACTGAAATACTGAATCTGAAAACAAAGAAATCACAAAAACAAAAAATAATTTTAAAAAATATAGACAGCGTAAGAGATACTGGAATATGAATATTGAAACTCTTTTTGTGACTCAATGTGATGTAAATTAATGAAAAGAAACATCACGAGCAGTTGCCTCTTTTTCCTCGCCTTTTTTATTTTGTTGAAAAGTTGTATTTGGTTACTCGGTAACGCTTATGGAAAATGTTAAATTTCCATGTAAAAAACAAGAAAAGGATCATTTTCTATCATATTAATTTGCTATGGTAACAATGAAGGCCCCGGGGTATCGATTAGCGGTAGCAACGCTTGTAAATAGTGGTTTCATAAATTTGCGAGCAAATATGGCAGCAGGGTCCGCCAAATAAACATGTGCATATTTTTTACCAATCACAATACCAGTAATTCAGTATCAAGAAGTAAGTCAAAAGCCAGCGCATTTAGCTACGCCGAACAAGAACTAAATCTATGGTAAACTTAGAACGATTATGCTGGTTTATCACACCGGAGGAAAGCTATGGTTGCGCTTGTATACTTGACAAGCTAGTATGTCCGTTAGTCACATAATATTTCTGCGTCCGTATGAGTTTAGGACTTAGAATCTTGTTTTAAGCAGAATTTGTTTTCTAAGGATTGGTTGATTAAGGGGTTTTTACGCCACTTTCAAAATTATTTCAGTATATCATGGTGATACCTGATTCATTCATATGTTTCAAAAGTTTCACAAGCACTAGGCCAGAGCTCTGAAGTGTCGTGCCCAAGAACACTCCTGCAAAAAGTACAGCGTTTCATGTGAGGGGTTAAACCTGGGGCCTTCAGACTGCCAACACAAGGCCTTCATCACTGAGCAACAGGAAAACCCATATCTGAGGGAAAATGAATGCTTTTGTGATCTGATTAGTTGTGTAGAGTACTGAGTAAGAAACTTGTGGATCATTAAAGTAACAACAAAGCGGGTGTTTAAATGCATTTGAATTTATATCATACCGTTTAAAATTATCGAAATGATTGTGAAGATGACAATCTGTCATTGTACGGTCGGTTCAAGTGTTAACTGCTGACAGAGAAATTAATTTAAAAACTAGGTTAAAACCTGCTAGGTAGCTGTGTGTTTTTTACTTTTTACCTGATTTTAATTTTTTTTTTTTTCTGCCAGCGACTAACCCATGGCCCTACCACACGATAACAGACTGTCATCTCTACAATATTTTTCATACTTTTAAATGGTATGATTTGAATTCAAATGTATTATGACCCCTGCTTTGATATTTTGGCCTTTACTGGGCCTTTAAATGGCCGCTGACAACAGTTAGATTGAGCAAGTGTGCTGCTATGTGGAAAGGTGGTTTAGTACATCTGAAAAAAGTATTGATTTAGGTCAACCCACGTGATCTGCACATTTTTCGACGTCAAAAGACTATTCTACATCGTTATTCAGTCAGTATTAGCTCTACCGGCCAAAGGTCAGACAGCTTATGTCATGGCCCAGTGTTCGTCGTGCGCCCGTCTGTCGTTGCGTTAACTTTATTTTAAAAAATCATCTTCTCGGAACTTACCCGTCAAATGTTAAACAAACTTTTCAGAATTTTTTCTGTTATGGCCCTCTTCGTGATTTATTAAAAGAATTTGATTCTGGTAAAAACTCTGGTTGGCATGGCAACAAAACTGAAAAAAAAATAAAAATAAAATTTAAATATTTAAGTACCTTCTTGTCATAAACCACGAGGCTTAGGGCTACTAAATTTGACATGTCGCTTCATCCAATAGACCTCCACTAATTGTAGTCCTAGGTTGAAAAAAAAAAAAAAAAGCCGGGGTTTAAATATTTTGCAAGGGTTTATATGGTGAAACTTTGAAAAATATTCTTGTTCCAAAGCATAAGGTATAGCGCTATGTATAGAGCTGTTTCAGTTAGATTTTGTATTGGAGTTTAAAGCCGTTTTAAAAGTATAGGTCATCACGACGGTAAGTGCACCTATGCATGTCTCCTGGCTGTCTCACACCAGTACTGACAGAACTTTCTTTCCAAGCCAGTGACTACTTTTCTCACATGCAGCAGAGGTGAGAGGCGAAGAATCGCCAGAAAGAAGGTTTTTCTCAACCGGGTAACGAACCTGCAACGATCAGGACACGTGTCAGATACGCTAGCCACTGAGCTTCCAGGCCGAGCTACCAAACTTGACATGTGGCTTATCTAGTAGACCTCCATTAACCCTTAGGCTGCTAAGCGCGACTCACTGACCTTTTTCAGTGTAGATCAAGATCAGACTGCACAGAACGTGAAGTCTGATCTTGGATCTACACTGTCCGATAAAGAGATATTTTCTCCAAAACAAAATGAATTTCAATTATCATTAATCGGCTTTTCACTATCGGCTTGAAAGTGTTTCAGTTGATTTATATAAGAGGATAATTGTTAAAACTGTTCCAGTAATAGCTATCGAATCGAAATTGGTCCCACCTAAGGGGGTCACGAGTGTTACATTGGTCTATTTCGTGAAAAATAAATAAATATGAATATATGCCTATTCTTGTTCCTTACCAAATGGCTGCCAAATTTGGCAAGTGGTTTCCTCTACCAAGTTTGTTAAAAAATTAGCCTTTGGGTCAATATTGGCCTTGCACTATGGGTCATGAGTTGTACATGGGATTTGATATAGTGAAAACTACTAAGTTTTCCCCGAGTTCAAAATTTGCTACTATAGAGAGGGGGGGGGGGGGGTTTGGTGTCTCACATTGTTTTCTGGTTTTGGTTCTGTTAAGTCTACATACTACGAGTATTTATCACATAAAACTTTCCCCGGCAGTGTTAAACCCATGAAATATTTTTGATAATACAATAGTGTATTATCGTTTTTTTTTTTTTTTGGTCCCAATTCGATAAATTTTCAGTCATGAGCGCGTGAAGCCGGAGAAGCCAACCACAGCTCGTGCCGGAATGTATACTACTATGCCGCTTCGCGGAAAAAATGACGTAATTGTTGCTAAGACGTATACGCGTGGACAGTTGTTTTTATTTCATTTTCATGTTTAATAAAAAAGGGGATGCAGCGAAAGTTTTCTAAAATCAACAGAATTGCTAGAATAGGTGAACTTACCCCCTCTAGAAACTGTTTTATTCTACCTTCGGTGTAAATGTCAAAGAGCTATATACTTCTGCATGTACACAATTGAAACTGAACTACAATTCTAAACATGGACCCTCGAAAGGTATATATGCTAAAGACGATGATGCAGGATACCTTATTTGTCTCTCATTCGTTTTATGTGATGAATAGTCTTACATTCGTTTTTATGTGCTAGTCTATAATTTTCTATTATACTGACGTCCATAAAAAACGCCTCATCTCCCTCTGTCGCGTCATATTTCATGAATTAAATATCGAATGCATGATTTCGTAATTTAAAAACGAACTTTGTCAATATTTCTACACACATCACATGACACACAAGCGTTTAGCTCAATATTACACAAATTTAACAGCCATTTCAACAAACTCACCCCCTAAAATTCATCAATACCGTGTATGGCCTCCTTGACTTGCTATCAGTGCCTGCAGTCGCCGTCCCATGGACCCACACAGACTACGCAGGAGGTAGCTTGGAATGCGAGCCCACTCTTCACGAAGAGCATTGGTCAATTCTTGGACGTTTTGAAGCTATGGGTTACGTCGACGTAAACGACGTCCAAGGATGTCCCACATGTGTTCGATTGGGTTACAATCAGGAGAGTTAGCAGGCCATGGCAGCACGGCAATATTATTGGCCATGAGAAAGTTTCTGGTAAATCTGGCCATGTGGGGGCGCGCATTGTCATGTTGAAATTTAAGGCTACGGCGTTGCTGAAACATGGGAACGACCACAGGACGAAGAATTTGGTTTACATACCGTCTGGCATTTAAATGACCATTAATTAACACTAGGTCAGTTCTAAATGTGTGGTTTATTGCTGCCCAAACCATTATACCACCACCACCAAAACGGTTGTGCTCCAGAACACAACTTTGGGTGTACCGTTCATTACGTCGACAGTAAACGCGGACTCGTTCGTCGGCACAGGAGAGGTTAGTTTTAGTTTAAACATATTTTATTGCCAAGTTAGGTTACAAGAATTAAATTTACAGTACAGAACAATATACATAATCAAACGACTAGGCAAAAGGGTCTGACCACAAGTTCTCACAACTTAGATTCGGTCATTCCCTTTATGAAATTACATTTTTTAGAGTCGCCCGTTTTCATTTTTGGATTTCTAATATTGCACTAATTTTTCATTTCATTTTGGACGACAATTTTGTTCCAGTTACTCACTAACATGGTAATGGCCATTAACAAGTCAAGTTCTATTGGTGAAATACAAAAAAAAAAAAAAATACATTTCTTAAAATAAAAGAAAGTGAAGGAAACAAAAAAAAAAAAAAAAACCTCAGATTTTAAGATTTTAACTAAATGATTACTAGTAGATGAATCGTAAGTCAGTGGGGTCCCAAGATTCGGGCGGATTGGTTAAATATTTATCGTTTGCTGCTGCAGGATTACTTGAATCGTCCAGTATCCTTTATATAAGTTTGTACAGTCATAAATATCGTTGAGTTGTCTTCGAAACTGAGATTATCGGATCCATACAATAGAATGTTAATATTTAATGGATGAAATCGATGTAAATTTTGAAAGAGATTATTTCTCTGTTCTGTGTATTGTGTGCATCTGAAGAAATAATGTTCAGCATCTTCTTGATCGTAACCGCACCTACACCTTGGATTTTGAGATATATAATTCGAGAAAAGGTCAAAGTTCAGATTGCTGCATCTGTTACGAATCCTTGTATGTATGACAGATAGATGACGTTTACCGACAAAATAGTGTTTTGGAACATCGGAAACTTGAAAGGTCTGTAGAATACGAGATTTAAACTGCGACAAAGATTCCAAGGATTTAATATCGTCGGAGAGTTCGTTCCATAGAGTAACTGCTGATGGAATGAAAGACTTCGTCATCAATTCAGTTCGACAAGCAACTAAATCGATATCATTAGCATTGCGGAGTAAATAATTAGTTCTTGCGTTAACATTTAAAGGAAAGATATCGTTTAAGTATTGTGGAGTCTGGCCGTTGAGTATTTTATAAATAAGTACAAGTTTCTGATATTTGCGCCTATTGTCTAATGTTAACCGACCAATTTCTTTGTACAGGTCAAGAGTAGAAGCTGATCTTGTAATACCAGTTACTATTCTTGCGGCCTCAACTTGAATTTTTTCCAGACGATCCTTTTCCGTCATAGTACAATTATCCCAGACTACTGAGAAGTATTCAAGAAGTGGTCGCAAAAAAGATACATATATTTGGTTGAGAGAATCTCTCTTTAGCCTAAATTTTAAAGATCTCATAATTCCCAGGATCTTGTTTGCAGACTGAGTTACATTATCAATATGTTCACGCCATTTACCATTACTACTTAGAGTTAATCCAAGGTGTTTATGATTCGTAACAAACTGAATTGGAACATTGTTAAACAATAAATCTGGTGGCTGAACATTTCTGTTTGTGAAGTGCATAGCTACGGTTTTTGAGGGATTAAATGACACCAGCCACTGTTTTGCCCATTTGGATACAATAAGCAGGTCATGATTTAGAATGCCCTCAATGTCTGCAATTTGGGTTGCTGTACAAGCTAGTGAGGTGTCATCTGCAAACAAACGAGATATACTTAAGAGATTGTCTGAAATATCATTCACGTAGACAAGGAAAAGTAATGGCCCGAGAACCTATCCTTGAGGAACGCCTGCATACATTGATGTTGTTTTAGATCTGGCAGTTCTAACAATAACAGATTGTTGACGATTGGACAAATAATTTTTAAACCATTGAAGAAGGGGACCGTCGATGCCAAGTTGGCGAAGTTTAAAGATAAGACCTTTATGCCAGACTCTATCGAATGCATTCGATATATCGCAGAATACAATACATAGGTTTTGTTTTACATCTAAAGCAGAAACAATTTGATGATATATTTCGATCAGTTGATGGACTGTTGAATGTGCCCGCAAGAAACCAGACTGCTTTTCGTAGAGTAGATGATTTGAGTGTAGGTGGTTGAACAGATGCTTATATACACACCTTTCCATCAGTTTACCGACACAACTTAAAAGAGATATTGGTCGATAATTGCAAACTAAAGATTTATCTCCCTTTTTGAAAAGTGGATTAACTAGTGAATGTTTCCATTTTTGAGGGAGAGGTTAAAACGGGATTCGTCACTGAAGACCACATCACGCCAACGTCTTCAAATGTTGTTTTGAGCCCACTGCCGACGTTCCCGACGGTGGCGGTCAGTTAGCACAACACCACGGTATGGCCGCCTGCACAATATTCCACGCTCCCGAAGACGTCGCCTTATTGTATTCCGACTTACATGTCTTCCGTGATTCCCTATAACCATGACGTTGTGAATTGCGCTGTGACAAAACGGTTTCGCAAGTGACGTTGACGGATGAAATTGTCTTGTCGTACAGATGTCACACGCGGAGCACCAGGTGGGGGTCTATCAGACAAGCTCCCTGTTTCGTTTACCCGTCGAACAAGACGCACTATTGTTGATCTTGCAACGTTAAAGCGTCTTGCAACGTGACTTTAAGAAAGACCGCTTTCAAGCATGCCCAAAATGCGTGCTCTTATTTCATTATTTTGTCTTGGCATTTTCGAAATTGATGTTTTCAAAATATTGCTTGGAGTACTTAATTGTAAATCAATTACTGTATACACATGCGTAATTTTGACCGACATAACCACGTGGGGAAAATACATGGGGCGCATGGGCAAAACGGTGCCATGAGCCATGGTTGAAGAAAACATAATAGACTGACACGAAATTTCATGCTTCAGTAGATTAGAGAAGTGAAAATTCTATGGTAGGCAAAAAGTGACATATATATTCTAGGTATGTACAAAGCTATCGCACTTTTTCGATGAGGCGTTTTTTATGGACGTCAGTATATATTCCTATCAGTGAATTACTGGGATTTCTCTGTGAATTATTTTTACAGTTTTTCACGGTGAATAACATCACTAGTGATAATATGGTATCATCACTAGTGATGATATAATTTTAGAATATTTGCCGGAACTACTTTTTTTTTCTTCTATATTTCCCATAGTCTAATGTTTCTGTCTCTGCTTCAAACATCTTTAGTAAACAATAGCACAGTGAAAAGATTTTCGGTACAGTCTTTCCAAACAACTCTGAGTTAACCATCTTGTGGGAGAAATCTTTTGAAAACATTTCGAGCAAAGAAAATAGCTTTTGTGGGAGAGAACTCTTGGAAAATAGTGTGGAAAAACGAGATATTAACTACCAACCAGCATTTTCCCCTTTTTCCATATTGTTTTCTTTCCTATCATAAAACCTAACATCTTTTGTGCCAATTTAGTATTTGTCACTTGGAGATGTTTTTTATTTGGGAGTCTTAAACTTGTCATGTGGGAAAGAATTAACTGTGTCTTCTTCTAATTTCACATGGCTGGTTTTAAACTGTAAAGGACAAGAGAGAATCAGGAATATAATAAATAGAATAATGAACTGGTGGTGTGTGATATTAAAAATCTGTCACTCAAATGGGGTTTGATACGGTTAAAAGACTCGTCCTTTGGACTCGTTTTTCAACCGCATCACACTCCATTCTAGTGACAGATTGTTAATATCACACACCACCAGTTGATTATCCTCTATTTATCAGACTCGTTGACTTAAATGTATATGACGCCCGCCAGTGCTCGGATCAAACAATTTTCGTCAACTCGTTTGATAAAAATGATAATACATAAACACTTATGTAAGATCCTCTATTTCTTGGAGTTCATTGATATTTGATGTGTTTGATATTAAATTAGGTCGGATTATATTCATTAACATCATCTCAGTATGTGAAAAAAAAAAATACGTTTTTGGTGGGTAGGGGCTAAGCTTTTTTTTCTCTTTTAAATTTTATTCTAGTACATATTTGTAACAGTCTACATCTTTCAGCGCCAAATATTTCGACGGGACATCTTTCGACGGCTGAAAATACAAACCACTGAAACTCAGAAAGAATCTATCTTAACCCTTAGGCTGCTTACAGCGAATCACTGACCTTTGAGGGCAGTATAGATCAAGATCAGACTGCACAAAATGTGCAGTCTGATCTTGGATATACACTGTCCGATAAGGAGAAATCTTACCTCCCCCCCCAAAAAAAACCCTTTGAAATAACAAAATTTGGGTTTTTATTATCGGCTTGAAAATTTCATTTAACTTTTGTAGCAGGATAAGGGTTAGATGCTGGACTAAAAAGGCGGAAGGTGTAGATCTAAGATCAGACTGCACGTTCTGTGCGGTCTGATCTTGATCGTTGCCGTCCGCAATAGCCCTGTTTTCGCATGTTGCGCTTAAAGGGTCAATGCCAGTCGGTGCCGTTACGCGATACAGGGCCATTGTTGCTCTTATGTTAGAATAGAATGGATCTACATGTATGTTATGGGACGACTTGCTTGATGTAATGCATTACAAAGATGCATTAAAACTTTACTACACGACAAAACTTTGAACTTGTCTGAATTGAAAGCATTTGAAGACGACAAATTTAATAAGGCTCAATTGATGGGATTTGTCTGTGATAGGTTAGAAAACTTGTGGAAAAGGAGAAAATGTTGGTTAAAAGCATTTCCTCTTTTTCTCACAATGTCTTCTACAGCAGTCTTTCTCGAACTCAATAAATCTCGGAAATGTGTTTTATAGAGTTAAGCAATTGCCTTCTCAGGCTTACATTGATCGATTCTTTTTGCAGATGCATTAGAACCCGTTTTCACAGAGCATAATTCAATTATACTTAAATTGTAATTAAACCCCCCACCACCACCAAGCAAACAAGCTGTTTCGGTAGGGTAAGCCTTTTTAAGGAAATGTTTTAAAACTCAGCCATAAATTCATATATAAATATTTAAACTATAACTTACATAAATTCACCTTTTTATATTTATTTTTTGAAAGGTAATTAAATATTCAGACGTTGATTTAAGAGAGGAAATAAAAAAGATACACAAATATTTACACTAGGACCGGTTACACCAACTTCTTTATAGTTCTCCACTTCAGTAAGCAATAAATAGTTGGTTAATCCTTTACGACACAATCCCGAGTTTTAACGATTCCGAGAAAGAAAGCTTTTGGTAATCACCATTTTCTCTTTTTCCCACTATGTTTTCTACCCTTTCGAAGATAAATTCCATGATTTTGGCCACAGATAAGACTTAGCACCTAACCTGCTAAATAAGTTAAACGAAACTTTCAAGCCAATAGTAAAAACCCAAATTTCAAACATATTTTTTTAAAAAATAAATCTAATCGGACAGTGTCGATCCAAGATCAGACTGCACGTTCTGTGCAGTCTGATCGTAATCTACACTGTCCGCTAGAGATCGTTGAGTCGCGCTTAGCAGCCCAAGGGTTAAAAGAGAGTAGTTCGATCTTGGAATCTAGAAGCTCATACACTCAGCAAAACTTATAAACAGCCATTTTTGTTTCTCCTGTAATTCGTACCAAGTAAAAGTCGGGTAAATGGAAGGAAATTGTAACATATATCTTGACGTTAGCCATGGTATTGTATAAAAAGATACTCGATTCTGCCAACAGAAGACATGTCCTTTTTTAAAAGGCGAGAAAAGACATCAATTGCGCATGCGTGGTGTATATGGGCAAAAATAGGTTAAAAGAAAAGGTTATATTACTGAAATTTGTCAGCAATAAGAAAAATGCATGAAAATTATTTTCTGCACAAACATATAATCAAAAAAAAAAAAAGGAGAACAGGCACTAAATTCTTTTCAGATTTAGGCTGAGCTTTGTTTTAACACTAATCAATCATTCTGCAAAAGATCAGACCAATTGAAACATCCTATTTCTGGACAGTGATGCAAAAAAAAAAAGGTTTACGGGAATTTATAGCTTAACCTTTAGGCTGCTAAGCTCGACTCACTGACCTTTTGCGGACAGTGTAGATCAAGATCAGACTGCACAGAACGTGCTGTCTGATCTTGGATCTACACTGTCCGATAAGAAGATATTATTTCCCAAACTATATATTTGAAATAACAATATTCCGGTTTTTACTATTGAATTGAACATTTCATTTGAGTAATTCAGCAAGATTAGGGTTAAAAGTGGCGGTTTATAAGTTTTCTAAGAGTATTTAGTCAGGATTTCTGAGATTTAACCCTTAACCAAACGACAAAGTTTTAGATTTTGAAGCGACAAATGTAACATGGGTTAAACGATGAGGTTTGTCTGTAAACGGGCAGGAAACATTTTTGGAAAAAGGAGCAAATGCTGGTAAACGAACATTTTCCCCTTTTCATATTATGTTTTCAATATGCTTCTTTCTCTGGTTTCACCGGCATTGTGTGGAAAAGTATCAAGCGAATGTAACCCTTAAACGATATTATAATAGTATTCATGCGTGATTGAATATGTTCAATCTTATTAATTCTTTGTTGGCAGTTTAGACCAATTCTAGGCTGCAAAAACGCGCAGGTACCTTTTTTGATATATTGAGAGTCTGACCGACAAAAGCTCTATAATTGCAAGGTCTGGGTCGCTTTACTGACTGAATATATGCGTTTCACGTAATTTTATGCTTTCACGTAATTCATGCCCAGGTAATATTGCCTATTTTCCCTGCTTTGCGGAATGTGTTCAGTGATTGATTTACTGATTGGTTGACTGACTGGTTGATTGATTGACGTTCTTCGCAGTCTGATCTTGATCTTTGCCGTCTGCAAAGGCTAGTTCTTTCGCCTATTGGACATGGAAGGTTAAGATGATTTAATTGGCTGTGTACAAGTAGGTAAAGAGTTCTACGTGGTTCTGTGGTTAAGTTTAGGATTTGTAACATGAAGGCCTCAAGTTCGAGCCTTGCTGAAAGCACTGAGTTTTTCGTGGGAGTGTCTTTTGGTAAGACACTTCAGATCTCTAGCCAAGGACTGCTGAAACACGAGACATAGAGAACTAAGCGAGTTGTCGAACGTGGTATGACTGAAATAATGTTAGAGGTGTAAACTACCGTTCAATCAAACTGAGGATCCGGTTTAGACTGACGTACAATGTAATATTTTCAGTAAACTCTGTGCGATCTTTCGGCAGTGAACAAACATGAAAAGTGCAGTAACGAGCCTAGTTTGGTGCCTCAGTCGGTCACGTAAAGGGTTTGAAACCATAGTGTTGCTGGCTCTAGTTCCTCACGAGGATTGATTATAATTTAACCCTTATCCTGTTAAATATCTAAGATGAAATTTTCAAGCCGATAGTAAAAACCCAAATTTTCCTATTTCAAAGGTAGTTTTGGGAGAAAGACATCTTCCTATCGCTTAGTATAGATCCAAGATCAGACTGCACGTTCTGTGCAATCTGATCTTGATCTACACTGTCCGCAAAAGGTCAGTGAGTCGCGCATAGCAGCCTAAGTGTTAATCAGACAGGTTTCGCTCCTTTCTCATGAGAATTGTCTTTTCTCAGTGTGTATGACGGGGAGCTGCAAACAGCTTGAAACAATTGTGTACGAAGTGCTGTAGAAGAAAATAACTCCAAGAAAGCATAGGTCGGATTTAGCGCAGCCACCTTATATCTGAATTAGTGCTGAAAACGAAACAAACATGCACACTTTGATAACGGGGGATATGTGTGCTTTTGCGGACAGTGAAGATCTTTTTAGACCGTGCATTATGCATAGTCTGACCCTGGACCTACGTTGTCAGATAATGTATGAAACCGCGAACAAACAGTAAAAGAGAAAAATTTGGTCTAATAACTAAGGACCAATAGGTAACATTGAACGGGTGTCCGTGCTTGTGAGTGGTGTCTATGGATGTGAGGTAGATCGTTGGCCTCGTAACCATAAAGTCCCGAGTTCGATACCTGGGAACGGGTGTCAACTTTGGGATTTTTCATTGACCCACACATTCGGTGCGAGTACTGGTGCAGTTCCCAGGAAGCAGAATCGAGAGAGATTAGTATAAGATGTAAGAACTTGTTTCTCATTCGATGTAAAATAAATATGTTTAAACTAACATTGAACGGACGCACATTGTCACGCAGTCTTGCGCCATCTTGTTTATCTTGCTCTCGGTTCGGCGTCGTATTTCATCAACCTCTCTCCTTCACATGTATAAAGTAAACATATCGGTGGTCCAAAGTATTGTTTTATGATTTATGATTGTTTACATTTCGTTTTCGAAATGGTACTCTTGCGGATTTTACGAGTCTTGAATTTTTGTTTATATCATTCGAATATAATTGCGATTGTATGTAAAACAAGGACCGTATTCAGCAAATACATTAAATAGGACTCCGACTCTTATTCTCCAGAATTCCCTACATTTTAACCCTTAGGCTGCTAAGCGCTACCTACTGACCTTTTGCGGGCAGTGTAGATCAAGATCAGACTGCACAGAACGAACAGTCTGGTCTTGGATCTACACTGTCCGATAACGAGATGCTTTCACAACAAAAAATAAATTGAAATAACACGATTTTAGTTTTTTATCATCGGTGTTAAAGTTTCATTCCATTTATGCAGCAGGATAAGTGTTAAAGTTAGAAAATATCTGGTTAGCCTAACCAATCGGATAGTGTGTTACCGTCTAGACTTGAAAGTAGACTAAGAATGCAATATAGAGTAATTGAGGCATACTTTGTGAAGAGGGATGTAATGCATCTGCAACAAATATCGATTCAGGTCAGCATCTGCAGTTCCCGCGGACTGACCTGGGTCGAAACTTCATGCTATGGGTTATTTTTTTGCATGTCAGAGGACCATTCTAACTCATGAATTAATCGATTGTAAAACCAAATGGGTTTCATATCTCCACAATTATGTGATGACTTGCTAGGTATGATACATCACGGAGACGCACTGAACCCTCTTCTACCACAGCATGGCTCAATACTCATTTTAACAAGTCCTGTAGTTATCTTTTTGAGCACGCTACTGCATATTCTGTCAGAAAATGAACAAGTCTCACGATAAAGCGCGATATCAATAGGTCAGGTACGGTGTTCGTAATATAAAAAAAAAAACATCAACAAACTCATACCCAGAATAACAATTGAAAAATAAAAGCCTGAATATACTTATAAGACACTGCATCGTAATGAAATGTGCCACTTTCAGTAAAGAGCGTTGCATTGGATTGTACTCGTATTTCTTGTATGTTACCATTGATTCTTGTTTACAGGTAGTCGTGGTAATAGGTTTTATTATTTCGGCGCCATAGGCGAAACCAGGGTTTTTAGCGGATGGCATAGATCAAGATCAGACTGCACAGAACGTGCAGTCTGATCTTCGATCTATGCCATCCGCTTTCGTAGTCAAGGCTGTAAGATAAAAATCTTTCTGAGACTCATAGGATTGTATTTTAAGCCGTCAAAAATGGGTCGAGTTTACGTATTTGGCACTGAAAGAGTTAAACGCGCCTTCAGCTTGAAGAGTTCCACTAATGTAAATAAGACGAATTGGTAGTGACTACGATCAAAGAGAAATGGCGCTAGCTTGCATCTAGATGATTCTTACGGATGTGCTAACCGACCATTCTAAATCTTATTTTAATTTTAGATTCTGAGGATAGCCATCTGCCAGCTCGGTCCGTATTCACCAACTATTCCTAAAATGGTCTTAATCTTATTCTCCAACATTTTCTAAATTTAAAAGTAACACGACTTCTAATTGGCTAAACCAGTCAGAAGTTGTTTTACTTTTAAATTTAGAAAATGTTGGAAAATAAGATTAAGACTCTTGTTTAGAATGGTTGGTGAATACAGACCAAGGTTTGCTGTGAGGTTTTGTCTCAGTCTATCAAATGACCACAGTTTAGAATCTCTAAATTCCTGAATTTGTAGAGATTAGTGCACACACACACACACACACACACACACACGTACGTGTGTGTGTGTGTGTGTGTGTTACTATGAATGCTTTGAGCCAGTCCACTGGTATTTCGCTCAGCTGCTTCCGTAGTCTCACGTCTCTCTAATTACAGATGATTTTTACTTCAAACTTAGGCTACTTGTTTACAAGAACCAATACCACGAGCGCAGATAACCCTCAAATTACTGTTTTCAGTTATGTCTTTTTTTGTACTTTCTCACTGCAAAAGGCATTCGCAAGCGAACGTTGGCACCTGCATGCAAAGCTATGTTTAACTTTTTACTGCACAATCCTTGAGGCACACTGAATAACACTCCTCTAGACTCGTTTAATAAAATTCAATGTTCAAATTATGACATATAGGGTATTGCATTTGAGCATCTCCCTGGGAAAACGGGGTTTATGCATCTTCATGATACAGTTTACTAAGCAAACCACTATATAATATGGATCCTATTTTTCTAAAAACCTACTGAATTATGAGGTAGAATGACTCTTTGATATTCAGTTAATGGAACAACTGCAGGATGAAAAATTTGACCCAGCTCAGCCTGCGCAGACTGCATTGGCTAACCTGGGTCCATACTTTTTGTAGATGCATTAACCCCTTTTTACGGAGCATGGCGTGCCTAATTTCTTCCAAAGGTGTGAGGGTTTTTGACATAAATTATCGGGACCTTTGTTACCGAGGTAACTTACAAAGTATCGATAGATGTAGACTAAACCATATTAAAAGCATTTGCAGACTGAAATTTGGCTAAACTTATGGAAATAGTCTGTGAAAGGGTAGAAAACACCAAGAGAGAGAGAGAGAGAGAAAATGATTGTAAGCATTTTGTCATTACCCAAAAATGCTGGTGTAAGCCTTCTACATTTTTGAAACTCCGGGTTGTGTGCTAAGAGGTAAAAGTCAGGGTTTGTATGCACCAACCATTCTTAAGAACATTCTCAGTCTTATTCTACAAGTTTTTCCAAACTTGAAAGTAACACAACTTCTAATTGGCTAAACCAAATGGTTTAGCCAATCAGAAGTTGTGTTACTTTCAACGTTAGAAAATTATGGAGAATAAGATTAAGAATGTCCTTAAGAATGGTTGGTGAATACGGGCTCAGATTTCACTTTCATTTCAAGCTAATCTTGTGTCATAGTTTTTTATACTAGTGTACATAGTTTGTACTAGGCGTCTTAAAGCCCCATGCCCTCTTTCATGAGAAAAAAGGGCAAAGAAATGAAAGCAAGCCGTCAATTCGGTAGACAATATTTTCAGAAAAGATAACAGAACCCTTTTTCCTTCACTGAAGCTTTAATTAAGTAGATAATTACGGAAAAACCCCTTTATGCATATTTGGAGGTAAGACTCAATGATAATGAAGTTTAAGGCAATTTGCATACGACAGGGTTGTCCTAAAAAAAAAAAAATACTCGTAAAACGTATATATACCCCGAATTATTTCCACTGCTACTTTCGATGCTGCTTGTAAACAGAATCTCTGATACTTTGTTTACTTCCTACTGTGCGCGCGCATCTCTCCGCCTCTTCTTCAGTTTTTGACGGGGGCTATTTTTACGATGGAATCTTCTTAAACAGCAATGCGCCTTATTAGTTTGATATTATCGATTTCTTCGACTTTTTCTTCACGCAATCTTGATGATTTCTTACCCTCTAAGAAAACAGGGAAAAAAAAAGAGGGCATAGGACTCTTAACAGTACTGACATGTATTAAACCTTATTTCTAGGTTGAACTGGGACACGAAATTATCAGACATACCGAATGCTAACTATGAATTTACAGACGAAAACCGCACAAGGGAGGTTACTATAGCGGATTTATTGTCGCATCGCACAGGATTGTCTTCCGTGGCTGACTATGGTTCTATCGCTGGATATCCTGCAGGGACGACAAAAGAGACGATGGTTCGGTAGGTAACTTCAGGCTTGGATGTGTCACGCAACCTCGTTGTTGATTTATAGAATCGTGAGAATCTCGCATGGTTCAACGTTTTTGTAATCAAACTGTCTGTATTTTATAAACTAAGGACAGTCTTTCCGGAAGATAAAGCATTTCTGGATATAGATATGAATAAAAGGGAAAAGGCGGGATTATAGTTACTGCAGCGATTCGATCGTCACCTCATTTAGACACCGTTATGAATTTCTTGATCATTGATAGGTCTAAATATTCAGCTTTCATCTTAGAGGATAAAGTTTCATTTCAGCCCACTTTCTAAAAGATAGTTTCCATCAAGCTCTTAATGTCGTTTACCTTTCACATAATTATGCACATTTATCAAAACTTGATATTACATTACAGTCGACTGAAATATGTGCCAGCAAGCGGGAAACTGCGGGAAGGTTTCAAGTACAACAACTTAATGTATATGGTTTTGGGTCACGTGACTGAGACTATTGCCGTCGATAGGTGGGAGGACCTAATCAAGTGTAGACTACTGGAGCCAATAGGAATGGAAGACTCTACTGTGCTAATAGAGTCAAAGGACGTCCTTAAAGATAGTACCGCAAAGCCGTATATCCTGCAAGGCGACCAGTTGCAGCCGGGGACAGATGGAATCTACAAGTAATTAGTTTGTATTCCATTTATCACACGGTTGATATGAATATCTATATTCGGTTGACCTTTTTTGCTGTCTTCCATTCCGTATTTAACGTAGAAACTATTAAGAAAATTAAATAATCCTATTCCATAACCTTTGAATGACATAAATCGCGACAGGTTTCTCTAAGCTTTTCTTTATAGGCGTCAGTCTTGTTTCGTAGCCCGCTATATGTGAGAAAATAATTATACGTGATAACAAACATTATACGTAACTGGATTTTGCATAGGAATATGTTATTGTTGAGCGAGTTCTCTTGGTAGAGCTGCCCCAGCTTGCGAATGCAAGTACACAACAAATGTAAGAATTCGATACAAAATATTCTCATACAAATCCAATAAATTTTTTATCTCCTTTGATACTGGCTACGGAATTTCCAAATAGTTTTATTGTCTTTTATGAATTTACCCTCGTACCTTAATTTTCATGTTAGAAGGATGACCAATCCGTTTCGTCAATTCATCATACTTTCGCGGAATTTTGATATCGGCGAATTATGTCACCTTTCCTAAAGGTATGTAAACAAAGTAGTGACTGACCGGCATTTTCCTTTTTTTGCAAATTTCATCGTCGATAAATGTGCTGTAGATGGCAAGTTTGGTTTATCTTCTGAATAACTGTTTGTGGTATTACTATGTATGTAACCAGCTAAAGGGAAGTGATTCTGTAGGAAATATAACAAGCTTGTAAGAGTTATCTTCAATAATTGTTGATACTCTTCAGAGTATGGACATAATACTGGTGAGGTTTTGATGAAAATTGTGAGTCAGCACATCTTTAAAAGACATTATTTAAGTGATTAAACCCTGTACAGACTTAGTTTATGTTAGCCGACCAACTCGAACACCACGAAATTGGCGACGAGGTAAAAATATACCCAAGAAATAGCTACCTACGGCCAAATGAAGGAATTTGATGACTCGGAAGAGTGGGGTCAGCTCGTAGAAAGGCTGGGTCACTATTTTTTAAGCCATCGATATTGATAATGCAGATAGGCAGAAGTCTATATTCCTATCTTTATTTGGAAGCAAAATTTATAAATTGATGTCTGACTTACTGTCATCGGCAAAGCCAGGCAATAAAACATTTGACGAACTGCCAAACTTAATAAAGAACCACTTGCAGCCCAAACCGTCTGAAATTGTTCAGCGCTACCAATTTCACAGCTGTTTTCGTGAGATAGAACAGTCAGTCTCTGATTATATAGCCCACCTTAGACATTTATCTACTGATTGTAACTTTGGGGATACATTAGAAACAATGTTAAGGGATGGATTAGTCTGTGGAGCAAATGATGATAGATTACAAAGAAGATTACAATCAGAAAGAGGGTTGACTTTTAAAAAGGCGCTTGAAATTGCTAAAGGCATGGAACATGCAGAAGGGAGTGCTGCAGATTTAAAAAAAAAAGAAAAGAAAAAAAAAAGAATGCTGGAGATGTGGTGAGAAAAACCACGTACCCAATGATTGTTACTTTAAAGATACTGAGTGCTAATTGTGCAAGAAAAAAGGTCATTTGAAAAACAAATGCAAACAGTTACACGAAAGGAGATCTTCTGGGAAAGGCCAAAATGCCAAGCACAAGAAAAAAAAAAAAAACATGGGATTGGAAAAAAAAATACTTAAAAGAAAACGAGGATAGTAGCCAAAACCATCACAATGAATATTCATTTTATAGAATTCATTCTAAAGAGAAGCCTATAATGGTAACAAAGAAATTGAATGTTTTTTTCTGTACCAATGGAGGTGGATACAGATGCATCAAAGTCTTGTCATCTCTCAAGGTACTTTTAAGAGAATTGGGGGACAAGTAGAGAAAACTGGCATAAAACTGAGAACATATGCAGAAGAAATTACAATTTTAGGAAATCTACCGTTCAAATTTCACAGGAAGAGGAGAAAAGGCAAAAGTACTAGAAGGAAATGGGCCAAATCTAATGGGTAGAGATTAGTTGTCAGATATAACGCTTCACTGGTATGAACTTTTCACACATACAGGAGAATCTGATTTAATATAGGGGTGTGAGAGTATTTTTGATGGTAAAGTAGGTTCTTACAAAGGAACTAAAGCAAAGACTGTACTTAATGAAAGTCCTCAAACGAAACGTTTCAAAGCTAGGCCAGTACCATATGCATTGAAATATAAAATAGGGCAGGAATTAGATGGACTAGAGAAGGAAGCGAAAATTACCAAATTTCAGTTCTCAGAATGGGCAGTGCCCATTGTGCCAGTTGTTAAAGATGATGGGAATATTAGGATTTGTGGGGTTACAAAGAGACGATAAACTTGGTATTTTGTTTAGAAAATTGCCCTATTCCAAAAACAGAAGATCTGTTTGCAAATTTAAAGGGGAAGTATTTTTCAAAACTAGACCTAAGTAATGCCTATCTGCAGATAAGAGTTGGAGGAAAATTCGAAACCCTTCAATACCATTAATATTCACCAGGGATTTTACCTGTAAAATAGACTCTATTTGGTATATCATCAAGCCAAGGAATACGTCAAAGGTTTATGGATAGCATTTTGCATGGTTTAAAAGGAGTCACAGTAAGAGTTGATGTGATATTAGTTGCTGGTAATTCGGTAGAGGAACATAAATCTCGAATTAATCAAGTGTTTCAGAGGTTAATGGGACCTGGAATGAAATTAAAGAAAAACAAATACATTTTTAGATGTAGAGAGGTAGTCTTTTTGGATATAAGCCGAGTCTGAGGTGGAACCATTAAAAGAAATGGTAAAGCAGAAGCAATAGAACAGATGGAAGGATCAAAGGACAAGAAACAACTTCAAGTGTTTTTTAGGACTGATTAAGTATTATGCCATGTTTCTACCAAATATATCTGAAGTACTATCACCTCGCTAGTCCTTGTTTCCGTTGTCAGTATATCCACAGTCTTTTTCTTGTTTACGCGATTAAGAGCACATTTGTGGCCGGATGTTAGTGTAACTTGCACAGCTTGTTTACATAATCAATAGTTTGAACCATGTTGAATTTGAAAGACATCAAACGAACAGTTCTGGAAAAGTAGCCATGTCAAAATTATCTTTTTCTTGTTTATGCAATGAAGTACGCAGTTTGTACCCGATTCCTTTGAAAATCGGATACATCATTGTTACCATCAAGGGGTTGAACGCCATTGAAAATGTAGAAAATCCACTTATCATTTAAAAAAAAAGTAGTAGTTTTATGCATTATTCTGGTATATGTAACAAAATTCTTATCATTTGTCCTCATTATTAGAAATTCGCAGGGATTGTTGATTATAATGAGTATTAAACCTGAATTTAAAACTGGCAAGATTCAAATGATAACTTTTAGAGAAATTTAACTGAATTTTTTTCCTTATTTATTCAGTTTAGTATGTCTTAATGCTGTCATCCTGAATGGCATGGGTTCAAGCCCCGGTGAAAACCTATCCCCCTCATTCCCTGGTGAATTTTTGTGGAAAAAAAAGATAATTTTTAAAGTTTGTTGGAGGAGAAGTGCTTCCTTGTCAATTACTCTGATGTGCTTAAAATCCTAAAATGTAACAAGAATGTCTATTAGCTCTAACAAAAAAAGAAGGAAAAAAAAAAAAATTAATGCATAGCACAGAGTTGAAAATGGGTTGGAAAATTTATTACTGTTTCTTTCAGACTTTTAAACTGTTTCTTTCACATTTTTTGCTGAACCCGGTAGCTCAGTCGGTAAACGTGCGGGGCTTGTAACCTGGGCATCGCTCTCCGCGTAGGTTCGAATCCTTAGCTTGGCAATTCCTATCCAAGGATTGATGATAGTCATTGCGTCAGGATTCATTCCTCTCTAACTACTGATCATTGCTTCGACGATGGTTATGCGGGAAAGCAGCCAATGGCTTCAGAATAATATTGTGCGTAGCATTGATCAAAAAGTGCTGGAAAAAGTATGGAAAGGTACACCAGTAGTCGCGATATAACTGAAATAATGTTTGTAATGGCGTGAAACACCCATGCCTCAATCAGTAAATCAAATTATGCTGTTCAGTGACTGCCCGTACAGCGATTCAGGCCCTTATGGGCCTCTTTGTTTTCAATGTGATAAATAAATCATTTTATTAACATCCTGATGGCGAACAGAACAGATGCTGATCAGTCAGCTAGCGTCTGTAACAGTCGTTTGATATATGACTGCACCGTTTGCAGAAATGTAAAAGTCAGTAATACTGAAAGGCCTTATGTCTTTAAAATTGAAGAATAACAACTTTTAAGCATATCTTAGATTTATAGATGAATAGTGCTAAACTTGCTTATTAATGTTTCGATTAAAAATGAGTATGAATAAATATATATGTAGCCTCTTATTTATGTTTGCATCATTTACCAAAAAAGTTAATTTAGAGCACATAACTAGTATTGCCAATAATACTGACGCTTCTCCATAAGTTCAAAACCAAATGAGTACTTTTCACAAATTGTTCATCGGCTGCAATCGTCTCTACAAAACGGTTATTGTAAATATTCTGATATAAATTTGGATGATTTTCTTGGTCAAGAACTACAAACTGGTCAATATCTTCATCTTCCAATACACATAAATTGCTGTAAGTGCAAGCAGACATTATTGTTTCTACAATCTGATCTGATTGGTATAATGTTGTCTCCCTTATTCTACGAAATTGGCCTTTCATATGACCAATGCTCCGCTCAATACTTTGTCGTCATGAAGTCAGGGCTTTCTTATATTTTCGCTGATTTTTTTTTATTTCTTTTTTTATTTTTATTTTAGCACTAAATGTACATAACAGTTTTATAAATAGAATACAACATATTCAAATAAAAAGTAAAATATGATGGAAAACCATTGAAGCATATGAGGCACATCAGCACCAAATATATCACAAAAACAGGGAAAGAATTCCAATTTCCGATATAGTCCTTAAGTGTTGACGGTCCCATATGAAAAGACGGGAGATTTTTTAAAAATGAAATATTTTAAAAGACAAACATTTAATCTCTATGAATTGACAATTCACAGAGATGCTTGTAAGTATCACCGTTACGACTTGAGTACCACATTCCAGGACTTGATAACCACAAATCAATGAATGATGTTGTAAATATATTAGAATAGATTCAAAAACAGGCTGCTTATACTGCGCATACTGATCTTGACCTTCACTGACTGAACCGATATCTACATTTACTACGACAAAAGATGTTCTTTTAGGGCTCTCTTGAATGCATAACGATTGAGGATAGCTCTAATTTCAGTGGACAATTTGTTCCAGTAGCTGCAGCATGCAAATGAAAAGGACTTTGAACAAGCCAAACCTTACTACTTGGTAGAGGTCTACTAGATGTTAGAAGCTACATGCAAAACTTTGTAGCCCTATGCCTTATTGTTGGGAGATCATTTCAAAAGTTTTCACTATATAAGGGCATGTAAAACTTGTGACCCCTGGGGATAGGCCCCAAAACTTAACTAACTTGGTAGGGGTCCATTTAACAAAGCCTACTGCAAAATTTAGTAGCCGTTAGCCTTATAGTTAGGAACTAGAAAAAAATTAAGTTTTCACCATATAAGCCAATCCCAAACTTGTGATCCATGATGCAGGACCAATTCTGACCCAATTAACTTGACGGAGTTTAGAAGATGTCCACTGACCATGTGCTTTCGAGCAAACAGAGATTTTTGTTTTTCAGTTTTGTTGCCTTGGCAACCAGCGTTTCTCCAGGAATTCCATTCTTTGAAGGAATTTTGACGAGGCACATGGCAGAGTCACTTCTGTGAAGTTTGGTAAAAAGTAAATTAGCAGCTTCAGAGACGTTTTCAAAATGTTAACGGTCGGACGCACGACGGACACAGGGCCACTAAATAAGTTTGCTGGCCTTTGGCCTCTGCAGCTTATAAAACTTTTAACTATTTACCAAGCTACCGAATTTTATATATATATATATATATATATGTGTGTGTGTGTGTGTGTGTGTGTGTGTGTGTGTGTGTGTGTGTGTGTGTGTGCAGACGATAAAATCAAATGAATCAAATGATGGGGATTGTCTTAAAGAAGGGAAAAAAGGGGGTAATGAGAAAATGCGGGGAACCATTATTTTCCTCTTTCCCTACAGAGTTTTCAAAAGCTTCAAACATCCGGACCTTTAAAACGCGGGATATTTTGGTAAAGACTGCGCTTCAGATTAACTTGCTCTTTTTACAGGATATCTCCACTGGAGCCAGCTGGGAGCATCATGTCTACTGGGTTAGATATGCTGAAATGGATGAAATTCAATTTAGAAAATGCTACAACCGCTGATGGTATTAACCTTCTTGACCAAGATTTGTTTGAACAAGCATTTCAGGTAGGATTTACATATACAGTGACAGAGCTTTGTAATTTGGCCAGTAACACGCGGGTCTTGGAAACCAGATGCTGCTGATTCGACTCCCAGCTCATCCAATTCTGATGAATGATGAAAGTCATTGCGACACGAATGATTTCCTCATATTACTGAGAGATTATGTTGGAGAGCAGTTAGCTGCTTGGAATCAAGTTGTGCGAGGTACTGGTAAATAAAGTTCAGCAAAAGTAGGTATAGGTGCACTTGTCGCAGGGGTAAAACTAAATAAGGTTGATAACGGTGTTTACTCTTTCAGCAAACAATCAGGGCTGATAACGACCTTGAGGAAGACGGCTTTTGAAAACATTATAGAAAAGGAGAAAATGCTGTTACGCAGAGACAATATCTCCAACACTTTCAAAGACAAATACCATTGAGTCACGTTTGATTTGTCGTCTGTTTATGCTTTTGACCCTAAATGCGACTCGAGGACCTTTTGCAGAAAAATTAGATCAAGATCACACTGCACAGAACTTGCAGTCTGATATAAGATCTACACTGTCCGATAACGAGATCTTTTAATTTGAAATAGCAAAATTTGGGTCTTTACTTTCGACTTGAAAGTTTCATTTTACTTATTCAGCAGGTTAAGGGTTAACATGAAAGTATCTAACATTCTGTCGACTGATAAACCATTAAACATCGAACAAAAACGGAAACTCATCATCATTCGAAACAGACTACCTTCATAGAACAGAGATTTGCATGGAGCCCTTTTAAACATTAATTTAGTTATATCGCAACGGACAATGGAGTTTGGGGTTTCTTTTACCAGTTACTCGAAGAAGGCTATTCCAAAGCCACTCGCGCCTTTACCACATTCCTATGGTCGAAACAATGATCCGCGGTGAGACAGAAATGAATCCTGTCGCAACGACTGTCATCATAAGAGAACAGAGAATGAAGAGAATGAAGATTCTTTAGCTCTTATCTTTCCGTTCCTCCTTCCAGTTCTGTTCACGACTTTCATCGTCTCAAATTAAAACCTGTATCTATCTCTCCTTACTTTCTACCTCTTTCTCAATCCTCTTTCAGGTTTTCCATCTGCATCTTTTCCCCTATCCCTTTTGACTATAGTTCCTCGCCTGCTTTTCCCTCCGTCTCTCCCTCTATATCGTTTCTCTTATCCGCCCCCTGTCTGTATTTTAACCTTTGTCTCCCTCTTTCTTTATGTCCGAGCCAAATTCACTAAATTCAGTTTCATTACTTTAAAGGAACAAATTACGTTGTCACCATTTGCGTCAGCAGTGTACAGTACCAGAACACCACAGTATCCAGTCGACGACGTCACATCCGGCTATGGATATGGATGGTTTACAGCCAGATACAGAGGTATGGAACTTTTCCATCAATTTCTACCACATGTTTCTACGGGGATAAAATAAACAAAATAAAACGTCCTATAACAAGAGTATCGTCTGCGGGTGTCATCGCGCGCCTATAGTTGCTGTTTCAGTGAAAAAAAAAGGGCATAATTCAGTAAGAATTATAAAGGTTAATAATATAACCCTGAATATTACATAATTTTAGAATACTTCTACATTTTTCAGAATTTATCTGAAATTAGCCCCCATTTTCACAGTTAACAACTAGCTTGAATTTTAATGAGGTATCAGAAAATGTCACAGATTTCGCAAGACGACAGGGCGACGGCAATACCTGGACATTTTCTTCAAGACAGCCGAGCTTAAAACTGAGAAAGTAAAATAAATGTACGTGAACAATGTTCACGTGATTAATTTGTAAGAGTGTGGACGAACCACAGCATAATGCGAGCGCCGGCAGCTGAAATTAACTGAAATGTCAGAGGAATAGCTATATTTGTGTAATTACATTGACAGTAAAGGAAATATTGATAGTAAGGCTGATGTAATACTAGTGTAGTGATATGGTTCAGGTTTGTAACCATTTTTAAGAAGCATTACGCAAATTGAATCGACACTTCTCCTTATTGCTCAATAATTACATAAATAATGTTTTATCCATAAGGAAAAAGAAAAGTAAACAATATATTAAGGGTACTCTTTTTGTATTTATCTAAATAGAAAGGCAGTGTAGATAGAAGATCAGACTGTGCGTTCAGTATCTGATCTTGATCTGCACACAGCAGTAGTTTCTTGATATGCCTATCCCTACAGAGGTTATATGAATAATTTTAATGAACATCGGCACTTTCGATCTAGTCCCATGTTTTTTAACTTACAAAACGGTGGGTCAAATACCCAATTCGTTTGGGCCAACGTTAAAGCTCCGAGAATTAGGAAGGTTAGTCCGATTTGCTGTCTTCCGCTTTTAGAAGTTCTGCCGTCTATTCCGCTCAATGTTTGGAAGAACCAGCAGTGATTGCGAATCGAAATGGCGGAATCAACTGCGGAATCGTGGGTTGAAGAATAGCTTGTTTTAACCCGACAGATTTGCTTTTGCTGTCACTTGCTAATATTCAGTTTTGGCTGCTGATAAGACAGCTGATCGTCAGTATCCATTTTGAGAAGTAAATATATGTGTATGATACTCATAGTCATAAATAAAATACGCTACCTACAGAGCTTTCCAGCCGGGAAGAAAGATCAGAATGTCAAAACTAAATTTTCACCAGTTCATTTGTATATTAAAAACAAAACAAAACTGTATTTAATTAATTAGTATATTGTTTAACCCTGTCCTTCAAGCTTGCATATTTTGATGCATCAGCAGGTTTAGAAAAAATAGGGGAAACAGAGAAATGGCTTATAATGAGCAGTTCTCCTTTTCCCACTATGTATTGAATTTAGACGAATCCAAAAAATGCTACGGGAAAAAGTTTAATCTTATCTCAATAAGCCATTTCCAGAGTCTTCCAGTTAGACAGCAAATGATTAAGAAAACAAAAAAAGTGGGATAAATGTGGGTGGATTTTTTTTATGGTAGAAAACATCACGGGAAAGGGAGAAATTACTAATTCTGAGCAATTTCTTCCTTTTCCAAAATGTTTTCCCTTGCTCCTGAAGCGCCCAGATATATGCGAAAAAGGGTTATTACTTTCCGTATTTTAAGGAAATCTTCGAAGGTAAAAAATGAAAGGAGTGGAAGGCTACAAGAATCACGGTCTAATACCCAGACTCTGTTTTTGATTGAACTTTACAACGAAAGAAATGAGAAGTTTCTGAACCCTTTACTTAAGAAAATAATATCATGGGAAGAAATAGCAAAAGATATGAATCTCCAGGCCTTTGATTACACAAGGTATCAAACTGAACGAAGACGGAAGACATACACAGCAACTTGTTGTCGTGTGAATGACCATAACAAATCCACTGGAAAAGCAAAAAAGAACTTTGAACTCGAATAACATCTGGATAAGATCTTCTCAGAACGATCCATCTTTCAAACTGTCATCTTCTACCACCAGTTCCTCTGGTGTTAGTGAAGCTGCAGAATTGTCCGATTTAGGCGAGGCAAGTGAAACGAAAGGTGTCCATAAAATGAAAAGAAGCAGCCAAAGTGCTTCTTTCCAAGTCACACAGTTCTTAAAATAATGTGGAGATCAAGAAGACAAAAGAGAAAAAGAACGCATGGGGAAAGCTTAATAGACACAAGATGAGAAAATGTCTCCATTCGAGACTTGTCTTGGTGTACTGAAAAAATAATTGGAAAAAAAGATCTGAATTTTCAGTATTACGATTTCTAAGGTTATTTCACTTTAAATTTTTAGAACCAATTTTAAGAACATCCAGTGTTGAAACAATGCTTTTCTAATGCTGAGTATTACTTTGTACTATTTGCATAGACGACAGCAGTATTTTTCAGCGTGATCGAACTGCGATTAATCTGTACCCGGATAATCTAGAAACATTTGTACATCATAACTAAATTATGTTGATGTTGTTAGTCCAATAATTATTTAGATCTATTCATGAAACTTTTAGACAATGTTTATAGGCAAAACTTTTGGTCTAAAACACTGACGATGTACGATAGTAAAATTATTTAATCTTTATTCTTTGAGACAACTGTTATTGTTCTTCACAAACATTTAGCCTTGAAATACTCACGTATCTACATACAAACCTCTGTGTCGGTAGAATTTTATGAAAGCACTGCACAAGGAGAAAGAAATTTCGATTTTTCCAACAATGCTTTCATTCCTTTCTTTAAGCTTTCCATAATTTTTACATTTGAATTTGTCGTCTGCAAACGCTATTCAGTTTGAGACAGTCAAAATTTTGTTGTCTGCCAATGCGTTAAATGGTCGATAAGCAACAAAGGACCTAGCTGCAATTGGTTACTTTGCTTTTTATCTAACAAGGACAAAATTTAATTTCAATTTTTTTTTCTCCCATTGCAGCATCTCTACCAGTACATTTACCGATTTTTGACAAATTTACTGGTACGGAAATACTTTTTCTCCCTTATTGTATTCTTTCTCGTCTTGAAAAACAAGGCCGATCGACGCCGTTTGAACCTGCCCCTTTTAGCAGTAGCTTTCCTTATAGTTTATTTTCTGTCATTTTTATGGTCCAATTATCCTAAATTTTGACAGTATTATATCTGAAATCCAAACCCCGTCACAAATCCAAACTGTTAATGTGAATAGCTATGGCGCGATCAGACTAGCTCAGTGGGCTAGCCCGGGGAGCACCCCTGTACTTTGCCCTTTCAAACGCATCAGATCTAATCTAATTGCATAAAGTAATAGTAGTTTTTAAGGTTAGCAATAGATCATTAGTAAAGATAATTATTTTGTATTTTCTACGTATCTTATATTTTCAGTCGTGGCGCGCAGCCGTTTGATGTTCACTCAATGAAATAGATTTCGATCTTTTACCGATTAAAAAAACGAGTATTCTATTAATTTCATGGTTCAATCCAATGTCTTGACTTTGATCAATTTCCAGTCGAGTTGTTTTCGGTAATTTCCCTTGACGTACGCCCCAAATAATACTGCATTAAAATGAGAATGTATTTACCAGTTCACAAAGAAACAGTTTGATGGTATTGCCTAGAGCTATGATAGTAATGTGTTTTAATCAACTTGAGGGGAAATCAAGTGCAATGAATTATCTAAAAAAGACAAAAATCCATTTTCAAATCAATACTTTTTAGTCCCCTACCGGCGAAGCCGAAAGGGACTTTAGGTTTGCACTCCGTCCGTCCGTCTGTCCGGCAAATCAGTTTTCCGGATTTTTTTCTAAACGCTGGCAGATATTGAGCTGATTTTTGGTGTGTAAGTCAACAACCATGAGTTACAGATCAAGTTCGAGTTTTGTTCCGGTCAACTGATTTTTGACAAAGTTACGGGAAATTTTCAAGGAAAAAAACGTTTTCCGGACTTTTTTTCTAAACGCTGGTAGATATTGAGCTCATTTTTGGTGTGCAAGTCAACAACCATGAGTTACAGGTCAAGTTCGAGTTTTGTTCTGGTCCACTGATTTTTGACGAAATTACGGGCCTTGGACTTAGAAAATTTCACAGAAAAAACAGTTTTCCGGACTTTTTTTCTAAACGCTGGTAGATATTGAGCTCATTTTTGGTAAGTCAACCACCATGAGTTAAAGATCAAGTTTGAGTTTCGTTACGGTCCACTGATATTTTACAAAATTACGGGCCTTGGACTTGGAAATTTTCACGGAAAAAAGTTTTCCGGACTTTTTTTTCTAAATGCTGGTAGATATTGAGCTGCTTTTTGGTGTGCAAGTCAACCACCATCAGTTACAGATCAAGTTCGAGTTTCGTTCCGGTCCACTGATTTTTTTACGAAATTACGGGCCTTGGACTTGGAAATTTTCACCCCAGAAAAACAGTTTTCCGGACTTTTTTTTCTAAAACGTTGGCAGATATTGAGCTGATTTTCGTTGTGTAAGTCAACCACCATGAGTTACAGATCAAGTTCGAGTTTTGTTCTGGTCCATTGATTTTTTAAGAAATTACGGGCCTTGGACTCAGAAAATTTCACAGAAAAAACAGTTTTCCCGACTTTTTTATTTAAAATGCACACGTTTGGTATGTAGGTACCTGTCATTGATACCGATTTTCTGTGGGTTATACGTCCAAGGTCAAGGTAAAAAATTTTAACCCTTATCATGAAAACTTATCCTCAACACTTTTCATGGTCATTTCTCTGTATATTTTTTAAGTACTTAAGTTATAACACTTATACATGGAAGCTGGTACCTCTCATTGGTACACACCTGCTGATGATAAGGTCAAGGTCATCTCACAAGGCAAAGGTCATATTTCTGAAAATTTGCTTTTACGGGGGCATTTGTGTTTCACAAACACATCTTGTCTTAGTAAAACTTCTTAAATGAGCTTACTTTAACGAGGAAAATGCTTATATATCTGGCTTTAATTAAAGCATTGCATACAAAGACAGACACGATGCTTATAATTCTGAAAGGGGGTCAAATACGTTCTTTCTCCTCCACAGAATTTCACAAACTATACCTGCCAGCGATATATACGGCCGGTAGGGGACTCAGTATTGCTATGTAATACTATCAGAATGCTTGTTTTAATCTTTATTCCACGGCACACATCTTCTGATTGCCAACTATATCTTTCGGCATTAGTCTCAACAGAGTCCGCGAAGTGACGCAAGAAATCAGCAAAACTTATAAATCTGAATTTAGCAGGATTGATAAACATTTTGAGAATGTTAATAATGTATAATTTACGCTCTAAATTTGTATGTGCTTTGAGATGAAATTGCATGGTGGCCAAATACTAGAATGTTTAGATAGTAGCAGTGCTCGAAATTCCACACATTGACGGATATTTTACCTCGCAATCATATGTTTCAACATAATACACGTTACTTTACGGCGACTGGTCATGTTACCTATACGGTCTATCCTTTTACTGATCGAGCCATTGGTTACATGCATTTTCTCCTTTTACCACATTTTTTCTACTCTTTCACGGACAATTTCCATCATTTGAGCCACATTTTATCTGTCGTCTGTAAGTGCTTCAAGTTTGAAAGAGCTTTTTGAAAGAGAGTTTAATCAGTTTCATTCACCAAACGCACCATCCTGACACAGGTTACGCTGTATTTATTGAGGTCATGTCTTTTATTCTTTTAACACACTTCGGTATTGTATACGGCCGCGGACTCCGGCCAAGTTTAACCAGTAACAGAGGCAAGTTACATTTTAAGCTCGGTTGATTTAAAGGACTACCCAAAGTATTGTCATTACTCTGTTTTCGTCTGCGTCTGCATCGCAGCCGTTGTGCGAAAACTTACATTTTCGCATATCTCTGCCATTTCTGAAGATACTTCAAATTTGGGCTAGTTGTTATTATCAATCAGACCGCTGAAACTAGTAATAGAAGGTCATGATAGAAATTTGCTAGCAACCAGATTTAAAGAGTGGCAAAAGATTTAAAAATTAATTCATCTGACGGTTGACAACATTTTTACTAAGATATATAACATTATTTTAAGACAATTTTCCTTAAAATCGTGTACCTAACCGTTTTGCATGCGGTATTTGGCGTGAGGAAAGTTGTTTGGGTGTAATGGCAATGGTTTTGGATGTTTTCAAATAGTTTGGGGTGTTTTGGAGTGTTCTCTTCCTAATTCATCCGCCATGTACACGTTATGAACTAGGTCATGTCAACGCTGTGAAACGAGCCTAATTTAAAATCTAGAGCTATTTCTATGGCATTTAACTCTGAATTTCAGTTTGTGTAATTTGCTTGTACAGATGTTCGCATGTTATTTCGCGTCTGTTCAATGATCTAAGAGAAACCATTTTTCTTGAAACGGAGGTGTGATTCGTCCTCATGGGACTTCAGTCTGACGGTTGCCATAACAAAATGAGACCTGAAGGGTCATCACCTTCTAAAAGGAAACCAATAGTAAAAGGGTAGGTAACCCTCAAACTTATGCCCCGTATTCGCAATATAATTGTCAATGAAAAAGCAACTGCAACCAAGTGTTGTTGCCCACATGCTGTGCTCTTGTTTTACATTAAGTCTACGTCAGTGAAAACAATCAGAATTGGCTCTGTTGTCGTATTCAATAGCCATTCTTAGTCGAATTCACATTTCCATTTTATAGGTTAAGCCATTATGTTACATTAATGGTTAATGTTTGAAAGAAGAAATCGACTGTATTTAGAAGGGTTGGTGACTACAAATCCCGGGACCAATTTGGTTCAGCCAAGCAGGACTTGTGTTACTTTTAAATTTTGAAAATTATTGAGATTAAGACTAAGAATGTTCTTCAAAACTTTGTTCAATACGGACCAAGGTTCTGCTGTTCTCAGGGTAGCGACTGTGAGTTGACGAATACGATTAAATTAGTCGACTTTAATTAGAACAATGCACTACTTTTTCAGGTCACAGAAAGGTTTGGCACAGTGGTGGTCTATTTTCTTATGTGTCCCTCATATGGATATTCCGTGATGATAATGTTGGTATTTTTGCATCTGTGAACGGACCTGGTCTTCCAAAGAATGGAGGGAGGGCACTGAACACCATCTTCTTACTCTTGTCAGATATGCTGCTCGGGTATGACCCATGGTTGAACCAAGACACGGCCTGTAGCTTTCCAAGTCCGTGGCAAAATAGTACAACCTTAGACATTCCTCCACACGAAAAGATGACGAATGAAAATCTGACCGATTTTGTTGGTACTTACGGAAGTCATCTTTTGCCTGATGTGACAATCTCTACGGATAACACTTCCGCTGCCAATAGTTCGCTTCTATTTGAGATGAACAGAATCAAAGGTTATCTATTTCCAACTGATAAAGGCGAGCGGCTCGGCTTTCAGATGTCTCATCCCTGGGAGTATGCGATTGAACGCGTTATCAATGACAACTTCACCATTCGTTACCCAGTAGATTTTGTCAGGTCAGACGATAATGATGCTATCGGTTTTGATATTGCTTTAGACGGTCTCGTGAACATTACATTCAGGAAGGATCTGCGCTTTGACCCACAGGACACTGTTGGCAAAGGCTTATCACTGCGTTTTTCCTTATCTTTGTTTCTGTTAGTTCTGTACTCTGCGATAGCTGTTCTGTGATTACATAACAGAACAAAGTTCCTCATTTTTTCTGCTTTAACTTGACTGTCTATCTTCCAAAACAATTTTTTGATGAGTCATGCTCTGTGAAAACTGGTTTTAATGTAAGCTCTCGCAGTCCGTGCAAGGTGTCCCGAGTCGAAACATTTTACTTATAGTAAATTTTCTGCATGTAAGGACATTCTACCTAATGATTCAGTCGATTGCTAGGGAAAAAAAGGGATTTTATGGGTCCAAAATGTGGTTACTAGCATTAATCCCCCTTTTGCCATAGCGCCTCTCATATATATGTATGTTAGAATGATTATTGTAACAATAAAATCCTACTTAATTCTTTACCAAACGACAAAATTGTTAGACTGGTCCAAATTGAAAGCATTTGCAGACGACAAAATAGATGAGACTGAATAATTTATATTTGTTTTGGGAAGGGTAGAAAACATTGTGGGTAAAGGAGAAAATGCTGATTACCAGCATTTTCTCCTTTTCCCACTATGTTTTCAAAAGGCTTCTTTTTTAGACATATTTTAAAACCTGAAGTCCATATACTTCCTTTTATCTTAACTCTGTAAATGAGCAATGCTCTGTGAAATGGTGGATTAATGCATATCTGGAATGCCTTTATCATGCCTTGCATCAAACAGGTTACTCCATCGTTATGGATCCTTTTTTTTCCGTTTTGTCCAATAAACGTCTGAATCATGCGGTTAACTGGTCCTTTGACATGGACAAACTTGAGCGATAGCAAAAGGTTTTGGCCCAGGTCAGCCTGCGCGGACTGCGTAGCCCGACCTGTGTTGATACTTTTTGCAGATGCATTAAGCCCCTTTTCACAGAGCATGGCTCAAGTATTTAACAACTGTCAGTTACTCTTTTTTCTTTATCTTATTTCTCGGTACTCCTGGTAGGTCCACTATCAACATTTCATGTAACAAATTGAAAGCAGCCATGTACGAGATGGAAGCCATGTCCGGGATGGCAAATTGGCATTTGAGGCCAACTTGCGGCCAAAAGTAAAAATCTGGTTTGATTTTAAAGACATTGTGTAATTGCAAGATGAAGACTACCATCCTACAAATTTGGCTGATCATTTTCTGAAGTAGGACGATAAATATCAATTCACCTTTCACCTTTAACCCGTGGAAAAAAGAGAGAGGATTTCTATTTGTGCATGTTACTGACTGTGAAAGGATGAAGCGAACTTAATGATTGTTTTCGTTACTAATGACTGATATTACTATGCATGCTACCTATGTTTTTCTTTTCTTTGTCTTAGTAGGAGACAACATTCAGTAATTTTCTAACAATAGGTTATAAGGGTCCATAAACATATGAAACGTGCTAACGCTTACATGACGGCTAAATCTTTGCCTCGTTCGAATTGATAACATTTGCAGATGACAAATTAATCCTTTCAGCGCCAAGGAGAAATCAGGGTCATTTGCAGACGGCATGGATCAAGATCAGACTGCACAGAACGTGCAGTCTGATTTTGATTCATGCCGTCAGCTTGTTTTGTCAAGCCTATGAGGTAAATATCTTTCTCAGTTTCAATGGATGGTATTATAAGCCGTCAGTAAAGGTCAACTTTATAATAATTGAGCCGTGCTCTGTGAAAAGGGGGCTTAATGCATCTGCGAAAAGTATCGACCCAGGTCAGCCTGGGCCGAAACTTTTCGCTATGGGTCAATTTTCTGTATGTCCAAGGACCAGTCTACCTCATGAATAAGTCAGTTGTTAAAAAAAAGTGGCTATTATGGATCCGTAAGTATGTGATGGCTTGCTTGGTATGATGGATTACGGAGATGTATTAAGCCCCCTTTTGCCAGAGCATGGTTCATTTATTTGGCGCTGAAAGAGTTAAATGTAATTTGAATGAAATTGTTGTTTTTAATTAGAACTTGTCTCAGAATATCAGAGTGGTATTAAAATCGGACAGCATGTTGTCTGATCTTGATCTGTTATATTGTGCCTTGCGCTCTAATCCTCGATTGTTTACCTCATGACAAAACTTAAGCTTGTCCATAATTTGCAGACAAAAATATAGATGTGATTCAAATAGTGGGATTGGCCATTGAAGGGTCAAAAACTGTTGGGAATATAGAGAAATCGATTGTTGTCAGTATTTTCTCCTTTTCCCTCTATATTTTCAAAAGAAACAGCGAAATTATAATTCATTCAAACACTTTTACAGACGATGTAGATCAAGATTACCCAGGGTCGTATTCACCAACCATTCTTAAAAACATTCTTTGTCTAATCATAGATTTTGAAAGTAACACAACTTCTGATTGGCTGAGCTATTTGGTTTAGCCAGTCATAAGTTGTAACTTTCAATTAGAAAACTCTTGACAATTAAACTACGATATGCTTAAGAATGGTTGGTGAATATGAGTAGTAAAGGAAGGGAGACCGCGGACACACCCCGGCCCTGGGTGTGTCCGCGGTCTCCCTTCCCTGAGTGCCCTACATCACCACCCCTGACAAAAATGTGTCCCTAGTTGCTGTCCCCAAAAGATTTTTTTTTTATTTTGTCCCTAGGCTCCCTTCCCTGAGAGGGATTTAGCATTCAAAATGGCGGCCGTGTGGACAGCAACCGCGGACAAAAATGCCCCAGGCTCTCTTCCCTGAGCGGAATTTTTTGCAAAAAAGGGAAAAGGGGGGGAGTTTTTCCCAGGCTCTCTACCCTGAGAGGGATTTAGCATTCAAAGTGCAGGCCTTATGACTGACAGGCTGGGTAAAAATGGTCAGATCACTGAGTTGGACTTAGTTTTTTTCACCCTATGGATGATTTTTTCTCTCTAAATGGAATTTGTCCCTATATCGCTGAATTGAACTTAGATTTTTTTACACTATAAATGATTTCTAAATGTCTGAGCACTGAGTTGAACTTAGACTTTTTTTACCCTATGTATGATTTTTTCTTTCTAAATGTCTGACCATTGAGTTGGACTTAGTCTTTTTTTTACATCTATGAATGATTTTTTCTCTTTCTAAAAGTCTAATCATTGAGTTGGTCTTAGCTTTTTTCTTCCCCTATGAATGATTTTCTCTCTTTCTAAAAGGTTGACCATTGAGTTGGACTTAGTCTTTTTACATCTCTATGAATGATTTTTTCTTTCTAAAAGACTGAGCACTGAGTTGGATTTAGTCTTTTTCTGCATCTATGAATGATTCTTACTCTTTGCAGTATAACTCTGTGGAGTATAACTCTTTTGGAATGCGTCTCTTCTAAAAGAAAGATAGAACTTTCGTTGTAGATGGTTAGTCCTGAAAAGGACTGTTGGGTTAGCTCTGAAAAGAGCTGTGACAATTTGAAGAAATGACAACTTGAAGATAGAACTTTCGTCTGACAGCTTGAAGATAGAACTTTCGTCTGACATCTTGAAGATAGAACTTTCGTGGTATATGGTTAGTCCTGAAAAGGACTGTTGGGTTAGCTCTGAAAAGAGCTGTGACAATTTGAAGAAATGACAACTTGAAGATAGAACTTTCGTCTAACAGCTTGAAGGTAGAACTTTCGTCTGACAATTTGAAGAAATGACAATTAAAAGAAAAGATAGAACTTACGTCTGACAATTTGAAGAAAGGTAGATCTTCCGTGGTAGATGGTTAGCCCTGAAAAGGGCTGTTGGGGTGGCCCTAAAAGGGACCTGGTTTTGGAGGTTGTGTTTTTAAGCACAACCTCCAACCTTTCCGCAGGCTGGGCAGCTACTATCCATCCGTCTCTTTAGCCTTTTTAACTGCTGTGCACTCAGGTTGTACTTCAGCGAAAATGGTGGTTCGTTATCGCTGCTCCAATCTTCGGTAGAAGGCACTACGAACTCCTTTTTCTCCTTCTTGCTTTGTGGTAATTGGGCAAAGTCCCAAAAGTCCCACCCGGTAAATAGCAGTTTCTCTTCGAAGCCATATCTCTGTCTCCTCGCTGCCTCAGCTTCAAACTTTTCTAGCTGCCGATCTGCCTCTCCCACCGTCTTTCTTAGCTCTTCCACCGTCTTTCTTAGCTCTTCCATCGTGAAAATGAAAATGAACAATGTGCGGGAAATGTCGCTGGGTTTTATAGCTTTTCAGACGGATTGAACTAGTTGACCCATGACGTCATTTTCTCCTATGTTTTTCCCGCGTCGGCGTTTCATGCTGTTTTGGCTCCAAATTAATGTTATCCAATCAGATTCAGCGTTTTATTTCTAATACTAAATGTTTTATTGTTGACCAACCCGTGGGTTTGTTACATTTTCTTGTTCGGGGATTTTATTGTTGACCAATCCGTGGGTTTGTTACATTTTCTTGTTCGGGTTAGAAAAACTAGAGTTTAACTAACCTATGACTTTTTTTGATTATGAGTCTTCTGATAAAATGAAAAGAAAGATGATTATTTAAGATAGCTAGCCCTGAAAAGAGTTGCTTTTTTTGTACAGAATGCACTTTTTTATACCCCTCTCTTTCTTCTGATTGATTCCATTTTATTTAGCATTTGCATCGGATGTTCAATTTCATGTCTGATATATCTGAAACGTTCTCTTTCTTCTAACCAGAAGAGCAATAAGAGAAAAAATGTTAATCCAAACATTGTACGATACTGGCTCAGGTTTTACAAAAAGTTAATGGTGAATGAGAAAAAATAATCAAGAGTTTAGTGTTTTATATGTGTAATGGATCACTTTTTAGTTTTTTCATCCTATGAATGATTTTTTCTCTCTAAATGGAATTTGTCCCTATATCGCTGAATTGAACTTAGATTTTTTTTTCGCACTATAAATGATTTCTAAATGTCTGAGCACTGAGTTGAACTTAGACTTTTTTTTACCCTATGTATGATTTTTTCTTTCTAAATGTCTGACCATTGAGTTGGACTTAGTCTTTTTTTTACATCTATGAATGATTTTTTCTCTTTCTAAAAGCCTAATCATTGAGTTGGACTTAGTTTTTTTTCTTCCCCTATGAATGATTTTCTCTTTCTAAAAGACTGACCACTGGTTTGGACTTAGCTTTTTACATCTCTATGAATGATTTTTTCTTTTAAAAGACTGAGCAGTGAGTTGGACTTAGTCTTTTTTTCTGCATCTATGAATGATTTTTTACTCTTTGGAGTGTAACTCTCTGGAGTGTGAGTCTTTGGAGTGTAACTCTTCTAAAAGAAAGAAGTTTGACAATTTGAAGAAATGACAATTTGAAGAAAGATAGAACTTTCGTGGTAGATGGTTAGCCCTGAAAAGGGCTGTTTTGAGAAGAGCTGATTTTATAAAAATGTTTATTCAGTATCAGCATCAGTCGATTCGCTGTCTGACTCACTCCTTTCAGTGGCGATTTGCGCACGGAAAAGACGGGTCACCTGCTCAGTTTTTAAAATAACATACTGAAAATACATCTCAAGCATGCCCTCAATAATGAGTTCCTTCATCCGAAGGTTATAACAGAACACCCTGTTATTAGCAAGCTCAGCCCTCTCGTATCGTCTTCTCACTCCAGCTAGGCGTTGTTTAAGTAAGACGATTTGTCTCCTTGCTCTTATTAACTTTCGCTCAGTATCCATCCAAGTGACGACTGGTGATTGTCTTGAAGCCATTGTGAAAAAATGAAATGCATGGAAAATAAATCGCCGAGATTTATAGCTTTTCAGACGGATTGAACTAGTTGACCCATGACGTCATTTTCTTCTATGTTTTTCCCGCGTCGGCGTTTCATGCTGTTTTGGCTCCAAATTAATGTTATCCAATCAGATTCACCGTTGTTTTTCTAATACTAATTGTTTTACTGTTGACCAACCCGTGGGTTTGTTACATTTTCTTGTTCGGGGGATTTTATTGTTGCCCAATCCATGGGTTTGTTACATTTTCTTGTTCGGGTTAGAAAAAACTAGAGTTTGGCGAATCTATGACTTTTTTTGATTGTGAATCTTTTGAGTTTTTTGACAATTTTGAGTTTTTTTGACAATTTGAGGAAAGATAGAACTTTCGTGGTAGATGGGTAGCCCTGAAAAGGGCTGTTTTGTTTTTTTTGGAGGCTGTGTTTTTTTCCACTTTTAATGGCAGCACCCGAAATTCGCTTGGCAAATGGGGCATGCTGTAATCTTCCTCCCGAACTCGATATCAACCAAAATGATATCCGGTGTTGTCTTTAATAATAGCTGAACTAATCTTTCGCCGAGATCTTTGTATGGCTGTGTTATACGTCGCAGTTGGTTTTGTTCCTCCTCTCCTACGAGACGAGTGGTTAGTTGCAATAACTGTTGCCCTGCATTTAGATACTCTTGGAGAGCCTCACGTAGTTGATGATTTACCTCCTCCATATTGATAATGTTTCCGAATATTGACACTGCTTTCGAAGTGATCGTTAGCTGAGAATCAAAGAAATGGTGAATGTATGAAAATAACGCGGGGTTTTATGCGTTTAAGGAGGATTGAAATTTTTTAAAGAGCTCGGACCTGGCAGAAAGCACATACATTTTTTCCATGCTACGTTTCATGCTAATATAGCAAAAAAAGTTATGAGACGTTGTATGGGAAAAATGTAACCAGAACAAGTCTTTTGGGGGAAAAAACAGAATGAAGAACTCTATTGTTTTTGAACTTTTATTTATTGAACTTTTATTTACTGAACAGAACTAAACATTGAAACATTTTTTGCAATGCATCATAAAAAAATTTCTTGACAATGAAAAAAATTTCTTGACAATGAAAAAAATCACAATGAAACATTTTTTGCAATGCATCATAAAAAATTTCTTGACAATGAAAAAAATTTCTTGACAATGAAAAAAATCACAAGCAAACATTTTTTTGCAATGCATCATAAAAAATTTCTTGACAATGAAAAAACATTTTCTTAACAATGAAAAAATCGCACTGAAATATTTTTTCACAATGAATTATTCACAACGAATTAATCGCAATGAATTAATCACAATGAATTATTTTTTTCGCAACGAATTATTTACAATGAATTATTTGCAAAAACAGTATATAACAAATTTTTTATAATGCAAATTCGCAAACACCACGAGTTACACATTTGTTTTCATATTCCGTAATGTCTTTATGCAATTGGTCATACCCAAAAAACATTGTATACTCACTGTCCATATCGTCGAAATCTCGTAGTCCTATGAATGGAGCAACATGTCTATAAGCGTCTTTTGTTGAAAGAGCTGAATTTACTACTTCTTCTGTAACATCTCTATCAAATAGAATATACCCTGACATGGTTTCCATTGTTTCTCCGTAGGAATCATGAACAGATCCTTTTTTGTAGCGTAAGTAAAAGTTAAATAGAACTGATTTCATTTTCACAACGTTAAGAAAACTTTCTTCTGTTGTTCCTATGATAAAAAATGTCCATCGGCTTGTGGATCGAAACAGTTTACTAATAACATTGTCTTTCATACAGCTATCTGCTAAATAAGTCTTGAGAACGAGATCCAGCCCCGAATCGTCCACCATCATCGCAATAAAGTTGAATATAGCATACACTTTGTAGGACTTTTCTCCTTTTGCAACCCATTTAAACATTTTTTTTGATCCAAATTTTCACACAGAAAAATTTAATGTTAAGCTGTGTTTGTTCATCAAGGGTATGCTATCGAACAAATTCTCCATAAATTTTTTCACGTAGTTCTATTGGTAGCGGTAACATGATTGTTATTTTTTGAACAGTTGCTAATATTTTTTCCCCGACTTACTTTGAGTGATTGGTACACAACAATGTGATATGAAATTATTTTCTCAAGCTTTTATAACCATAGGGTACAGTATCAGTACCATTTACAATGACTCTCTTGGTGTATACAGAACGAAACGTTTTTGTTTGTGGTTCACTGGTAACCGTTCTATCTCTGTGTCTTTTAATTTTACAATCATACTGAATTTTGATTTCTACTGTACGATCCAAAGCACATTTCGAATATGTATCGAAATTTACCACCTGTTTTGTATTGTAATCCAGAGTAATCCCCTTTACTTTACATTTGCTTATCTCTTTTCCATCTTTTGTTTTCATTTTGTAAGCATAATTCTTAGGTCCAAGTCCTCTGAATTGAGTAATTTTACAAGCAGGCTCTTCATCAGTCCATTTTCCTAACCGGCTGTTAATAATAGGGGGATTCCATAATTCGGGGTCGTGAATGTACATACAACTATCTGTATCGAAATACAGAACTCTATCTTTTAACTTTTCAAGAACACTGTACAATTCCAACCTTGCATAAGCTGTTACGTAAGAACCTACTATCACATTGGCTGTAGCATGGGCATCAATATGTTCCAACTTTGATTCATAGTTAACCAAGATGAATGAACAGTTCTCATCAAAGATTTCTACATGCTTTACAATGAAATTGGGATTGGTGACTAATTCAAAATATTTAGACGGATCACTGATGTATTCCGTCTGGATCATTTTTTCACGCTGAGCTAATTTTCCCCAAAGGCAGTTCAACATAATCTTAGCAAATGATCTTCTCCCAGGATTTCTTTGAATACAACTTGGATCAAGACGAACACCCTCTGCCTTCTCATATTCACAAACGAACTGATCTTTTTCTGAGTCTGATTGACAGCTATCTGGATAACCACTGGCTTCTTGCTTAATTTTCAAGAAATTGTCCACATAATGTTTAAAGAACTGATCTGACACAGAATTGAAATGCCAAATTTCATACACTTGCAATAATCGATAACCGCAGTCAAGAGCCTTGAATAATTCAAAAGTAACCCAAGTTCCGACCAAAGCCCTCTCTTCTTTACCATGTCTACAAATGTTTGAGCTTTCTTCTGCACATTTCATACAGAGGGGAAACATCATTTTGTTGTTACAGTGAACTGGAAGAACGGGGTGAAACAAATCAGTTGGAGGCAAAACTTTGCATTTGATTAATCCCTCATATTGGCGAATATTGTTCATATCAATATTCTCAGTAGACAAAATTTCTGGATGACCTACAGGGTAGGATTTGTGTTTACAAACATAAGGGTATAGAGAACAGATATCGATGTACTTGATTTCCTTTTTGGTTTTTTCATCAACATCATATCCAATTTTTATTGCATTACATCTTCCCCCGGACAAACCATCCCTCGGATCGATAGGGTCCCAATGTGGATATAACTTTTCAATGTGTTTTTTGTACTCTTTATCCTTCATCTTAGCATCAAATTCGTGTTCCCAAATGTACACTACATTATATCCCATGTCTTCGATATCTGCTATACGTTCAAAAGTACGTTCGTACAATTCAGACATGGGTTTTCCATTAATAGGATTGATCTGTTTTCGATCTGTATAGCATACAGGACAACCATGATACGAATCCCCAAGAAATTCATAAACAGTGTTTGATTGATGGTGAAAACCATCTACACTATATTTCCCGATTTGAGCTTCACCACCATTTTTTGCATGCTGAATATTAATACCTTTTTCCTGAGCAATGCTTTGAACCCATCGTATCGCTTTCATAGAAAAGCGACGTCTGGATGAGTCTTTACTTGAAATGATAGCTATTTGATTTTCTGGTAAATATTTGCTTCGCCACACCTTGTTACAGGCATCTGCGATGGTAATCGCCTCTAAAAATGGACAAATACCACCCTGTTCGATAAACAGCTTTCTGAATTCAGCACACCCTCGTCTGAGGATATCAACGTCTGACCTACAGTACATTTCCATCTCCTTCTGAAAATTGAATTCCTCACCATTTCGAACTTTGTCATTATACCAAACTATAAATTTTGACCTAGCCTCTTCAGACATTGAGTCGGGCTTGTAATAAGACATATCCAAGTAGGGTCCGATGTAACTCCAAAATTCATCTGTATTCGCCCAGTGAGGAAAGTAACCTTTTTTCATTTCTTGAAGGCCAAAGGTGGATGGAAATTTTGCCAAACCAAAACTCATGAAATTGAAAGAATCGATCAGACGTACACCGTTCAGTTCTAACTTCATAATATTGTTTCCATTCATGATCAATTTTGGAAGTTTTAACCCAACTTTGACAATATAGTCAAGAATGAACTGGCCGTCATAGCCTTTGAAATTATGGGCAATAGCCGTAACCCCTTTATGATGTTTTGAAAAGAGCCAGTTGCAAAATTGACTCAAAGTTTTTTCACCTTGAAAAATAACTTCCCTACCCTCTTCAAATTCACTGCATGTAGAACAATGAAAATCAAGTGATTTATCGATACATTCATCACACGCTCTGTGTGCGATACAATAATTTGGGATGTGTACACCTGTGTCTTGTTTGCATTCAAAATCAAAGAAAATAAAATGTGGTTTTTTGACTACAGAAGAACTCGTCTCGTCATCGCTGTCATGGTTCAACTTACTTTGGTAAGGTTGAATATAGCATTGATGAGAAAAGTTAACAATTCTCTTACAGATATGGCATCTTTTCTTTCCATTGCAAACATGATTTTTCTTTCTGATATGATATTGTGCACCGCATTTCGAACAGAGTTTCACTAATCCACAAATGGATTTCTTTTCTTTACCTTGAACATTTCTGTGATTTTCAAAGCATTCAGCATTAAAAAAACGTCTACTGCAATCACTGCAAACATATTCTTTTGATTCTGATGGACATTTTCCTTTGCGATAACAACCTTTACAGATATTTGAACAAGCATGACTTTCCCGCTGAGGGTAACCCACATCACAGAACTCACAATAATATGCACAACTAAGAAAACCTTTGATAGATTTAATGTAGTCATAATGGTTTTGATGAAAGTACAAATGTATGATCTTACTATTGCTTTTCACTTCTGGATGTTTAAATATTTTTTCCACTTTTGAATACTGTTGATGAACTTTAATGACATAGCCTTTTTCATACAAGAATGCTTGAATTTTTTTGTATTCGTCAATTCCTATAGGTTGTGTTGGTGAAACTCCAGCTTCATGTAACAATTTCTCAGCTTCAGTCTTTTGAAGAGGGCGGTTTGAACGACAAATACGATCCCATTTTCTATTCCATACTTCGGTGTTTTCACGTTCACTGTAGCAAATTCCCACAACAACGGCTCTTGCAAAACATAGTTGGTCATGATTGCCAATTTGAATAATAGATTGCTTCTTCTGGGCAAAAAACTTTGAATCTAATTCTGACGATCTATATTTTGGTTTTCCGCTACCACTTGGTGGTATTGTATGTGTGATGTCAAATGTCATGAATCCATCGTTCAAGACGAAATCTGTATTCGATTGTAAAACTCGTTCAATTTCATTCAGCATAGTTTTACCTTGTAACTGATCTGCAGCTAAAAAAGGAATATGGATTCCCATTTCCAACGAAGGATGATTGATGGTAATTCTAATCATGTCCGTCGGGTTGGCATTTAACTTTCGAATGATTTCATGGGTGACATCGTCAAATAACCCAAGGAGTCTCTGAGGTGTTAATTCTTCAAATTTCTTAAAACTCAGCATCAGCACATGTGATTCTGTTTTAAATTTTCTTGACTTCTTATTACCCTTTTCTGTTAAATCATATAGACTTTTCATGTCTAAGTTAGAGTTGATACTTTCATCGTCGCTATCATTTTCTTCTTTCAACGGTTTAGTTTTTTTCTTTTTTGTTGGTGGAAACACCTCATCGTCACTTTCTTCTTTCAACGGTTTAGTTTTTTTCTTTTTTATTGGTGGAAACACCTCATCGTCACTTTCTTCTTTCAAAGGTCTAGTTTTTTTCTTTTTTGTTGGTGGAAACACCTCATCGTCACTTTCGCTGTCTGAATAGGTTATTATTCTTTTTCTTTTACCCATCGTTTTAGCTCTGAGTGAAAAGACAATAATGCAGAAGTGAGAAAAAACTAGCAATTTATATAGCCTCTCCGTTGTAACAGTGTATAAATAAGGCGTTAGTTGTGAAAATTTATTCATTCTCCTACTCGATCTCAGTCAGTACAGCTGATAAAAAATATGAGTGAGTTAAAGCTGCAAAATACATCACCACTTAGAAAGAGGGTGTATCTGTATGTTAATCCATACACCCACGATTATGAGATCAGCAATATACCATCAAAGTATAATGTTAAACATATCGGAAACTATGTGGGATCATTTTTATCCCAGCAACATTTAGAAGAAAAAGATGTTTACCGTACTACCAGCTACAGAGTTTTGGATCAAGCGATGATTGACAAACGATATGGTGCGAATGGTGTGAGAACAAATATTTGTTTCACATGCAACGAAGCAGGACATTGGGCCAAAGAATGTCCAGAAAAAGAAAATCAGCTAGGAACAATTGTTTTTGTCTACGTGAATCCACACAGTCACGACATTGAGATTTCGCCATCATTTTACAACGTTGGTGGTTTCAAAGATATGAAATTCGTCGGGACACTAAATTCATTCTGCAGTGAAAATACATGGAAAAAAAGTTCACCACAAGCTACATCCTCATCGGTTGAAACTCAGACCGTAGACATGCAGAGCGACACAGCGGCTAACAGCGATTCAGAAATCTGCAAAATAGCAGATGATTTAGAGACATTACGAAAAAATCTAAGAAATCAACAAACTTTGGATCTAAAAAACAACGAATTTTCTGCAGAACCGGGTTGTTCGTACGGAAAGGAAAAACAGCAAAACATCGAAAAGAAGAAAAAACGAGTAACAAAGAACTATTTCTTTTACAAATCAACAAAACATGAGGACAAAATCTGTCCAGATGTGGAATTAAAAAACAACGATAGGAAAAGAAAACGTAAAACCAAATGTGAATCTGACATCTCAAAGAAAAAGAAAAAACATACTGAGTGAAAAAAAAGATTTCAATACAATATTGATTATAAACAAAAAAGACTGACTTGATTTTTTTCATTCATTTTTTGTCTTTTACAGTTCATTTATTTTTTGTCTTTACAGTTCATGATTTGATTTTTTCATTGTACATAAGTTCTTTTTGAAATAAAAATATAAAAATAATTACTTCTTACTTTTGACTTTTTTCTAGTTATGACTGTAAGTCTTTTTACTTTTGACAATTTGAGAAGAAAGATCTTTCGTGCTAAATGGTTAGCCCTGAAAAGGGCTTTTTTGAAGGATCTCACATTGACATCCACCTCTACGATTCTTCCGTCCGTTCCACTGGGATGATTTCACATCCACAATGTTCGCAGCAAATCGTCGAACCTTCATCATCATCATAAAATCCTTCATCTGTATCTGGACAGTTATGCTTCTGACCAAGATACTCGAGTATGGAAAAACATTTTCCACACTCTATCAGACATCTGTTTGCACAGTGAGGGCATACAAGAATTCGATCCATTCTGGAACAAATATGATTTCATGTAAATTATCGCTGGGCTTTATAGCTTTACAGGAGGATTGAACTAGATGACTCATGACGTCATTTTCTCCTATGTTTTTTCCCGCGTCGGCGTTTCATTAACATTGTGCAATCAAATCGATGGTTATATCGGTGTTTTTTACCACTCCTAATTCACTGTCACACAGTACAATACCGGTGTTTTCCGCCAGGTCCGCCCTCTTTAAAAATTTCAATCCTCTGTAAACGTATAAAGCTCGGTGTTATTTTCATACATTCACCATTTCTTTGATTCTCAGCTAAAGATCACTTCGAAAGCAGTATCAATATTCAGAGTCAGTTACAATATGAAGCACAACTTAGATGAAATCAGCTTGGGCGATTTTCCATCAGTGGAAAACAATGGAGACGTTCTTTCATCAGTTATGAATTCGACAATTATCAATCCACCACCGGAGTTAAATTCGACAACCATCATTCCAGCGACAGTGTTTGATAACATTTATGAAGAGGTAAAGCAGCTAAATTTGAAACAAGATAGCATGATGATCCGAATCATAGATCAGCTGGAGACTTTAAACAGACATTTGGAGGAAATTAAAACTTTAACCGCAAGTACTGATCAGCTCAGTAGAAATATCGAGGTACTACATCAACAGGATCAGCGCATTTCAACAACTCCTGTGAAGATTCCTGTGGAGTTCGAGTTTGATAAATCCAATCTTCACAACTTAGTGGACTCTATCGTAAGTGTTGTGAAGAAAAATCAACCAAAGAAAAATCAACCAAAGGAAAAACAACCAAGAAAAACAACAAAGCGGAAATCTGAGGAAGATGGTAACCCTCTCCACAAGAAGCAGCGAGTTGATAAAAAACCAACTATACCAATATTGACAGGGCAGGGCAAATACGGGAAAAACATTGACAATCACGTTGATTTCAAGATCCCGAAAAAACCAAAGACAGAACGAAAACAACCAAGAAAAAACAACAAAACGGTAGGAATATGAAAACAAATATGAAACTCGTGGTGTTTGCGAATTTACATTGCATAAAATTTGTTATATACTGTTTTTTGCGATTAATTCATTGTAAATAATTCATTGCGAAAAAATAATTCAGTGTGTTTTTTCATTGCGAATAATTCGTTGTGAATAATTCATTGTGAAAAAATATTTCAGTGCGATTTTCATTGTTAAGAAAATGTTTTTTCATTGTCAAGAAATTTTTTATGATGCATTGCAAAAAAAAATGTTTGCTTGTGATTTTTTTCATTGTCAAGAAATTTTTTTCATTGTCAAGAAATTTTTTTATGATGCATTGCAAAAAATGTTTCAATGTTTAGTTCTGTTCAGTAAATAAAAGTTCAATAAATAAAAGTTCAAAAACAATAGAGTTCTTCATTCTGTTTTTTCCCCCAAAAGACTTGTTCTGGTTACATTTTTCCCATACAACGTCTCATAACTTTTTTTGCTATATTAGCATGAAACGTAGCATGGAAAAAATGTATGTGTTTTCTACCCTGGGTGAGCTCTTTAAAAAATTTCAATCCTCTGTAAACGCATAAAGCCCGCGTTATTTTTCACACATTCACCATTTCTTTGACTCTCAGCTAACGATCACTTCGAAAGCAGTGTCAATATTCGGAAGCAATATCAATATGGAAGAACTAAATCATCAACTACGTGAGACTCTCCAAGAGTATCTAAATGCCGGACAGCAGTTATTGCAACTAACCACTCGTCTCGTAGGAGAGGAGGAACAAAACCAACTGCGACGTATAACACAACCATACAAAGATCTCGGCGAAAGATTAGTTCAGCTATTATTAAAGACAACACCGGATATCATCTTGGTTGATATCGAATTTGGGAGGAAGATTACAGCATGCCCCATTTACCAAGCGAATTTCGGGTGTTGCCATTAGAACTGGAAAAAAACACAGCCTCCAAAAAAACAAAACAGCCCTTTTCAGGGCTACCCATCTACCACGAAAGTTCTATCTTTCCTCAAATTGTCAAAAACTCAAAATTGTCAAAAAAACTCAAAAGATTCACAATCAAAAAAAAAGTCATAGGTTAGTTAAACTCTAGTTTTTTCTAACCCGAACAAGAAAATGTAACAAACCATGGATTGGGCAACAATAAAATCCCCGAACAAGAAAATGTAACAAACCCACGGATTGGTCAACAATAAAATCCACCGAACAAGAAAATGTAACAAACCCACGGGTTGGTCAACAGTAAAACAATTAGTATTAGAAATAAAACGGTGATTCTGATTGGATAACATTAATTTGGAGCCAAAACAGCATAAAACGCCGACGCGGGAAAAACATAGGAGAAAATGACGTCATGGGTCAACTAGTTCAATCCGTCTGAAAACCTATAAAACCCAGTGTCATTTCCCGCACATCGTTCATTCTCTTCGACTTGTAGACAATATGGAGTGTGCTTTAAGAGATATGAGCTTTAGCGAGCTTGCGCAGCTATCATCCAGAAAAAAGATGGACGACAAGAAGAAGAAGGAGTTCGTAGCGCCTTCTACCGAAGATTGGAACGATGACGCTGAGCCTTCGTTCTCTTTGGACTTTGGACTGGATGAACAGGAGTTGAAGAGGCTAAAGAGGCGGGCAGCAAGTAGCTGTCCAGCCTGCAGAAAGGTTGGAGGTTGTGCTTAAAAACACAACCTCCAAAACCAGGTCCCTTTTAGGGCCACCCCAACAGCCCTTTTCAGGGCTAACCATCTACCACGGAAGATCTACCTTTCTTCAAATTGTCAGACGTAAGTTCTATCTTTTCTTCAAATTGTCATTTCTTCAAATTGTCAGACGAAAGTTCTACCTTCAAGCTGTTAGACGAAAGTTCTATCTTCAAGTTGTCATTTCTTTAAATTGTCACAGCTCTTTTCAGAGCTAACCCAACAGTCCTTTTCAGGACTAACCATCTACCACGAAAGTTCTATCTTCAAGATGTCAGACGAAAGTTCTATCTTCAAGCTGTCAGACGAAAGTTCTATCTTCAAGTTGTCATTTCTTCAAATTGTCACAGCTCTTTTCAGAGCTAACCCAACAGTCCTTTTCAGGACTAACCATCTACCACGAAAGTTCTATCTTTCTTTTAGAAGAGACGCATTCCAAAAGAGTTATACTCCACAGAGTTATACTGCAAAGAGTAAGAATCATTCATAGATGCAGAAAAAGACTAAATCCAACTCAGTGCTCAGTCTTTTAGAAAGAAAAAATCATTCATAGAGATGTAAAAAGACTAAGTCCAACTCAATGGTCAACCTTTTAGAAAGAGAAAATCATTCATAGGGGAAGAAAAAAAAACTAAGTCCAACTCAATGATTAGGCTTTTAGAAAGAGAAAAAATCATTCATAGATGTAAAAAAAAGACTAAGTCCAACTCAATGGTCAGACATTTAGAAAGAAAAAATCATACATAGGGTAAAAAAAAGTCTAAGTTCAACTCAGTGCTCAGACATTTAGAAATCATTTATAGTGCAAAAAAAAATCTAAGTTCAATTCAGCGATATAGGGACAAATTCCATTTAGAGAGAAAAAATCATTCATAGGATGAAAAAACTAAAAAGTGATCCATTACACATATAAAACACTAAACTCTTGATTATTTTTTCTCATTCACCATTAACTTTTTGTAAAACCTGAGCCAGTATCGTACAATGTTTGGATTAACATTTTTTCTCTTATTGCTCTTCTGGTTAGAAGAAAGAGAACGTTTCAGATATATCAGACATGAAATTGAACATCCGATGCAAATGCTAAATAAAATGGAATCAATCAGAAGAAAGAGAGGGGTATAAAAAAGTGCATTCTGTACAAAAAAAGCAACTCTTTTCAGGGCTAGCTATCTTAAATAATCATCTTTCTTTTCATTTTATCAGAAGACTCATAATCAAAAAAAGTCATAGGTTAGTTAAACTCTAGTTTTTCTAACCCGAACAAGAAAATGTAACAAACCCACGGATTGGTCAACAATAAAATCCCCGAACAAGAAAATGTAACAAACCCACGGGTTGGTCAACAATAAAACATTTAGTATTAGAAATAAAACGCTGAATCTGATTGGATAACATTAATTTGGAGCCAAAACAGCATGAAACGCCGACGCGGGAAAAACATAGGAGAAAATGACGTCATGGGTCAACTAGTTCAATCCGTCTGAAAAGCTATAAAACCCAGCGACATTTCCCGCACATTGTTCATTTTCATTTTCACGATGGAAGAGCTAAGAAAGACGGTGGAAGAGCTAAGAAAGACGGTGGAAGAGCTAAGAAAGACGGTGGGAGAGGCAGATCGGCAGCTAGAAAAGTTTGAAGCTGAGGCAGCGAGGAGACAGAGATATGGCTTCGAAGAGAAACTGCTATTTACCGGGTGGGACTTTTGGGACTTTGCCCAATTACCACAAAGCAAGAAGGAGAAAAAGGAGTTCGTAGTGCCTTCTACCGAAGATTGGAGCAGCGATAACGAACCACCATTTTCGCTGAAGTACAACCTGAGTGCACAGCAGTTAAAAAGGCTAAAGAGACGGATGGATAGTAGCTGCCCAGCCTGCGGAAAGGTTGGAGGTTGTGCTTAAAAACACAACCTCCAAAACCAGTCCCTTTTAGGGCCACCCCAACAGCCCTTTTCAGGGCTAACCATCTACCACGGAAGATCTACCTTTCTTCAAATTGTCAGACGTAAGTTCTATCTTTTCTTCAAATTGTCATTTCTTCAAATTGTCAGACGAAAGTTCTACCTTCAAGCTGTTAGACGAAAGTTCTATCTTCAAGTTGTCATTTCTTCAAATTGTCACAGCTCTTTTCAGAGCTAACCCAACAGTCCTTTTCAGGACTAACCATCTACCACGAAAGTTCTATCTTCAAGATGTCAGACGAAAGTTCTATCTTCAAGCTGTCAGACGAAAGTTCTATCTTCAAGTTGTCATTTCTTCAAATTGTCACAGCTCTTTTCAGAGCTAACCCAACAGTCCTTTTCAGGACTAACCATCTACCACGAAAGTTCTATCTTTCTTTTAGAAGAGACGCATTCCAAAAGAGTTATACTCCACAGAGTTATACTGCAAAGAGTAAGAATCATTCATAGATGCAGAAAAAGACTAAATCCAACTCAGTGCTCAGTCTTTTAGAAAGAAAAAATCATTCATAGAGATGTAAAAAGACTAAGTCCAACTCAATGGTCAACCTTTTAGAAAGAGAGAAAATCATTCATAGGGGAAGAAAAAAGCTAAGACCAACTCAATGATTAGACTTTTAGAAAGAGAAAAAATCATTCATAGATGTAAAAAAAAGACTAAGTCCAACTCAATGGTCAGACATTTAGAAAGAAAAAATCATACATAGGGTAAAAAAAGTCTAAGTTCAACTCAGTGCTCAGACATTTAGAAATCATTTATAGTGTAAAAAAATCTAAGTTCAATTCAGCGATATAGGGACAAATTCCATTTAGAGAGAAAAAATCATCCATAGGGTGAAAAAAACTAAGTCCAACTCAGTGATCTGACCATTTTTTACCCCGCCTGTCAGTCATAAGGCCTGCACTTTGAATGCTAAATCCCTCTCAGGGTAGAGAGCCTGGGAAAAACTCCCCCCCTTTTCCCTTTTTTGCAAAAAATTCCGCTCAGGGAAGAGAGCCTGGGGCATTTTTGTCCGCGGTTGCTGTCCACACGGCCGCCATTTTGAATGCTAAATCCCTCTCAGGGAAGGGAGCCTAGGGACAAAATAAAAAAAAAATCTTTTGGGGACAGCAACTAGGGACACATTTTTGTCAGGGGTGGTGATGTAGGGCACTCAGGGAAGGGAGACCGCGGACACACCCAGGGCCGGGGTGTGTCCGCGGTCTCCCTTCCTTTACTACTAATATGGACCAAGGCTGCATGTAACAGGCAATCTGATACTGTATACACTTGGTGAGATATTCTAGATGATACAACCTTGAGATCGGTAAATTCTTGATTCTCTGAATAAAGTAATTTTTGTAGCGCTTTCAGGATAAAAAAAAGAATAAAAAGTTAAGCCTGTACCAAACAATCCCGACTTTAAACGACTCGAGGAAAAAGAAAAAGGTTCAGCAAAACTCTGTACCTTCTTAAAAATTGTCTTTCACATAAAATGGTAAAGAGTTTCTAAACGGAAAAAAAAACCCTCAAAACAAGAGGGCCATGATGGCCCTGTATCGCTCTACTGGCTGATACGTAAAATCGCTACATGCCAAACAATACAATACTTGGACAATTGGTTTTGAACATAAGACCCCCGAGACAAGACTAAAATTGGTACCCCTAGTTCTTATGGATAGTAACAAGAAGATTTCTAAAGATTTCACTATATAAGCCCACGTAAAACTTCTGACCCCTGGGATGAATCAAATTCGACCCTAGGGCTATTATTTGCTCACTCTTGGTAGAAGCCCACTAGATAAAGCTACATGCGAAATTTGACAGCCCTAGGCTTTATGACTAAGTACAGGGAAATTTCTAATGTTTTCTCTATATAAGCCCATGTAAAACTTGTGAGCCCCGGGGCGGGGCCAATTTTGACCCCAGGGCTATAATTTGGCACTGTTGGTAGAGGCCCATTAGATAAAGCCAAATGCAAAATTTAGTAACCCTACCCCTTATGGCTAGGTACTGGGAGATTTCTAAAGTTTTCTGTATATAAGCCCATGTAAAACTTGTGACCCCCGGGGCGGGGCCAAATTTGACCCCAGGGCTATAATTTGAAGAAACTTGATAGAGGCCCAATAGATAAAACTACATGCCAAATTCGGTAGCCCTAGGCGTTATGGTTTCAGACAAGATATTCAAAGATTTCCAATATTTTTTAAATTTTGTTGCCATGGCAACCAGAGTTTTTGAAGAAATAAAATTCTTTCAAGAAAATCTGAAGAGGACCATGGCAGGATATTTTCTGTGAAGTTTCATCAAAATGGATTGGTAGTTTCAGAGAAGAAGACGTTTAAAATAAAAGTTTACGCATGGAATGAATGAATGAGTGGAATTTTACGGCCCGTCGACAGCGGAGGTCATATTGGGCGCATATACGAAGATGAAAAATGATACTGTGAAATACTAAAACAGAAGTCTATAAAACAGTGTATGTAAACAGTAAAATACACACTTTAGCGGTGCTGACCAAGTTAATTTTGATGATAGAAGGGCCAAAAAAGCCCATAAAAAACGAACAAAAAACAATACAATGAGTTGAATAAGACACTAAAATTTTCTAAAAATATTTACCGCTTTCAGGTATTCAAATAATGATTCAATCTTCACAGTATCAAATAAAAGACTAAGGTTGTCCACTTTGTAAAACTTTTCTCGAACCTGCGCTAGGTCAACACACTCTATCAATATGTGCTTCACGGTGAGAGGAGCAGAGCATGGAATGCATTGGGGTGCTTCCTCTCCTTTCAGGAGATAAGAGTGTGTAAGATGAGTATGATCGATACGCAGACGGGCAAAAACAAGATCTTCGCGACGACAAGTCCTGGTCCCTGGCAGCCATTCTCCAAGAGTTGGCTTGATACAGAATAATTTATTCAGACTATTGAGTGGGTCGTTCCACGAAGTATCCCAAACAGATTGAATAAAAGTATTTATTGAAGAGTTAAAATCAGTAAAAGGTACTTTAAATGGTAAAATATCAAGTGATAATGCGTCCTTGGCATTTCTGTCTGCCTCTTCATTACCACTAATACCAACATGGCTGGGAAGCCAACAAAAAATAACGTCATTATATCTGCAGATGTCAGATAGCTTATCTAAAAGATCAACAATAATTGGGTTTTCAGTTTTCTCATGCTCAAGTGTTTGCATGTCAGAGAGTGAATCGGTGAAGATAGTATAACGCCAATAACCGTCTTCTTTAATGTGATCAAGAGCAAGGTCTATTGCTTTTAGCTCTGCAGAAAATATTGAAGACTTATCCGGAAGACGGAATTGATATATTTCACCGTCAGGCACAGCAGCTGCTGCAACCCTGTCACCTTCTTTTGAACCGTCTGTATAAATATGTTCATAATTATAATACTGTCTTTTTATTTCGAGATATTTGCTTTTGAAAATAGTTGGATCTGTTGTTGCTTTTTTGTACGATGCCAGTTCATACACAAATGTCGGACTATTAGAAGTCCATAAAGGATCATCTGTGATCGTATGTTCAGCTATATCTTCAAGATTGAATCCAAGACTTTAAACATCAGCTTCACACCGAAGACTGAAAGAAGGTATGACCTTTTCTTTATTCAAAAAATCGTCTTTATACAGAGGCTCAAATACAACTTTATGGGTAGGGTTTTCAGGGTTTGACTTTAGTTTTATAAAGTATTGCATGGACAGTTTCTTTCGCCTAAGATTTAAGGAAGGCTCATTTGCTTCTGCATACAGACTGTTTATTGGAGAAGTCTTAAACGCGCCCAATGCAAGACGCAAACCTTGATTATGAATAGTATCAAGTTTGCGTAAATATGATTGACGTGCTGATCCATATACGATACAGCCATAATCCAACTTAGATCGTATAAAGTCGTAAAAGGACTTTTTTGTCTGCTCCCCAGTCCATACTGGAAACTACACGTAAAAGATTGAGCGCTTTCTGACATTTACTGCTCAAGTAATTACTATGAGGAATGAACGACAGTTTAGAATCGAATAAAAGACCTAGAAACTTGAATTCTTGGACGACTTCTATACGCACACCATCCAATGTCAGTTCTGGATCAAGATGAAATTTTCTAGAATTGCAAAAATGCATACATTTAGTTTTAGTTTTGGAAAACTTGAAACCGTTTTCATCGGACCATTTGCTTATGTTGTTCAAAACCTGTTGAAGTTGCCTTTCAATAGTATGCATGTGTTTAGATCTGTAGCAGATACAGAAGTCGTCGACATAAAGAAAGCATTCAACTCCAGGGCATACTGATTTTATAATATTGTTAATTTTCACCCTGAATAGTGTAACTGAAAGAATACCTCCCTGGGGAACGCCCATCTCTTGTTCATGGGGGTTAGAAAACGTATTACCAACCCTGACTCTAAACTGGCGCTCACTTAAAAAAACTGAGATGAAGTAAGCAAGGCGACCTCGAATGCCGAAATCATAGAGGTCATTCATAATCCCATACTTCCATGTTGTATCATAAGCACTTTCAAGATAAAAAACTACAGAGACAACATGTTCCTTTTTAATAAAACCTTCACATATAAATGTCTCAAAGCGAACTAAGTGATCAAGAGTGCCTCTGTGTTTACGAAATCCACTCTGAGCGGTTGCTATCAGTTTATTTTTCTCTAAAAACCAAACAAGACGGTAATTTACCATTCTTTCCATGGTTTTACAAATACAGCTTGTTAAGGCTATAGGACGATAATTTGCAGGATTAGAAGAATCTTTTCCCGGTTTGGGTATTGGTACTACTATGGCTTCCTTCCACGAATCGGGGAGAATGCCAGAATGCCAAACCTGATTAAATATAGTGAGTAAACAATCTAGGGATCGATATGGTAAATGCTTTAAGAACTGATAATGAATGTCGTCACATCCAACAGCGGTATCGTGGCATTTCTTTAATGCCTTTTTGAGTTCCTTTAAAGAGAAGTCCTTATTGTATTGCTCTTTATTGTCTGATTTGAAATTCAGCTTAGCTTTTTCTTTGATTTTTTTAAATTTTCGGAACTTCAGCGAAGAATTCAAAGAGGAGGATTTCTCTGCAAAAGTTTCAGCCAGTGCATTGGCAATATCAGTCTTGGAATCAACAACACCATCATCAGTACTCAAGTGGCTAACATTTTGATAAGAGTTTTTACCATCGATTCTACGAATCATATCCCATGTCTTCTTGACAGACGATCTAGAGTTCAATCTAGATACGTACTGTCTCCAAGACGTACGTTTACTTTGATTAATAGTCCGTCGTGCTTTCGCACGTGCAATTTTGAACTTTGTAAGATTTTCCCGAGTCGGTCTCAGGTTAAAAATTCTGAGAACACGTTTACGCTCTCCTATAGCTTTCTTGCAGTCATCGTTAAACCATGGCTTGCTTGGATGCTTTGGATTTGTCGTGGTTCGGGGAATTGATTTCTCTGCGGCAGAGTAAACCAAGGTTGTGAAATATTCCGCAGGATTTACACACTCAATGAAAACATTTTTATCAATTGACTGTTCGCAGTGTATTTTAAATTGCTCCCAATTCGCTTTATGAAGCTTCCAGCGCTCAGGGCGTTGCTGTATAGAAGGTCCTTCTTCCGATATTAGTATCGGGAAGTGATCACTTCCATGCAGGTCGTCATCAACCTTCCAATTGAGGTCAGAAGCAACTTCCGGACTGCATATAGTCAAGTCTAGAGATGAATATGAACCAGTGGCAGGATGAAGGTACGTGTTGGTTTTATCATTCAAGAGACAGAGGTCATGCTTGGAAATAAAATCTTCCACTTGTCGACCCTTTACATTTGTATCTCTACAACCCCATAAAGTACTATGGGCATTAAAATCACCCATTAAAATGAAAGGTTTAGGAAGCTGGTCAATCAACTCATCAAGTTTAGTACAATCTATAGGCATACTTGGAGGCATACATATGGAACATATTGTTATCGTTTTATTCAAAGAAATGCTAACAGCTATTGCTTGCAAAGAGGTATTGACATTTATAACGCGGTGAGGAATATAATTATTCACTGCTATTGCTACTGCTCCACGAGCTCTATCACCTCCATTTAAAATTTGACTGGTAAATAGAGTGATGCTTCAGAGATACTTTGCTATTGTCTGTTAAAAAGGTTTCCTGTAAACAGAGTGCCACTGGTTTATATTTATTAATTAAAATAGAAAGTTCTTCAGCATTTGTTGAGAACCCACGACAATTCCATTGCAAAATCTTGTTGGCCATACCTAAGGATAAAAGGAGAAAGATAACATTTAATAAAGGAAGTATGGAATTATTCATGTCTTTAGTGATAATCTAGTGATTTTACCTTGCTTTGAAATTGCAACTTCATCGTCTGCTTCCATGTCTTCAGCAAGACACTGGAAGCGGTTAGATTTTTTTAATTTCATCATCGGATCCTTTTGGGATCCGGTCTGGTTGATTTTTCTTTGGCGACTTATTACGTTTAGATGCAGAATTTGGGGGTTTTATTTGCTGTGGTAGTGGTCGGTTTTTCAACAGTATTCGCAGCAGTTTCTGGTTTCTTTTGGTGCTTTGTTTGAACACTGACATCAGAAGTTTGAGTTGTAGCATCTTTTACCTGTTTTGGTGTGCTCATGTTAGATTTTGTAACAGCGGAATACGAGTTTGTTAGGGCTTGACGGCTGTTTACAATTTTCCTTGCTTCTGGAAAGGAGAGACTTGCTTTATATTTAATAGTCACTATTTCTTTCTCTCGTTTCCATACAGGGCATGCACGTGACGTAGCATTGTGTTCTCCGTCACAATTTACACATCTAATCTTGTCTTTGCAATTGCTAGAGTCATGTTTGCTTGCCAGTTCTCCGCAGTGTTTACACAAACTTTCTGATGTAGATTGCTTGCATTTGCGCTCGTGGTAGCCATACTTGAAACATGTATGACACTGGAGAGGATTGGGGATATACAGCTCAACTCCAACATTCAGATAACCAACTTTTAGGGTTTTGGGCAAAATAGCAGTGTTAAAAGTGAGCACAATAGTATTTGTTTCCCTCTTTACACCATCTCTGAAAACCGTGATTCTTCTGGCACCTGTAACATTTTGTTTTGCAAGCTATTCAATGATTTTGGTTTCTGTAACGCCGGCAAGATCCGGACAACAAATAATTCCTCGAGATATGTTCAGACTTGTATGAGGCAAGCATTTGGCCGGAATCTGAAAGAAGCAATTAATCTTCAAGAGGTTTTCCGCATGTCTTGGTTTTTCAACTTCTACCAACAGAGCTCCGGATAGTAACTTTTTAACTGATTTTGGCGAGCCAGCAATCGAAACAAGCACTTTTTCAATCACAAAAGGAGAAAGTTTACTTTAAGGCTGGTCAGGAACAGTGGATTCGATCAGTAAAAAGCGGGGAAAAGTCGATGTCGGTTGAGGGGTTTCCGAGTCTGCATCTAATTGGTCACGTGTTCCTTTTTTTTTTTTTTTTTTTTGTTTGAGGATCTATATTTAAGTTTATTATTTTCATCATCCATGACCCCACCCACCGCGCAGTCCAACAAGGGGATATGGCTTATGGAGCGGGTATCCAGCTCCCCATACCACGGTTACACAGGTGGTATACTCAGATGCCATGAATAAGTCGGAGCGACAAGGAAAGAACATGGGTAGTCCCACAGATCAGGGATTTTTACCATGGCAGTCAAAGTCCCAACGAAAAATCCACATCACCCAATTAGCCCATAAGCCTATATAAGACCAGGACTTTAAAATGCATACTAAAGTAAACAGTAAAATGGGCACATTTCAAGCAAAGATATAGTTTTACCACATATTTTAGATTATTCCTTGGAGAATATGGACTACACGAATTATGGTGTTAAATCACTCAAATAGACTCCTATATAATTCAATGTAAATTCCGCTAATTCCACACATTGTCACATGTTCCACGACATTCGTTCACGAATAACATGCTCCAAATGTTTCAGAAACTTCACTAATCCCTTGAATTTCCAACAAATACATCCATCATGACCGATTGGTTTTTTCACAAAATTAGGTCAAACGCGCGTACCATGTCTTTTTCCTAACCATCACAAGGCCCGTAACCACATCTACTTCACAATTTCCAGCATCCACACACAAGAAATAGTCCTGAAAAGAAAGATGGATTTTAGCTCATTCAGCACAAAATACCCTATTTCAAAACATCAGGTGAAAATAATGTGAGAAAAGCAATCCAGCATTATCAAAAAAAGGTTTCATTTTTTTTTAAGAACTACTTTAGCACCATACGACCCGGAAGTACTTCTCTAGGTGATTTGACACCTAGATGACACCGAAAGTTGGTAAAAATTTCCAAACAAGGCATTCTTACTGATTATTGGCCTCAATGTATTAACAAAAATGCACTAACTTCAATACACTATATGTTCAGATGCATACAATTTCATTTCAAAAACATAACCCCTAAGCGACAAAATCCTGTGCTTGCAGCTGCAATTAGACATGTTTCGGAACAATACTTCGAATCAAAGATTCTCTGGAAGTAGTCCGTAGATTTTGACAAAAGAAAGTGCAGCATGCTTTGGCCAGTCTGTAGTTTCCATTTTAGAGCCTTTGGTGGTTCATTGCAGCCATCAAGGTAAAAAAAAGAGTCAAAAAAGTAACAATTCTTGCGCTATTTTGGGGTGTCAAATCTGACTTTGTCATAAAAAAATAGAGTTAAAAAAACCCAAAGCCACCTTTGTTTGTACTTGAAAGACCATCTACAGTCAATGTACTACAGTTCACAGCAAAATACTATCATGAGATGCAGTACAGAGCCTCAAATATCACAAGTTATATTAGCAAAGAGAAGAACCACCTGGCTCTTCTACATAAAACCCAGATTGTCATGTTGTATCTTCCCCTTAATTGGTATTCAAAGTTGAAAGGGCTCAGATAAAGTCACTCTGTTCAGTATAACTATGTTGTTACTGAGCTCTAGTGTCATTTGGCTAGTTAAAAACATTGAGGAAGGAACTAATTTCTGTTTGATTTCTTACAAAAACAACGGCAAAAGTGAAATTATGGCAAAAGGAGATCGAAAGCGTGCAAAATAAAATTTGGAATAAAATTTCACCTAAAGGAAAAAAAGTTGAATATGTACCCTTGGCAGGCCCAAGTTCTGCTCCAGACGAAAAACAATCAAAGGGAATTAACTCTGAAGACACCAAGAGGCGACAACTGCGACAGCGACTCCGACCAGCAGACGACGGACTGACATCTACATCTGGAAACAGAATTGTGGACATTGACAAAATGCTATCTGCCATAAATGATCTTTATAAAACTCATACTTCTGTGTGGAATAAGTGCAAAAATTTAAATCTTCAAATTTGCAAACAAGTACAACAAGGCTTGGGTTGGAGGTTCCAGTTTAAGTGTAATAATTGCAGATTCATATCAAAGCTTTATAGCACTTTCAAGGAAATACCAAAGACAAAGTCAGCAGCCATAAATACCAATTTGGCCATGACTTTAATGGATACTTCCATGGGTATCAGTAAAGCAAGGCTCCTTTTCACATCTTTGGATATCCCACCTCCAACTCATACTCTTTTACAAAGACTCAATGATAAAGTGAGTAAAGAAATCATAGAGCTAAATGAAGCTGACATGGCAGACAAGCGCCGCGAGATAGAGCAATACAACATCAATGCTGGAAAGAAAAATCCTAAACAGATTGATGTATCTATGGATGGGCGGTACAATGCACGTGGTTTTAAGTCCTCATACAAGCCAGGACAGAGCTCTTCACAGGCCTATACAGTGGCCATTGAGAACATGACAAAGGAGCAATACATAATTGGGCTGGTGGTTGAAAACAAATTATGCTGGACAGGAGTCTGGCTCAGAAACAGAGGTTTTGACGTGCACTGCCCAGGGGGTCATGTGGATTGTACCGCAAACATACCATATCTTCAGCCACATTCAGAGAGAAAAATGGCCTACAATATTGCAGACGCCCTGTCACTAGAAGACTTTTGGATCCGGACTGTTACAACTGATGGCGACTCAAAAATTTACCGGGGTCTGACAGACTTCTATGGGAAACTCGGTCAAGTTTGGCATGTTTCGCACCAGCAAGATCCTTATCATCTTGGATCAAGACAAAAGAAGAAGACAAGAACTGGTCAATTTAGTGCAGAGTTTCTTCTGGACCATCTCAAATCGAAAGATGCCAGGCAAAGAGGATTGGCTGCTTTCAGCAAAGACATCCGAGCTCGTTCCAGTGCAATTATTGAAGAACTGGCGCGACTCGGAAATGGGGATATAGTAAAAATGATTCCAAAATTACATTCAGTGAGGGCAGCCACCATACTTTGCTATTCTGGAAATTGTAGTGTTTGTCCAGGAGAGTCCCTTGTGTGCTCTGGAGTGTCTGAAGGGAGTTGGTAGGTTAAGTCTGCATATCTGCCAACTCATGGAATTGCGCGCCTAAAAATGGACAGAAATGACCTTTTGATAATGGACAACATTCTGGAAATGAGGCTAAGTGAAATGGCTGTGCAAAGTGTCAGCTCCAAGACCTCCACTCAGAAAGCAGAAGCATTTAACCGGGCTGTCGTCTCTACCCTGAGCAAAGAGACAAACTTTTCGCGTAATTTTGGCGGGCGACTAGCTGCACAGTCCACAAGTCTAACAACATCATCTCAACATCTGTGAAAAGAAAACTGCATTGTATTTCGGAAACAATTCTTTCAGAAACACGCTCTCATCATTTGGATCAAATTTCTAAATTTTCTAATTAACATAAAACAAAAAACACCAGAACATATAAAAAAAAAAAAAAAAAAAAGGCGGATAGCCAATCCGGCTCGCATGGAGTTTGAGCATCATCTTCTGCGGTCACAGGATTCGAAGGAGCAAGACTATCTGAAAGGACAAGCCGATGAGCAATGGCATACATATGCCTCAAAACCACTGGGACATAAAAGGAAAAAAATGATATGGATAGTTTATAAACCTACAAAGTAAGTGTGCATGTAGTCTACAAAATTGTACAAAGTTTTAGAACCTTGTTTGACAAGTCGGCCTGGTTTCATTCTGAACTACAAAATTTAAGAAAAAGGAAAAAATAAATTGAACAAATTAACAATAAATTCTCCGGTGGAGCCCAACCACTTAATTTCTGAAATTCAAAAGGAAGCTGTATTTTTAGATCTAATTAACAGATCTTTGCATTATTTTACCTTTATCTTGAATCGTTCAGTTCCACGAGACAGTCGGGCCTTTCTGTCCCATTTGTACTTGGATGGCCTGAACATTTTGAAGCTAAAAAACATGTCTTTCTATTGTTATTTGTAAAATTGTCTTCAAAAACAATGTGTTCAGTGTTTATGCACAGTTTATTATTGCATAAATGGCTGGCTTGTTGTTCAGGAGGGACATCTAAATCCTTAAGTTTGAACATTAAGGCCATTCTATGCACACTTCTGGTCTTATGGCCAGCAAAATAAGGGTCCCTTGGATCTTTGTATCTAAAATGCCCATAGCCCTTGTTTGTGCAGCCCGTCCAAATGATGCACTGTCCATTTTCATGGGGTTTTGAATAACTTTCAAGTTTCTTGTGGTACAATTCAAAGAAAATCTCCATCTGGACAATTTTTAACAATTTTTTATTTCTCTAAATTTCTTAAAATTTTATCTAAATTTCAATTTCAATTTCAAAAGTCACTGTAAACAACTTTCGGAAATTGCAGACAACTTTCTTCATTTTCAAGACAGTGATACAGTCTACAGGAAAAACCAGACTGGAACCAGTCTATGACTGACACAAATTACAGAATATTTCAAAATATCAATTAAATTTAATATTTAGAATTTAAAAATGACTCACCAACATTGACAGCATGATTCCATTTGTATTCCAAATGTCAAGTCTTTAGCTCCAATACTCGCAGAGAAATAAACAATCAAAAAATTCTACCAGAATCACTTCTAGGTGTTAAATAACTCAAATAGACTCCTATATAATTCAATGTAAATTCCGCTAATTACACACGTTGTCAGATGTTCCACGACATTCGTTCACGAATAACATGCTCCAAATGTTTCAGAAACTTCACTCATCCCTTGAATTTCCAACAAATACATCCATCATGACCGATTGGATTTTTCACAAAATTAGGTCAAACGCGCGTACCATGTCTTTTTCCTAACCATCATCCGTAACCACATCTACTTCACAATTTCCAGAATCCACACACAAGAAATAGTCCTGAAAAGAAAGATGGATTTTAGCTCATTCAGCACAAAATACCCTATTTCAAAACATCAGGTGAAAATAATGTTAGAAAAGCAATCCTGCAATGAAGCATGCACTATCAAAAAAAAAGGTTTCATTTTTTTTTTTTTTTTAAAGAACTACTTTAGCACCAAACGACTCGGAAGTACTTCTCTAGGTGATTTGACACCTTAAGTACATAATACCGGGAAAAAGTATGAAAATTTCGAAGTTTGCTTCGGAATCAGAAATTTTGGGTCTTAAGGTGCACATGCAGGAAGGAGGCATCTATACCCAGGATACAGATGTCCTCCCCCCGTACAACTCCCCCAACATACAACATTTATGCATAAAATACGCCCAATCTTAAAACGACCAGCCGATTGCGCTAGACCGGGCCCATCTAGGCTCTCATTTACACAGAAACCGAGGCCAGAGCAGTGTGTTAGAGAGCTGGAGATCCCTGGGCTCCCCTCAACTGCCAGGACGCTCTTTTCCTGCTTACGAGTCTCCACCCACGGCAAACAGGCGGGTCCATTGGTAGGGTCTTACCACTCTGCAGGACGGCAGCCGGTGAATTCTAGCCCCCGTCCGGCTGGGGGCTAACGCACGGACGGACGGACGACGGACACCGGGCCATGACATAAGCCCGCTGGCCTTTGGCCAGTGGAGCTAAAAAACTGTTTAACACTTTCCGCAATGTTTTCAATAGCTTTCTTCCTTAGTGTCAAGTAAATTAAGTACTGTGTACTTGGGTTAAATCGAAGTTTCTGGACATTGAAAGGCATTTTAGTATAAACTCATTACCTTCTTAAAAAGTAAATTTTAAATAAGCGGTAAAGAGTTCTCTCTACAGAAGCCATCTTTCTCAAGGTCTATTGAGCTAAGAATCGAGTGCTATGGGGTCAAATATAGGTTTATAGACATTGGAAAGCATTTAACTATAAACTCTTTACCATCTTGACCAAAATTGTCAATAAAAAAGTGTCTAAGACATAAAATTGTAAAGAGCTTCGACTATTTCTTTTTATCTCTTTTCCACAATGTTTTGAATAAACGATAAAGAGTTTCAAAGAAACTTTTTAGGTCTCTTTTCCACAATGTTTTGTAAAGCCCTGAAGGTCCATTAAACTCCAGATTTTGTGCAACTGATTAAGTTTAAATTTCTAGGCATTGGTACAGTTGAATTGAAGCTCTTTACCTTCTTTAAAATATTGTAACGTTCCAGTTGTGGCTGTTGTAAATAATTAGCGCAAATCTGCTTATTAACCTTTCAATTTCATTTGTCTGACATTCAACATTGTAATTCTCTTTTGCATATGTCATAATGAGTATTAAAACCAAAATGATGTACATCGGGACTTGTAAATCAGAATATCTGAAGTGACCATTGAAGCCACCTCACATTGTATTTTGAATAATTTAACTTCGTGACCAGCCTAATTCGGCACAGGAGTGAAATGGATATTAATTTAAGACTAACCTTGTGTTGTAATTACCTATCGATTTTCATTAGAATTCAGTAACTGTCGATTTTCGGTGTCTAACACCAACTACCTTTTGGTATCCGCCACTATTGATGTCATTTTGCCGATGCATGATGGGATAGATCGATGACGCCACATGTGACTCATCGACCTTGATCCTACGCGTCACATAGCCCGGCATTCGGCATACCTTGGGTGATTCGGTGATCAAGTCCCTCGGCTGTATCTGGTAGCTTGATATGCACCTACACGGTACATTTCTTCGCCGGAAATACCGGTTTACCGTTCTGAAAATTGTAAGGCTCCTCTAAAAAAGAAAACCTGAGTCTCAATTTCCTATCGAAATCTTTCTAACTATATTTCATTTGACAAACGGTTGTACGTGGGGTGATCTTATAGATGGTGGACCACCTCGTTATTTTGAAAACTACTTTACGTAGGATTACGAAAAATTGCACAGATACCGACTTAAGCTTTCAACTGTCTTATTCAAGTAGGTAAAGTGTGACGTCATATACTGTATTAGTGGTCCAAAATGTCGGACGACGTTTTATTTGAGCCGAGAGTAATCATAAAGTTTTACTTCAAACTCGGAAAGTATTTATCAGACATCAAAACCGATTTATAAAAAGTTTAAGGCGAACCTGCACTCAAGAAATCTGATATGCGTAAATGGATCGGACCGGTTTAGACATGAGTGCGATACTGTTAAAGATCACCCTAGATCTGGCCGTCCATCAAGATCAGTCATTGACAAAATCATCACGGATGTAGAGCAGCATGTAAAACTAGATTGCCGAGATACTGTGAGGAAAATGGCTGACACATTTAGTTTTTTATATAAAAGTGCCATTGAGATTTTTACTGACGATCTTGGAAATAGAGGATATTTGTTTTTTTCGGTGAAAGATCGAAATTTATTTCATCTCGTGAACACCATCGGTAATATTTTCACGAGTGGATCAGCCACGAGTGGAAATATTACCGATGGTGTTCACGAGATGAAATAAATTTCGATCTTTCACCGAAAAAAAAAACAACAAATATTCTATTTATTTCGTGCTTTTAATCCTTTCTGGGACGACCTTTATCAAAATCCAGTACAGTTCTTTTCCGTTATTCCCCGTGGCGTACCCCTTCCGCATAGCAACGCATTGCAATATTATGTCAAGCGCGAGGAATGTAAGGTAAATGACGTAATATTACTACTCAACATAAAACTATATTTTGGAAACCTCATTTACATGGAGTAAGATATCCGCCCTTAAAGCAAAATCCTATAAAATGGAAAATATACTCACAAGTAACTATCAAAATTCCTCCTCGTGATGGTAGAAGAATTTCGCTAGGATTTGGTTATATAACTACACGAGGAGTTGTAGTGATATCTGTTAGTAATGAGTGGAAAGATAGTTTAACAATTCTTAATGGAACACATCTTGATCATGAAACTCATAATATCTTAGTATACATTTATAATTTCTCACAAAAACCGATTGAAATACCTGAGAGTGATTTATACTGTTATTTCAAATATTTACAATCTTGATATAAAAAATATATCATTTTAATAAAAAATGGAGATAAAAGAAACTGATCAAAAACACCCTAATAAACTCTATCCTCCGTTACCTCAAGAAAGAAATACTGCAAGCGCCCCATCTATTGAAATGATGCCACTAGATGACAAAGGTCATTCCTACCGTTTACAAAAGATATCTGAAGTACAAAAGTTTCTCGAATCTGAAATTCAAAAGAGAGATGCCTTAGCTAAAAAATATTTTAGAGCAGCAAAAATTGTTGATAATATTGATACGGTTCTCATTACGGTTACCATGGCTAGCGGAGTTGGGGGAATCGGATTGCTATCTACTGTTGTAGCTATTCCAGCTGTCATAGCATTGGAAGCATCAGCTGCAGAACCGGCCTTCTTTCATTAGTAGGTACAGTACAGTTCTCGCGTTTTTTGCTCAAGTCCGCGAGACGCGGCGGACCAATTTGTCCGCGGCAAATCTGCTGCAAAGGTAAAAGTAGGGGAAACGCGGCGGACTTCTCACCGCGGCCTGAAAAAATATCGGGCAGCTTCACAGCAGGAGGTAATCGCGGTGGATCGCGGCGGCTCGCGAGAGATCGCGGGGGAATACATCGCCGGATGACGGTAAATTTTTATACATAAATATCTGTAATTTTCCCCACTGTTTTAGAGAACCACTGTTTTCGGGAACCAAGAATTAATTCTTCCATTACGACCGCAACATTTTCGTACCTTTAAATGCTGATATAAGCATTGCCTACAGGGATTACTTTAGATATGATGCCACAAAACGTTATATATATCATTTAATTCAGCTATTCGCTAAGTTACAAACTTGTAGGCCTATCGCACATTTAGCGATATGAAATTTCGGATTAAAAACGCAATTTCATGCTTGATTCCAAAAACCGAAAACCAAAGTTACTACTTCCTGATTGTGACTCAGCACCGTGTACTTGAGAAGAGGAAAAACTCTGGAATCCCAATTAATAACTTAACCCATAGAGCGCCGAAAACTCCTAACATACTCTACAATTTAATTTAAAAAATAAGACCCAAAAACCAGCATTTTTTCAATGTTATTTTCGTCAATGTCCTACAAGAGCGCAAAGTATAAATCGAAAATCAGACTGCACATTTCGTACAGCCTGAACTTGATTTATATAAGTCGCAAAGGCAATTATTGTTGTGAATGCCGTTTAATGGGTTAAAGTACAGAAACGTGTAATTTAGCATTATTGAAAATTTACCACTACACCCGCGGTCTGAAACTACACAATGGAAAAAAAACGTACAATTTACAAGTCCATGTACAACAGGCTTCTGGTATTTTTTCATCAAACATTCTTTCTAATCCTTCATTAGATGAAACAGATATAGCAGTTATTAGCCATTTGTATTTTTATTCTGTTGATAAATAAAAACTGAAAGACAATTTAAAAAATATATACTACCCTGTATATTATCACACTGTTTATCCTCATTTTCTTAGTCTCTTGATGTAAGGAAATCAAAGGGTAACGAATAAAACTTTTATATATATTTAGCCTTTTCAAAATACTGGTCGGATCGTCAGAAAAACAAAACATCGGTCCACATTCTAAACTAAAATGTTCCTCTTGTTCTCTTCAACAAAAACCCGTTCTTTTCATTTCTTTTTAACCCTTTACCAAACAATCCCTGGTTTTTTGCGACGCTGAGATAAAGGCCTTTGGAAAACATTGTGGGGAAAGGAGAATACGCTGGTAACCAGCATTTTCTCCTTTTCCCACAATGTTTTCTACCCTGCTGGAAACAAATTTCAATTTTTGAGTTACATTTATTTTGTCGTCTGCAAGTGCTTTCAATCTGGACCAGTCTAAAATTTTGTCGTTTGGTAAAGGGTTAAATAACATATAACCAAACTTAACACAAGGAGAGGCAAGGGTTAACTCGGTATTCCTTTGATGTTGATATAGCACTCCGGCAGTGTGAAGTACTGTCCCAGTTGTTAGTTCCACACGCATGTGTCATACTAAACTGACTGACACTTTTTTTATACGACCTTATCTAACCCTTCTTGAATATTTACGACTTAGATTCCGATGATGGATTACCCGTTCACTTGGTAAGTCAAAATAACTATAGATCTGTTTATTTTCTGTAAGAAAATAAAATATTCGAATAGCAGCGAATGTCTAGAAATATGTCACTTAAAATGTTTGGAATATTTTCTCCTTTTTTCACCAAAGTTATTTTTAAACCGGAAAAATGGTTACATCTCCCTCCCTCTCTCTCTCGTCATCTTGCTGCCATTAGGCCTAGATATTGGCGGATTCTATCCCATCAACACTGCTGAACGTAATGTAATCTTTCGGACTTGAAGGTTATCTCGGCTAGAATATCTCACCAAATATCAGGGTGTATCGTACCATACCGGGATGGCTTTAACTTTCGGCAGAATCTTGATCTTCATAGTTTTCGAAAACGTGACTGGAGTTGTCTTCAGCATCTCAAACCTTACAGCATAAAGTTGCTTTTGCAGAGCAGACCAAGATCAGAAAACGTCATGCGTTCACATCTTGGATCTAAACTGTCCGAGATTATGAAAGACTTTTTTGTTATACTCAAACAGCCCAAAAAATTGTCTTGAAGCCTTTTTCGCTATTTAATCGCACAACACAACACATGTCATTCATGCAAGGAAACGTGATTGAATAGGCATTTAAAGAAGAAGGAAATAGGTTAAAATGTTTACTAAAAGGAGTGAACTGAATTGGATACACAATATTATTTCTATTTCATCATCATTTTTTGAAAAATCGATATCGATATGAAATTTCAATGTCAATAGAAATTGTTATAACAAAAGAAAGAAAATCACCATTACACTAAATAAAGCCTTTTCACTTCGAACTGGTAATCGGCTGACCTACTAAAACAACCAAACAGTTATTTCCTCGTTGAGTGCAAAATAAATGAGCCATGCTCTGTGAAAAAGGGTTCTAATGCATATCCGCGACGCATTATACCAAGCAAACCATCACAAAACTTGGATCAGTAAAATCCATTTTATCTAACGACCCACCGAGTCATGAGGTAGAATGACATGATGAAAATTGACCAAAATGCAAAATATTTCGACACAGGTCAGCCTGTACGGTCTGCGCAGGCTTACCGGAGTCGATACTGTTTGTAGATTCACGAAACCACTTTTTCACAGAGCATGGCACAAACGGAATCGACATCAACCGTAGGAAAGAGTTACAAAAATAAAATGTAGAATCAGGCTGATCGGGTAACTGACACTAGTATGCGGACAGTGAATATTAAAGATCAGACATTGCCTCATGCGTAGTCTGATCTCAATCCACGATGTCTGTAAAAATCCTAACAGGCGCTCTAAATTTAGTACCAGTTGCGTTTGACTGCATTCGAGTGTCGTAAGTAATAGGATTTGTCGTTAATCGACAGAACGCCAATTATTTGAGTGGCCCAGCTGGTGTTCCATACCCAATTTTGACTAAAGCGTATTTTTTATGAAGTTGTTACTATAACAGACCGGCTCTTCCTTTTTTACGGTGACCGCGAAAAAGGTAGACAGCTCGGTGAGGGCAAAATCTGAATTTCTTTAGTTTAAAGAAAATCTATAAAGATCAATTCACGGTTTTAAAAATATAAGGTTGTTTACGTGCAAAGTAAATGGCAGGTGTAGTGTCGGGAGTCGGCACTCAACGCGTAAAGATCGAATTTGACAGATTTGTTGGGCAGATTTAGTGCATAATATCAGAGGCGATATTCTATTTTTAGAAACATATCATGCCTATTTTTGTTTTAGCGGGAATAATTATTTTTAGATGGGTAGCTTTATCTTGTGTATTTTAATGGTAATAAAGCAGACGATTCTACAGATCGTGTAAAGTCCTTTTGTGTATTGCTTATCTTGCCATTTTGTTAGAACGTGGCTACATTGAAAAAGATTGCATACTAACTGAGCAAGTGCTATATTCTAGTAAATAATAAAATTAAGTTGCATTGCAGTGAGTAAATAAGGCTGTGCACATTGACCAGACTGCATACAGCTTAGTGAATTAGTCCTTGCATTTTATACCAGGTCGTCAAAGTACAAGGTGAGTTACAGGATTTGATAATTGTAAATTTATGAATCTTATCCAGGGTTTTTGAATGTTGTGTGTGAGTTAGTTCCTGAACTAAGTTTCTAGGGATTTGGGTTTGGTAAGTAGTTTCTAATTTTAAGCTAGAAAATTCCTGGTGTGAGCTGAGGTATATTTCGAATAATGATGTTAGTATTTATTCCAACTGAGGGACATACCCAATAATCCAAAGGAATTAATGCACGGATGCAAAAAAAAATGAAGCCCTACCAACAAACAAGCCTTAGCCAGATTCTTCTTGTTGGTGGTTGTCTTGGAGGAAATACATCGTTGTCAAGCTGTTTTATTCTTCAAAAAATGTAATAAATACCCTTTATATATTATATCAATGGAATTAATTCAGTAATTAAATAGATTAAGATTAATAATATTAATATAATAATAGTGATAAAGGAATTTATTATTGCACATATATACCGTACTAATAAGCTCTTTCCTTACTGGTTTATTTCATTGTCAGCGGCCATTATTTTTAATTTGTTGAACAATAGATACATTTCTTGAGAAGGCATATACCATACATGGCATAGAACTAGGTTGCTGGTAGCTCCTTTTACTATATAGGTGCATAAAAAAAAAAAAAAAAATGTTTTGACAGCAAGTTGTTTTCCAGAATGTCATCCAGAAGGAAGGGGAGAAGACAAAAAACCTCAATGAAGCCGTCGACGATGTCAGCACCGGTGTCGGTTACTACCGCAGAAGCTTCCAAGTCGAAGAAGAGGCGAACACACGAACCTTCTGAGACTTTAACACTGGCGGAGGAGATGACCACAAATTCAAACAAAGAGGTTGCCACAGATGCTGGCACGCAGACTGTCGGTGAAAACAATGATGCGACGACAGTAATGGGAATTCCCGTAATGCTTGATACAGCAGCTGCCAGTCAGGATTCATCTGGTCTTTTGCACCATATGGAATGCGCTTCCCAAACCCGTCGTTCAATTCTGGTCGACAAGGACACCAGAGTGCAAACAATTTTGGAAGCAGAATGCCTCGACTTGCTCCAGGAGGACGACCTAGGGGCAATTATTACGGGCCTAGGCAAAACACCAATTAATGTGGAATGTCTTGTTCAAATGCTTGAAAGATACCCCCAAAAAAGTATAGCTTCTGAACTTTCCATTGGTTTTACAAATGGGTTTTCTTTAAATTATAATGGTCCTAGGGTAAAAAGAGAGTGTTTAAACTTGAATTCAGCAAGAGAAAATGAAAATGAAGCTGTAAGGTTGGTACGCAAGGAGGTTTCTTTAGGTCGAATGGCTGGCCCCTTTAAAGATCCCCCCTTTTTTAATATGAGAATTTCTCCAATCGGTCTTATTCCGAAAAAAGATAAATCTTTTCGCTTGATTCAACATCTATCATATCCTTTGGGTTCAAGTGTAAATGACTTCATTGATTCCTCTCTGTGCAGAGTACAGTATGCTTCTTTTGATGAAGCTGTGGCAATGGTTCGAAATCTTGGCCAAGGTGCTCTTTTGGGAAAGATGGACATTAAGTCAGCTTTTCGATTATTGCCTGTCAGCCCAACAGATTTTGAGTTGCTGGGAATTAAATTGGCAAATTATTACTTTTTTGACAAATGCTTACCTATGGGATGTTCAATTTCCTGTGCTTTGTTTGAGAAATTTTCAACCTTTTTACAGTGGGGTTTGCTTCAAAGATCAAACTCGGAGCATGTCATGCATTATTTAGATGACTTCTTATTCGGTGGTCGTAAGGCAAACAATGAATGTCAGAACCTCATGACTACTTTTGAGGACATGTGTCTTGAGCTAGGGGTGCCTCTTGCTCCAGACAAATGTGAAGGGCCAACACAGATTTTAACTTTTCTAGGATTGGTTATCGACACTATTAAGATGGAAATAAGGATACCTCTTGAAAAAATTTATGATCTACATGGTAAGCTCATTCACATGCTTGGGAAACATAAAGTCACTCTCAGGTTTCTTCAGTCCTTAGTAGGGTCTTTAAATTTTTGTGCAAGGGCAATTCCAATTTTGAGGGCATTTTGTAGCCGAATTTATGCAGCAATGTCGAAGGCTTCTAAACCGAGTCACTTTATTCGAATAACTTGCCCCTTAAAAGAGGACATTAGGACAATATTAGGCTTCTTAGAAAACTTTAATGGAATCTGTTATTTCCCTGAGTCATTGTGGATCAATGATGACGAACTGCAGCTTTTCTCAGATGCATCTGGAAATGCTAAATTAGGGTGTGCAGTCTATTTACAGCCACACTGGTCATATTTTCAGTGGCCTGTTTCCTGGGAAAATAAAGGGGTTTTAAGAGAACTGACTTTTCTGGAACTTATTCCAATTGTTCTTGCCTTTCAAACTTGGGGTGAATGTCTTAAAGGTAAAAAACTAATCCTTCATACTGACAATATTGCCTTGGTTTCAATTCTAAATGGTAAATCATCTCGTTCCTGGCAAGTTATGCAGTTGATGAGACCCCTTTTGATGCAGTGCCTGTCATTTAATATACAGTACAAGGCGCTCCATATTGTTGGTAAGCGAAATGAAATAGCAGATGCTCTTTCACGTAAACAATGGCTTCGTTTTCAGCAGCTGGCTCCAAATGCAGACAAGTATCCAACACCAATTCCCCAATCTTTTCAAGTACTGATATCAAACATAGAACTGAAGAGCTGATGGCTGCATCGTTAGCTGTTAATACCCGTGAATCTTACGCCAAAGGAGTAAAGTCATTTGAAGAATTTAGGCAGTTATATAGTCTGACACGAACATGGCCACCGACCATTCAACAACTAATGGAATTCATTTCATATTTGTCACTTAAGGGAACTTCACCTGCCACAGTAAAATCATACCTTGCAGGAATAGGATATAAATGTAAAATTACATTGAATGTAGATGTTACTCAATGTTTTGTCATAAAAAAGATGATCTCTGGAATGGAAAGATGTAAAAAACAAACTGACTTCAGGTTACCCATCACAGCCCAGCTCCTTGTAAAAATCATAGAAAAACTACCAATTGTTTGCTTCACTCAAGATGAGACTACTCTATTTAAGTCCTTGTTTTCATTGGCTTTCTTTGGTTTTTTTCGCGTTGGTGAACTGGTGGCTGATGCTAAAGGTTTCTCAATACATGCTATCAAATTGAATGATATATTTTTTAAAGAAAATGGTTCAGTACTTGAGGTGAGGATTCCTCATTCAAAGACTGATCAACTTGGCAAGGGAACAGTGTTGTCTCTTAAGTGTACAGGCGTTTTCCTTTGTCCAGTTTGTTCAATGCTATCTTACCTTAAGGTGAGACCAAAAGTGTCGGGCCAGCTCTTTATTCATGCTAACTTAGAGTATGTTACTCGATACCAGTTTAGCTCCGTTTTAAAGAAAGCTTTAGCAGCGTCTGGGGTGAATGCAACCAAGTTCGCATCTCATTCCTTTCGCATCGGGGCAGCCACACATGCTGCATGTCGTGGTATGGATGAAAAGGCCATAAAGGAGCTGGGCAGGTGGGAGTCTCAGTCGTACAAGTCTTACATTCGCATCCCAACATCATCAATGGTATCTTAAGCTTAGTGTGTATGTTTCCTTTATTGAACGTTATATTATTAGTTTGCAGGTTAGTTTCGCATAGCATTATTTTGTAAACGTCTATTATGACAAACAAGTATGAGGGCAAGTACTGAATACTTGTTTAAGTCTTTTCCAGAAAGCCAATGCAGAGTCTGGCTTGTGGGTTCATCTATTATTAAGCATGCATTTACGCATGCTAAGCGGTATGGTGTCGGGGTTAAGCTTGGTTTGGACAGGTTTAGAGTTAACATCTGGTGGCAGGGAATAAGCGGAATGAAATGGTTTCAAGTTCTCAAGCACCTAAAAACCCCGCTGTACTATGAAGAACCACCACAGATTTTGGTAATACATGCGTCAGGAAATGACATTGGTCAGAAAAGTGCCGTTAAATTACGTTTTGAAATTCTTGATACATTGGATAAGCTAACTGAATTGATGCCGAATACTTTGTTAGTGTGGTCTCAAGTTTTGCCTCGAATTAGGTGGAGAAATGAAAGATCTCACAAAGCAATAGACAAATGCAGAGTCCGTTTGAACAGTAAAATTGCAACTGAATTACTCGGAAAAGGTGGTGCCTACATTAAGTACCCTGAACTGAGAGAGTATGAACGAGGTCTATTTTGTTCAGACGGTGTACATTTATCTCGCATGGGAAATGAACTTTTCTTGTACAGGCTGGCTCAAGGGATAGAATGTTTTGTAAAAACTGAAGTAAGGTTTTCCCCTCCTTTGGCAGAAACTGGTCCGTGGCAGAATCTTGTTTAATAAAAAAAAAAAAAAAAAAAAAGGTTGTTCAATCATTTTAGTGTGCTGAAAAAGCAACCGATTCCTTTTATTAGCATTAAGCCATACGGACATGATTACTAGAGACAATTAGCTTAGTTGATGTGACAATGTTAACAATAATATTGGTAATGATAATCAAAATGATATTTAACAATTAGGACAACAACATTTAAGTAATTAGGAAGTTGAGTTGTATGTTGATTTTGTTGTTTGATTGAAAGTTGTTTTGTTGTTGATGGTCTGACAATCGTTTTACGATTTAAGCGCGTCGACCATACCTCAGTTGGAGGATCTCGCCTAAGGGGTCTTTCAAACAGATCGCTGTTCTAGGCCATTTCCTACATGGTATGGCGGTGCGGCGCTTTGCGCCGCATTGGCGGTTCGTCCTGGACTGCAGAATCGATTTGAAAGACAGTTTCATATTCAGGCTATGGTCAGTTGTACCCATGGATCATAAGCCTTTCTTCAAAGTTGATTTATTCATTGAGTTTTTGTTGTAACTCTATGGTCAAAAGCCATGGCCAGTTTCTGCCACACAATAAATAAGAATGAAAATAGAAAATGTGTTTGTAAATTCAGTTGTTGAATTCGAAAGGAATAAGCCTTCTATGAATTATACTTGTCATGGCCTGAACCGACGAAGTTGTCTGTGAGATTTATCTTTGCCCAATCATCAAAGTTGTCTTGGAAATATTATATTTTAAAAATTATTATAGCCACCGATTGTCACAAATACTGTCATTGCCGACTTGTCTAGGTTGTCGATGAAATATTTTCATTCCCCAAACTGCCTTAAGTTTGTTTTCATTTCACAGGCCATATCTCAAATAATAATGGTTGCCGAAGTAAACAAAGCGGGTGTTAAAATGTATTTAAAAGAGTGGAAATTATTGTGAAGATGACAATCTGTTATCGCATGGTTGGGCCAACTGTTTGTTGCTGGCAGAGAAATTAATATAAAAATTAGGTTAAAAGTTGGCAAGTCACTGTATCTTAAGTTTACTTTTTGCCTGATTTTGACATGATTTTTTTTTTCTGCCTGCAACTTACATTTGGACAGAATACACAGATTGTCATCCTCGGAATATTTTCCATACTTTTAAGTCGAATGGTTTAAATTTAAATGAATGTTAACACCTGCAGTGCTTTTTTTTTTTTGCTGGGCTTTTAATACTGACTTTGTAAAAGACAGCATAAGGTCATGCATCAGCCGTATGGTGACATGTATTTCTTCATACAAAAAATAGCATTGGAAAATCTCATTATCCCCAATCCCCCACTCTCTCTCTCTCTCTCTCTCTCTCTCGGCATTGGTACTATCTATGCCACAAGTAACTTGGAAGAATACTGTGTGGAGTAACGTTATTGTTAAAAGAAATTCCTGGAAAACTTGAATAGGTTCACTGGCCGCTGCCATGTAACTGAAAAATGTTGAAACGGCATTATACATCCTACAAACAAATCTTGCCGCGGAGCCTATGCTAACCGCATCCTACATCTGAATAAGGCGACAAATTTCTAGACTTGTTCAATTTGTATGGATTTGCAGACGACAAATTTAGTGTGTCTCAAATGATCGGGTTTCTCTTTGAAAAGTAGACAATATCGTGGAACTAGGATGGTATATTGCTTAACAGCATTTTCTCCTTTTCCAACGGTGTTTTCAAAACCTTTTTACTCGGGCTCTTTTTAACGCTCTTTTCAACCCTAGATCGTTGGTACAGTTTATCCTAAAAACACTACAAATATAACTCCTCCATAAAAAGAACCAAGAATTTAAAGATCCTAATTTGTCTCGGCTAGAATATCTAACAGTACATACTGTTGTAAGAGACTGCGTTTAACATGCAGCATGATCTTGATGTACATCGTCTGTAAACGAGACTGAAAGGAATTTAAGCTGCACTCGGTGTGTTAAGCGTTTACCAAATAATACTATTCGGCTTTTGAAAACATTGAGGAAAAAGGACAATGCAGGTAACAAGCAATTTATCTTTTTACTCTGATATTCTAAGACATGTTCTAACTCAAAATAATTGTGAAAAGTTCATAATCTTCGTCTTCTTCACAGACGTTTCAGCTCCATTTATTTAATGCTGTACGGATTAAGGGTTAAAGCTTATCTACACCGCGACAACCAAATTTGGCAATAAAAACAGGCGGGCTTGTCCGTATACTGTTAACCCTTTACCAAATAATCCCAAGTTTTAAGAGCCTCGAGAAACCAGTGTAGGAGAAGAAAATGTGCCGATTATCAGCAGCTGCTTCTCTTCCGACAACGTTTTCAACCACTGGAAAGACAAATTTCGTTATTTGAATTACATTTAGTCATCTGCAAATGTTATAAAATTGGATATGGCTAAGATTTGGAGGTCTGGTAAAGAGTTAACACGTGTCATTTGTGTATGAAACCCTAACCCTTTATCTTTTAGAAAATGACGGAATGTCTCGTAGACAAAAAAAAAAAAAAAAGGTCGTAATCATAGATCTACCAGTCTTTAGGAACGACAACAATCATCACATGCTCTTCTTCATTTCATCACATGTACATGGAGACAAACACAACCAGTTACATTGCACAAACAGATACCATTTTTCCAACTGGTTAACCCATTACAACACAAGCACGAGTCTAAACGATCCCAAGACAGAAAGCTTTGGAAAACATTGTGGGTTCGGGGAAAAATTTTGCTAACATTTTCCCACAACGTATCCCAACCTTTTTAATACGACTTTTCTCATTTGAGCAAATATGCTTTCAATATGGGTGGGTTTAAAATTTTGTTGTCTATTGAACGGTTAAAGGTCAAGTTTACCTATCTTCCAACTTTAGAACAAGATTAGCCAAATCTGGAGGTTGATAATCTTTATTTTGCAAATTGCACGCGTCTTTTGTTAATCAAACCCTTATATCCCTTAACACTTTGGAAAGTTTAACACGCTAAGATTTAGTTTACAAACCGAACCCTTTCTCCACTGATCTTCAAATCCTCCCATGATATTTCAGAACGTGATATCCGATCTTGAATCTGCCGAGCACGTTAGCTGGCTATTAATGCAGGCTTGTGACGCGGAATCCCAACTCAGAAAAACTCGTTTCGAGGATTGATATTGGTCATTACGACAAGATTCATTCTTTGACAACTGAGCATTGTTTCTACGATTTGTGTATAGGACAGCAATTAGTGTCTTCATTGTCTATAATTTTACAAAGTACTGGAAAAGAGATGCAGATGCACTAGCTGGCAGCCTTGAGATGACTGGAATCATGTTGAGAATAGTGCTCAACACTATACATGTAATGATATTGGATATAGGAACACGCTGACAGTGTGTGAAATGTTCTGACCCATATCAGGCCTTACTTTGCAACATTTTGTCGTTTTTGTATTGCCTGCAAAAAACTTGTTTATTAATGTAAAGCGTCCGCAAGAGTTATAGTCGACTTTCAGAGATTTACCTACACTTAGGTACAGCTGAGTTATTACGATCCTAAAAATTATAAAAGTTGTGTTTAACTTGGAGTGGTGCGGACATTCTAGATAGCGACACTGATTACTTATAAACCACCGGGAAATAAAACCAAATCGAATTTCAAATTGCTCTGAACATCGACAAAAACACTGCCATAATAACAGTAAAAAAACAAGCATCTAGGGCGGTCAGGTTTAATGGAAGGGTAAAGTTTGACCGGCATTTCTTTGATGTCAACATCTTAGAAGCATTGTTGCACACAACGTCTGTGTGACGTACTGTGAAATTCATGCTGGCAAGTCGTGTAAACTTAACACCCTTTCTTCCTCGATTTCCTAGCATATTGTGATTTTCAGTCTTGATTTAAGTCCTAACCACACAATCCTGATTTTTATCTACCCATTGGGAAGAAGTCCTCATTGTGAGGAAAGGAGAAAATGATAGTAACCAGCATTTCCTCCTTGTCCCAGAATGTTTTCTATCATAATAAAGACAAATGCCACGTTTGCTACAATTAGTTGTCGTCTGCAAATGCTTTCAATTTGGAAAAGAATACATTTTTGTGCCTTTGTACAGAGTTAATTTTTAACCAAAACCCTCACGGAAGAACCAGGATGTTTGATTTTATCCATTCGGTCCTGCGAGATTCATTAATTTATTTTGTAATGAACATGTGCAGATAATTATATCAATGTGTAAAAATAAACATTTTGTATGCTAGTGATCGTTATCATTAGCAGGAAAAAAATAAGCTCAAGAGTCAAGACCTAGAAATATTTCTCCGTGACGATACATGTCGGCGCTGTCATTATGTCTCAAACCAGCATTTTCTTCTTTTCCCACAATGTTCCCACCGGATAAAAACAAGTTTTATATTTTGAGTTAGATTCAGAATTTCGTCTGCAGATGTTTTTTTTTTTTCCCCAGTTTGGACAAGTCGTTTTGTCGTTTGGTAAAGAGTTAAGGAAATATGAACATCACTCGTAATTGTCGAAGAGTGTGTGACAGGGTAGATAAATATTGCATAAGAGGAGAAAATGCTGGTTGCCGGCCTGTTCTTTTTTTTTCCTACAATGTTTTCGAAACCCTTGTTCTTCACGGCACTTAAAACTCTGGATGTGTGGTTAAAGGTTTAAGTGTTTTGATTTTATAACCATTTAAATCAATGTCCGTTGAATAATTCGCTTGGCAATGACTACTTATCATCTATTTTCTTTCTGATATAAAAAAAATTCTCATGTAGATACATACGTGTAATACGACTTTGTAAAAGAGTAAAATGGTGCGTAATTTCGGTTCATTCTTGAATCATTTGCTACACTTACCTGTCTGATCGCGGCGGAGTCATCGCGTCGTTTTTATTGCGTAACCAGATCGCCGTGGTCCGCTAGGGATCGCCGCATTTAAGATCGGTCCGCGTTCACCTGTGTTTTAAAATCGCTGCGTTGGGTCCGCGCTAGGTCCACCGCGGAGAGCGAAAATAGCAAAAAACGCGCGAACTGTACTGTAAGTATGTTGTAAGAAATTCAACAACAAAGGCAGAAAAACACCAAAAGATTCGAACGATAGCTGATGCCAAGCTTGACACAATCGCTACACATATATCCAAAGCTTTAGTTGACAATCATATATCAGACGAAGAGTTTAAACTTATCATGGAAGAACAAGAGAAGTACAAGAAGATGAAGGATGAGATAAGAACAAAAACAAAGAAGAAGATATCCACCGAAGCTGAAGAAAGTCTAATCGAGAAAGGGAGGCGTGAGCAAAGGAAGTCCTTTCGGAGTTTGGTCGAAAAAAATCATGGGGGTTCCTTGGAATATTAAAAGACCAAAAATAAAGTTTTCATGCAGCTGTAGTTATGAAACGTGCTAAAAACTATGATAAAACTAAGATAAAAAAATTATTTTAGTAATAAAAAAATGTCTTTTTTAAAAATCACCGATCCTGCAAAAAGGGACTTAATTGTAAAAGAGTATCTTGAGAGAGAGAGAGAGAGAGATATTCGGGATAATCTACTAACGGAGAGAACAGTTGAGCAAGAATTGCAAACTGGTCTTTCAAAGTTTTTTAAACCAATTACGGAAACCCAAAAAGCTACAACAAAGGAGATTACAGAAACACAAAAAGCTACAACAAAGGGGATTACAGAAGGACTTAAACCTATTAAAGAAGGTATAGAAAACTTACCACAAACTATTAATTTACCAACTTTTCCAACAATACAAGCTTATTCCTCTGAAGGACAAAAACCAAGTGCAGGGGAAAAGGAATGGTGGAAAGACGAAGATAAGCATTTTATTGGGTCAATTGCAAAGGATTATATAACAAAATTTGTTGGTAAAACTAATGTTGATAGAACATATGGATTATATGATAAAAATGGTAAATTTTATATTGGTAGCAAATTAACCATAATTGATGATGATGATATTTTGGTTGGTACTGAGACATATAAAGGAATACCTGGTCTATGGGAGTTAATTGTTGCTAAAGAACCAGGTGAAAACATTTATACAGATGAGGATCTTGCGGAATAGTCACTTAATGCTAAAAACCAACGCTCTTTATCGAAATAACGATCGGGATAGTAATTACCCTAAAGGTTCTAGAGGTGAAAATTGGGTTAATATACTTAGACCTATTTGGATGAGTAGAAAAGAATATAAAGGAAAGGGTATCGTTGTTATCCCGTGTGACCCTAACGCATTAATAAAAAGACTAGACCTGTTGTTGGCAAGTAAAAAAGCAGGCAACACAGGTGTAAGAAGTGAGATTGTTAGCATATGTGACGAATTAAAAAGACAAGGTGTTTTAGATTCAAACGCTTATAAAAATTTAACGTCTATACTATAAAAAAAATGATTATCACTAAAAACCACGGATTTAAAAAAAAGTATTCATATGGTGGTGCCGGAATCTTTGATAGTATTGCTAACTTTTTTACAAAACTTTTTACTAGTAGTGCAGCTAAACAAATTGCATCTTCTGCCTTTGATGTGGGAAAGAGTGTAGCTAAGGAAGGAGCAAAAAAGGCTTTAGAGGCTGGAAAGAGTGCAGCTGTAGACGCAGGGAAAAGGTTAGTTGAAAAAGCTTTAACACCAAATTCGCGAAAGATTTTGCAAAAACATACTGCTACTCCGAAACCCACTGATACACCTACAGCAGAAAAACATTAATACCTTAATAGATGGAAGTGCCATTGTTATTCAAGACTTAGTTAAAAAATTAAACAGTGGGGCTGGAATGAAAGTAGTATGAAAAAAAAAAAAAACTTAAGAAAATTATGTTTATTATTAAAAAAGAGAATGGCAAAATTAACATTTAATCGTGTAGTTTATAAAAAATACAATAGTAGTTCTATTACTATACTAGGTGCATCTTTAAAACTAGAAGATTGTGAAATCCTTGAAATTAATAACACCCAATATGGTTATCGGAAAGCTGTTGTAAAGTTGTCTCCTGAAAAAGTAATCGTAATGAAAGAGATTGAGGAAAAGGTGAATGAGCGTTTACAAGATATGGGTATACCCCAAGTAACACTTGTATATGGTAATAGAGTTTATCCTAAAACTAGAACAGATACCCCAAAAAACATTAAACTTAAAGGTGTGTTTGTTAATAATGAAAAAAAGTCTTTTCCACAGCTTTTGTTAGAGATTTAGAGTAGAGTGATACAAGTATAATTTTATTTAAAACTATAATTGCAATAACAAAAAATGGACATTTTAAGAATTACCGAACCAATTTTAAAAGACGATAGTATTGATGAGTATGAGCACTTTGAGTATGAACCAATCACAGGTGCAAATCTAAACAATTCAGGGGGAGATATTAGGATTAGCATTGAAACGCAAGATGTATTTACACATCCGAGTGAGAGTTATTTACTTGTTATAGGCGAATTAGTAAGAAGTGATACTGGAGCAGTTCATGATGCTAACACCAATATCTGTTTAACAAACAACGGCCTGATGCACCTGTTTAAAAATATTAGGTATCAACTTTCTGGTCAGGAGGTTGAATCTACAACACATCCAGGTCAAGCTACTACAATGTTTGGTTTGTTAAAATGTCCGGATGATTTCTCTAAATCACAAGGATTAAGTCAATTGTGGTATAAGGATACGACAGGTGAGGCTGCCGCTGCTAATACTGGTTTTGAAATAAGAAGGTATATTATTAGAGATTCTCTTCCAAGAGGTACCTTTAGCTTTAGAGTTCCATTAAAACATATATTTGGTTTTTGTGAGGATTATAATAAAATATTATATGGAATGAAGCAAACTCTCACTTTGACAAAAAATGATGATGATGATGCAATTTTTCGAGATGGTGCTGCCCCTGCTAATGGTAGAATTAACTTACTTAGATTATCATGGTTTATGCCACATGTGCTACCCGCGGATGAAGGAAAGATGGAGCTTTATAAGATTATTGAGAAGAAAGAAAAAATACCAGTTGGATATAGAATGAGACAATGTGATTCTATCGCGGTACCTCAGTCAATGTCATTTAGCTGGAGACTTTCTGTCAAATCATCTCCTGAGGTACCTCGTTTTATTATTGTCAGCTTTCAAACTGGTAAAAGTGGTGACCAAGAGCAAAAACCATCTATATTTGATCATGTAAACGTTAAAAATATTTATGTAATGTTAAATTCTAAAAGATATCCTGTTGTTGACTATAATCTTTCATTCCCTGCCCATCAATTTATTAGAACGTATGGTGATGCTGCTCTATTTAGATCTAAGTTTTATCACATGGATGAGTTGGTGTCAAACCCTAATATCACCCCATCAGATTATAAAACCCTTTATCCTTTGTTCTTGTCTGATGTTTCCAAGCAAAGTGAAAAGTTAAAATATTCTGTTACTGATATCCAAATCAAGGTAAATTTTAACGCAAATGTGCCTGCAAACACAGAGGCATATGCTGTTATTATTAGTGATAAATTAATTAACTTTCAGTCTGATGGAAATAAAATGTCTGTAGTGTATTAAGATTTTTCTTCTTATATAAAAATGATAAAGGTTTCAGATTTAAAAAAAAATTCTTGAAGAAAAATAATATAGAATTTTACTCTTACTGGGATAAAAAACGGTTAGTAGAGTTGGTGAAAGAACATGGTTTGTTCCCAGAGGAGCCATCTAAACAATGTGAAGCACTTATATTACTAAGGAAAAAAGATTCTAAGTTTGATAGATTAAAAACTATTATGCATAATCCTAAAACGGTTAGTTTAGAGGATGTTGAAACTGGGGAAATAAAAACTTTCCCATCAATCAATTTACAAGGCGGGTAAATTTATAGATCGTTGCCCCCAAACGATTGTGAACGGGAATGGGAGAACTTGGCAAAATAAATATAAAATTAGCATTCAGTAATTTTATTATGATATAATCATAATAAAATTTTTTAAAATTAGCTTAAGAAAAATTATATTTATTATAAAAAATGAGTTCGTTTCCTAATAATAAAGATACAAAACCGGTTAATATTAGACTTGTTCGAGAAGAGATTGGAAATATATTTAGAAAATACGTTATAGATGGTGAAGATGGTAATATACTAGGTGGTTTTTTTGCAAAAACGCGGAATGTTCTTCGAGATACTCTTAAAGACAATTTACAAAGAAAGATAAAACTTGTCCTTAGATGTAAATTATATTTACCTACAGACCCTAACTCTGAGGAGGAACATGCTATTCATTGTAATAATTTTTTAAACCTAAATGAGGGAGAAGTGAATGAGGTGCTGCAAAGTATGATAAAAGAAAGTTTATGGAAGCTTGATAAATTTCAAAAAGATGGGGGTTGGGTATTTTCACGTGTGGTGTGTTTAGAATTACACACAGTTGTTTATTTTTTAGATACTACAGGTTTGGAAAAATAAATATAAAATTAGCATTCAGTAATTTTATTATGATATAATCATAATAAAATTTTTTGAAAATAGCTTAAGTTTTTTTTTTCTATTATATATAAAAAATGAGTTTGTTCAATAGATTTACAAATGTAGCTAGACGTGCTGCGTCTAATGTTTACTCTGGAGCAAGACGACTAGCCTCAGCTGTCGTTCCGGAACCCATACAAAGAAGAATAACTGATTTTGGTAATTGGCTAACCGGTAATGTGGAGACAACACAAATACCACAAGTGTTAGATGAAATTGTTTAAAATGTTAGAACACGATACCCCCCAATACATAGGTTTGAAATTAGAGAAGGTCCATCTGCTTTAAACAATTTTGCAACTCAGTATATAATAAATGGAATAGGTGGCTTAAATCCGCAAGAGTTTTTAGAAGGTTCACGCCAAGGTATGACAAATCTTTTAAGAAATAATCGTGGAAGAAAAGTTATGTTAATTCTTAAATGTAATATGCAAAGAGAAATTGGTGGTGAATTTATTATAGTAAAAGCCCCTTTTTTTTCCGATAAAAATATTATTAATTTAGAGGGATCCGATGAAAATGAAATGTATAATGAAATGGTGGAAAGAATTTTAGAAAATATGACAAAATTACAAAGAGAAGGTAGTGATTGGGCGTTTCATAGTGTATTAACGTTAGAATTGCACACAGTTGTTTATGAACCTTTAAATGCTAGAGGACACTTACCTTTACCAAAATGGATTGTAAACAAAAGAGCAGTTATCAACATGAAAAATAAAGATAACAAATGCTTCTTATGGTGTGTTTTAAGAGCGTTAAATCCTAAAGCCCGCAGTGCTGAAAGAGTTGATAGGGATTTACAAGCAAAGGAAAATAGTGTAAACATGGAGGGAATAAAGTACCCTGTTTCGTATTGATGATTTGTATTGTTTTTTTTTTATATAAATTTCAGTGATATATATATTTTTTAATTTGGTGAGATGTGAAAAATCTAAATACCCACCTTTAAACTAAGAACAGCGGCTAAAAATAGTTTTGAAAAAGAGTTTTTTAAGTTGATCAATAACTCTGTTTTTGGTAAGACCATGGAAAACTTGAGAAATAGAGTAACGATACATTTAGTTAGGAATGATGATAAAGCGAAAAAGCTTGCAGCAAAACCAAACTATAGTCATACAACAATTTTTGATGAAAACCTTGTAGCTATGCATATGAAGAAGACTAATATAAAATACAACAAACCTGTTTACTCAGGAATGAGTATTTTAGATATTATTAAAACACATATGCACAAAACTTACTATAATTACTTTAAAGCGAAGTATGGTGAAATTGTTAGATTGTGTTATACTGATACAGATAGTTTTATTCTTGAAATAAAAACTGATGATTTGTATGAGGATATTGCTCCAGATGTGCCCACAATGTTTGATACAAGTAACTACCCTAATGAACATTTTTTAAAAAATGATTGTAATGCAAAAGTAGTTGGAAAGTTTAAAGATGAGTTGGGTGGTAAGATTATGACTGAGTTTGTTGGTCTAAGAGCAAAAATGTATGCTTATAAAACTTTAGATGGAAAGGAAGACAAAAGATGTAAGGGGATTAAAAAGTCAGTGATTAAAAATGAAATAAATTTTAACAACTACAAAGAGTACTTGCTTACAAATAAGGACCAATACAGGACTCTGCGTGTATTGAGAAGTCGCGGCCATGAAATATATACTGAGGAGTTAAACAAGAAAGCGTTGGGCTCCGATGATGATAAAAGGCATGTATTAGAAAACTCGATTGACACGCTAGCCTTGTTTCACTACAAAACTGAAGGAAAGATGGTTAGTTAGATTTTTGAGTATAAAAACGGTTAAGAATAAAAATGGAGACGTTTACCATTTATATTCTTTAGGATTTCTAGTTCATTCGGATTTTTTTTCGGTGACACGGAGTAAAAAGAGTTGAAACATGAATATATCTATCTACTGAGACGGTTTTCTGGAGCACACTGGAAACATCCTAAAATCGGAGAACATTGTATGGTGTTTTCTACGGGAAAATTATCTGTGAATCAAAATCCATCGCCACAATGAAACGGCGGTTGAGATGTTATGCCAGACGACTACAACAACTGGGATGGCCAGTGCAACTTTCAAAGATTCGTGTGGTGACGATATCAGCTTTATTTAAATTGGACTATATCGTTAATTTGAACATCGTGTGTCGCTTCTATTCCGGATTTTACGAATCGGAGCTGTTTCCTGCGGTTATGTTTAAAAAAAGACTCAATGCACTTTACGTCATTTCATTCTGGTTCCGTATTAATGACGGGAATAAAAAAATATAGACAACTGAATGATGTTTGTATACCTATTTTGTTAGAAATACCGTTTTTATAAAGTGTGACCGGCGGGACCGCCTTAATCCCTGGCGTACTGTATTGAGCGAGGCAAATAAAATATTAAAATTCGCTTGCTTCCTTTTACATCAGAGAGAGAGAGGATAGAGAAGTGTGCCGTGCCCAGACCATTATTTCAGTCATATCACGGCTACAGCACACTTATTCACGTATTCTTTATTCATCAGTACTACGCCGTGGCTCTGGAGCGTTTTGCCAAAGGACACTCTCGAGACAGACAAGGAGAAAGAGAGAGACAAACAGATAAGGAAATAGAGATACAGACAGACAATTAAGGAAAGAAAGACCGAGATACAGAGGGAGAGAAAAAGAGCTATGCGCCCTGCCCAAGGTTTGGACAAAAAACAGACTTGATGTGTAGGCTGAATTTTGTCTACACTTTTCCGAAAAACAAAAGTGGTCCGCAAATAGAGTGATGACAGTTTATTGTGACTAAATTTCACTACATTAATGTTGCCAGATAATCTCGAGTTTTAACGTTCTTTTGCGCCAATGTTTTCAAAAATTGTCTTTTTCAAGAACGTTTAAACTCGTGATTGTTTGGTAAAGAGATAACGGATAAGGGTACCGATTTACTGTATATGATGCGATATGACTGATATTTAGTTGAAAATTCGTCAGTCAAATGAAAAGGAGTTCGATGTGATAGAACTGCAATATTGTTGAAAACGAAGTTTATACCTCGTATCTGCACACGAAAATATGAAGGGAATTTTTTTCTTTTTTTTTTTACATTTTTATTGACTACATGATATTACAGAAATCCATACGACATTGATTCTACAAAATAGACACACATTCATACACAAAAGAGAAAAATATGAATGCATAAAAGATTTAATATAAACAGTTCGTCACTAGATTAAGCGATGCATTCGTCCAACAGTGCTTTTCATATAGAGTCCACGACATCTAGATCTCAAATACTGCACGCAATATTGTCCCAGTGGTTCTGAAATAAGCTGCCCGAGTTGTCCGAGTCGTCCATGAATGAATGAATGAATGAATGGTGTTTTACGGCCCGTCGACATCAAAGGTCATGTTGGGCGCACTTACAGCTAATGAAATGCATTTAATTGATGATACTGTAATGTTACAGGAAAGGTAAAAAACTTAAGCTGTGTAAAGACTAAAAGAACAAAAAACTAGTTACATACGGTCTAAAAACAAAGACGGTCAATAGAACCTAAAATTATATCTTTTTATAGAGATTTACCTCTTTCAAAAACTGGAAAATAGACTCCAACTTTACAGTATCAAATAAAATGTTCATACTGTCAGCATGAAAAAATCTGTCCCTTGTAGGTGCAAGGTCTACACAGTCTACAAGTATATGTTTGACAGTAAGAAACGCATTGCATGAAATACATTGGGGTGCTTCTTCTCCCTTAAGGAGGTATGAGTGCGTTAAATATGTATGACCAATACGAAGACGGGCCAAGATAATTTCCTCGCGGCGACTGGTCCGCAACCCTGGAAGCCACTCGCCAAGAGCTGGCTTCACTGTAAACTTGTTATTTTGGTTAATTGGGTCGTTCCAGGATTGCTGCCACACATTCAAAATAAAATCATTGATCAATGGCTTAAAATCGTTAAAAGGAACTTTAAAAGGTAAAACATCAATTGACAATGCCTCTTTAGCAGCTCTATCTGCCTCTTCATTGCCACTTATACCAGTATGGCTAGGGAGCCAACAAAACACCAGATCAGCATTATCACAGATTCGAGAAATCTTTTCAAGCAGATTAACTATCAACGGGTTGTCCGTTCACTCATTTTCGAGCGCTTGCATAGTGGACAGTGAATCAGTGAAAATAATGTAGCGCCAGTAAGCGTCCTGTTCTATATGATTCAGAGCAAGATCTATTGCTTTTAGTTCCGCAGAAAAACTGGAAGAATTATTTGGTAGGCGAAACTGGTATAATTCACCATCGAGTACGGCAGCTGAGGCAACTTTTTCTCCGTCTTTAGAACCGTCGGTATAAATCTGTTCATAGTTGTAATACTGCTCTTTAATCTCAAGAAATTGGTTTTTAAATACTAAGGGATTTGTTGTAGCTTTTTTATTGGCAGTAAGATTATATAAGAAGGTTGGGCTTTTTGATGTCCAGAGAGGAACATCTGAAATTTTATGATTAGCTACATCCTCCAGGTCAAAATCAAGTAAACCTACATCGGCTTCGCAGCGCATACTGATGGGAGGTATAACTTTTTCCTTCTTCTTGAAAATATCTTTATACAGCGGTTCAAAAACAACCTTATGTGTAGGATTTTTAGGATTGGATTTTAATTTTAAGTAATATTGCATAGAAAGTTTCTTCCTACGTAAATTCAAAGATGGTTCATTTGCCTCTGCATATAAACTATTGACAGGGGATGTTCTAAATGCACCAAGTGCTAAGCGTAAACCTTTGTTATGGATAGAATCCAGTTTACGAAGGTATGAATGTCGCGTTGACCCATATACAACGCAGCCGTAGTCTAACTTTGAACGGACAAGTGATTTATAAAGTCTTAACAAGACTTTCTTGTCGGCTCCCCAGTCCATGCTGGAGACAACACGTAAAAGATTAAGAGCTTTTTGGCATTTATTGCTCAGGTAATTGATGTGAGGAATGAACGACAGCTTAGAGTCAAACAAAAGACCTAAGAATTTAAATTCAGGAACGACCTCAATTTGTACATCATCTAGCGTAAGTTCTGGGTCTAGATGAAATTTTCTTAATTGGCAGAAATGCATGCGTTTGGTCTTGGTCTTAGAAAATTTAAAACCATTTTCCCCTGACCATTTGCTCAAATTGTTTAAAACTTGTTGCAACTGTCGTTCAATGGTATGCATATGCTTAGACCTATAGCAAATGCAAAAGTCGTCAACGTATAAAAAGCATTCCACGCCAGGGCAAACAGACTTAACAATATTGTTTATCTTGACAATGAAGAGTGTAACGGAAAGAATGCTTCCCTGGGGAACGCCCATTTCCTGTTCATGCGGGTTGGAGTAAATATTTCCTACCCGGACTCTAAACTGACGTTCATTCAAAAATGCCGAAATGAAATAAGCAAGGCGACCTCTTATACCGAAATCATGGAGGTCATTCATGATTCCATACTTCCATGTGGTGTCATAAGCACTTTCGAGATCGAAAAACACAGAAACAACATGTTCCTTTTTAATGAAAGCTTCTCGAATAAAAGTTTCGAATCGAACTAAGTGGTCGAGAGTGCCTCTTTGTTTACGAAATCCGCACTGGACGGTAGCTAAAAGATTGTTTTTCTCTAAAAACCAAACAAGTCGGTCATTGACCATCCTTTCCATGGTTTTGCAAAATACAACTTGTTAAGGTTATAAGGCGATAATTGGCTGGATTCGTAGAGTCTTTACCTGGTTTTGGTATGGGAATTACTATAGCTTCCTTCCAGGAGTCTGGAAGAATACCACTGTGCCAGACCTGATTATATATACCAAGTAAACTTTCAAGGGATCGTAATGGTAAATGTTTTAAAAACTGATAATGGATGTCATCACATCCCACAGCAGTATCATGACATTTCTTTAGAGCCTTTTTGAGTTCTTTCAAAGTAAAATCCTTACTGTAATGCTCTGTATTATTTGATCTGCAGTTCAGTTTGGTTTTTTCTTTCATGTCTTGGAATTATCGAAATGTTGTCGTATAGTTTGTGGAAGATGACTTCTCTGCAAAAGTTTCTGCCAAGACATTTGCAATATCTGCTTTAGATGTGACAACACCATCATCAGAATTTAAGTGTCCTACATTTAATGAGGAGCCTTTTCCATTAATTTTCCGAATTATATCCCATGTCTTTTTTACAGACGATCTAGAATTTAATCTAGACACGTACTGTCGCCAAGACGCGCGTTTACTTTGTTTGATAGTTCGTCGTGCTTTAGCACGAGCAATTTTGAACTTAGTAAGATTTTCTTGAGTAGGTCTCGTATTGAATTGTCTGAGTACAGATTTTCGCTCCGCTTTAGCCTTTTTGCAATGATCATTGAACCATGGCTTGTTTGGATGTTTCGGATTGGTCGTTGTTCGAGGAACTGATTTTTCAGCAGCCGAATAAAGTAAGGAAGTGAAAAGCTCTGCAGGATTTTCGCAATTATCAAAAGCACTGTGACAAATAGATTGTTCACAGTGGACTTTAAATTGTTCCCAATTTGCTTTATGGATTTTCCAACGTTGAGGACGTTGTTGAATTGAAGGTCCTATTTCCGATACCTTGATCGGGAAGTGATCACTTCCGTGAAGGTCGTCAATAACTTTCCAGTTTCCGAGTCGTCCATTCATCAGCCCGGACAATCAGATTTTAAAGGCTGGGTTGTCCGTGGACAAGCGAAAAATTTCGAGGGAACAAGCACTTAATTTTTTCCGAAAGCGAAAGTTGGCCGTTTTCTGAAAATGAGCATAAAAATAAATATCGGAAATTCCCTGAATGGTACTCGAATTAAACTACTATCTCCGATGTAAATCGATTTTTTGTAGTATAAGCGTCTATAAATAGCAACGGCCAATCACACGTTAGTATTTCAGTCTGTTTCGCCTAGACGTTTGCATTGAAGCCTCTTCGTGTCCAGAAGTTAAAATTCAAACGCCTGGTCGATATAGACTAATGGCGACGCAGAGAACCCTTGATGGCTTTTTCTCCCAAGATAAATCCTCGTCCCCTCCTCGTATTGTTAAAAAAAGTAAGGCAGAGTACGACAAGGCGTATGACGCAAAGAGGAAAAGGGGGTTTATCGATTCTTGGCTGATTGATTTCCCGTGGCTTGAAAAGCAGACGATCTGTGTGTTTGTAAACTATGTATCAGTTTCCGCTTTTAGCGGACCAGAGTAGTGGGTTATTTAGAGGGTAGCCTATTTTTAGACGAGACACCCTTGTAGCTCATGAAAAGAGTAGTTGTCATGCCCAGTGTAAGATTAAATGTGGGACAATGAAATCTCCCATGACAATAGAACTGCATCACTTTTCGGACGCTAGTAGTAATGGATACGGGCAGTGTTCATATGTTAGATTTGTCAGCAAAATTCAAGTTCATTGTTCACTTGTCATGGCAAAATCTCGTGTTGCTCCACTGAAAATAGTGAGTATCCCTAGACTCGAACTGGCTGCAGCTGTTTTGTCTGTGAAAGTGAGTTCTCTACTCAAAGATGAGCTCATTTTGAAAACAGACAAAGAATATTTCTGGACAGATTCGCAAGTAGTTCTAAGTTACATTAACAATAAATCTCGTAGATTCCATGTTTTTGTTTCAAATCGAGTTCAAGCAATCAGAGACGTAACGACACCTGATCAGTGGAACTATGTTAGGTCAGAAAATAATCCAGCAGATTTAGCTTCTAGAGGTCTAACAGCAGAAGGACTAGTCAATTCATCATGGTTTACCGGTCCCTCCTTTTTATGGAAAAGACATATTGATAAGGAAAATATTATGATCACAGAATTAAAAATTGGTGATCCAGAGGTTAAAAGGATAAAAACATTATACACCAGAACACAGAACACTTTCAATTTCTTGAAGCGTATTGAAAGATTTTCATCTTGGTTCAAGTTAGTTTCAGTAGTGGCACGATTATTAAGATTAGCCAATGGTGTTAAGGGAACACACATCATATCTGTTGAGGAGAGAAAGTTAGCAGAAATATCCATCATCAAACTCGTTCAACAACAAACATTTGAAGAAGATATTCAGACTTTAAGACAATCACAAACGCTACCAAAGTCTAGTTATTTATATTCACTCAACGCGTTTTTTGAAGATGGACATTTGCGCGTAGGTGGTCGCTTTAGAAAGGCTCAGTTACCTTATGACACTAAATATCCCATTATCTTACCAAAGGATAGCCATATTTCACAGCTCATTCTTGCCCACTTACACCAGGAAGCTCAACATCAAGGTCGTGGTATTACTATCAACAAACTTCGTTCTTATGGGAACTGGATTCTAGGAGGAACCAGAAGTGTCGCCAAATATATACGAAATTGTGTTGTGTGCAGAAAGCTACGACGACCTGTAGAATTCCAGAAAATGGCTGACTTACCTGACGATCGTGTTGATTCATCGCCCCCTTTCACATATTGTGGAATGGACTGCTTTGGACCATTAATTGTTAAAAATGGAAGAAACGAAGCGCTATGGTCTTCTATTTACTTGTATGTATTCACGCGCTATACACATAGAGATGCTTGATGACATGTCAACAGACTCCTTTATTAATGGTTTACGGTATTTCATAGCTGTTCGCGGTAGGGTACGACAGATTAGGTCCGATCGCGGAACACACTTTGTAGGTGCAAAGAATGAATTTGACAAAGAAAGCCTCGCGTCCAAAGTAACATCCTTTCTTTCAAAACGACAATGTGACTTTCTGTTTAATACTCCAGACGCCAGTCATGTCGGAGGCGTATGGGAACGCCAAATTAGGACTGTACGCAACATTCTCAATTCAGTAACTCTTCAGTGTCCTGGTAGAATAGACGACTCATCATTAAGAACATTATTCTATGAAGTTATGTCAATCGTCAATTGTCGGCCTTTGACTGTCAGTGAAATAGACAATCCTAGAACAATAGAACCACTTACACCGAATCATATATTGACTGCAAAATCTGATGTTCCACTTCCGCCGCCAGGAAATTTTGTGAAAGAAGATTTGTATCTTCGTAAGCGATGGAAACGCGTACAGTATCTTCTAGAACAATTCTGGTCGCGATGGAAGAAAGAGTATTTGGACCAAATTTCCCTGCGTCAAAAGTGGTATGGACAAAGACGAAACATGTGCATAGGTGATATTGTGCTTGTTAAAGATATAGACTTAGAGCGCAATCAGTGGCCTCTCGCAAGGGTCATATCTGTTGTAACTGACGATGATGGACTAGTAAGAAAGGTCAAAGTTATACTACCCAGGAAAGACTCCTCAACAGCTACCATACGTGAAGGTATGAAGTATTCATCAGAAAAAGTATTCCAGTTCTATAGTAAACTGGTAAATTGCAAATTTCTATCAAGAGTCATTGAATAACTGAAAGTTACCATTTTTTTGTATAAGGCGGGAATGAGATCAGACAGTACATTACATACATTATGATCTTGATCCTCACTTTATCCAAATTGTATAGTAGGATAAGAAACTTGTTTCATATTACGATGTACTTTGAAATAATAAATGTCAAGCAGACAACTTTGAAAACAATTGGAATCTTAATGTAAATAAAAATGTGCAGTGTACAATACTGAGAGCAGTGTAACAGTGGTAGAGATTTGTCATGAGATTGATTTCTACCTTTGTCACAATGTTTTCAAAGGTTGTTTTGCTCTGGGTATATCTGAATGTCTCTAATAAAGTAAAAGGTTAAGTAAACATGTTAGAGATAACATTGTATCGTATTTTTGTTAAAGTAATGTTCAGTCATCACTGAAATTTTATTTTTAAAAAATCATTGAATTTCTCAGAAATTGTTATATGATTTTGGTGGGAGTGTAAATGTCAGTGTTCTTGTATAAAGAATTGGAAATTTTTCCAATGCAAGGGGGATAAATATTGTCAACTTTACTGTCAGTATTGTGACAATTATCTCCCCTGTATTGTAATTATTCTAGCATTTGCAAAGTTGCAAGGTCTTGTCTATTGTAGTTTCAACGTTATGATAAGTTTAATATTAATACAATTTAGTCAGTTGTATTACAAAATGGGATAGATGTCACACTTAGGCATTAAACTGTGTATTAGTTGAGAACTATTTTCATTTAGCGTAAATTTTCGTGGTTGGGTTCCTTGCGCATGCGTACTATTTCTTCCTTTTTTGAGTTGTCAGACATGAGAAAGCTTTGCATGGTTTTTGGGAGAACGAAACGAACGATTTTTAGCACCTTGGTTGTGGTAACAAGGTAATAGCAACACTTTTTAATAATGTGCTGTGGTCATAACTCATTTATTATGCATATAATAGAGTCTGCCTAGCATGTACTGCAGTTTTAATCTTGAAAACATGCATGAAGCAAGGGAGTTTGCCACGAAATGCACGCTGCTGATATTTTGTGCTAGAATGATAAAAATTGATGATAATTGAATGTAACGAAGGGCTATATTTGTTTTCTGTATGTCTGTGTCCCTGTTCTTAAGAGCTGCAGATAAGAGGTATTTTGCAAGGTCTCAAATCCTTATTTAAACTGCTAAACCCTATGTTGTGGTTACTTTGGAAAAGGTGTTGACAAGAGTACCAGCAATACTAGCATTCAAATTTAGAAGTTACTTACTGAAAGGGATATAATTATGTTACCTCTTATCTGGTCTCTATTATGTTCACTTTCTGTCCATTTGTTGGTCTGTTGTTTGTTTATTTGTCCATTTGTTCATCTTTCTTTGTCTATCTGTATGTCTTTCTTTCCTTCTATCTATCTATATGTTAGTCTGTTGTTTGTCCATTTATGTTTTTCTTTCCTTTTACCTGTCTACGTAATAGTCTGCTGTTTATTTGTCCATTTGTCCGTCTTTCTTTCTGTCTATTTGTTTGTCTTTCTTTCTATCTGTCTACATGTTAGTCTGTTATTTGTCCATTTGTATGTCTCTCTTTCTGTCTATTTGTCGTGTCTCTTCATTTGTATTATTTTCTTATTTGTTTTTGTATTTTTATGTAATTTCAGTTTTACGGGAAAATGAGGGAAAAATTAATACAGTGTATATAAACGAAAATTCTTCGTTGAAACTTCATAAGCCAAGGCCAGCTACAGCGGGAATCCCGCGGCCTAGATTCAACTCTGTATTTTATCAATGAATCCCCGTAGTGCACCACCCCCCTCTCTCTCTCTCGTAAACGCACACACACACACACACACATAATATCAATCCACCCTATTCAAAAGCGTCGGCGATTGTTGCTATTCCGAAGGTAATTAGGGAGAATAATATCTCCTTATCGGACAGTGTAGATCGAAGATCAGACTTCACGTTGTGAGTCGCGCTTAGCAGCCTAAGGGTTAAAGAACCTACTGACCAGTCATTAACAGTTCACAGTTAAAGGTGCTAGGGAGACAATTAAAAACTTAATTTTGCATTCAACGAATGTTTTCACATCTTGCCACTAATCGCATTAATTGTGTGAACATCAAGTGTTTAAAGTAACATTCAAGGCCAAATGTAAACAAACCGGGTGTTTATATGCATTTGAATTTATATCATACCATTTAAACGTATGGAAATTATTGTGAAGATGACAAACTGTCATTGTACGGTCGGTCCAAGTGTTAGTCGCTGACAGAGATATTAATTTAAAAACTAGGTTAAAACCTGCCAGGTAGCTGTGTCTTTTGTTTATTTTTTGCCTCATTTTTTTTTTTTCTGCCAGCGACTAATATATGGCCCGACAACACGATAACAGATTGTCATCTCCACAATATTTTCCATGCTTTTAAATGGTGTGATTTAAAGTTAAATGTATTATGTCACCTGCTTTGGTATTTTGGCCTTTACTGGGCTTTTGATGACTTGAAACTAAATATACAAGGTGATCAACGGTGTTAATCAAAACATGAAATATTTCTGTTTTTTTTTTTATTATTATTAAGACATCAAAGGAAGCCATCGGTAACAAATATAATTTGTTACTTTCTGTTTCTCCCTTCCGTTTTCCTTTTCCTTAATGTTGAAAATTTGTTGTCATAATTCAGAATTTCCATTGTTATCCATAGTCACAGTTCATAATTGACATGGTCATTCAAAGTACTCCGAACGAACCATTATTTTCTGAAGGTTCTCTCTCCCTCCCTCTCTCTGCTATGGTTTGGGGGCGAAACAACTAGGGTTCGGAGGCGAAACGACTAGGGGTGAAAAATAGAAGCTTCACTGGTCCTCATGAAATTTTACACAAATGTTAGTGGCAATAAGATCTGGTGCAAGTAGTATTAGTATACTTTTTTCAGACTTTTCTTGCTGATCCTGAGCCAACATTCCCCCACCGACTCCACGTAACCGGAAATGGGCGCCGCCATCTTGGATGACCTTGACCGCCGCCATTTTGGATGTCCTTCAGGTCATCACGTGATATGATGTTATGACTAAAAATAGAGCCAAAAACGGGTCAAACCGTGTTTTCGTCGTGTCATTACTAAAAATAGGTATAGATAGAAACAGGACGATGCATGTTTTCGTTGATTTTTTAAGTAGATGACCTATTATCAAACCGCGTGACGTTAGAATGGGGTCATAAGTGATAGAGAAATGGGTTGACACGTGCAAGAGGTAAACGTCTTCTCATTTCAAATTTAGCGCTCATTTTGTAGCTTGTGTATAAGCCCATTTCGTGTGTACCATACCGTGACACCTACATACCATCCCTTTACACAGTATTAAACACTTCTCTTCCATATGAAAACTTGACGTAAACATTTAAGCGCCGTCAGGTTAAAACCACCCTGATCTCACTAACCCCGTGAATAAAATTTCTTTTACACACACAAGAAATAAACCCTCCTCCAGTTAATGGAATCTCTCTCTCTGCATTGCTGTTTCTATCTTTTCTCCATCTCTTCATGGCTTACTGATAAAGAGTGGGATCAGTAACCTGATCTGGTGGGTTTTTCGTGGGAGTGTCCTTGGGCAAGACACTTGTAGGCCCAAGCCTAGTACTGGTGAAGCCCTGGAGATACATGACCATATGAGGTGTCTCCGTGATATGACTGAAATAATGTTGAAACGCGGCGTAAAACGCCATTCAATCAATTCATTCTCTCTCTTCTCCCCTTTCTGTCTTTCTGACTCTTCCACCTCCTCTCCCAAACGACAAAACTTTGGACTATAACCAAATTCATAGCGTCTGCAGACGACAAATTTAATGTAGATCTACCAAAATGATTTATGTCTTTGAAAGGGTAGAAAACATTTTCTCCTTTTTCCACAAAGTTTTCAAAAGGCCTCTTCCTCAGGGTCATACAACCAGGGATTGTTTGAGAAAGGGTTAAATTGTCCTAAGTCCTCCATCTCATTAATATTCCGGATGTCCTTGGAAGTAGACCTTTAAAAAGCGCGCGAATCAAGACTGGTGTACGTGACACAGCGAAAATAAACGATCTCTGTTCTGTGTTTCCAATGTCTGGCGTGGGCGCCAAAGTATTGGCGGGTCTTTTTTCTACCAAAATGGCGGGGTAGTCTAAATCTAAAACTCATGCATCGAATTTTAGTGGGATGCGTGTGCGCATAAAAAGCTAGGCTCCGCTTGGAGATTTGTTTTAGCCTGGTGTCTTCTAAACCTGAGTGGTCTAGTCAATTCTAAAATTTATACAAATAATGTAACCCCACATTTTACTGGATGTTTAGCAAACCTTACTTTCAAAATAGAATCCCAAGTGTTTAATGTGGAGTTAGGTGAAATGTGAAAGATGGAATAATCCACATTGTACATTTTGGATCTTTATGGGTCGAGTTTTTCTGGATATATAACGAAATTATTTTGGATTTATTGTGTGTTGTGGCTTTGTATGTCTTTATTATGTGGCTTTCGGTAGATCTGTATGAAATGCAGAGATGGAATTATGCGCATTGTGAATTTTGGATCTTTATCAGTCGACTTTCTCTGGATATATAACGGAATTATTTTTGATTTATTGTGTGATTTTTATAAATATTCTGTGACTTTGCTGGATCTATAGCTAGAATTATTTCAAAATATGTTTCAAGTGTGACCACACACCTATTATGTGTGAGTAATTAGAAATGTGTTTCAAGTGTTATGTGGCCAGCATCACACATCTACTCTGTGTGAGTAGAGTTTAGTGAAACATTTATTCGACTTTGGAATACTAATTTTGTTTCTAAAACACGGTGTAAACAATTTTGGAAAGGAGATCTATTCAACTGATTTGAGACTCGCAATTACAGGTTAGTTGTATTCACGAGTTTTGACCCAGCTCGAACTCTCTGTCTGTCTGTCTGTCTCTTTCTGTATGTCTGTCTGTCTCTCTCTTTGTCTTTCTGTGTCTCTCTCTGTATGTCTGTCTGTCTATCTATCTGACTTTCTCTCTTCTCCCGTTCTCTCTTCTCCCTTTCTCTCTCTTCTCCCTGTCTGTCTGTCTGTCTCTCTACCTCTCGGTTTCTCTTTCTGTCTATCTGACTGACTTTCTCTCTTCTCCCTTTCTGTCTAACTTTCTCTCTTCTCCCTTTCTGTCTGTCTGTCTCTCTGTCTTTTTGTCTGTCTGTTTGCCTGACTTTCTCTTCGTCTCCTTTCCGCATGCCTCTCAAGAAGGTCCACTCCATTAAAGGTTTCTTACCTAAACGAAATGTCCACCTAACGTATTTTATACAAAATCTGTGCAGCATGTTCTTGTCTTACCACGTTTTTTTTTCAAAACTGAATTTCTCGGTATTTAAACGGAATTCCAGCTTGAAAATTTTAATTTTTAACATGGCAAGACACCGTAAATTTCTAATCTTTGTTTCTCAATAGAAAGCCATGATCCTTGCACATTTAAACACAATCACAAACACAATCACGGGAAGAAAATCCAACAAAGAAAAAAAATCCTTAGATTATATCCAGCTTGTTTAAAGTTTGTAATTTATATTCCACATTATAAATTTAATACAAAATATCTGTATATAACCTACATAACTTTACACTCGCTTGGTTTTTGGGGTTACATATTTTCTACATGTCGTTCGTAGCCTTGACAACGGATGTAAAATTTTAATTGTGGCTTACTGACGCGTTTAAAGAACCGCGTCACATTAAAACATGGGAAATATAACTAATAGCACCGAACGAATCAAAATTTGAGTTTTGACAAATCATTTTTTTTTTTTAATAATGTCTGTTTCATGTTATGTTCGATATTCTATCACACGATGGGGGGGGGGGCGGGAATGAATAAGTCCTTCTTTGAACTCAGACTTATGAAAGTAGCGAGTTAACTAAAAATCACATCACGTTTAATCAAAGCGCTGAAAGTTCCGAGTGTAATATGTTCACTGAAAGTATGAATGTAATGTGTTCAAATCAAAGCACTGACTGTACTGAATGTATTATGTTTATACCAATTCCTGAAAGTTGTGAATGTTATAAAATCATAGCGCTGAAAGTACTGATGTTTCAAACTGACATAAAATCATAGTACAGAAAGTAGCGAATGTTCAAATCAAAGCACTGAAGTACCAAAAGTAACTTGCGACAATTCTCGGTGTCTGCTAAAGATATAGTTTGAAGTTATTAGTTAAAAATTGAAGGTTAATTTGTTTTAATTTCAGAGAATGTCTGTCTGCCGATGGTGTGGGGCGTTTTTTAATGAACCCAAACAATTGAACGACCACGAAGAAGTACACAAGTTGATAGATGGTTTGGGGGGATATATGACTGTAAGTTTACGTGACTAGAATATTTGAAATCTAACCACAATGTTTCAGGAATTTTGTTTTAGCACAATATTTAAACAATTTTAATTATTTTACAAATAACTGCAACTCGGTTCTTTGCCATTTCAAACGGCCCATATGACAACAGTCATTACATATTATCACAACTTTCACTACTATTTGTGTTGATTAGTCCAAAGCGTTCTAAATGATCTTTACTTAAAACTGAAAGTGGTCATGGTCCAGTGATTTCAATTTCAATCTCTCTTAATAGTAATCCTACAGTCTTGGGACTCAGCTTACATCACTTAGAATGTTCTTTGCTCAAATCTTGATGTGGTCACGGTACAGTGATTTTGATTTCTATCTCTCTTAGTATTAGCCCAGGGGCTAATAATAGGGCTTGGGGCCAAAATATAATCACTCAGAACGGTCTTTACATGAATCTTGAAATGATTTCTATTTCTCTTAGTATTAACCCAGGGGCTAATGATAGGGCTTGGGATCAAACTATAATCACTCAGAACGGTCCAATGATTTCTTTCTCCCTTAATGTTAGGAACACAGACTTTGGACCAAGCTAAGGTCACTCGGAAAGGTCTCAACTCTAATCTGGAAGTGGTCATGGTCCAGTTATTTTGGCTTATAACTGCGTTTTTTCTCGGTTAATTACCTTCAATCATGAGATGTGTTGTAGGAACAATCTAACGTGGACTTCAACCTAGAATGGGAGGTGAAAGACAGTAATGAAAGAACGGAGTTTATCAATGTAAGTACAACTTTATTTTATAATATACAAGTTTGATATTGCTTCTTTTCCTAGATAACATATCTTAGCACTCCCTTTTGTCAGTATGTAGAGTGTGTTCCCTTTTATTATATGCTTCGACATAAGAAACTTTTTTGAAAGCATAGAAACAACTTTAATTAAAGGAACCTTGACAAAAGCGTAGTTATTGTAAAAGAACTAACGATAACCTTCGTATCTCATTTAAGGTTGAGAAGTTATCAGAGAAGGATAGTACGGAGCTAGAGGACGTACCCGCAATGGCTAAACAGGTAAGGAGTTTAAATTAATCGGCAGCTTTGTATAGGCTTCATTCTTATAAAACACATTTAAAGATTTTGGATTTGTTTGAAATGGAAATCTCAGACAAAGGGTTGAGACCTGCATTATTCTCTCATTGCAGATTTCCAAAGCCTTTTACTGCAACATGTGTGGCAAAGCATATGGTTTGAAGAAAAATCCAAACAGGCATATTCGGGCCCAACACAGCCGAGTGAAGCACACATGTTCGAAATGCCAAAGACAATTTAGTTATCAGCGCGACGCTGTCCGTCACGAAAAAAGTTGCAATGGACAGAAAAATTACACATGTCCTAAATGCCCGAAGCGTTGCTCCATGGCCAATGGGCTCTGTCGTCATCTTCAAGCCCATGACAAGGCAGCGGCGCCCAAAGCAAAAGTTCAGGCTCCAAATCCACGAACAACAGCACAGGCAACCAAGTCAAGGATCGTGTCCAAAGCCCGGCCATCGCAATTTAGGTGCCGGCGCTGCAGCGATGTGTTCAACAACCGACATGAGCTTTATCTTCATGGTCTGAGGCAACACCATCATCAGTCAGGAGGTGCCTTACAGCCTCGGCCAAGGGGACTCGCAGAAGCTACACCTTGGGATGAAGATGAGCATTTGCGCGAGGTGTATGAAGCCAATGCTCCATTGATCTTGGAGAACCACCGTCTAGGTCCCATGCGCTCAGTTTACAACTTTCCCGTCACTAACGAAGTCGACTTTAACCAGTTGATGGGGTTTATCGGGGAAATCCTCCGGCGTCAAGACAGAGCTTTTCGCCTGAACATGGTGTTCGGGGTGATCCTTCAACATCGTGAGACAGGGCGCTACCGCTATTTTGTACCATACAATAACAACGGGATCTTTGAGCGCCCACTCTGTCTAAAAAAGGCGACCTTCAACGTTTACGCCGTGAGCTGGAGCAAAAAGACATTCTCCAAGAGCTTTTGCGCCAGAGACCTGACACAAAATGGATCCCATTGAAGGTCCAGCCAAGCAGTACTTTAACCAGTGGACCGAGGAATCTATAGAAGACTTCGAAGGGCTGAGATTTGAGGAGTTTCCTCAGTTTGAAACAAAATTTGATATAAACCTAGAAGCTTACTCCCTGCAAGAAGACGGCTTCGCCTGGAGTGTCTACAAGTCTCGAGGTCAGCATGAGAGATCGATGTACCTGAATCTGTACGAACACCATTTGTCTTACATTCAAGATTTTGCCGGGTTTGCCAGGAAGTACCAATGCAAAACCTGCGAGCGGCACTTTAAACTGGTTAAGGATCTTCATCGCCATCAGCAAGTGTGCACCAACAAGACCAAGTTCGTGTTCCCGGGTGGCTTCCATCAGGCTAAAGACAGCCTGTTTGAGAAGTTGGATCAGTACGATATCCATGACCCTGAAGAAGAGCGCACTTTCCCGTGGTTCGTGTGCTACGATTTCGAGGCGCTTCTGCAGAAGGTCCAAGATTGTCCCACCGAGGCTCTGCAATGGACTGCCAAGCACCTTCCGTTCAGTGTGTCCATTTGCAGTAACGTGGAGGGTTATACGGACCCAGTATGCTTGGTGAACGACGATCAGGGCCAATTGGTCAGGGCTATGCTGACCCATATGGACGAAATTGCCGACAGGGTCTATGATTTGGCTAAAGAGAAGTGGGGATGGGTGCTGGAAGTCATCATCCAGAAAATAGACGAAGATGACATTTTTGAAGAGGAGATGGAATTGGTAGATGAAAGCGTTGTCAACATGGAGGATGAAGAAGCTCGCGAGGAAGTTGCAGAGAGAAGTCATCCTTTACAAAAAATCTACGGTCAAGTGGTGGCCTATATGCTCCAGGTTCCTGTGCTGGGTTTTAATTCTGCCAAGTACGATCTTAATCTCATTAAGCGCTGTTTAGCCAAGCAACTCCATATGCACGAGGATTCTGGCGCGTTTGTGGTAAAAAAGAACAACGCATATACCTGTATCGCAAAAGACTCCTTAAAGTTCCTTGACATAACGCAGTTCCTTGCTCCTGGATGCAGTTACAGGGTGTTTCTGAAAGCCTTTGGCGTAATGGAACAGAAAGGCTACTTCCCCTGTGAGTGTTTTGATGATGTCACCAAACTTCGAGCCACGTCACTTCCTCCCCAGAACGCTTTTTACACTGAGCTAAAGGGCACCAACATTTCGTCGAAGGAGTATATGTTTTGCCAAAATATCTGGAAAGAGCAGGGAATGTCTACTTTCAACGATTTCCTTACCTGGTACAATAATTTGGACGTTGGCCCGTTTGTCGTCGCTGTTGAGAAGTTTCAACGATTTTATTTCGAGAAGGGAATCGATGTCTTCAAGACTGCGATCTCAGTGCCTGGCATAGCTCGTCAGCTACTCTTCAAAACCGCTCAATTTCGCCCTGTTTGATGAATACGGTCAAGATCTCTACCAAACCGTAAAGCGGAACATTGTCGGAGGTCCGAGTATCATCTTTACCCGCCATCATTGTGCGGGAAAAACAAGATCCGAGGTAGAAAACTATGCAGAGCTATTCTAGGATTCGACACCAATGCGCTCTACCTGCAGGCTATTGGTCAACCCATGGTTGTGGGTCCTTTCGTACGTCGTCTAGCTGATAACGACTTCAGACCAGAGCTACGTGACAAATACATGTCTGCTTATTACTGGATGGACTGGGTTGGACATACATACGGCATGACCATCCAGCATCGTCTTAACACCGGCAGAGAAGTCAGAGTTGGCAAGTATCCCGTGGACGGTTACGTGCTACCCTCCCAACAGGGAGAGAAACCGATCGTGCTCCAATTCCACGGGTGTTACTGGCATGGGCATTTGTGTGACGTCACCAGAAGCATTCAAGAGGAAAAATGGCATGCCAATCGGGCTCAGAAATATCGCAAAACCCATGAGACCACGGCCTACCTAAAAAAGGAGCATCACATCATCGAGATATGGGAATGTCAATTTCACCAGTACCGCCGTGGGGATCCTCGGATATATGACTTCATTAACAACCAGCGTCCTGGCTTTTTTCGTGATCACAAAGGCAAAATTACAGCCGACACTATCCTAGATGCCGTAGATAGTGGGACACAGTTTGGCATGGTGGAAGTAGACATCCAAGTACCTGAACAATGGCCTGACCACTTTAGCCATCCTACCTTATCTCCCTATCAGTATTTCCAGATGTCGCCACTCTTCTGCACCACCGAGATTCCTTTCGATGCCATAGGCGAGCACACGCAAGCTCACATCTGGGAGCATCAACTCTCCGACAAACCAAGACGTCTTTTAGTGGGAGGCATGAGGGCTCTCCAGATCTTGTTAGCCACACCACTTCTCAAATGGTATCTGGACCACGGCATGATCATGACCAAGATTCATCAGGTGGTGGAGTTCCAATCACAATGCTGCTTTCGAGACTTTGTTCGGGAAGTCAGTAATGCGCGACGACAAAGGGACGTGGATCCAGACACAGCCATATTCACCGATACTATGAAAGTCATCGGCAATTCGGGTTACGGTTCCCTTATAATGGATAAAACCAAGCATCGAAAAATCCAGTATGTCCAGGGGGAAAACGAGACCTGTCTCAAAATTAATGAGCCCCGCTTTCGCAGTCTTGACTGCTTGCATCTTGCTGAACAATATTACGAAGTTCAAATGTCTAAAAGAAAAATTAATCTAGATTTACCAATTCAACTGGGCTATTTTATTCTCCAGTACGCAAAGCTTCGGAAGCTAGAATTCTATTATGATTTCATGGATGTATACATAGACCGCTCCGACTTTGAGTATTGTGAGATGGACACTGATAGCGCCTACATGGCTATCTCAGGTAGCTGTCTCAGAAACGTTATCCGAGCCGAGATGCGCGAAAAGTAAGAGAAAGGCTTGACTTGGTTTTGTACAGACCAGGAGATTGAAGCCGATGCTGAGCACCACTGGTTCCCGCGGACCTGTTGCCCCCGGCACGCTAAGTACGACAAGCGGACCCCTGGATTATTCAAGCTGGAATATCAAGGGGATGAAATGATCGGCTTGTGCAGTAAAACATACATTGTGCGAAAAACTAAAGTAATCAAGCCTTCCAGAACACGGCTGGCTGCCCTTCGCATCCTGAACAAGACTAAAGGACGGAGTAGCAAACGCGTCCAGTCACGACGGGTGCACGAGTACAAGTTTAGTTCCAAGGGGGTCAGCAAACGTCACCTCCAAACCCCAATGGCAAAATTTCGCAGCGTGTTGAAGACGCGCAAGGCAGAGGGCGGACGCAACCGAGAATTTCGCGTGAGGAACAATGCCGTCTACACCTGCACGCAAGAGCGGAGAGGTTTTTCTTACCTCTATTGTAAGAGAAAGGTGCTTAATGACGGGATACACACCGTACCTCTTGACATCACTCTTGACGTCAGAAAGAGAAGTCGGTGATCAGAACTTATCGATCTATTGACTAGTAATTTCGAAGACCAGAGAGTATTAAAGCCAAAGCTGTTGTCTAGTCAAGGTCATTGTCGAGATGTATCTCTTTCCGGAATGTACGTCCATCGCCGTGTAGGGAGCCACCATGAGTGGAAAGACGCGTTGGACCTTTCGTCTGTTGCGGGAGAAAGAGGCTATGTTTTCATCACCGCCAGAAAAAGTGTTGTATTGCTACGGCATCTATCAACCTTTGTTCGAAGACATGGAGAAGGAGTTGTCTTTCGTCACTTTTCACCAAGGTTTACCGAACGAGTCCACGCTACAGAAACTAGCGACTCCCAACACTTGCAACTTGGTCATTCTTGACGATCTAATGAGCAACGTTACTTCATCCGTCGAAATGGAAAACCTGTTTGTGAAGGGCGTGCATCATTTACATTTGAGCGTGCTATATATTGATCAAAACGTGTATCGCAAAGGAAAACATAGCCGCACGATTAACCTCAACACTCACATTTACGTATTGATGAAAAATCCCAGGGACATATCGCAACTGCAGTGCTTAGCCAGACAAGCCTTTTTAGGTAAAAGCAAGTTCTGATGGAAACTTATAAAGACGCTAATTCGAAACTTTACGGCTATTTGGTTTTGGACTGTTCGCCAGGCGCAATAGACGATTACCGTGTGCGTACAGACATATTTTCGAAAGAGGATACTATAATATACCAGTCAGTATGAAGAAAATGATATTATTACCGTACGATCGATATCAACGTTTGCTGTCAACAAATGAGTCCTCAAATGTTGGTGAAAAAGCACAGGCATCTGTTAGTGGCGATGAGCAAACCATCATTAGATCTACAGAAGATGAACAAACTGCTACAGAAGGAAGTGAGGTGATCGAGCCCGATGCGGGAAATACTTCTATACAATCATTGCTACCTCATTTTTCAAAATCCATTCAGAATCGGGTTAAAAGCCTTCTTTTTTATATTCAGCCATACATTTCTTGGAATACGAAAGGAGAAGTGATTTTAAAAGGTACCCTTATACCTGGCTCCAATATCGTCGATCTGATCAAGGTGCACATGAAGGACTATAAAGACTTTCGACCCGTGGGCAAAGACGCATTTGGTGAAAATTTGTTAGAACTCAATGTTCCAACGAGTTTGCTAGCAGCGAGCGCGAGACACCAGAGAGGCAAAGGTACCTTACCTCCTCCCCCGGGTATCCCCGTCAAAAGAAAAGTACCCGAAAAAAGGATGCCCGGAAAAGTAAAATGGCTTCGACTGTAAACTACGAAGATTATCTAGCGAGTGTCTACTACGACCCTTCCCATGCTGGAGCTTATGGTGGGGTAGAGAAATTATATAGAGCTGCTAGAAAAGACGGTAAATTTGTTCTTGGAAGATCGAAAATTCGTAACTGGTTGTTAAAGCAAGAAGATTACGGCGTGCATCGAGAAACGAGATCTAAATTTAAACGACGACGTGAGTAGTATAGGACGAGATAATTCGTATCTGACGGGCCCGGTCAGATACGTATTATCCCGTCCCTGTAGAGCCCTACGCAACCTACCCTACAGAGATTTTGTTCCCAGTTTGCCTACCCTGAAAGAATTTACATTATATCACTTCTACAAAAAATGCCTAAAAATGCCCAAGGTCCCTACCCTGAAAGAATTTACATTATATCACTTCTACAAAAAACACCCAGGGTCTCTACCTGATACCCGGAGTGTCCATCGTCAGAATTCAAGATGGCTGACGTTTGGAGGCAAACTGGGTACAAAACCCTCTTAGGCTAGAGCTTCCCTCTGCAGCAGTTCACAAAGGGTCGAGTAAACGATAAAGTCCGAGAATCCGCATGAAAATGTTACTATAAATAGAACATTTATTTCGCAATAAAAGGCTAAGTATTGTCCACCGAGGGAGCCCAGCCTAACCATTGAGTTGGACTTAGTTTTTTTCTTCACCTATGAATGATTTTCTCTCTCTAAAAGCCTGAACACTGAGTTGGACTTAGACTTTTTTCTGAGTTTTTTTACTCTTTGGAGTGTAACTCTTCTAAAAGAAAGAAGTTTGACAATTTGAAGAAAGATAGATCTTTCGTGGTAGATGGTTAGCCCTGAAAAGGGCTGTTTTTAGAGAAGGACTGATTTTTTTGAAAATGTTTATTCAGTATCAGCATCAGTCGATTCGCTGTCTGACTCACTCCTTTCAGCGGCGATTTGCTCGCGGAAAAGACGGTCTACCTGCTCAGTTTTTGAAATAACATACTGAAAATACATTTCAAGCATGCCCTCAATAATGAGTTCCTTCATCCGAAGGTTATAACAGAACACCCTGTTATTCGAAAGCTCAGCCCTCTCGTAACGTTTTCTCACTTCAACTAAGCGTTGTTGAAGTAAAACGATTTGCCTCCTCGCTCTTCTTAACTTTCGCTCGGCATCCATCCAAGTGAAGCGCAAGTTGAGTGATGGTCTTGAAGCCATTGTGAAAAATGAAATGTATGGAAAATATATCGCAGAGATTTATAGCTTTTCAGACGGATTGAACTAGTTGACCCATGACGTCATTTTCTCCTATGTTTTTCCCGCGTTGGCGTTTCATGCTGTTTTGGCTCCAAATTAATGTTGTCCAATCAGAATTACCGTTTTATTTCTAATACGAAATGTTTTATTGTTGACCAACCCGTGGTTTTGTTACATTTTTTCTTGTTCGGGTTAGAAAAAACTAGAGTTTGACTATTCTATGACTTTTTTTGATTGTAAATCTTTTGAGTTTTTTTGACAGTTTTGAAGAAATGACAATTTGAAAAAAAGATAGAACTTTCGTGGTAGATGGGTAGCCCTGAAAAGGGCTGTTTTGTTTTGGAGGCTGTGTTTTTTCGTCTCACGTTGTTTTTCCACTTTAATGACAGCACCCGAAATTCGCTTGACAAATGGGGCATGCTTCAACTCTTTTTCTGATTACCATTGCTCCATTATCGAAAGTAATCTTCCTCCCGAATTCGATATCAACCAAAATGACATCCGGTATTGTCTTTAAAAATAGTTGAACTAATATTTCGCCGAGATCTTTGTATGGCTGTGTTATACGTTGTAGTTGGTTATGTTCCTCCTCTCCTACGAAATGAGTGTTTAGTTGTAATAACTGTTGACCTGCATTTAGATATTCTTGGAGAGCCTCACGTAGTTGATAATTTATCTCCTCCATATTGATATTGCTTCCGAATATTGATACTAATTTTGAAGTGATCGTTAGCTGAGAGTCAAAGAAATGGTGATTGTATGAAAATAACGCTGGTCTTTATACGTTTACAGAGGATTGAAAATTTTTAAAGAGCACGGACCTGGCGGAAAGCACATACATTTCTTCCCATGCTACGTTTTATGCTAATATAGCAAAAACTTAGACAGAACAAGTCTTGGGGAAAAACAGAATAAAGAGCTCTATTGTTTTTTGAACTTTTATTTATTGAACAGAACTAAACAATGAAACATTTTTTTGCAATGCATCATAAAAATTTTCTTGACAATGAAAAAAAATTCTTGACAATGAAAGAAATTCACAAGGAAACATTTTTTTACAATACAGCATAAAAAACATTTTAACAATGAAAAAATTCACACTGAAATATTTTTTTTCACAATGAATTATTCACAATGAATTATTCGCAATGAATTTTTTACAGTGCAAATTCGCAAATACCACGAGTTTCACATTTGTCTTCATATTCCGTAATGTCTTTGTGCAATTGGTCATACCCCAAAAACATTGTATACTCACTGTCCATATCGTCGAAATCTCGTAGTCCTATGAATGGAGCAACATGTCTATAAGCGTCTTTTGTTAAAAGAGCTGAATTCACTACTTCTTCTGTAACATCTCTATCAAATAGAATATACCCTGACATGGTTTCCATTGTTTCTCCGTAGGAATGAACAGATCCTTTTTTGTAGCGTAAGTAAAAGTCAAATAGAACTGATTTCGTTTTCAGAACGCTAAGAAAACTTTCTTCTGTTGTTCCTATGATAAAAAATGTCCATCGACTTGTGGATCGAAACAGTTTACTAATAACATTGTCTTTCAAACAGCTATCTGCTAAATAAGTCTTGAGAACGAGATCCAAACCCGAATCGTCCACCATCATCGCAATAAAGTTAATTATACCATACACTTTGTAGGACTTTTCTCCTTTTGCAATCCACTTAAACATTTTTTCGATCCAAATTTTCACACAGAAAAATTTAATGTTAACCTGTGTTCGTTCCTCAAGCGTATGCTGTCGAACAAATTCTCCATAATTTTTTTCACGTAGTTCTATTGGTAACGGTAACATGATTGTTATTTTTTGACCAACGGCTAATATTTTTCCCGACTTACTTTGACTGATTGCTACACAACAATGTGATATAGAATTATTTTCTCAAACTTTTATAACCATAGGGCACAGTGTCAGTACCATTTACAATAACTCTCTTGGTGTATACAGAGCGAAACGTTTTTGTTTGTGGTTCACTGGTAACCGTTCTATCTGTGTCTTTTAATTCTACAATCATACTGAATTTTGATTTCTATTGTGCGATCCAAAGCACATTTTGAATATGTATCGAAATTCACCACCTGTTTTGTATTGTAATCCAGAGTAATCCCCTTTACTTTACATTTGCTTATCTCTTTTCCATCTTTTGTTTTCATTTTGTAAGCATAATTCTTAGGCCCAAGCCCTCTGAATTGAGTAATTTTACAAGCAGGCTCTTCATCAGTCCATTTTCCTAGCCGGCTGTTAATAATAGGAGGGTTCCATAATTCAGGGTCGTGAATGTACATACAACTATCTGTATCGAAATACAGAACTCTGTCATTTAACTTTTCAAGAACACTGTACAATTCCAACCTTGCATAAGCTGTTACGTAAGACCCTACTACCACATTGGCTGTAGCGTGGGTGTCAACATGTTCCAACTTTGATTCATAGTTAACCAAGATGAATGGACAGTCCTCGTAAAAGATTTCTACATGCTTTACAATGAAATTGGGATTGGTGACTAATTCAAAATATTTAGACGGATCACTGATGTATTCCGTCTTGGACATTTTTTCACGCTGAGCTAATTTTCCCCAAAGACAGTTCAACATAATCTTAGCAAATGATCTTCTCCCAGGATTTTTTTTAATACAACTTGGATCAAGACGAACACCTTCCGACTTCTCATATTCACAAACGAACTGATCTTTTTCTGAGTCTGATTGACACCAATCTGGATAACCACTGGCTTTTTGCTTAATTTTCAAGAAATTGTCCACATAATGTTTAAAAAACTGATCCGATACAGAATTGAAATGCCAAATTTCATACACTTGCAATAATCGATAACCACAGTCAAGAGCCTTGAATAATTCAAAAGTAACCCAAGTTCCGACCAAAGCCCTCTCTTCTTTACCATGCCTACAAATGCTTGAACTTTCTTCTGCACATTTCATACAGAGTGGAAACATCATTTTGTTGTTACAGTGAACTGGGAGAACGGGGTGAAACAAATCAGTTGGAGGTAAAACTTTACATTTGATTAGCCCCTCATATTGTCGAATATTGTTCATGTCAATATTCTCAGCAGACAAAATTTCTGGCTGACCTACAGGATAGGATTTGTGTTTACAAACATAAGGGTACAGAGAACAGATATCGATGTACTTGATTTCCTTTTTGTCTTTTTTTTCATCAACATCATAACCAATTTTTATTGCATTACATCTTCCCCCAGACAAACCATCCCTCGGATCGATAGGGTCCCAATTTGGATATAACTTTTCAATGAGTTTTTTGTACTCTTTATCCTTCATCTTAGCATCAAAATCGTGTTCCCAAATGTACACTACATTATAACCCATTTCTTTGATATCTGCTATACGTTCAAAAGTACGTTCGTACAATACAGACATGGGTTTCCCATTAATAGGATTGATCTGTTTTCGATCTGTATAGCATACAGGACAACCATGGTAAAGATCGCCAAGAAATTCATAAACAGTGTTTGATTGACGGTGAAAACCATCTACACTATATCTCCCGATTTGAACTTCCCCACCATTTTTTGCATGCTGAATATTAATACCTTTTTCCTGAGCTACTCTTTGAACCCAGCGTATCGCTTTCATAGAAAAGGGACGTCTGGATGAGTCTTTGCTTGAAATGATAGCTATTTGATTTTCTGGCAAATATTTGCTTCGCCAGACCTTGTTACAGGCATCTGCAATGGTAATCGCCTCTAAAAATGGACAAATACCACCCTGATCGATAAACAGCTTTCTGAATTTAGCACACCCTCGTCTAAGGATATCAACATCTGACCTACAGTACAATTCCATCTCCTTCTGAAAATTGAATTCCTCACCCTTTTGAACTTTGTCATTATACCAAACTATGAATTTTGACCTAGCCTCTTCAGGCATTAAGTCGGGTTTGTAATAAGACATATCCAAGTAAGGTCCAATGTAACTCCAAAATTCATCTGTATTTGCCCAGTGAGGAAAGTAACCTTTTTTCATTTCTTGAAGACCAAATGTGGCTGGAAATTTTGCCAAACCAAAGCTCATGAAATTGAAAGAATCGATCAGACGCACACCATTCAGCTCTAACTTCATAATATTGTTTCCATTCATGATCAATTTTGGAAGTTTTAACCCAACTTTGACAATATAGCCAAGAATGAACTGACCGTCATAACCTTTGAAATTATGGGCAATAGCCGTGACTCCTTTATGATGTTTTGAAAAGAGCCACTTGCAAAATTGACTCAAAGTTTCTTCACCTTGAAAAATAACTTCCCTACCCTCTTTAAATTCACTGCATGTAGAACAATGAAAATCAAGTGATTTATCGATACATTCATCACATGCTCTGTGTGCAATACAATAATTCGGGATGTGTACCCCTGTGTCTTGTTTGCATTCAAAATCAAAGAAAATAAACTGTGGTTTTTTGACTACAGAAGAACTCGTCTCGTCATCGCTGTCATGGTTCAACTTACTTTGGTAAGGCTGAATATAGCATTGATGAGAAAAGTTAACAATTCTCTTACAGATATGACACCTTTTCTTTCCTTTGCAAACATGATTTTTCTTTCTGACAAGACATTGCACACCACATTTCGAACAGAGTTTCACTAATTCACAAATGGATTTCTTTTCTTTACCTCGAACAATTCTGTGATTTTCAAAGCATTCAGCACTAAAAAATCGTCTACTGCAATCACTGCAAACATATTCTTTAAATTCTGATGGACATTTTCCTTTGCGGTAACAACCTTTGCAGATATTTAAACAAGCATGACTTTCCCAGTGAAAGTAACCCACATCACAGAACTCTCAATAAAATCCACAACTAAAAAAACCTTTGATAGATTTGATGTAGTCATAATGGTTTTGATGAAAGTACAAATGTATGATCTTACTATTGGTTTTCACTTCTGGATGTTTAAATATTTTTTCCACTTTTGAATGCTGTTGATGAACTTTAATGACATAGCCTTTTTCATACAAGAATGTTTGAATTTTTTTGTATTCATCAATTCCTACAGGCTGTGTTAGTGAAACTCCAGCTTCATTCAACAATTTCTCAGCTTCAGTCTTTTGAAGAGGGAGGTTTGAACGACAAATACGATTCCATTTTCTATTCCATGCTCCGGTGTTTTCACGTTCACTGTAGCAAATTCCCACAACAACGGCTCTTGCAAAACATAGTTGGTCATGATTGCCAATTTGAATAATGGATTTTTTCTTCTGGGCGAAAACCTTTGAATCTAATTCTGATGATCCATATTTTCCGCTACCACTTGGAGGTATTGTATGTGTAATGTCAAATGTCATGAATCCGTCGCTTAAGACGAAATCTGTATTCGATTGTAGAACTCGTTCAATTTCATTCAGCATAGTTTCACCTTGCAACTGTTCTGTAGTTAAAAAAGGAATATGGATTCCCATTTCCAACGAAGGATGATTAATGGTAATTCTAATCATGTCCGTCGGGTTAGCATTTAACTTTCGAATGATTTCATGGGTAACATCGTCTAATAATCCAAGTAGTCTCTGAGGTGATAATTCTTCAAATTTCTTAAAACTCACCGTCAGCACATGTGATTCTGTTTTAAATTTTCTTGACTTCTTATTACCCCTTTGTGTTAAATCATATAGACTTTTCATGTCTAAACTAGAGTTGATACTTTCATCGTCACTATCACTTTCTTCTTTCAACGGTCTAGTTTTTTTCTTTTTTGTTGGTGGAAATACCTCATCGTCACTTCTGCTGTCTGAATAGGTTATTATTCTTTTTCTTTTACCCATCGTTTTAGCTCTGAGTGAAAAGACAATAATGCAGGAAGTGAGAAAAACTAACAATTTATATAACCTCTTCAATGCAACAGTGTATAAATAGAGACGACAGTTGTGAAAATCTAATCATTCTCCTGCTCAATCTCAGACAGTACAGTTGATAAAAGAATATGAGCGAATTCAAGCTGCAAAATACATCACCACTTAGAAAGAGGGTGCATCTGTATGTTAATCCATACAGCCACGATTATGAGGTCAGCAATATTCCATCAAAGTATCATGTTAAACATATCGGAAACTACGTGGGATCATTTTTATCCCACCAACATTTAGAAGAAAAAGATGTTTACCGTACTACCAGATACAGAGTTTTGGATCAAGCGACGGTCGACAAACGATATGGGGTGAATGGTGAGAGAACAAATATTTGTTTTACATGCAACGAAGCAGGACATTGGGCCAAAGAATGTCCAGAAAAAGAAAATCAGATAGGAACATTTGTTTTTGTCTACGTGAATCCACAGTCATGAGATCGAAATTTCACCATAGTTTTACAACGGTGTCAGTCTCCAACATATGAAATTCGTCGGGACACTAAATTCATTCCGCAGTGAAAATACATGGAAAAAAAGTTCACCACAAGCTATATCATCCATTGAAACTCTGACCGTAGATATACAGTCCGACACAACGGCTATCACCGATTCAGAAACCTGTAAAATAACAGAACAGGTAGAGAAAAAAATATCTACAAATGATAATCTAAGAAAACAACAAACTTTGGACCTAAAAAACAACGAATTTTCTGCAGAACCGGGTTGTTCGTACGGAGAGGAAAAACAGCAAAACAACGAAAAGAAGAAAAAACGAGTAACAAAGAACTGTTTCTTTTGCAAATCAACAAAACACAAGGGTAAAATCTGTCCAGATGTGGTATTAAAAACCCATGAAAGGGGAAGAAAACGTAAAACCAAATGTGAATCTGACATCCCGAAGAAAAAAAGAAAACATACTGAGTGAAAAAAGATTTCAACACAATATTGAATTCAAACAAAAAAGACTGACTTGATTTTTTCATTCATTTTTGTCTTTACAGTTCATTCATTTTTTTGTCTTTACAGTTCATGACTTGATTTTTTCATTGTACATAAGTTCTTTTGAAAATAAAAAAACATAAAAATAATTACTTCTAGTTTTAATTTTTCTAGTTTTAACTGTAAGTCTTTTAAGTTTTTGACAATTTCAAAAGAAAGATCTTTCGTGGTAGATGGTTAGCCCTGAAAAGGGCTTTTTAAAAAGGATTTTACGACAACATCGAGCTCTACGACTCCTCCGCCCGATCCACTGGGATGATTTCACACCCACAGTGTTCGCAACAAGTCGATGAACCTTCATCATCATCGTAAAATCCTTCATCGGTATCTGGACAGTTATGTTTCTGTCCAAGATACTCAAGTATGGCAAAACATTTCCCACACTCTATCAGACATCTGCTTGCGCAGTGGGGGCACACAAGAATTCGAACCATCCTGGAACAAATATGATTTTATGTAAAATATCGCTGGGTTTTATAGCTTTACAGAAGGATTGAACTAGTTGACCCATGACGTCATTTTCTCCTATGTTTTTCCCGCGTCAGCGTTTCATTAACATTGTGCAATCAAATCGATGGTTATATCGGTGTTTTTCACCACTCCTAATTCAGTGTCACACAGTACAATCCTGGTGTTTCCGACCAGGTCCGCGCTCTTAAATTTTCAATCCTCTGTAACCCAGCGTTATTTTATACAATCATCATTTCTTTGACTCTCAGCTAACGAACACTTCGAAAGCAGTATCAATATTCGAAAGCAGTATCAATATTCGGAAGCAGTTTCAATATGAAGCACAACTTAGATGAAATCAACTTGGACGATTTCCCACCAGTGGAAAACAATGGAGACGTTCTTTCATCAGTTATAAATTCGACAATCATCAATCCACCGACGGTGTTGGACAACATTTATGAAGAGATGAAACAGTTAAATTCAAAACAAGATGCCATGATGACTCGGATCTTAGAACAACTGGAGACTTTTAACCAACATTTGGAGGAAATTAAAACTTTAAACACAAACACCGAGCAGCTCATTAAAAAAATCAGACACTACGGCAACAGAGTCAGTGCATTTCAACAGTTCCTGTGAAGATCCCTGTGGAGTTTGACTTTGATAAAACCAATCTTCACAAGTTAGTGGACTCTATCGTAACTGTTGTGAAGAAAAATCAGCCAAAGAAAAAACAACCAGAGGAAAAACAACCAAGAAAAACAACAAAACGGAAATCTGAGGAAGACGATAGCCATCTCCACAAGAAACAGCGAGTTGATCAAAAGCCAACTACACCAATAATGACAGGTCAGGGTAAATACGGGAAAAACATTGATAATCACGTTGATTTCAAGATACCGAAAAAGCCAAAGAAAAGCTGTCGGTAGAGAAAAACACAGCCTCCAAAACAGCCCTTTTCAGGGCTAACCCGACAGTTCTTTTCAGAGCTAACCCAACAGTCCTTTTCAGGACTAACCATTTACCACGAAAGTTCTATCTTCAAATTGTCATTTCTTCAAATTGTCAATTTTTTCTTTTAGATGAGTTACACTCAAAAGAGTTACACTCCAAAGACCCACACTCCAGAGAGTAAAAAACTCAGAAAAAGTCTAAGTCCAACTCAATGGTTAGACTTTTCTAGAGAACTAAACACTCATCTCGTAGGAGAGGATAGCAAAAAATGTAGACAGAACAAGTCTTGGGGAAAAACAGAATGAAGAGCTCTATTGTTTTTTTTTAACTTTTATTTATTGAACAGAACCGAACAATGAACATATTATCTCCTTTTATATCTACCGCTGATTAGGTCTAGATCTACATGCAGTGAGGAAATATTCTCGTAAAACGGTCTTTACGAGTGTGTGAACCAATAATTATTCCAAGTTATTTTTCTGGACATAAATTAACGAAAGTGTCAATGAACTGCCTTTCTTTTGTTAAGGAAATCAGGGATATTCACCCCACAGGGGCTCGAAACATACTTTAATATGCATAAATATACTGGATTATTGACATTTCCGAAAAAAATCAGAATCTCTGAATATAAATATACACAAGGGATAGAACTCTACAGAGGACGAATTTCGTACCGATCCAATTCGAACGGCCTTTTCTCGCAAACGCCAAATGATATTTTCGTAATATAAACTCTAGGCAGAAGCTAAGTCCTTACACTCAACGCTCATGTCCGGATTATTTCCCTAAAAGCAACCTCCTACGTAACACCGTTATCGCAGTGTCAAAATAAATGGTAAAAACTTGAAGTCGGACACGACCTCGTAACAGACAATCCCACCCGTAAAATGCAACAAATCGGCTTACCGTGCATCTAAAAACGGCTTGGTCCCACACGTTATAATTAATTATACCATTCGCATCCGGTTTTTCAATCTAAAACGATCTCTTAGTGGATGCACAGGCGAACATTTCTCGAAGTTGGGAAGTTTCTGCTGAACATCGCCATTGCCCTTGTTGTAGTAGTTTCTTAGTCACGTGACTTGATTATGAAACGCTATATCTGATTGGCTGTTGCAAACTGATAACAGAAACAATAACAAAAAACACACGTGTTAAACAGCAGATTCCCATAATGTGACACGGAAAATGAACGATCATCAGACTAAAGCTCTCCAAATAGCCTCTAAAGGCCACAATCTATTATTGCTTGGTGCTGCCGGAACTGGAAAGAGTTACACTATTCAGAAAATAGCCGATGTACTGGAAGGGCATGGCAAAAATGTCCAAATAACCTGTTCCACTGGCATTGCCTGTTCTGTGTACGAGAAAAAATACAAAGTTTGTACTTTGCATAGGTTTTTAGGACTTATTGATGGGCGATATGGCCCTGAAGAGATAGTGAATATCCACAAGAATAGTTCAAAGTTTGACTATGTTCAGAGCAATTTGAAAACATTAGACTGTCTTATTGTTGATGAATGCAGTATGGTATCTGAAAGGACCTTTGAGATTATGAATGCAGTTTGCAGGATAAAAGATGGAAATCTAAACCTTGGTGGTCTCCAGATTATTTTCTGTGGTGATTTTTATCAGTTGCCACCAGTGGCTAATATTTTATACCAGGACAGTGGTAAATATTGTTTTGAAAGCCCTATTTTCGACCATGTCTTTGCCCACAGAGTTGTCCTTACTGAAAACACTAGGATACATGAGAACTGTTTAGTTAAAACAATTTGTGAAATATTTAATGGTAATGTGTCCAATGACAGTGAGGATTTACTTAAGTATCTAAACCGACCTTTACCCAATAAAGCTGGTGAATCTGACGGCATCAAATTGTTTTCCAAAAATGACATCGTAGATGATTACAATAGGACCTGTCTACTCAACTTCTCTGGCCAAATGTATGAATTTAATTCAAAAGATACAGGAACTATCACAGCATTAGAGTCTATTACAGCCCCAAAGACTCTTTGGCTGAAAACTGGGTGTCCAGTCATCCTTCTACAAAACCTGACTGATGATCTGGTTAATGGCTTAAGGGGAAAGGTGCGGAGTTTGGAAAATGGGCCAGTGGTAGAGTTTGACAATGGGATGATATCAAGTATTCCTAAAGTGAAGTTTTCTGGTAGGTTCAGTTCAGTCATATTTGATAAAATTAGTAGACAATGAACTTCCTTGAATAAGAAAGCACAAACCTCAACATTTGCAATTATCCAAGTTGAATACAGTAAAATTTGTGTTAAGCGACCACCATGTGGACTGACAAAAAGTGGTATCACATGACAAAGGTCTCTTAATAAAGAATAAGTAGTCTAGATCCAAATGAAATAATTTAGATTGAGTATCTCATAATTTTAAGCAAAGTCCCATTTTGTTGGTACTTGTTAGAATTGTCTTAATGACAAAGATACAAAGATGTACATGTATAGTGTTTACCTATATATAGATAGACACAAACATATCTGCAATAGCAAATGTTTCTTTCAATAAAATTGATGCATAAATTTTATAATATTGTTAACTCTTATCCTGCTTACATTTCATTACTGTCCATTACTTTTTGAAACTCAAGCAAGTGCATGGTCATTTGATTAGAAGCTTTTCAGTTTGTTCATTTTATTGGAGATCAGTCATTATTAAACCAAATTTAGACTTGAAGATATCTACTTCAGTCAGAATCAACCAGACAAGGGATAACATCTTGTCAAAATTCAATCACTAAGCGCTCTGTTTGCTATTCATTCAGTCAATATTTGTGACCTGTCATGCAAAGAATGGTACTTTAATTTTTGCATTTCTAAGACAATTTATTCTTTTAAGAACTGTAAATTTTTTCATTCAGTGAAAGGACTAGCATAAGATTATACTGTATGAACAGTAAACAGGATATTGGCTTGAGGGTTTAAAGCATTTTTTCCACAATTACCAATGTCAGTATCAAAACCTTTCATTTTTATATTCTTTGATATTGAATGGAAAATGGTGAAGAATCAAGCTTGATTGAAAACATTGACAGGATAGAATGGCCAGTGTAAAAGTTCCATTGTTTCCAATATTTTGCAAAATCAGAGTGTTTTTAAGGGCTTCTTATGTTTTAATAATTCACAGAGAATGTTGATTTCAAGATGATCTATCTTTGGTTTCAGTGTTCAGCCCAGCCATCAACAAAGATATTGCTACACGGATGCAATACCCTCTAAAGCCTGCTTTTGGCCTGACCATACATAAAGCACAAGGAATGACTCTTGAAAGGTACATGTACATTATATGATAAACGATTGATAGATAATTTTCTTTTCTACCAACTGTTGCAGACTCTACTATACATTTACAATATAAATGATTACCAACTAATCCCTGGTTTTCAAGATAAAAAAGAAACAAAACCAGAAAGCTTTAGAAAACATTGAAGGAAAAGTAGAATATTGCTGGTAACCAGGTAACAAGCATTTTTGTCTGAAAAAAAATAAATGTTACCAGCTTTTTCTTTTTTCTCATGTCTTCTATCTCATCTAAGAAAAACTTTAAGTTTTGGCATTTTTTCATAAACTTCTCTTAACTTAAAATATAAGAACAGATAAACATGTGTTGTACTCACTACAAAGCAAAAGTGGACATGGTGCACATTAACAGACCCTCCATTTCTTTTAATCTCTCCTTTTTTCTGTTCTTCTTGGTCTGGATATTTCTGAAATGGATATTTAACTTCTTTTGTTCCTAGGGTAGAGGTAGATTGCAGAGACATATTCATGGCAGGCCAGCTTGGTGTCGCTTTGTCAAGGGCAAGAGATATGGAGGGGCTGCGGGTTATCAATTACCACCCGCGATACATCATACGACCACCTAAAGCAGTGAAAGACTTTATGGCCAAGAATTCAATGGAGATACTTCCTGATTTTAGCTGCTGCAGGTAATTGCATACCAGTATACAAATTTAATATAATTTCTACTTCTTTATTTGTTAATCTTTTTTCTTAACCCTGTACCACACAATTACGAGTTTTAACAACACAGACAAAAATTGCTTTAGAAAACATTGTGGAAAAAAGAAAAAAAATGCTGGTATCAGCATATTCTTATTTTTCTCACAATGTTTCTAATTTACCAGCATTTTCTTATTTTTCCCACAATCTTCCTAACACTTCTGACTCAAATTCAGTGATTGAGCCGCATTCAAGTTTTCGTCTAGAAAAGTTTTCAATTTGGACCAATTAAAAATTGTGTCGACTGCTAATGGGTTTAACTGAAAATACATGTAGTTTTAAACTTTCCATGTGCACCACAATTGTTTATTCCGTGATTGTCATTCATGATAAAAATTAAGTATTGTGCAATTCAAATGTTTTCTTAGATATATGTAGACAATAAGAACATACATTTTTTTGCACTTGACCTATTACTACACATACTCTAGTTTAAACTACCTCGAGAAAAGAAGCTTAAAAAAAAAAGAAAGAAATGTTGGAGAAAAACAAAATACATCATCTGTTAACCAGCATTTGCTCTTTTTTCCTTTGATGTTTTCTTTACTTTCTGCCTCAAATTTCTTTGTTTTGAAAAGATGTATGCTTGCTGTCTCATGTGTAACTTAATTCAAATTTGAGGAAAGAAAAACTCCCGAAAAAGAAGATTGTATTGTTATAAACTACCAGAAATGTTTTATGAATCAAACATATCCGTTTTGTACCAATATTATTGTCACCATATTCCATATTTTATCTCATCTCTCTCTCTCTATATATATGTGTGCGTGTGTGTGTGTGTGTGTGTGTGTGTGTGTGTGTGTATATATATATCTCTCTCTCTCTCTCTCTCTCTCTCTCTCTAACCCTTTTTGACAACTCTACTGGATAAAGATGAGCTTACACTTTTTTCATAGATTCACTTTCTAACATATTTTCAATTTACAGGTAAAACTTTTAAATATTTCGTTTTCTTTTCCACAGAAACAAGATTTGCCAACCAACTATTAACACTGATGCTGTCCAGAATTTTGGAGGATATACAGAGGGAGATAGGTATTACTCTTGACAAGCAATTTCACATTTTGCCACAATGTTTTCTATGCTATGAAAAGGTGTCATATACACATAAATTGCTTTATCCTGAATGTTATTTAGGGTCAATTAGAGATACCATAGAAATGCCTTATGGTGTAAAGAGTTAACTTTTGAACCCATTACCACATGATCACGCATTATAACACTGCTGAGAAATAGGGCTCTGGAAAACATAGAGAAAAAAAAGTTAATGCTGGTAATCAGCATTTTATTCTTATCCCACAAAGTTTTCTAACCTCTTTGTCTCGAATTTCAGTGATTGAAGCATATTCAAGTTGTCGTCTGAAACAGTTTTCATTTTGGACCATTTTGATGTCTTGGTTAAGACATTGAGATCCTTTATTTTTAATCAATAAAAAAAAAAAAAAATTATTTTTAATCAATTAAAAAAGACTAAGGTGTGATCAAACATTAAATGTCTATTGCTTTAAGCCCTAAGAAAAGATAGGTTTCTATGACCTTTACAGAGGAAAAATAATGAAATCATTGATGAAAAATAAAAGATTGCTGGCTTACATCTTCTATCTTTTCAATTCAATGTTTTCTATCCTGGTTACCAGCATTTTCGCTTTTTCCCACAATTTTTTCAAAAGGCTTCTTCTTTAGGGTCATTCAAAGTCGGGATTGTGTGGTAAAGAGCTATAAAAACAAATACATGTATAAAGGTTTAAGTATAAATTGTTCTAGTCATCTGCAACTCCATCTTATTTTGACCAGTCTGAAATTTGGTCAAAGGGGAAATGTTGAAAACATGAATTTTGTCTTTCTCTGTAATATTATTAACATGCTGAAGAAAAAAAAAACTCTATTACCTTCAAATTCTATTAACTTTAATCTTAGTCCCTTCATTTGCTGCCACTGTTCTCTTCTTTTTGGGATGTGCTACCATGGATGCTGTGAATGGCTGCAATGCTGATTCTCCGGCATTTGATTTACGGGAAATAGATGATTGTCCAATAAGAATACTGTTTATGGTTTGCTTGTACTGCAATGCATTTGGATTTGTGTTTGCTCCATTGTAAGTGGACCTTTGCTGGTTGAAAACATTCTCAATCACATCTGAATTGATAAGTCCTGGTGTTATATGAAGTGTTGTGTTTAATTTAAAAAATGAATCACACAGTTGCAAAAAAACAGAAATACAGGCATGTATGTCCTCATGGCATTGTGGAGATAGAAGGCATTTTGGTTTATCCTTCTTTGCAATGGAAGGACTTTCAGCTATGCTTGTTTCCCAATTCAAAAACCATGAGTCAATCTTTTTTAGCTGAGTTAACCGTTCATCACTTTTGTCTTTTATTGGTCTCATGTCTCTGAATATGTGTATCAAAAGTGAGGTATGTTCTAGAAGTTCAAGCATTCCATTTAGTACACTACCTTTTTCTCCCAGACTTTGTTGGTAAATTTTCACAGCGTGGTACATTTCACTATTCAAGACCTGTTCAGCTAGATGGTTCCGCATCTTAGATTGTGAATCTAAATAAATGTGTTCATTAGTTAATTTTCTATTCAACTGGAGTCCATTTTGTTGATCCCACATAAAAAAATCCACAAACATTTGCCAATGAATTTCACAATGATTTGGTAGAGTTAACAACCTAGTGCACTTAGGATTTAAACCACTTTTTAAAATGTTATTTCTAAATTTTTTCACAACGTGTGAATAATCCATAATGAACACGACAGGCTGTGATGTGCATGGGTTTTGAGCTAAATAACTCTTAGGCTTATCACCTAAGCAAATATGCATGAATGAACGGTTAGCCTGTGCACCATCCATGCAGGTATAAAGTACTTGAAAACCAAATTCATGTAATTTATAGATGGCAGTCCAAAAAAGACCATATAATTCAGAGGCTTGTATATTATCAGTCACAAAGTGAGCAAAGGGAAATCTAAATCCATTGAATCCAAGAAACAATAGTTGTAAGACATGTGTTCCTATATATTTACCAGCTTTGCCCCTTCTTAACTGATTGAATAAATCCCCATCATGGCCCAAGTCAGTAAAACCAGTTAATTCCAAGACTGTGCCATTTTTTTCAATTTGTATATCTTCCTGAATTGACATTTCATCAAAAATAATGGCCCCTAACCGCTCATTATCTTCCATTCCCCTCCTATTTGCCTCTTCCTGCATCCACTCAAACATAGAGTTGTCAAACCCTGGTTCCTGCTTTAATGCATTTTTATACATAACTAAAACCGACTTGGATGGTAGCACTAACATTTTACTATCTAGTAGCATTTCATAGCACTTTGGGCTCCTGTTGAAGAGTTGCAAACATGTAGCAATAAATGTCTTTGACCAGCGGCGTCCATTAGGGTGTCTGTCAACATTTTTAGCTTGCTCTAGCAGTAAAGTAATCATTTCATCTGGAGCATTAGGAAATAAACCCTTTATGTCAGCAATGCACGGTTTAGAACACTTGGCCAGTTCATTTTTTTCAGACTCATCACTTTGTCTTTTTACAGGCTTATTTTCTTTGCCGCATGTGAAAGTCATTTTCTGGCAGATTCTGCAAGTATTTGTTTTTGAATGAAATGGTACTGCCTTCATACAATTTAAAGATCTTAGAGATCTAAATGTTTCTTCGTTACACTTCCATGTATCCAGGGTGTGGAAGCGACTTAACTATCAATTGTTTATTGTACTTAACACCATTACACAATTTTAATGCTTTAACAATATCAAATACTGTTGTAATACTATTGGAGTTGAACTTATATCTAAAGTCAAGTCCAATGTTGGTAAGGTCAACCACTTTTTCACTGATGGATACATCAAATTTTCCATCAGCATAGAAAATGAGTTTCTTAATGATTCTGTTGCCATTTGACTGGCAATTACTTGGTGTTTCAAAAACTTTTTTCGTATCACTAGTGAATGTTTCAACGAAACACTGGGATTTAAAATCATGAATTTTGCTAAATTCAACCGTTTCCACACTTAATGGTAGTGGTTTTATTTGTATTCCTCTGTATACAGTAATGGATCCATTACAGGTCCTTGTCCTAGCTCTCTTTACTCCAGGGGATATGCACTTCAAATAGTCAACAAATCTAACTAAAGATGGTGTTATTTCACTTTCTCCTGCCTCTAAACACTCAAACTTGAAAGTCTCATACAGGAAATTTATTTCAACCTCACTTGATTTTTCCTCTTCAATCCGACACAGTAACCTGAAGATAAAGAAAGACTGTTAAAACCAAGTTTTCTTCTGAGCTACTCGACATGTCATGGTTCAAAAAATAAGACAGTTTTTTTGTACATTTGGGGGGCCTTAGGCCTTAAAAGGCCTTCCACTAAAATAGTTGTCTTTGTGATCAGTGTAGATCAGGATCAGGCTGCACAAAACATGCAGCCTGATCTTGGTCTACACTGTCCGCTATGTTAAAACACTACAGGCAACATCTGGCTAGGAATTTACTATCACCTTTTTATGCTTTTCCCTCAATGTTTTCTACCATACTGAAAAAAAAATTCATGATTTCACCCATTACCACGTAATCCCTACTTTTGACGCCCCTGAGAAAGAAGCCTTTTGAAAACACTGTGGGAAAATGAGAAAATTACCACGTAATCCCTACTTTTGACGCCCCTGAGAAAGAAGCCTTTTGAAAACACTGTGGGAAAATGAGAAAATTCTGGTAACCAGCATTTTCTCCTTTTCCCAGTGTTTTCTACCTGCCTCAGAACAAATTACAATTTTTCAGTCACCTTTATTTTGTTGTCTGCAATGGTTTCAATTTGGACCAGTCTAAAATTTTCTCGAGTGGTAAGGAGGTAAGTTACATTTATTTATTTTGTCACCTGCAGCGCCTTTCAGTTTGGACCAGTACAAAATCATGTTGTCTAGTAAAGGGTTAACGACAAAATTTTGCCCTTGTCCAAATTGAAAGCATTTGCATTTCTGTCTTTGATAGAGTAGAAAACATTGTGGGAAAAGGAGAAAATGCTGGTTACCAGCATTTTCTCCTTTTCCCACAATGTTTTCAAAAGGCTTCTTTCCCAGATGCATCAAAACGTATTATTGTGAGGAAATGGGTTAATATTTAGTCTTTATTTCAGCCAGCCAAGTGAGACTGACTTCGATGTGGAAATGGAAGATGACGAAAACTTTGAAGATGATTTTGACAAAGTTGTAGCCAGCATCACAAGACAAGAAGAAGAAATGGTCAATTTTGATTTTCCAGTTGATTTTGATTTTAACCAATTGAAAGAAAAAATAAAAATTGAAAACGTTGTTACTACATGTCATAAGAAGATGAATGAAATTATTTCTAGATTAGAGGACTCTTCTCTTATAGCATTTGTTAAAAAACTCTTCCTGAAAATAAGAGACATCATCATTTCCACCATCAAAGACAGTGATGTTCCAAAAGGTATTGCTGAAAAGAATCTGGCCCTGTTTCTTCAGTTTATCCATAAGTACAGCACAAGTGCAGAATACCAAATGATTTCATTAATACTGTTTCAACAGGAAACAGAATTTACTGATGAGCACAAGATAATTTGTTACAAGGTTCTGGAGTTTATAAAATTGTTCTTCATTCAGAAAAAAGTGGACTTACTTCAGATACCTAGTAACAAATTGTCTAAGCGGTATGTTACAAATGCCTCAAGGGCTAGAATACGTTATGTAGCTGGGTATTGTGTTGCATCTTTACGAAGGAAGTTTGTAAAAATGCAAAGGGCCAACATATATGGTAATTCTAAACGTGCTCAAGATATATATTACACAGCAAAGTGTAAAGTGAAGATTTTGAACTTAATGAAAGAAGATGAAAACTTCTTGAAGGAGAATACCTGTGAACCTGAATCTTTGGTTGATGTAGAAAGGAGACAAAATATTAGACATGGATTGACAAATGTTGCAGACACCTCTTTTAACTTTTTTGTGCGTCTGACTGAAACTTGTTTAACTTATCTTACAAATCAAAACCTACTGAGCCAAGGTAAAAATATGTATGCTGAATGCTTCTTGAAGATTCATAATGACGAGCAGCTATTTGAATCATTTGCCTCGGCTGTAGCTCAGAGGAGTGCAAATGAAAAGCTGGAGGAATTTGTTGCACAGCAATGTACAGCAGCAGATGTACATGAAGATTTGAGCATAGTAACTGATTCATTAGTGTTACATGCAGAGCAGATAAATTGCCTTTTCAGGGAAATAGCAGAAAAATATCTGCATGTGCTCTTTTCACAGTTCCGTAAAGATGTTAAGTATGCCAGCAAGATTGAAAAGAAAATGGCGCACAGGAAACAGGTGAAAGTTAGCAAAGGGTCGAAAAAAGCCTCTGCATCTGAAAAAGCTGCCTCAAATCTGCATGTGCATCCTGTTGTCAGTCAACCCTCTGAGGTTCAGGTATCAAAAACACAAACTGCTGTAGAATCAACAGATACTGCTGTGGATTCAACAACAGAGTCTGTTGTTGAACCTCAACCTGGGACATCAGCTACAACTGATGAGTCTGATCTTTGCAAAAAGTGTATGAGTGACAGGCTAGATGAATGGATTCAATGTGATTCTTGTGATAGCTGGTTTCATCGTAAATGTGCTGGTTTGAGCAATGCCAAACTTTGGAAAAAAATCACTAAATCGACAACTAATTGGTTCTGCAGGGATTGCAAATAGGTCTATTCTAACAACAACACAATTGTCATTCACCCCTTGAAAACCAAGAGCCATCAGAGACGGGTTATGCTCCCCAAACATATGTGCTGGTCCAAATTGAAAGCACTTGCAGATGACAGAATAAATGTAACTCCAAAAATGAAATTTGTTTCCAAAAGAGCAGAAAGCATTGAGGAAAAAGGAGAAAAATGCTAGTTACCAGTATTTCCTCCTTTTCCAACAATGTTTTCAAAAGGCTTCTGTCTCAGGGTCATTAAAACCAAGGATTGTTTGTAAAGGGTTAGCTAACCCAAACCCTAATACAGTGTTTATTGATATACTTTTCAACATTTTACTCAATATTTTTGGAATAGTTAAAGGATAGACCTTGGTTGGACGGCATGGACAACACAGGCTCATGCTCTTAACCCTTTACTCCATAGATACTCATTTCTACGCATTGCTTGTAGGAGCCTTTGGAAAACATTGTGACAGAAGGTGAAATTGCTCGTGACGAGCAATTTCACCTTTTGTCACGATGTTTTCTAAGCTATCAAAAGGTGTCATATACACATAAGAAACTGCTTCATCCTTGCTGTTATTTAGGGTCAATTAGAATTACCATAGAAATGCCTTATGGGGTAAAGTGTTAAAATGATGCTTAAATGCACTAAAATGAAAATGTTTATGTCAAAAATAAAAATTTTTGAAATCTAAATTTTAATAAGCAGATCTTATAATTTTTAACAGAAATGTCTTCATTTCAGTATATCTATGCATGAAAAAAGCGGATGGACCGGGTACTTGTAGGCCGATTAGGGTTTAAATAAGTGTTCGCAGTTCCAAGAAGGTCTCTTTTTATCGTGATGGTTCAGGTGTTTGCTCTAAAATGGGTTTATTTTTTATCATTTCTCTTCTAAATATTAAGGCAATATTACTTTACCAATCAACAATCATTTTTTCTGGAGCTTTGGTATCTTGATATGTTATAAATGCCTTTTTTGGCTTGAAAGTACAATTTTCCCGCAAATCAACTTGTGTTTACTTTTTACTGTAGCCCTGTTTTTAAGATTTCCGCGTAGTAAATAAGGTACCACCTACCTCAGTTTGCTGGTCCAATGAAATTACTCGTTGCAACAGCTCTTTTTCTGTGATCACGTGACCCAATAATGGCGATGTTCAGCAGAAACTTCCCAACTTCGAGAAATGTTCGCCTGTGCATCCACTAAGAGATCGTTTTAGATTGAAAAACCGGATGTGAATGGTATAATTAATTATAACGTGTGGGACCAAGCCGTTTTTAGATGCACGTAAGCCGATTTGTTGCATTTTACGGGTGGGATTGTCTGTTACGAGGTCGTGTCCGACTTCAAGTTTTTACCATTTATTTTGACACTGCGATAACGGTGTTACGTAGGAGGTTGCTTTTAGGGAAATAATCCGGACATGAGCGTTGAGTGTAAGGACTTAGCTTCTGCCTAGAGTTTATATTACGAAAATATCATTTGGCGTTTGCGAGAAAAGGCCGTTCGAATTGGATCGGTACGAAATTCGTCCTCTGTAGAGTTCTATCCCTTGTGTATATTTATATTCAGAGATTCTGATTTTTTTCGGAAATGTCAATAATCCAGTATATTTATGCATATTAAAGTATGTTTCGAGCCCCTGTTGTATAGGAGGGTAGAATACAACATTGACATGGCCTGGTCAATGTTGTATTCTACCCTCCCTGAGTGCCCTACATCACCACCCTGAAAGAAATTTGTCCCTATTCTGCCACCCTGAAAGAATTCATTTTTACAAAAATACCCAGAGTCTCTACCCTGAGAGGGATTTAGCATTCAAAATGGCGGCCTTATAACTGACAGTCTGGGGAAAAATCCACCCAAAGAGACTACCCCGAGTGGAATTTTTCTGCAAAAAAGGGAAAGTTAAGGGAAAGTAAAGGGTAAGCCTGATCACTGAGTTGGACTTAGTTTTTTTCTTCACCTATGTATGATTTTTTTCTAAATGTCTGAGCACTGAGTTGGATTTAGTCTTTTTCTGCAAAATATGGATGATTTCTCTTTCTAAATGTCTGAACATTGAGTTGGACTTAGTTTTTTTCTTCACCTATGTATGATTTTTCTTTCTAAATGTCTGAGTACTGAGTTGGACTTAGCCTTTTCTGCAATTATGAATGATTTCTCTAAAAGACTGAGCACTGAGTTGGACTTAGTTTTTTACCCATATGCTATTAGGATTGCTTTATTGTTTACTTCTATCCACTACTTGGCCTTTAAGTGGTTTCTCTCTAAAAGCCTGATCACTGAGTTGGACTTAGTTTTTTCACCCTATGGATGATTTTTCTCTTTCTAAATGCCTGAGTATTGAGTTGGACTTAGTTTTTTTCACCTATGATTGAATTCTCTTTTCTAAATGCCTAACCATTGAGTTGAATTTAGACTTTTTTACCCTATGAATGATTTCTCTTTCTAAAAGGCTGAGAGCTGTGTTGGACTTAGACTTTTTTTACCCTATGGATGATTTTTCTCTTTCTAAAAGCCTGATCACTGAGTTGGATTTAGTCTTTTTCTGCAAAATATGGATGATTTCTCTTTCTAAAATGTCTGAACATTGAGTTGGACTTAGACTTTTTTACCCTATGATTGAATTCTCTTTTCTAAATGCCTAACCATTGAGTTGAACTTAGACTTTTTTACCCAATGAATGATTTTCTTTCTAAAAGGCTGAGCGCTGTGTTGGGCTTAGACTTTTTTACCCTATGAATGATTTCTCTAAAAGCCTGATCATTGAGTTGGACTTAGTTTTTTTCTGCAATTATGGATGATTTCTCTTTCTAAATGTCTGAACATTGAGTTGGACTTAGTCTTTTTTTCTTCACCTATGTATGATTTTTTCTTTTCTAAATGTCTGAGCACTGGGTTGGACTTAGTCTTTTTCTGAGTTTTTTTACTCTTTGCAGTGTAACTCTCTGGAGTGTAACTCTTTTGGAGTGCAACTCTTCTAAAAGAAGTTTGACAATTTGAAGAAAATGACAATTTGAAGAAAGATAGAACTTTCGTGGTAGATGGTTAGTCCTGAAAAGGACTGTTGGGTTAGCTCTGAAAAGAGCTGTGACAATTTGAAGAAATGACAACTTGAAGATAGAACTTTCGTCTGACAGCTTGAAGATAGAACTTTCGTCTGGCATCTTGAAGATAGATATTTCGTGGTAATGGTTAGTCCTGAAAAGGACTGTTGGGTTAGCTCTGAAAAGAGCTGTGACAATTTGAAGAAATGACAATCTGAAGATAGAACTTTCGTCTGCCAGCTTGAAGATAGATCTTTCGTCTGACATCTTGAAGATAGATCTTTCGTGGTAGATGGTTAGTCCTGAAAAGGACTGTTGGGTTAGCTCTGAAAAGAGCTGTGACAATTTGAAGAAATGACAACTTGAAGATAGAACTTTCGTCTGACAGCTTGAAGGTAGAACTTTCGTCTGACAATTTGAAGAAATGACAATTTGAAGAAAAGAGAGAACTTACGTCTGACAATTTGAAGAAAGGTAGATCTTCCGTGGTAGATGGTTAGCCCTGAAAAGGGCTGTTGGGGTGGTCCTAAAAAAAGGACCTGGTTTGGAGGTTGTGTTTTTAAGCACAACCTCCAACCTTTCTGCAGGCTGGGCAGCTACTTGCTGCCCGCCTCTTTAGCCTCTTTAGCTCCTGAGCATCTAGATTATATTGAAGTGTGAACGGTGGTTCATCGTCATCGTTCCAGTCTTCCGTCGATGGTACTGTGAACTCTTTTTTCTTTCCGTCCTTTTTCACCGATACCTGGGCGAGTTCCCAAAAATCCATGTTTCTCAATGCGCACTCCATTGCTGCAGCTTGAAGAAAATGAACGATGTGCGGGAAATGACGCTGGGTTTTATAGCTTTACATGAGGATTGAACTAGTTGACCCATGACGTCATTTTCTCCTATGTTTTTCCCGCGTCGGCGTTCCATGCTGTTTTTGGCTCCAAATTAATGTTATCCAATCAGAATTAGCGTTTTATTTCTAATGCTAAATGTTTTATTGTTGACCAACCCGTGGTTTTGTTGCATTTTTTCTTGTTCGGGGATAGAAACAAGAGGGCCATGATGGCCCTGTATCGCTCCACTGGCTATTAAGTAAAAACACTACAAGCCAAACATTACAATATTCAGCAAATTGATTTCAAACACGAGGACATGCAAACATTTTTCTATCTTATCCTACGAGAAAGTTGTGATCCATGGGCAAAGCCAATTTTGATCGCAAAGCTATAATTATTTGAATCCTGGTGGAGGTCCACAATATAAAGCTCCATACCAAATAATTCAGTTCTTGAATGTTATAAACAAGAAGATTTTCAAATTTTTCTCAATGAAAAGCCCTGTAAAACATGAAACCCATGAGACAGGGCTAAATCTAATAGCCTTAGTCTTTATAATGGTTAGTAACATGATGACTTAAGATAGTTTTCATTACAAAAGCCCATGTAAAACTGGTGACCTTGTGTTCCGTGGTGTGGGGACAAACTTGGGTCAAGGACTATAATTTGGGCCCTCCTTGTAGAGGCCCACTAGATAAAGCTACATGCAAAATTTGGTAGACCCCATGGCTATTATTTGAAGGAACTTGGTAGAGGCCCACTAGATACAGCTACATGCCAAATTTGGTAGCCCTAGGCCTTACAGTTTCAGAGAAGAAGATTTTTGAAAATTTTCTATATTTTTCAGTTTTGTTGCCATGGCAACCAGAGTTTTTGAAGGAATAAAATTCTGTCATGGGATTCTGAAGAAGACCATGGCAGGATCATTTCTTTGAAGTTTCATCAAAATTGGATAAGTAGTTTCAGAGATGTTTGAAATAAAAGTTAATGCACGCACGGACAGATGGACGGATGGACCTTCAGTGCCAGTAAAAAACAAGTATATACATCAATCTCAGTTTGAAATATATCTTTTTAACCTATTACCAGACAATCCCTACTTTTGATGACCCTGAGAAAGAAGGCTTTAGAAAAGCATTTTCTCCTTTTCTTACAATGTTTTCTACTGTTCACAAAACAAATTTCAAATTTTCAATCATTTTTATTTTGTCGTCTGCAAGTGCTTTCGATTTAGACAAGCCTAAAATATTATCGTTTGGTAATGAGTTACATGTGTGCTAACAATTGTCATAATAAATCACTAAGATTTTTTTTCAAACTTATTTTATTAATACTTTTTCTAAGCTAGTCATCATCAAACAGTAGACATGGTGTATTAATATGAACACTTCATAGTTTGTAAACACAGTCAGATATGTGGAGGATAATTTTTTGTTTTGGTGTATGATTGAAAATTCTTTTATTGAGTTGAAACAAATGCTAAAAGCTCCCCTTGAGCACGTTGTGCTCAAATGAGCTAAAAAGTTAACATACGGATGGACGCACAACGGACAACGGGCCATAACATAAGCCTGCTGGCCTTCGGCCAGTGGAGCTAAAAAACTTGTCTAGCACCAATCATGTATCACTGCAGCTTGATAATCAAGGGAGGTAAATAGTAACGAACTTTATCTTTCATAAAAAGAGTTATTTCCCTTGATTAATGTTTAAATTGAAGTGACAATATTTTGAAGCCCATGTTAAACTTGCGATCCCTGGAATGAAGGCAATTTTGACCCCAGACCTACAATATGAAACTAGAATGTGTGGTTATAAACAAAAAGATTTTTTAATCTTGCCCAATAAAAAGTCATGTAAAACAAGTTTGCTGAATAAAAGGCCCTGTAAAATATGTGATCCATGACACAGGTTTATCAAGTTTTTACTATAAAAGCCAATGTAAAACTTGTGACCCCTGGTGTGGAGTCAAACTTGACCCCCAAAGTTAAAATTTGGGCCCTCTTGGTAGAGGCCCATTATATAAAGTTACATGCAAAATTTGGTAGCCCTAGGCCTAAATATGGCTATGTACAAGTAGATTATTAAAGTTTCCTTATATAAGACCATGTAGAACTTGTGACCCCCTGGGGTGGGGCTACATTTGACCCCCTGGGCTATAATTTGGGCATCCTTGATAGAGACCCCCTAGATAAAGCTAAATGCAAAATTTGATAGCCCTAGCCCTTATAGCTAGATGCGAAAGATTTTCCTATATAAGCCCGCCCATGTAAAACATGTTACCCCCCGGAGCGAAGTCAAATTTAACCCTCGGCTATAATTTGGACACCCTTGGTACAGGTCCACTAGATAAAGCTACATGCCAAATTTGGTCGCCCTAGGCCCCATGGCTAGGTCAAAGAAGAATTTTAAAGTTCTCCCTATATAAGCTCATGTAAAACTTGTTATATAAGCCCATGTAAAACTTGTTACCCCCGGGCAGGGCCTAATTTGACCCCAGGGCTATAATTTGAACAATCTTGGCAGAGGTCCACTAGATAAAGCTACATGCCAAATTTGGTAGCTCTAGGCCCTATGGCTAGGTAGAAGAGGAATTTTAAAGTTCTCCCTAAATAAGCCCATGTATAACTTGTAACCCCCGGGGCGGGGCCAATTTTGACCCCAGGGCTATAAATTGAAGAAACTTGGTAGAGGTCCACTAGATAAAGCTACATGCCAAATTTGGTAGCCCTTGGCCTTACGGTTTCAGACAAGAAGATTTTCAAAGATTTTCAAAATTTTTCAGTTTTGTTGCCATGGCAACAAGAGTTTTTGAAGGAATTAAATTCTTTCAAGAAATTCTGAAGAGGACCATGGCAGGATCATTTCTGTGAAGTTTCATCAAAATTGGATGGGTAGTTTCAGAGAAGAAGACGTTTTAAAAAAAAGTTAACGCACGGACGGACGGACGGACGGACGGACTACGGACAACAGGCCATGACATAAGCCCGCTGGCCTTCGGCCAGTGGAGCTAAAAACTAGAGTTTTGACTATTCTATGACTTTTTTGATTGTAAATCTTTTGAGTTTTGACAATTTGAAAAAAAGATAGAACTTTCGTGGTAGATGGGTAGCCCTGAAAAGGGCTGTTTTGTTTTGGAGGTTGTGTTTTTTTCGTCTCACTTTGTTTTTTTCCACTTCTAATGGCAGCACCCGAAATTCGCTTGGCAAATGGGGCATGCTTCAACTCTTTTTCTGATCACCATTGTTCCATTATCGAAAGTAATCTTTCTCCCAAATTCGATATCAACCAAAATGATGTCAGGCGTTGTCTTTAGAAAGAGTTGAAGTAATCTTTCGCCGAGATCTTTGTATGGCTGTGTTATACGTTGTAGTTGGTTTTGTTCCTCCTCTCCTACGAGATGAGTGTTTAGTTGTAATAACTGTTGACCTGCATTTAGATACTCTTGGAGAGCCTCACGTAGTTGATGATTTACCTCCTCCATATTGATATTGTTTCCGAATATTGACACTGCTTTCGAAGTGATCGTTAGCTGAGAGCCAAAAATGGTGATTGTATGAAAATAACGCTGGGCTTTATACGTTTAAGGAGGATTGAAATTTTTAAAGAGCTCGGACCTGGCAGAAAGCACATACATTTTTTCCATGCTACGTTTCATGCTAATATAGCAAAAAAGTTATGAGACGCTGTATGGAAAAAATGTAGACAGAACAAGTCTTTGGGGAAAAACAGAATGAAGAGCTCTATTGTTTTTTTGAACTTTTATTTATTGAACTTTTATTTACTGAACAGAACTAAACAATGAAACATTTTTTGCAATGCATCATAAAAATTTTCTTGACAATGAAAAAAATTTCTTGACAATGAAAAATTCATAAGGAAACATTTTTTACAATACAGCATAAAAAACAATTTCTTAACAATGAAAAAATCACAATGAAATATTTTTTTCGCAAAGCATCATAAAAAATTTCTTGACAATGAAAAAAAATCACACTGAAATATTTTTACAATACACCATAAAAACAATTTCTTGACAATGAAAAAAAAATCACACTGAAATATTTTTTCGCAATGAATTATTTACAATGAATTATTTGCAAAACAATATATAACAATTTTTTTACAATGCAAATTCGCAAACACCACGAGTTTCACATTTGTTTTCATATTCCTACCGTTTTGTTGTTTTTTCTTGGTTGTTTTCGCGCTGTCTTTGGTTTTTTCGGGATCTTGAAATCAACGTGATTATCAATGTTTTTCCCGTATTTGCCCTGGCCTGTCAATATTGGTGTAGTTGGTTTTTGATCAACTCGCTGTTTCTTGTGGAGATGGGTATCGTCTTCCTCAGATTTCCGCTTTGTTGTTTTTCTTGGTTGTTTTTCCTCTGGTTGTTTTTTCTTTGGTTGGTTTTTCTTCACAACACTTACAATAGAGTCCACTAACTTGTGAAGATTGGATTTATCAAAGTCGAACTCCACAGGGATCTTCACAGGAGTTGTTGAAATGCACTGATCCTGCTGGCGTAGTACCTCGATATTTCTACTGAGCTGATCAGTACTTGCGCTTAAAGTTTTAATTTCCTCCAAATGTCTGTTTAAAGTCTCCAGCTGATCTATGATCCGGGCCATCATGCTATCTTGTTTCAAATTTAGCTGCTTTACCTCTTCATAAATGTTGTCCAGCACCGTCGCTGGGATGATGGTTGTTGAATTTAACTCCGGTGACGGATTGATGATTGTCGAATTTATAACTGATGAAAGAACGTCTCCATTGTTTTCCACTGGTGGAAAATCGTCCAAGTTGATTTCATCTAAGTTGTGCTTCATAATGAAACTGCTTCTGAATATTGATACTGCTTCCGAAGTGATCGTTAGCTGAGAATCAAAGAAATGGTGATTGTATGAAAATAACGCTGTTTTATACGTTTACAGAGGATTCAGATTTTTAGAGTGCGGACCTGACGGAAAACACTGGGATTGTACTGTGTGACATTGAACTGGGAGTGGTGAAAAAAACACCGATATAACCGTCGATTTGAATGCACAATGTTAATGAAACGCCGACGCGGGAAAAACATAGGAGAAAATAACGTCATGGGCCAACTAGTTCAATCCTCCTGTAAAGCTATAAAGCCCAGTGATATTTTACATAAAATCATATTTGTTCCAGAATGGTTCGAATTCTTGTATGCCCTCACTGTGCAAGCAGATGTCAGATAGAGTGTGGAAAATGTTTTACTATACTCGAGTATCTTGGTCAGAAACATAACTGCCAAGATCCAGATGAAGGATTTTACGATGATGATGAAGGTTCGACGATTTGCTGTGAACACTGTGGGTGTGAAATCATCCCAGTGGATTGGGCGGAGGAATCGTAGAGCTGGATGTCAATGTGAGATCCTTCAAAAAAGCCCTTTTCAGGGCTAACCATTTAGCACGAAAGATCTTTTTCAAATTGTCAAAAGTAAAAAGACTTACAGTCACAACTAGAAAAAAGTCACAACTAGAAAAAAGTCAAAAGTAAGAAGTAATTATTTTATATTTTTTATTTCAAAAAGAACTTATGTACAATGAAAAAATCAAATCATGAACTGTAAAGACAAAAAATGAATGAACTGTAAAGACAAAAAAATGAATGAACTGTAAAGACAAAAAATGAATGAAAAAATCAAGTCAGTCTTTTTGTTTAAATTCAATATTGTGTTGAAATCTTTTTTCACTCAGTATGTTTTTCTTTTTTCTTCGGAATGTCAGATTCACATTTGGTTTTACGTTTTCTTTTCCTATCGTTGGTTTTTAATACCACATCTGGACAGATTTTATCCTCGTGTTTTGTTGATTTGCAAAAGAAACAGTTCTTTGTTACTCGTTTTTTCTTCTTTTCGTTGTTTTGCTGTTTTTCCTCTCCGTACGAGCAACCCGGTTCTGCAGAAAATTCGTTGTTTTTTAGATCCAAAGTTTGTTGTTTTCTTAGATCCAAAGTTTGTTGTTTTCTTAGATTTTTTCGTAATGTCTCTAAATCATCTGAATCGCTGATAGCCGTTGTGTCGCTCTGCATGTCTACGATCTGAGTTTCAACCGATGAGGATGTAGCTTGTGGTGAACTTTTTTTCCATGTATTTCCACTGCTGAATGAATTTAGTGTCCCGACGTTGTAAAACGATGGTAAAATCTCAATGTCATGACTGTGTGGATTCACGTAGACAAAAACAAATGTTCCTATCTGATTTTCTTTTTCTGGATATTCTTTGGCCCAATGTCCTGCTTCGTTGCATGTAAAAACAAATATTTGTTCTCTCGCCATTCACACCATATCGTTTGTCAATCGTCGCTTGATCCAAAACTCTGTATCTGGTAGTACAGCGTATAGAGTTATTTATAAAAAGCTTTACTAGACGCTGACGTAGTGTACCTCTACCCAATGGTCTATTTATAGCAACAGACGCTGTCATACTAAACGGCGTTTCCACTGAGTTGGCACGGTGTTGTTTAAGTTCCCAGAGTGCCAACATTTTGTTTAAATTCAATATTGTGTTGAAATCTTTTTGAATCGGTGATATCCGTTGTGTCGGACTGCATGTCTACGGTCTGATTTTCAACCGGTGATATTGTAGTCTGTAGTGAACTTGATTTCCATGTATTTTCGTTGTAGAATGAATTTAGTGTCCCGACGAATTTCGTATGTTGGAGAGCGGTATCATTGTAAAACGATGGTGAAATTTCGATGTCATGACTGTGTGGGTTCACGTAGACAAAAAACAATTGTTCCCGTCTGATTTTCTTTTTCTGGACAATTTCTGGACCAAATGTCCTGCTTCGTTGCACGTAAAACAAATATTTGTTCTCTCACCATTCATCCGACATCGTTTGTCGAGCGTCGCTTGATCTAAAACTCTGTAGCTGATAGTACAGCGTATAGAGCTATTTATAAAAAAAAAAACGCTTTACTACTAGACGCTGACGTAGTGTACCTCTACCCAATGGTCTATTTATAGCAACAGACGCTAACATATTGTGATCTAAGCCCCTGTCACACTAAACGGCGTTTTCACTGAGTTGGCACGGGGCCAACTTGATTTGGAAATCGGCGTACGCCTATTTTCGCCGATTTCTACTTCCGGTACTGGCGCAAACACTTTATTCGGCTCGCCTTCGCCTCCGGGGGACGCCGATCGTGCCGGGTTGTGGACACCGGCGAGAAGGCGAACAAAATGGCGGACAATTCCAGGTGAGGACAATTTACATTTCTGATTTTTGTTATTTTTGCTTGTATATCTAACGTATTTGTCATATCAGTTACTTTTGATAGCAACGGGAAATGTGGAACCGAACTGCATTAAAATTCGCTCTAAATGTGGACGAATATGCTATTAGCGTTAGTCAAAGAACAAATTGATGTTTCGCCCTCGCTTAATCTCGATCCGAAGGGGAGCTCCGATGTGTTGTTTTGATTTTTTTCTACACTTACGGGGACCAATCACAAAAATAGCATCGGGGCAAGCCTTCAGACTGAAGGTAGCCCTCGCTTTGCCATGTGTTGAAAAGTGATTAGCTTTTCCTCAGTGAACTGATACGAATTTATGTTGATAGTTGACCCTGATATTTTTTCTTATAGCTTAGATTTACGTCGAAATAGTATTTACTTTACAATTGTGGTGAATATTTTTCAGAGTGTCAGTTATTTTGAGAAAAGGTGAAATGGACAAGTTTGTCACGTGTTCAAGGGAGACAGCGGCACTACTAACGTCGCCCACGACAGGTTGGTAAATTCAGTTTCTTTTCTCAAAATACCTTCTTGAAACAAATCGGATCAAAACATTGTATCCTGTAACTTGAATGGAAAAACATTACTTTAGATGCTGGTAAACCGTCTTGTGTTTAGGAACTGTCTTGTCGGGTCTGGGAACTTTCTTGTTTCCCCTTATCCGTTCTCTGGGCTGAACAGTCTTGGAACGACGCCTTTTTGCCTTTGGCCAAACAGGGATCCACTAATACCATTTTCAACAATTTATTTAATTTCTGTCTTGGATCAAAGCCACAACGTCCTGTTCCTAAGACTACCAGGGGATTAAACCCATACCAGACAATCTTGTGTTTTAACAATCCTTGGGTAGATGACTTTAGCAAGTATGGGAAAAGAAGAAAATGATGGTAACAAGCATTTTCTCTTCTCTCAAAGTTCTCTAACCTTTCAAATGCTCAGTCCAATTGTCATCCATAAATGCCTTCAAATCGGGTAAGTCTGAAGAATTTGTTGTGGTTTGAGGAATGTCTTTTCTGTCTTTGTGTTATCCCAGGGGAAAAATGACCTTCGTCATATGTAAACTTGTAACTCTTCAAAATGAAACTTTTCTTCTTGGTAACACTTAAGATTGCAGATTGGATATATGACTATGAGCAAGTACAATATAGTAAATCAACTAGGATGTTTTTTTTTTTTTTTGTAGATCCTCACGTCAAACAGCAAATATGCGATTATTTGTCAGGTGGAGTTGAAACTACAGACAGTCAAAAACCTGAGACCAGTGTGTCGTCGGAGGTTGCTAAACATTCCAATGATGAATTAGGTATTTTTTTTACAGATTTTGTATTGAACATTCTGTAGCTAAGATTTGCACCAAATGATGAAGATTCACAGATTTCTGTCACAATTTGACAGGGTCTGTCAGCTGACTTCATGATTTTTTTTCACTGAAATTAGTTTTTGTAACACTTTTGCTGTGGGTTCAACATGCAGGATTTTACCATGTAGTTCAAATGTTAATACATTGTATATGTATCTGTATCAAAACCATTTGTTGTAGATTTTTTAATTTTGTGATATTAACTAGATATGATAATTTCTGAACATGTAAAGTCTTCTGATATAGTCTTAAAGTTCCATAGCATTAAATAAGAAGACCTGAAGGTCTTGCTTGATATCCCCTGTCAGTCAATATCTTCAAAAGGTGATTGGATGTTATTGTTAGTGAACTACATTTGGTTAAAATGTTTTGATTCCCCATTTTGCGAGTATTTTCAGTATTGTGTGATTTTAGAACTGCATTTTGAGGAAATGCAGTCCTAACAAAAAAAGGGCTAGAAAAATGGAATAGATGGAACATTTGTTCTTTTCTGTGAAAGATCATAATTTATTTCATCTTATGAACATCATAAGGTAAAATTTTCATTTTTGGCTCTGCAACTTATGAAAATATTAGCATACACATGTTCACAAAATGAAATAAATAAAAAAAACAGATATCCAAACTTATACCCAGCAATATGTTTCTTTTAAGACACTGCAGAACAGTCTGAGTGTAAATCAGTAGCTTCAAGTTGGACACCGTCTGCCGAAAAACTGCTCCTTACAAAGCTAAAAGAAACTGAAGACTCGAAATCAGTGATGCGTAACAAATGGAAAACGATTGCCTCAGAGGTCAACAAATACAATTACAATTTCTCAGCCGAGCAATGCCGCCTAAAGATAAAATGTATGAAAGAGAAATTTGAAAGGAACAAAAAGAAAAGGAATACATCAGAGGAATCACCTGCATCAACTGACAATGATGAGCTGGAAGAAATCTTTGAAACATTTCCAGATTCAAATCCAAAGTGTATTATAGAGTCAGGAACGAAAAAGGAGCCAGTACCTTCATCATCTAATTGCAAAGGCAAAGAAATGAAGAGGCCCGTATCACCGGGAAGCAGTGATGATTGTAACCTTGGGGAACCTGGTATCCTTGTTAGACTGCTGTATATGTTTGTCATGTTTTTATATGTTGGTCTGACTATTCTAGGAATACCAAGCGTTTTTTTTTTTTCACCCTTCCAAATCTGCATCGCACCTAAGATAAAAGTGTTTGACTAAGGGGAAATTTAATCTAGTTCACTGCTTTGATTGGACTCTCAGTAATTGTGGCTTCATTTTTTAAGCTAATGCAATTGGGGCAAAATTTGCCAAACCTTCCTTCCATGGCATTTGTATTTTAGCAAGACGGAAGAAAAATTGAACTTTTTCCTCATACAGATTCCTTTGAAAACTTTCAATCATAATCTCTTGAAAAAATTGTGGGAATATGCAAAAGTGCTTCTACAGATTCCATTAACTCCTTACCACAAAATCCCAACTTTTAACGACCCTGAGAAAGAAGCCTTTTGAAGACATTGTGGAAAAAGAGGAAAATGCTGGTAACACAATGTTTTCTACTCATCACAATAAAAAGTTCACATTTTCAGTCATTTTTATTTTGTCGCCTACAAATGCTTTTAATTTGGACCAGTCTAAAATTTTGTTGTTTTGGTAAAGAGTTAATTGAATGGTGTTTTACACCACTTTCAATATTATTTCATTCATATCACAGGGACAGCTCACAAAATTTATGCATTTCCTGGATTTCACCAGTACTTGGCTTTGGCTCTGAAGTGTCTTGCTCAGGGACACTCCTTTGAAAAGCCTAGTGGATCCATCGAGACTGGAACCTGGCGCCTCAGGTCATGAGCCCTACTGCTGGGTGTACATGACCCCATGGATTCCTTTAAAATCAGTGAACCAACAACTTTTGAAAGCATTGTTCTTCTTCCTAAATGTTTTTGAAAACCCACAAACATAGTTAGATTTTTCTCCTGTATTTACTTCCTGCAAGTTGCAAAATGAAAGAGTCGACGAACTGCAAACAAAGAAATGGGTTTATGAGGCAATGTAGTTTTTGTCATTGTCAGTTACAGATACCGCACCAAATGTGAAGAAACCAAGACGTTCAGTCGATGTTATGAAAGAGTTAATTGTGGAAATAAGCAGAGCTAGAGAGGATGCTGCAGAAAAGAGACATAAATAAAAACTTGAGATGGTCAACTCGCTAATTGGTGCGCTGAAAGAAGTTGCAAAGAAGTAGACTTTGACAATGAAGTATACTCTATGTTTTATGGTCCCAGGAAATGAGAGAAAGTGCTGTGTATAAGGTTACAATCACAAATGTATGCCTAAAGTAAACATATTTGGTGTTCAAAATGCCAGGGAATTTAACTGATACTATTTCAAAGTCTGGCAGTTATTACAAGTCTGACAATCTGCCAAAGTATAGTCAAAGCAAGTTCCAGTCATTGCTAGAAGAAGCAATTTTTAAAGTAGAATTATAAGTTGGCAACTTTAATTCTTGTTTAAAATTGGCTGTTCTAGCCTTGATTAAAATTTGGATCCACCATATCTTAGCAGGTTGTCAGACTTGTAATAACTGCCATGGTCATAACTATTTCCAAACAACAAGTTTTAGACTCTTCAGGTTCAAAACACCTGCAGAAGACAAATTCAAAATAAATACACTTGAGCTTTAGGTCTCTAATAGGGTACGAAACATTATGGGAAAATGAGAAAATTCTGGTAACCAGCATTTTCTCCATTTCCTACACTATTTTCAAACGCCTTCTTTTCCAGGGTTGTAAAGACCTAGTATTGTTTAGTAAAGGGTTAAATGGTATGAGTAAACTTTAGTGCCTACATTTTTAACGCTGATTTGTTCACTTCTGGCAAACATTGCAACTTCCGTAACACTAGAACATTCGGTTATAGGTAAAATGCCTTCACAAGAACAAATTGAAAACATGACAAAATTCAGTAGGATATGCCTTTATCAAGGCATAATCAAACATGGTCTGACTGCCTGTATATTTTCAATGTTTTAACTTTTTCCTTACTGTTGACAAGAGAAGAAGCTTTTGTGGAAAGTGCAGATCATGATCAGACTACAAAACACGCAGTTTGATCTTTGATATACACTCTCCACTTTTCTTTTCAATGTTTTAACTGAACTGTATCGTAAACTTGCAGCAGAACTGTATTTTTAGCCATTAAGAGGTAAGGGAATGAAAGAGTTAAACCTTACAGATATAATCCGAATCGGAATCTTTATTGAATTATACATACACATGTATATCATCATATACAGAATAATTTTACAAATGTCATGGTACTTAACCCTTTACCACATAACAAAATTGTAGCCATGTCCACATTGAAAGCATAATTGTGCAGGTGACATATTAAATGTTGCTCAAAACATAAAGCTTTGTCATTGAAAAGAAAGAAAACACTGTGGGAAAAGGAGAAAATGCTGGTTACCAGCTTTTTCTATTTTTCCCACAATGTTTGCAAAAGGTCTCTCCCTCAGGGTATTTAAAAGTTGGGATTGTGTGGTAAAGGATTAATAGAGTCTTTCTCTCACACATACTCTCCCAAACTTACATACTGGTAAATAAATCTACCAGCATTTAAGAACGAAAGAAAAACTTGTGGACTAAGTATGATTGTTTAAGTATTATGTCTTGTTTCAACTTGTTTGTACTGGCTGATCATTGAAAAACTGAAAAAAAGGAGATATTTCTCACAAGATTTTTTTTTTTTTCATTTTCCATCTGTGCTTTCTACTGTTTCAAACAACTGAGATTCATTTGTGTCAATTTTATCAGTCGTCTGGAAATGCTTTCAGTTTGACACTTGGATGCAATCTAAAACTGATTATTTATTACCATGTAAGTTAGTCAGTTTGGCTATGAAAATTTGTGTCTTGTGTGTACTTCTACTACCACTTTAACTCTTTACCAGACAACAAAGTTTTCACACTTACACAAATTGAATGCATTTGCATACAGCAAAAGTAAATTGATATGACTGAAAATTGAAATTTGCTTTTGGAAGGGTAGAAAACATTGTGGAAAAAGGAGAAAATGCTGGCTACCAGCTTTTTCTCCTCTTCCCACAATGTATTCAAGAGGTTTTTTTTTCTTGGGATCATGAAAAGTGGATTTTTTTTTTTTTACACTTTTTCCAACAGTTTTCAGTAAGTTTTTTTTTTTGTAAGGATTGTTAAATCTTGTGATTGTGTGGTAAGGGTTAAATCTCAAAGACATGGTGTTGTGTTTCTTTCTGAAAGAGAAAAAGGATTTCATCTTGCTTTATGCTGTAGAAACTGTAGTACTTGCATTCTTGTGTATTAACTCTTTCACTACTAGCCCCGCCCGGGTGGCTCAGTGGTGAGCGTGTCGGACTCATGACCTGGTGGTTGTGAGTTCGATACCCGGTTGAGGCGAACTTTCTTTCCGGCGTATTTTCGCCTCTCACCTCTGCTGAAGCATGTGAGAAAAGTAGTCGGTGGCTTTGGAAAGATAGTTGTGTTAGTACTGGTGTGAGAAAGCCAGGAAACACATGTACGTCACCGACCGCCATGATATGACCTTAGCTGTTAAAGTGGCGTTAAACCCCAATACAACCAACCAACTTTCACTACTAACTCAAGAAATTACATGTTTTTTCCGAGCTCTAAAAATAGATTTCTGCTGCCATTTAAAACGACATTCATCATAGCTTAAAAATAGAGTAGCGGACAGCATAGATCAAGATCAGACTGCACGTTCTGTGCAGTCTGATCTTGATCTACGCTGTCTGCAAAAGGTAGTCAAGTCATCATTAGTAGTGAAAGAGTTAAGAGTAAAGAAATATTTCCTGCAAAAAATTGCTCATTGTAAGGCACTGACATTTTAATGCATACTTGAACTGTATCAAAATGTTAATTATCTAGGCAACTTTCTTGTGAACATCTTTAGACATTATAATTCTCATGTTGATTGAACTTTCTGTCATCAGATTAATTTACACTTGATGTGAAGGATATGATTCCATTATGATTTTTTGTTAAGTTTCAGTTTTAGCAAACTGTTGGCACAGTGTAAATGAAAACTAGTTTTCAGTTACAGTTATATTATAGCATTTATCAAACTCTGGCAAACATCAGTGAAAGGTAAACCTTGTTTAAAGGTATAGATTATGGGTATGCGAGTATTTTGGTCAAAATTTGACATTTCAGTATTTTATTTGGCTCCTATTAAGACAAAAATTGCACCACTTTCATTTATAATAAACAGTAAATCATGTTTACGTACATTATAACTTGAAAGTGCTGTGTAGCATTTTATGATTTTCCAAACAAATTCAATATGATAGATGTCAAACTCCATATATAGCTTTTAATGCTGTATAATGTCTTGCGAAGATTAGAACTTAACCAAAAAAATTGCGAACAAAATATTTTTATGTAGATTACCTACATCTACCTGTTTTAATTTTGTTCTGTAAGTATACAAATTTAGGAAGTCATTGTAGCATTGTGACTGATTTAATATGGTAGTTTGACATTACATTTCTGGACTTTTTTTTTGCCAGATTGCAAAACGAATGAAAAGTTTCGTACCATCTGTCAGTCTCATTCAAAGTCAATATCAGCATTACGTTAGCTGACCCGCCTTTAGTTATTCGAGATTTGTTATTCTGTTTAAAGATTTTATTGAGTTTATTTTTGTTGATTCGTTAAATCTGTGTAACAGATTATGTTAATAACTTCATGTGACATGAATAAACAAAAAATTATTGGTGTTATTTTAAAATATGGGTCAGTATTTTTGTGTTTAATTTCTTATCAATGTATGAATTGATTTACTCAGTTCACAAGCAGTTCTTTGAATGGCTTTGCTTCTTCATAGCCATATACAGACATAGCTACTGGTTGAGGATTGTATGGTGTATAAAGCAGTTTTCAACATTGTTTCAGTTATATCTTGGCAGCCAGTGCACCTATCCATGCTTTCTAGGATTTTTTTTACCAGTACTCCACACAATAATCTTTTCAAGCCACTGGCTGCTTTACTACATAACTCTCACCATGATCACTGGTGAGAGAGATTTGCATCCCGTCACTTGTATTATCATCAATTCTTGGAAAGAAATTGGCTGGGCCAGCGAATGAACCAGCTACCCTGTTATAAAATCCTGTATGCCAGCTACATGGGCTCAACCCTGGTTGAGGAGATGAAGTGTTTGACTTTACTATAACATAACCCATTACTTTAATGCTGTGGGTTTGAATCATGGCAGGGTAACTTGGATTTTTCATTTTTTTAAATCTTTACCTCACAATCCTGAATTTTAACAATCCTAGGAAGAAGGCTATTGAAGACATTGTGGAAAAAGGAGAAAAATGTAGCATTTTATCATTGCCCTACATTGTTTTCTACCCAATGATAAAAAATGTCGCATTCTGAGTACAATTGTCAAAAGCAAATGCTTTCAATTTAGACAAGGTAAAATTTTGTCTTGGGGGTTAGGAGTTAAGGAAAATGATCAGCTGTATAGCTGGTCCTCTGTTCACTTACGGTTTTTCCCACTTATTATATGGAACATTCTGCTTTATGGCTGAAAAACTGTCAGCCGCGATAAACACTACAACAACAGCAACCTACAACAACAGCAACCTAACTGTGCGCTAAAATTTAAAGAAATTCTTACCCTTAAAACACAAACCTGTATTTAAGGTGTCTGCAGTATTAATCTGAAATCATTGAATGAAAAAGAGGAACTATTCATTATGAACAATTTCATCTGTTCCTCCAATGTTTCCTACTCTTTATTAAACCTTTGATTAACCCTTTCCCAAACGACAAATTTTGGACTGGTCCAAATTGATAGAGTTTGGCTTTGCAGATGACAATTTCAAATTTGATGAAAATGGCAGAAAGTTATCAAAAAGGGTAGAAAACACTGTGGAAAAAGGAGAAATTGCTCGTTATGAGCAATTTCTCCCTTTCCCACAGTGTTTTCAAAAGACTTGTACTGCAGACACGTGAAAACCAGGGCTTGTTTGGGAAGCGTTAAACTCATTTGTGCTAATTCTAAATGGGTTTTCTGCAGATGGTTTCAATGTGCAACAATCTAACTATAGACCGATAAGTGCATACAGTGTGACAATATCACAATGAATGGTAATTTGAAGTTTTCAAAATCATGTATTTTCATCTCGGCATGCTTTAGATGACCAATACTGAAAACTGCACTACAATGTCGGCAGGCAGAGAATACACTATTGGCTATACAGCACAATCTGACTCGGTGTCATATTACCATTTATTTTTTACAACCTGTTTGTTATCTGATGTCTCTTGAGTTGACCTTGTGCATCATTTTCCAATACTGGCAAATTATCAGCTTGGGCATTACCTTCATCCTCTAACATATTTTCTAAACCATCATGTTCCAAAATGCAGATATTGTGTAGAACACAAGCCCCCACAATTATTTGGCAGATTTCTTGAACTGATTTAATATTAATATATTTAAGTCTCCGGCACCGTCCCTTCAGCATTCCGAATGCCCTTTCAATGACCTGTCGTTTAGATGACAGAGAAACATTAAAGCGCTTCTGTTCCACGGTTAAATGTCCATTATCTCTATATGGCGTCATCAACCATTCCTTCAAAGGATAGGCTCCATCACCAAGTAAGTGGTAACGACCATTATCACACTTCTGAAAACCAGTGTTCCAAAGATTAGAGTTCCTTAGCACTTTAGCATCATGAACGCATCCTGGCCATCCCACATTGATGTCTGTAAACCGAAGATCATCAATACAGACCGCTTGCAGTACAGTAGAATGGAAGTGTTTTCTGTTATAGTAGGAATTTGCATTTTGAAGTGGTGCTTCTATCTGTATATGGCTCCCATCTACAGCACCTAAGATGTTTGGGAACCTGTGTGCGCCCATTTCATTGAATCTTTGTGATATATTCAGTCGTTCACCATCATCAGGCCATGTGATAAATGTATGAAATAGGTGATTATTCAGGGCTTCTATAACCTGCCTTCTGCATCTCAAAAAACCAAATTCTGTAACCCCAAATCGATCACTAAGCTCTCTTAATGTTTCTTGGGAAACAAGATAGCGAATGGTCATTAAAATCTTTTTCTCGAGAGAAATTGATTGTCGACCTCCAGGAATAGCTCTGGGTGATAACTCTGGTGTATCTGCTAGTCTCTGGCAAAGTAACTGAACTGTTTCATGACTCACTTTAAAGAACTTTTTGAATGAATCTGGTAGATAATTAGGAATTGTATATTCGAAGTATCTGAGGGATTTTACACGGTCTTCCCTGGATCTGAAACAAACAAAAAAAATATAATGCAGATATAAACAAGGTAATAATCATGTAGCTGGATAGGCCTGTCAAACACAAGATTTTACACCCAACAGATCGGAAAGCCATGGTAATTTCAAGCAATTTTGAAGACTCGTGCCTTGTGCTTATTTGGCAGTAGAGCTGGCCATTGAGTATGGCCGAGATAGCGATGTTTGGTTATGCATGCTGTGTTCTATTCTGACAAAATAGGGATTAAAAACTACGGAAGTCTCGCTCAGATATGGGACGTTATCTACGGACTTTCTTGTATATCAGCCAATGTAGATCTACCCCTTTTTTCTTCAATAATCGACAATACATTCTATCCGACCTCTAGTCTACATTTAAAAGCTTCTTCTGTCTCGAGAGATATTTATTTTCAAATTAGTTTCGACTTTATTTAATAAGATGTAAGCTTACATTGTTTGTAATCCGATCACCTCAACCAACAAATTGTCTTCCTCTTCATCGTCACTCATCATAATGTCGCGAATTATTTCACAACCTATAACGGTAGATACAAGAGCTGCCATTCTAAGTTGCTCCGGATTGCTTTATTCATACACCATGTAGGCGTACCCCGGTCATATGACCGGCGTACCCCGAAACGGAAGCGGCTCACACAAATCAAGTTGGCCCACGGTGTTGTTTAAGTTCCCAGAGTGCCAGTTTTCTTTTTTCTTTGGAATGTCAGATTCACATTTGGTTTTACGTTTTCTTTTTCTTTCGTTGGTTTTTAATACCACATCTGGACAGATTGTATCCTCGTGTTTTGTTGATTTGCAAAAGAAACAGTTCTTTGTTACTCGTTTTTTCTTCTTTTCGTTGTTTTGCTGTTTTTCCTCTCCGTACGAGCAACCCGGTTCTGCAGAAAATTCGTTTTTTTAGATCCAAAGTTTGTTGTTTTCTTAGATCCAAAGTTTGTTGTTTTCTTAGATTTTTTCGTAATGTCTCTAAATCATCTGCTATTTTGCAGATTTCTGAATCGTTGATATCCAGCGTGTCACTCTGCATGTCTACGGTCTGAGTTTCAACCGATGAGGATGTAGCTTGTGGTGAACTTTTTTTCCATGTATTTTCACTGCAGAATGAATTTAGTGTCCCGACGAATTTTATATCTTTGAGACCATCAACGTTGTAAAACGATGGTAAAATCTCAATGTCATGACTGTGTGGATTCACGTAGACAAAAACAATTGTTCCTAGCTGATTTTCTGGACATTCTTTGGCCCAATGTCCTGCTTCGTTGCATGTGAAACAAATATTTGTTCTCTCGCCATCAGCCGGCTAGGAAAATGGACTGATGAAGAGCCTGCTTGTAAAATTACTCAATTCAGAGGACTTGGACCTAAGAATTATGCTTACAAAATGAAAACAAAAGATGGAGAAGAGATAAGCAAATGTAAAGTAAAGGGGATTACTCTGGATTACAATACAAAACAGGTGGTAAATTTCGATACATATTCGAAATGCGCTTTGGATCGGACAATAGAAATCAAAATTCAGTATGATTGTAGAATTAAAAGACATAGAGATAGAACGGTTACCAATGAACCACAAACAAAAACGTTTCGCTCTGTATACACCAAGAGAGTTATTGTAAATGGTACTGATACTGTACCCTATGGTTATAAAAGTTTGAGAAAATAATTTCATATCATATTGTTGTGTACCAATCAGTCAAAGGAAGTCGGAGAAAAATATTAGCCGTTGGTCAAAAAATAACAATCATGTTGCCGTTACCAATAGAACTACGTGAAAAAATTTATGGAGAATTTGTTCGGCAGCATACGCTTGATAAACGAACACAGCTTAATATTAAATTTTTCTGTGTGAAAATTTGGATCAAAAAAAATGTTTATATGGGTTGCAAAAGGAGAAAAGTCCTACAAAGTGTATGGCATATTCAACTTTATAGCGATGATGGTGGACAATTCGGGTTTTGATCTCGATCTCAAGACTCATTTAGCAGATAGCTGCTTGAAAGACAATGTTATTAGTAAACTGTTTCGATCCACAAGTCGGTGGACATTTTTTATCATAGGAACAACAGAAGAAAGTTTTCTTAACGTTTTGAAAATGAAATCAGTTCTATTTGACTTTTACTTACGGTACAAAAAAGGATCTGTTCATGATTCCTACGGAGAAACAATGGAAACCATGTCAGGGTATATTCTATTTGATAGAGATGTTACAGAAGAAGTAGTGAATTCAGCTCTTTCAACAAAAGACGCTTATAGACATGTTGCTCCATTCATAGGAATTCGACGATATGGACAGTGAGTATACAATGTTTTTGGGGTATGACCAATTGCATAAAGACATTACGGAATATGAAAACAAATGTGAAACTCGTGGTATTTGCGAATTTGCATTGTAAAAATGTTTCCTTGTGATTTTTTTATTGTTAAGAAATTGGTTTTTTATGCTGTATTGTAAAAATGTTTCCTTGTGATTTTTTCATTGTCAAGAAATTTTTTTATGATGCATTGCAAAAAAAATGTTTCATTGTTTAGTTCTGTTCAATAAATAAAAGTTCAATAAATAAAAGTTCAAAAAACAATAGAGCTCTTCATTCTGTTTTTCCCCAAAGACTTGTTCTGTCTACATTTTTTCCATACAGCGTCTCATAACTTTTTTGCTATATTAGCATGAAACGTAGCATGGAAAAAATGTACGTGCTTTCTGCCAGGTCCGAGCTCTTTAAAAATTTCAATCTTCCTTAAACGTATAAAGCCCCCCCGCGTTATTTTCATACAATCACCATTTCTTTGACTCTCAGCTAACGATCACTTCGAAAGCAGTGTCAATATTCGGAAGCAATATCAAAATGGAGGAGATAAATCATCAACTACGTGAGGCTCTCCAAGAATATCTAAATGCAGGTCAACAGTTATTACAACTAAACACTCATTTCGTAGGAGAGGAGGAACAAAACCAACTACAACGTATAACACAGCCCTACAAAGATCTCGGCGAAAGATTACTTCAACTATTTTTAAAGACAACACCTGACATCATCTTGGTTGAAATTGAATTTGGGAGAAAGATTACTTTCGATAATGGGATAATGGTGATCAGAAAAAGAGTTGGAGCATGCCCCATTTGTCAAGCGAATTTCGGATGCTGTCATTAGAAGTGGAAAAAAACAACGTGAGACGAAAAAACACAGCCTCCAAAACAAAACAGCCCTTTTCAGGGCTACACATCTACCACGAAAGTTCTATCTTTTTTAAAATTGTCCAAACTCAAAAGATTTACAATCAAAAAAAGTCATAGAATAGTCAAACTCTAGTTTTTTCTAACCCGAACAAGAAAAAATGCAACAAAGCCACGGATTGGTCAACAATAAAACATTTAGTATTAGAAATAAAACGCTGATTCTGATTGGGCAACGTTAATTTGGAGCCAAAACAGCATGAAACGCCAACGCGGGAAAAAACATAGGAGAAAATGACGTCATGGGTCAACTAGTTCAATCCGTCTGAAAAGCTATAAATCTCTACGATATATTTTCCATACATTTCATTTTCACAATGGCTTCAACACCATCACTCACCAGACGCTTCACCTGGATGGATGCTGAGCGACAGTTATTAAGAGCAAGGAGACAAATCGCTTTACTTAAACAACGCTTAGACGAAGTAAGAAAGCGTCATGAGAGAGCTCAGCTTGCTAATAACAGGGCGTTCTGTTATGACCTTCGGATGAAGGAAATGATCATTGCAGGCACACTTGAGATGTATTTTCAGTATGCTAATACAAAAAGTGAGCAGTTAGACCGCCTTTTCCGCGAGCAAATCGCCGCTGAAAGGGCTGAGTCAGACAGTGAATGGTCTGATACTGAATAAACATTTTCAAAAATCAGCTCTTCTCAAAAACAGCCCTTTTCAGGGCTAACCATCTACCACGAAAGTTCTTTCTTCAAATTGTCAAACTTCTTTCTTTTGAAGAGTTACACTCCAAAGGTCCACACTCCAGAGAGATAACTGAAAAGAGCAAAAAAACTCAGAAAAAAGACTAAGTCCAACTCAATGGTCAAACATTTAGAAAGAGAATTCATTCATAGATGTAGAAAAACTAAGGCCAACTCAGTAATATAGGGATAAAATAAAAAAAAAGCCTAAAAAAGTGATCCATTACACATATAAAACACTAAACTCTTGATTATTTTTCTCATTCACCATTAACTTTTCGTAAAACCTGAGCCAGTATCCCACAATGTTTGGATTAACATTTTTTCTCTTATTGCTCTTCTGGTTAGAAGAAAGAGAACGTTTCAGATATATCAGACATGAAATTGACCATCTAATGCAAATGCTAGATAAAATAGAATCAATCAAAAGAAAGAGAGGAGGATAAAAAAGTGCATTCTGCACAAAAAAGCAACCCTTTTCAGGGCTAGCTATCTTAAATAAACATCTTTCTTTTCATTTTGTCAGAAGACTCATAATCAAAAAAAGTCATAGGTTAGTTAAACTCTAGTTTTTTCTAACCCGAACAAGAAAATGTAACAAAACTATAGATTGGTCAACAATAAAACATTTAGTATTAGAAAAACAACGATAATTCTGATTGGATAACATTAATTTGGAGCCAAAACAACATGAAACGCCGACGCGGGAAAAATATAGGAGAAAATGACGTCATGGGTCAACTAGTTCAATCCGTCTGAAAAGCTATAAAACCCAGCGTTATTTCCCGCACATCATTCATTCTCTTCGACTTACAGATAAAAATGGAATGCACACTTCGAGATATGAATTTTTGGGAGCTTGCCCAGCTATCGGTGAAGAAGGACAGAAAGAAGGAGTTCGTCGTACCATCGACGGAAGACTGGAGTGATGATAAAGAGCCACCGTTCTCACTTCAATACAACTTAGATGCTCAGGAGCTAAAAAGGATAAGGAGGCGGGCTGCGAGTAGCTGTCCAGCATGCAGGAAGGTTGGAGGTTGTGCTTAAAAACACAACCTCCAAACCAGGTCCCTTTTAGGGACAGCCCTTTTCAGGGCTAACCATCTACCACGAAAGTTCTACCTTTCTTCAAATTGTCAGACGTAAGTTCTATCTTTTCTTCAAATTGTCATTTCTTCAAATTGTCAGACGAAAGTTCTACCTTCAAGCTGTCAGACGAAAGTTCTATCTTCAAGTTGTCATTTCTTCAAATTGTCACAGCTCTTTTCAGAGCTAACCCAACAGTCCTTTTCAGGACTAACCATCTACCACGAAAGTTCTATCTTCAAGAGGTCAGACGAAAGATCTATTTTCAAGCTGTCAGACGAAAGTTCTATCTTCAAATTGTCATTTCTTCAAATTGTCACAGCTCTTTTCAGAGCTAACCCAACAGTCCTTTTCAGGACTAACCATTACCACGAAAGATCTATCTTCAAGATGTCAGACGAAAGTTCTATCTTCAAGCTGTCAGACGAAAGTTCTATCTTCAAGTTGTCATTTCTTCAAATTGTCACAGCTCTTTTCAGAGCTAACCCAACAGTCCTTTTCAGGACTAACCATTACCACGAAAGTTCTATCTTTCTTCAAATTGTCAAAACTTCTTTCTTTTAGAAGAGTTGCACTCCAAAAGAGTTACACTCCAGAGAGTTACACTGCAAAGAGCAAAAAAAACTCAGAAAAAGACTAATTCCGACTCAGTGTTCAGTCTTTTAGAGAAATCATTCATAGGGTGAAAAAGACTAAGTCCAACTCAATGGTTAGGCATTTAGAAAAGAGAAATCATTCATAGGGTAAAAAAGTCTAAGTCCAACTCAATGTTCAGACATTTAGAAAGAGAAATCATCCATATTTGCAGAAAAAGACTAAATCCAAGTCAGTGATCAGGCTTTTAGAAAGAGAAAAATCATCCATAGGGTAAAAAAAGTCTAAGTCCAACACAGCTCTCAGCCTTTTAGAAAGAGAAATCATACATAGGGTAAAAAAGTCTAAGTTCAACTCAATGGTTAGGCATTTAGAAAAGAGAATTCAATCATAGGTGAAAAAAACTAAGTCCAACTCAATACTCAGGCATTTAGAAAGAGAAAAATCATCCATAGGGTGAAAAAACTAAGTCCAACTCAGTGATCAGGCTTTTAGAGAGAAACCACTTAAAGGCCAAGTAGTGGATAGAAGTAAACAATAAAGCAATCCTAATAGCATATGGGTAAAAAACTAAGTCCAACTCAGTGCTCAGTCTTTTAGAGAAATCATTCATAATTGCAGAAAAAGACTAAGTCCAACTCAGTACTCAGACATTTAGAAAGAAAAATCATACATAGGTGAAGAAAAAAACTAAGTCCAACTCAATGTTCAGACATTTAGAAAGAGAAATCATCCATATTTGCAGAAAAAGACTAAATCCAACTCAGTGCTCAGACATTTAGAAAGAAAAATCATACATAGGTGAAGAAAAAAACTAAGTCCAACTCAGTGATCAGGCTTACCCTTTACTTTCCCTTAACTTTCCCTTTTTTGCAGAAAAATTCCACTCAGGGTAGTCTCTTTGGGTGGATTTTTCCCCAGACTGTCAGTCATAAGGCCGCCATTTTGAATGCTAAATCCCTCTCAGGGTAGAGACTCTGGGTATTTTTGTAAAAATGAATTCTTTCAGGGTGGCAGAATAGGGACAAATTTCTTTCAGGGTGGTGATGTAGGGCACTCAGGGAGGGTAGAATACAACATTGACCAGGCCATGTCAATGTTGTATTCTACCGTCCTATACTACTCCCGCGTCGGCGTTTCATGCTGTTTTGGCTCCAAATTAATGTTATCCAATCAGAATTATCGTTGTTTTTCTAATACTAAATGTTTTATTGTTGACCAATCTATAGTTTTGTTACATTTTCTTGTTCGGGTTAGAAAAAAAAACTAGAGTTTGACTATCCTATGACTTTTTTGATTATGAGTCTTCTGACAAAATGAAAAGAAAGATGTTTATTTAAGGTAGCTAGCCCCGAAAAGGGTTGCTTTTTTGTGCAGAATACACTTTTATCCTCCTCTCTTTCTTTTCCATTGTTTCCATTCTATTTAGCATTTTTATTAGATTGGTAATTTTATACCTGATATATTTGAAACGTTCTCTTTCTTCTAACCAGAAGAGCTATGAGAGGAAAAAAAATGTCAATCCAAACATTGTGGGATACTGACTCAGCTTTTACAAAAAGTTAATGGTGAATGAGAAAAATTAATCAAGAGTTTACTGTTTTACATGTGCAAAAGATCACTTTTTTAGGCTTTTTTTGATTTTATCCCTATATCACTGAGTTGGACTTAGTTTTTTTCTGTATCTATGGATGATTTTTTCTCTCTAAAAGCCTGAGTACTGAGTTGAACTTAGTTTTTTCTGCATCTATGGATGATTTCTCTCTCTAAAAAGCCTGACCATTGAGTTGGACTTAGTTTTTCTACATCTATGAATGATTTCTCTTTCTAAATGCCTGACCATTGAGTTGGACTTAGTTTTTTCTGCATCTATGGATGATTTCTCTCTCTGAAACCCTGACCATTGAGTTGGACTTAGTTTTTCTGCATCTATGAATGATTTCTCTTTCTAAATGCCTGACCATTGAGTTGAACTTAGTTTTTTCTGCATCTATGGATGATTTCTCTCTCTAAAAGCCTGAGCACTGAGTTTGACTTAGTTTTTTTACCCATATGCTATTAGGATTGCTTTATTGTTTACTTCTATCCACTACTTGGCCTTTAAGTGGTTTCTCTCTAAAAAAGTCTGAGCACTGAGTTGAACTTAGTTTTTTTCACCCTATGGATGATTTCTCTCTCTAAAACCCTGACCATTGAGTTGGACTTAGTTTTTTCTGCATCTATGAATGATTTCTCTTTCTAAATGGCTGACCATTGAGTTGAACTTAGTTTTTTCTGCATCTATGGATGATTTCTCTCTCTAAAAGCCTGAGCACTGAGTTTGACTTAGTTTTTTTACCCATATGCTATTAGGATTGCTTTATTGTTTACTTCTATCCACTACTTGGCCTTTAAGTGGTTTCTCTCTAAAAAAGTCTGAGCACTGAGTTGAACTTAGTTTTTTTCACCCTATGGATGATTTCTCTCTAAAACCCTGACCATTGAGTTGGACTTAGTTTTTTCTGCATCTATGAATGATTTCTCTTTCTAAATGGCTGACCATTGAGTTGAACTTAGTTTTTTCTGCATCTATGGATGATTTCTCTCTCTAAAAGCCTGAGCACTGAGTTTGACTTAGTTTTTTTACCCATATGCTATTAGGATTGCTTTATTGTTTACTTCTATCCACTACTTGGCCTTTAAGTGGTTTCTCTCTAAAAAAGTCTGAGCACTGAGTTGAACTTAGTTTTTTTCACCCTATGGATGATTTCTCTCTAAAACCCTGACCATTGAGTTGGACTTAGTTTTTTCTGCATCTATGAATGATTTCTCTTTCTAAATGGCTGACCATTGAGTTGAACTTAGTTTTTTCTGCATCTATGGATGATTTCTCTCTCTAAAAGCCTGAGCACTGAGTTTGACTTAGTTTTTTTACCCATATGCTATTAGGATTGCTTTATTGTTTACTTCTATCCACTACTTGGCCTTTAACTGGTTTCTCTCTAAAAGCCTAACCATTGAGTTGGACTTAGTTTTTTCATCCTACGAATGATTTCTCTTTCTAAAAGCTTGAGCACTGAGTTGGACTTAGTTTTTTTTTCGCCTATGAATGATTTTCTCTCTCTAAAAGCCTGAACACTGAGTTGGACTTAGACTTTTTTCTGAGTTTTTTTTTACTCTCTGGAGTGTGGTTCTTTGGAGTGTAACTCTTTGGAGTGTAACTCTTCTAAAAGAAAGAAGTTTGACAATTTGAAGAAATGACAATTTGAAGAAAGATAGAACTTTCGTGGTAAATGGTTAGTCCTGAAAAGGACTGTTAGGTTAGCTCTGAAAAGAACTGTTGGGTTAGCCCTGAAAAGGACTGTTTTGGAGGCTGTGTTTTTTCTCTACCGACAGCTTTTCTTTGGCTTTTTCGGGATCTTGAAATCAACGTGATTATCAATGTTTTTCCCGTATTTGCCCTGGCCTGTCATTATTGGTGTAGTTGGCTTTTGATCAACTCGCTGTTTCTTGTGGAGATGGCTATCGTCTTCCTCAGATTTCCGTTTTGTTGTTTTTCTTGGTTGTTTTTCCTCTGTCTTTGGCTTTTTCGGGATCTTGAAATCAACGTGATTATCAATGTTTTTCCCGTATTTGCCCTGGCCTGTCATTATTGGTGTAGTTGACTTTTGATCAACTCGCTGTTTCTTGTGGAGATGACTATCGTCTTCCTCAGATTTCCGTTTTGTTGTTTTTCTTGGTTGTTTTTCCTCTGGTTGTTTTTTCTTTGGTTGATTTTTCTTCACAACACTTACGATAGAGTCCACTAACTTGTGAAGATTGGTTTTATCAAAGTCAAACTCCACAGGGATCTTCACAGGAACTGTTGAAATGCACTGACCCTGTTGGCGTAGTACCTCGATATTTTTATTGCGCTGCTCGGTGTTTGTGTTTAAAGTTTTAATTTCCTCCAAATGCCTGTTTAAAGTCTCCAGTTGTTCTAAGATCCGAGTCATCATGGCATCTTGTTTTGAATTTAACTGTTTCATCTCTTCACAAATGTTGTCCAACACCGTCGGTGGATTGATGATTGTCGAATTTATAACTGATGAAAGAACGTCTCCATTGTTTTCCACTGGTGGGAAATCGTCCAAGTTGATTTCATCTAAGTTGTGCTTCATATTGAAACTGCTTCCGAATATTGATACTGCTTTCGAAGTGATCGTTAGCTGAGAGTCAAAGAAATGATGATTGTATAAAATAACGCTACGTTTTATACGTTTACAGAGGATTGAAAATTTAAGAGCGCGGACCTGGCGGGAAACACCAGGATTGTACTGTGTGACACTGAATTAGGAGTGGTGAAAAAACACCGATATAACCATCGATTTGATTGCACAATGTTAATGAAACGCCGACGCGGGAAAAACATAGGAGAAAATGACGTCATGGGTCAACTAGTTCAATCCTCCTGTAAAGCTATAAAATCCGCCAATCTTTTTACATAAAAACATATTTGTTCCAGGATGGTTCGAATTCTTGTGTGCCCTCACTGAGCAAGCAGATGCCAGATAGAGTGTGGGAAATGTTTTGCCATACTTGAGTATCTTGGACAGAAACATAACTGTCCACATACAGATGAAGGATTTTACGATGATGATGAAGGTTCATCGACTTGCTGTGAACACTGTGGGTGTGAAATCACCCCAGCGGATCGGGCGGAGGAGTCGTAGAGCTCGATGTTGTCGTGAAATCCTTTTAAAAGGCCCTTTTCAGGGCTAACCATCTCCAAGAAAAGATCTTTCTTTCTTCAAAATTGTCAAAAGTAAAAAGACTTACAGTCAAAACTAGAAAAAGTCAAAAGTAAGAAGTAATTATTTTCATGTTTTTTATTTTCAAAAGAACTTATGTACAATGAAAAAATCAAGTCATGAACTGTAAAAGACAAAAAATGAATGAACTGTAAAGACAAAAATGAATGAAAAAATCAAGTCAGTCTTTTTTGTTTAAATTCAATATTGTGTTGAAATCTTTTTTCACTCAGTATGTTTTTCTTTTTTTCTTCGGGTTGTCAGATTCACATTTGATTTTACGTTTTCTTCCCCTTTCGTTGGTTTTTAATACCACATCTGGACAGATTTTACCCTTGTGTTTTGTTGATTTGCAAAAGAAACAGTTCTTTGTTACTCGTTTTTTCTTCTTTTCGTTGTTTTGCTGTTTTTCCTCTCCGTACGAACAACCCGATTCTGCAGAAAATTCGTTGTTTTCTTAGATTATCATTTGTAGATATTTTTTTTCTCTACCTGTTTTGTTATTATGCAGATTTCTGAATCGCTGATATCCATTGTGTCGCTCTGCATGTCTACGGTCTGAGTTTCAATGGATGATGTAGCTTGTGGTGAACTTTTTTTCCATGTATTTTCACTGCAGAATGAATTTAGTGTCCCGACGAATTTCATATGTTGGAGAGCGGTATCATTGTAAAACGATGGTAAAATTTCGATGTCATGACTGTGTGGATTCACGTAGACAAAAACAAATGTTCCTGTCTGATTTTCTTTTTTTGGGCATTCTTTGGCCCAATGTCCTGCTTCGTTGCATGTAAAACAAATATTTGTTCTCACGCCATTCACGCCATATCGTTTGTCGACCGTCGCTTGATCCAAAACTCTGTATCTGGTAGTACGGTAAACATCTTTTTCTTCTAAATGTTGGTGGGATAAAAATGATCCCACGTAGTTTCCAATATGTTTAACATGATACTTTGATGGAATACTGCTGACTTCATAATCGTAGGTGTATGGATTAACATACAGATGCACCCTCCTTCTAAGTAGTGATGTATTTTGCAGCTTGAATTCGCTCATATTCTTTTATCAACTGTACTGAGATTGAACAGAAGAATGATTAGATTTTCACAACTGTCGTCTCTATTTATGCACTGTTGCAATGAAGAGGTTATATAAATTGTTAGTTTTTCTCACTTTCTGCATTATTGTCTTTTCACTCAGAGCTAAAACGATTGGTAAAAGAAAAAGAATAATAACCTATTCAGACAGCGAAAGTGACGATGAGGTATTTTCACCAACAAAAAAGAAAAAAACTAGACCGTTGAAAGAAGAAAGTGGTAGTGACGATGAAAGTATCAACTCTAGCTTAGACATGAAAAGTCTATATGATTTAACAGAAAGGGGTAATAAGAAGTCAAGAAAATTTAAAACAGAATCACATGTGCTGACGGTGAGTTTTAAGAAATTTGAAGAATTATCACCTCAGAGACTACTTGGATTATTTGACGATATTACCCATGAAATCATTCGAAAGTTAAATGCTAACCCGACGGACATGATTAGAATTACCATTAATCATCCTTCGTTGGAAATGGGAATCCATATTCCTTTTTTAACTACAGAACAGTTGCAAGGTGAAACTATGCTGAATGAAATTGAACGAGTTCTACAATCGAATACAGATTTCGTCTTAAGCGACGGATTCATGACATTTGACATTACACATACAATACCTCCAAGTGGTAGCGGAAAATATGGATCATCAGAATTAGATTCAAAGGTTTTTGCCCAGAAGGAAAAATCCATTATTCAAATTGGCGATCATGACCAACTATGTTTTGCAAGAGCCGTTGTTGTGGGAATTTGCTACATTGAACGTGAAAACACCGGAGCATGGAATAGAAAATGGAATCGTATTTGTCGTTCAAACCTCCCTCTTCAAAAGACTGAAGCTGAGAAATTGTTGAATGAAGCTGGAGTTTCACCAACACAGCCTGTAGGAATTGATGAATACAAAAAAATTAAACATTCTTCTATGAAAAAGGCTATGTCATTAAAGTTCATCAACAGCATTCAAAAGTGGAAAAAATATTTGAACATCCAGAAGTGAAAACCAATAGTAAGATCATACATTTGTACCTTCATCAAAACCATTATGACTACATCAAATCTGTCAAAGGTTTTTTTAGGTGTGGATATTATTGTGAGTTCTGTGATGTGGGTTACTTTCACCGGGAAAGTCATGCTTGTTCAAATATCTGCAAAGGTTGTTACCGCAAAGGAAAATGTCCATCAGAATTTAAAGAATATGTTTGCAGTGAATGCAGTAGACGATTTTTTAGTGCTGAATGCTTTGAAAATCACAGAATTGTTCAAGGTAAAGAAAAGAAATCCATTTGTGAATTAGTGAAACTGTGTTCGAAATGTGGTGTGCAATGTCTTGTCAGAAAGAAAAATCATGTTTGCAATGGAAAGAAAAGGTGTCATATCTGTAAGAGAATTGTTAACTTTTCTCATCGATGCTATATTCAGCCTTACCAAAGCAAGTTGAACCATGACAGCGATGACGAGACGAGTTCTTCTGTAGTCAAAAAACCACAGTTTATTTTCTTTGATTTTGAATGCAAACAAGACACAGGGGTACATATCCCGAATTACTGTATTGCACACAGGGCATGTGATGAATGTATCGATAAATCACTTGATTTTCATTGTTCTACATGCAGTGAATTTGAAGAAGGAAGAGAAGTTATTTTTCAAGGTGAGGAAACTTTGAGTCAATTTTGCAAGTGGCTCTTTTCAAAACATCATAAAGGAGTCACGGCTATTGCCCATAATTTCAAAGGTTATGACGGTCAGTTCATTCTTGGCTATATTGTCAAAGTTGGGTTAAAACTTCCAAAATTGATCATGAATGGAAACAATATTATGAAGTTAGAGCTGAATGGTGTACGTCTGATCGATTCTTTCAATTTCATGAGCTTTGGTTTGGCAAAATTTCCAGCCACATTTGGTCTTCAAGGAATAAAAAAAGGTTACTTTCCTCACTGGGCAAATGCAGATGAATTTTGGAGTTACATTGGACCTTACTTGGATACGTCTTATTACAAACCCGACTCAATGTCTGTAGAGGGTAGGTCAAAATTCATAGTTTGGTATAATGACAAAGTTCAAAAGAGTGAGGAATTCAATTTTCAGAAGGAGATGGAATTGTACTGTAGGTCAGATGTTGATATCCTTAGACGAGGGTGTGGTGAATTCAGAAAGGTGTTTATCGAACAGGGTGGTATTTGTCCATTTCTAGAGGCGATTACCATTGCCGATGCATGTAACAAGGTTTGGCGAAGCAAATATTTGCCTGAAAATCAAATAGCTATCATTTCAAGCAAAGACTCATCCAGACGTCGCTTTTCTATGAAAGCGATACGCTAGGTCCAGAGCGTAGCTAAGGAAAAAGGCATTAATATTCGCCACGCAAAAAATGGTGGTGAATTTCAAATCGGGAAATACAGTGTAGACGGTTTTCACCGTCAATCAAACACTGTCTATGAATTTCTTGGGGATTTGTATCATGGTTGTCCCGTATGCTATACAGATCGAAAACAAATCAATCCTATTAATGGAAAACCCATGTCTGAATTGTACGAACGTACTTTTGAACGTATAGCAGATATAAAAAAAAATGGGTTATAATGTAGTGTACATTTGGAAACACGATTTTGATGCTAAGATGAAGGATAAAGAGTACAAAAAACTCATTGAAAAGTTATATCCACATTTGGACCCTATCGATCCGAGGGATGGTTTGTCTGGGGGAAGATGTAATGCAATAAAAATTGGTTATGATGTTGATGAAAAAAAAAAACCAAAAAGAAAGTCAAGTACATCGGTATCTGTTCTCTGTACCCTTATGTTTGTAAACACAAACCCTATCCTGTAGGTCAGCCAGAAATTTTGTCTGCTGAGAATATTGACATGAACAATATTCGACAATATGAGGGGTTAATCAAATGTAAAGTTTTACCTCCAACTGATTTGTTTCACCCCGTTCTCCCAGTTCACTGTAACAACAAAATGATGTTTCCACTCTGTATGAAATGTGCAGAAGAAAGTTCAAGCATTTGTAGGCATGGTAAAGAAGAGAGGGCTTTGGTCGGAACTTGGGTTACTTTTGAATTATTCAAGGCTCTTGACTGTGGTTATCGATTATTGCAAGTGTATGAAATTTGGCATTTCAATTCTGTATCAGATCAGTTCTTTAAACATTATGTGGACAATTTCTTGAAAATTAAGCAAAAAGCCAGTGGTTATCCAGATTGGTGTCAATCAGACTCAGAAAACGATCAGTTCGTTTGTGAATATGAGAAGGCAGAAGGTGTTCGTCTTGATCCAAGTTGTATTCAAAGAAATCCTGGGAGAAGATCATTTGCTAAGATTATGTTGAACTGCCTTTGGAGAAAATTAGCTCAGCGTGAAAAAATGTCCAAGACGGAATACATCAGTGATCCGTCTAAATATTTTGAATTAGTCACCAATCCCAATTTCATTGTAAAGCATGTAGAAATCTTTGACGAGGACTGTCCATTCATCTTGGTTAACTATGAATCAAAGTTGGAACATATTGACACCCACGCTACAGCCAATGTGGTAGTAGGGTCTTACGTAACAGCTTATGCAAGGTTGGAATTGTACAGCGTTCTTGAAAAGTTAAAAGATAGAGTTCTGTATTTCGATACAGATAGTTGTATGTACATTCACGACCCTGAATTATGGAACCCTCCTATTATTAACAGCCAGCTAGGAAAATGGACTGATGAAGAGCCTGCTTGTAAAATTACTCAATTCAGAGAGCTTGGGCCTAAGAATTATGCTTACAAAATGAAAACAAAAGATGGAGAAGAGATAAGCAAATGTAAAGTAAAGGGGATTACTCTAGATTACAATACAAAACAGGTGCTGAATTTCGATACATATTCAAAATGTGCTTTGGATCGCACAATAGAAATCAAACTTCAGTATGATTGTAGAATTAAAAGACACAGAGATAGAACGGTTACCAGTGAACCACAAACAAAAACGTTTCGCTCTGTATACACCAAGAGTTATTGTAAATGGTACTGTACCCTATGGTTATAAAAGTTTGAGAAAATAATTCTATATCACATTGTTGTGTAGCAATCAGTCAAAGGAAGTCGGGAAAAAATATTAGCCGTTGGTCAAAAAATAACAATCATGTTGCCGTTACCAATAGAACTACGTGAAAGAATTTATGGAGAATTTGTTCGACAACATACGCTTGATGAACGAAGACAGCTTAACATTAAATTTCTCTGTGTGAAAATTTGGATCGGAAAATTGTTTAAGTGGATTGCAAAAGGAGAAAAATCCTACAAAGTGTATGCTATAATCAACTTTATTGCGATGATGGTGGACGATTCGGGCTTGGATCTCGTTCTCAAAACTTATTTAGCAGATAGCTGTTTGAAAGACAATGTTATTAGTAAGCTGTTTCGATCCACAAGTCGATGGACATTTTTTATCATAGGAACAACAGAAGAAAGTTTTCTTAACGTTCTGAAAATGAAATCAGTTCTATTTGACTTTTACTTACGCTACAAAAAAGGATCTGTTCATTCCTACGGAGAAACAATGGAAACCATATCAGGGTATATTCTATTTGATAGAGATGTTACAGAAGAAGTAGTATATTCAGCTCTTTCAACAAAAGACGCTTATAGACATGTTTCTCCATTCCTAGGACTACGAGATTTCGACGATATGGACAGTGAGTATACAATGTTTTTGGGGTATGACCAATTGCATAAAGACACTACGGAATATGAAGACAAATGTGAAACTCGTGGTATTTGCGAATTTGCATTGTAAAAATTTGTTATATGCTGTATTGTAAATATTTCAGTGTGATTTTTTCATTGTGAATAATTCATTGTGAAAAAATATTTCAGTGTGATTTTTTCATTGTCAAGAAAATGTTTTTTTTTTATGCTGTATTGTAAAAAAATATTTCAGTGTGAATTTTTTCATTGTTAAGAAAATGTTTTTTTATGCTGTATTGTAAAAAAAATGTTTCCTTGTGAATTTTTTCATTGTCAAGAAATTTTTTTCATTGTCAAGAAAATTTTTATGATGCATTGCAAAAAATGTTTCATTGTTTAGTTCTGTTCAATAAATAAAAGTTCAAAAAACAATAGAGCTCTTTATTCTGTTTTTCCCCAAGACTTGTTCTGTCTACATTTTTTGCTATATTAGCATGAAACGTAGCATGGGAAAAAATGTATGTGCTTTCCGCCAGGTCCGTGCTCTTTAAAAATGTTCAATCCTCTGTAAACGTATAAAGCCCAGCGTTATTTTCATACAATCACCATTTCTTTGACTCTCAGCTAACGATCACTTGGAAAGCAGTATCAATATTCGGAAGCAATATCAATATGGAGGAGATAAATCATCAACTACGTGAGGCTCTCCAAGAATATCTAAATGCAGGTCAACAGTTATTACAACTAAACACTCATTTCGTAGGAGAGGAGGAACAAAACCAACTACAACGTATAACACAGCCATACAAAGATCTCGGCGAAAGATTAGTTCAACTATTTTTAAAGACAACACCGGATGTCATTTTGGTTGATATCGAATTTGGGAGGAAGATTACTTTCGATAATGGAGCAATGGTAATCAGAAAAAGAGTTGAAGCATGCCCCATTTGTCAAGCGAATTTCGGGTGCTGTCATTAAAGTGGAAAAAACAACGTGAGACGAAAAAACACAGCCTCCAAAACAAAACAGCCCTTTTCATGGCTACCCATCTACCACGAAAGTTCTATCTTTTTTCAAATTGTCATTTCTTCAAAATTGTCAAAAAACTCAAAAGATTTACAATCAAAAAAAGTCATAGAATAGTCAAACTCTAGTTTTTTTCTAACCCGAACAAGAAAAAAATGTAACAAAACCACGGGTTGGTCAACAATAAAACATTTAGTATTAGAAATAAAACGGTAATTCTGATTGGACAACATTAATTTGGAGCCAAAACAGCATGAAACGCCAACGCGGGAAAAACATAGGAGAAAATGACGTCATGGGTCAACTAGTTCAATCCGTCTGAAAAGCTATAAATCTCTGCGATATATTTTCCATACATTTCATTTTTCACAATGGCTTCAAGACCATCACTCAACTTGCGCTTCACTTGAATGGATGCCGAGCGAAAGTTAACAATAGCGAGGAGGCAAATCGTTTTACTTCAGCAGCGCTTAGTTGAAGTGAGAAAACGTTACGAGAGGGCTCAGCTTGCTAATAACAGGGTGTTCTGTTATAACCTTCGGATGAAGGAACTCATTATTGAGGGCATGCTTGAAATGTATTTTCAGTATGTTATTTCAAAAACTGAGCAGGTAGACCGTCTTTTCCGCGCGCAAATCGCCGCTGAGTGAGTCAGACAGCGAATCGACTGATGCTGACACTGAATAAACATTTTCAAAAAATCAGTCCTTCTCTAAAAACAGCCCTTTTCAGGGCTAACCATCTACCACGAAAGATCTATCTTTCTTCAAATTGTCAAACTTCTTTCTTTTAGAAGAGTTACACTCCAAAGAGTTACACTCCAAAGAGCCACACTCCAGAGAGTAAAAAAAACTCAGAAAAAGACTAAGTCCAACTCAGTGCTCAGGCTTTTAGAGAGAAAAATCATCCATAGGGTGAAAAAAACTAAGTCCAACTCAATGGTCAGGCATTTAGAAAGAGAAATCATTCATAGATGCAGAAAAAACTAAGTGCAACTCAATGGTCAGGGTTTTAAAGAGAGAAATCATCCATAGGGTGAAAAAACTAAGTTCAACTCAGTGCTCAGACTTTTTTAGAGAGAAACCACTTAAAGGCCAAGTAGTGGATAAAAGTAAACAATAAAGCAATCCTAATAGCATATGGGTAAAAAAACTAAGTCAAACTCAGTGCTCAGGCTTTTAGAGAGAGAAATCATCCATAGATGCAGAAAAAACTAAGTTCAACTCAATGGTCAGGCATTTAGAAAGAGAAATCATTCATAGATGCAGAAAAACTAAGTCCAACTCAATGGTCAGGGTTTTAGAGAGAGAAATCATCCATTGATGCAGAAAAAACTAAGTCCAACTCAATGGTCAGGCATTTAGAAAGAGAAATCATTCATAGATGTAGAAAAACTAAGTCCAACTCAATGGTCAGGCTTTTTAGAGAGAGAGATCATCAATAGATGCAGAAAAAACTAAGTTCAACTCAGTAATCAGGCTTTTAGAGAGAAAAAATCATCCATAGATACAGAAAAAAACTAAGTCCAACTCATTGATATAGGGATAAAATAAAAAAAAGCCTAAAAAAGTGATCCATTGCACATATAAAACAGTAAACTCTTGATTAATTTTTCTCATTTACCATTAACTTTTTGTAAAAGCTGAGTCAGTATCCCACAATGTTTGGATTGACATTTTTTTTCCTCTCATAGCTCTTCTGGTTAGAAGAAAGAGAACGTTTCAAATATATCAGGTATAAAATTACCCATCTAATAAAAATGCTAAATAGAATGGAAACAATGGAAAAGAAAGAGAGGAGGATAAAAGTGTATTCTGCACAAAAAAGCAACCCTTTTCAGGGCTAGCTATCTTAAATAAACATCTTTCTTTTCATTTTGTCAGAAGACTCATAATCAAAAAAGTCATAGGATAGTCAAACTCTAGTTTTTTTTCTAACCCGAACAAGAAAATGTAACAAAACTATAGATTGGTCAACAATAAAACATTTAGTATTAGAAAAACAACGATAATTCTGATTGGATAACATTAATTTGGAGCATAAACAGGATGAAACGCCGACGCGGGCAAAACATAGGAGAAAATGACGTCATGGGTCAACTAGTTCAATCCGTCTGAAAAGCTATAAAACCCAGCGTTATTTCCCGCACATCGTTCATTTTCTTCGAGTTGCTGTAATATGGAGTGCTCACTTAAAGACATGGACTTTTGGGAGCTTGCACTACTACCCGCAAAGAAGAAGAAGAAGGAGTTTGTTGTGCCGGAGACGGAGAATTGGAACGATGACAACGAGCCAGCATTTTCGCTGCGCTTTAATCTTGATGCACAGCAACTGAAGAGATTGAAGAGGCGGGCGGCGAGTAGCTGCCCAGCCTGCAGAAAGGTTGGAGGTTGTGCTTAAAAACACAACCTCCAAACCAGGTCCTTTTAGGACCACCCAACAGCCCTTTTCAGGGCTAACCATCTACCACGAAAGTTCTATCTTTCTTCAAATTGTCAGACGTAAGTTCTATCTTTTCTTCAAATTGTCATTTTTCTTCAAATTGTCAGACGAAAGTTCTATCTTCAAGTTGTCAGACGAAAGTTCTATCTTCAAATTGTCATTTCTTCAAATTGTCACAGCTCTTTTCAGAGCTAATCCAACAGTCCTTTTCAGGACTAACCATTTACCACGAAAGTTCTTTTTTCCCCAAATTGTCAGTTCTTCAAATTGTCAAACTTCTTTCTTTTAGAAGAGTTACACTCCAAAGAGTTACACTCCAAAGAGCCACACTCCAGAGAGTAAAAAACTCAGAAAAAAGTCTAAGGCCAACTCAGTGCTCAGGCTTTTAGAGAGAGAAATCATCCATAGGGTGAAAAAAACTAAGTCCAACTCAGTGGTCAGGCTTTTAGAGAGAAAAGAAGATTGACAATAGAAAATGTGTCATTTTTGGTCGTCACCTAGCCTTTAATTGCAAATATCCTACTCAGTGATCAGGCTTTTAGAGAGAAAAATCATCCATAGATGCAGAAAAACTCAGAAAAAACTAAGTCCAACTCAGTGATGTAGGGACAAATTCCCCTCGGGGTAGGCAGACTGGGAACAAATTCTCTGTAGGGTAGGCAGCGTAGGGCTCTACAGGGACGAGACAATACGTATCTGACCGGGCCTGTCAGATACGTATTGTCTCGCTCTATACTACTGTTGTATCGTACATCAATATGCTGTAGGTTTTTGCATGATAAAGTCCCCGTCCATCGCAAGAAGGCGATTCTTGTTACTTCCTTTTTCACTGCAGAAACTTCGAAGTACCCCTTCCCCGATAGCATCGTACAGTCTAGGACTGCTTGATCTTCAATGCATTCTCTGTCCAAATACAGAGCCTCAACAATGCAGAAGACTACAGCTGTAAAGATAATTGCCTTCGTGTTCTTGTTTTCAGAATTAGTTGCTGTTATGTAAATAACCGGAAATGCACAGATGGTGTTGCGTTCAAGGGTCAAATTATTGAGTAATCAAATGTAATAAAACTGATGAAAAGAATAACAAGTAATAAATTGATGGAAAGGAAGAATATGAAAGTTAAAGGTTGGATATTTTTGTATTAAAATGGTGTGTATTCTGTTAGTATTTGCTTTTGAATGCGATGATGTGTGAAAAGAAAAACATCTCGAAGATGTTTACAATTTTTGAAATGACCAACGAGGTGAAGACACGTTGGCTTGGGATAGCAGGCTAGCTGCTCTTTCCTCCAAGTTGACCAATAGCATTATACCTTAAGCAATGAGTGGCAGTTGAATATGGTATAAATAATTCCAAAACACTTTTTCCAAAACATTTCTTCACACTTATCTAGCGTTTAGCTTTTTTAAATTATAAGGAATCATGTCTTTTTCCGAAAAAATAAATGAAAATGGGGAATTGTACAAAAGTAGCATCAAATTCGGGAAACATAAGGAGATACGCTACAGCTTCTACAAAGGTCGCACTTATGCGCACCTTTCGGATGCAAAGAATTGTTTTGTGGCAGGGAAATTTGATTTTTCCAAAATCAAATCAATATCCTTTAACAAAGATGAGCTCTTAGAACTCCGACGACTCCTGCTGGAGTTTGACAGATACGATACTGTTTTCAGGGGAGAACAAGTAAGTCTTTTTATATGAATATTAATTAAAAGCTATACTATTAATGGAAATATTTATACCAGTTTTGCGCCATACTCATTTTTGCTAAATTGTATTGGTCATATTAAAACAGCAACGGTGTTAGGACATTAATTTACTTGTTAAGGTCTTGATGCCAATTATGTCGACCTGATGTAAGAGGGTTGTAAGTGCCTATAGAGTGATTAGGTTCTTACCACCTTTAACCAGACATATACCTATATATATGTATAGTATATGTCTCTGCTTTAACCCATTTTCACAATGTTTTCGACTCGTCTGCAGATACTTTGAATTAATTTGACCTAGTCCAAAATTTTGTTGTGTGGTAATGGGTTAAGCACTGTGTTGGCGACCAGATGCTGACAAACCCTTACCCATGTACATGAAGATGATGTTTTCTAAAATGTTGTTGCCTTCATTATTTGTTCGTCATTTCTTCTTAACAGAATCCCTTAGGTACTAACAGTACCCAATGGCACAGCCAAGGTGTTCAGGGGTATAGCCAGGGTGCTCAGAGATACAACCAGGGATACAGCCATGAGCAGGACTGCAGTTTGACTGTAAGTATCGCATAAATCTTGTTATCGAATAATAGAGAGATATAAATAAATGAAAGTGTTCGTCCGACTATATTATTTGAATGATGTTCATATTTTAGTTCTGAATTTTCAGAACACCACGGAACAACAACCATCCGCAGAACCATCCACAGAACAACCATCCAATGCAAGTTTTGTTCAGCTTGTGTCTGTAAGAAAGCAATTTTTCATTTAACACACTTTAAAGATAAATAAAAATCATGGTTGACTAGTTTAAATCATAAGCTTTCAATATGGATGTACAACAAAGAAACTTCGAAATTTATCTCTGTTTCGGCTATTTGAATATAGATCTTTATCAAGTAATTTTGGATTGATCTATACCAAACAAATGAAATTGAATTTGTGAGAAAAAATTTTGAAAACAATACTTGTTAGAAAACTTCTTTTTTTCTTCAATGTTTTCATTTGTACCGACTGTAAGAGAAAAACTTTGAAATCAATACATGATAGAAAACTTCTTCTTTTCCTTCAGTGTTTTCATTTTGTTTTCTTCAGACTGAACTTAGTGGTGATGAAGAGATTTTCTTTGCCGTACCCGTAAGTAAGTTTTGATAATAAAATAAATGAAAGTCTTTCATATTATTCGATACTTTAATCCATCACCAAAGCAAATATTTACAATGATCATATTTACATTAAATTACAATGTTTTGAAAAATAGATACAATAATGATTCTTAAAGATTATATGTTGAATAATCGATTAGTTTTAATCACCATGAAAGATTTTTTTTTTTTTCATAAGGTCATGTGGAAAACGAGAGCAAGCTCTCGAAAATGTAGACTCTCTGTCTTTTCAGATCCATGGTGACCTAACAGGGTATACAGGATGTTAACCCTTTACCTGATATGCCAATTTTAGGCTCTTCGAATTCAGCAGCAAATAAAGATATGATGTCAAAAATGGGGATACAATTATCTCACAATGTTTTCAAAAGCTGTCTGCTATTGATGCGTCGAAATGAGTATCTATGAAAGAAAGGGTTAAAAAATAGTTTAACCAGCTGTGGTGTGGTGACCTAACAGGGTATACTGGATGTTAAAAATAGTGTGACCATCTGTGGTGTTAGTCAAAATGAACTTTAGTAAAAATATATTGGAATTATATTTTTTTCAATTAGTTAACCATTGTCTATTTACATATATAAACCTAATATAACACATTGTATGCAGGGGAGAAATTAGCTTACGTCTCCAGCTAATTTCTCCTCTTCATGCAATGTTTCACTTTTTTTTACAAAGTAGACAGTTAACCAGGTTTAAAAACCTTTTATTTAACAAAATTTAATTTCAAGTGGATTGTATTGCATGATATCACATGCTGATGAAAGTTAATGTCGAAAATAAAAACATTGTATTGCATGATATCACATGTTGATGAAAGTTAGTGTCGAAAATAAAAAACATTGTATGAAAACACAAGTTTTCTTATTATTCCACGATATCACTAGTCAAAAAGAAATCATTGTACGGCTTTTTTAACGATTCATTTATAAAAACGAATGCTTTCACTTGTTGAAGGAATCAAACTTGTTTAATCTTGTAATGGCCATAGGCAAGACAGCTGATGCCATCTTCTAAAATATATCTTTTATCATCAAAACTACTCAAAGAAATCTTGCAAATGTTTTCACAGAAAATTTGACGATTGTGACTGCGTAGCTGACCCATCTTTGGTTTTATTGAATAATTTGTTTTTGTAATCCTGTAAGGACAGCTCGTTTTCAACAACAATTTTTTGAGATGCCTTTCGCACGTTTATCTTCCTTTCCTTCACAAGTATAAGCATACCTTCTTGATCTTAAACCACAAAACTCTTTTATAACTTTTTCACCAGTCTCACTTTTCATTTTACCCATTACCTTTTTGTTGGTATCACTATGAAGGTAATGGGTTTTAGGGAAGTCGGACGTATCAAACAAATGCGAACGGACATGCATGTCCTTAAAAACATCAGCAGTATTGCAAAGAAACAAAAAGGAATCAGTGTCTGTCATTTGAAGCTGTACATTGTTGCCATATAATTCTTTCAAATGATTGTAATAAAAGTCATACATTGTATATTTGGATAAATCAAGCACAGTCATTCCAACATAAATAGGTTTGTAGAGTTTTACTTTATGCCTGTTGAGTTCAACACCAACCAAGTCTTTGGAGAAGATCCTGTGAGATTTGTATGTTGACATGGCAGACAGTTTCCTCAGACGTTTCTCTGTGTGACACAGTTCCACAGTCCTGTGTTTTCTGAGGTTTTCCATCGTTTTACCTGAAAAAGAATGAAAACACATAAGTATATCTTTTTACTTGGAAATCTATGTAAGTATCTTTATTCTGTTAGAAAAAGTTTAATCGATTAAGTGCCTTGAATGCAATCCCTAGAACATTATTATGAAACCTTAAATTTTCTTCAAATCACACATATCTTAAAAATCGCCATTTGTTATGTATTTCTCGGGAAAGCTGACAAAGTTTTGTACTTTTCTTCTCAAACAGGTATTTAAAGTGTAGGTCATGTAGATCAAATGAATCTGAGTTAAGTTGAATGATATTTTACACCTGTTTCAACAGTATTTCAGCAATATTACGGTGGCGGACTATTTACGTCTGTCCTGGGTTTCTTCAACACTAGACTGGGGCTCTGATGTGTCTTGCTCAAGCACACTCTCACAAAAAACCCAAGATCTATGTATTACGAGTCATACACTTTACCACTGAGCCATGTAGAACCCCTAAAATGATTTTTAATTATTTTCTCGATCATTGATATTATTATTTTGGAATTATTCTTGTTATAATAAACGACTAATGGATTAAAATATGCACACTCACCAAAACAACTGTTGTTCATCAATTTGTAGTAATCCTTTTCAAACTTCGTGTTTGCTTGTTGTCTCATTTTGGTGTTGAACTCTATGTAGGGTTTCATGAAGGCTTCTTGCTCAAATTCCAAAATTCTATGTATCTTTTTCACTTTCATACCTAGCTGAAGATAAAGTTGAAGGTTGCGATAGTGCAGGACATAGTTCTTATTTTGAAGCGTGGTGAGTAGTTTTTCAACCTTTGCTCTTGGTGGTAGTTTGTCGCTATCTGCTTTTCCGTGCAGCTTTTTCCATACAGCCTTTGCATATGGAGATAGTTGATCATTAGAAATATTTTTATGTTCAGGTGCCAAAGGATAATCATTATGACTATCATGTAAATTTTCTGGATAGTCTAAGTCAACTTCTAAGATATATCCCTTTGATCCATCCTGAGGTATTTGCATGACATCAAAATTGTCAATTTCCTCAGTATTTAAGAAAAGAAAAAATGCTACTGGAAGTTTCTGAGAAAGACCCAAACCATACAAATTGTTTACATCATAGTAATTGAGATAGTGTCTTTACAACTATCAAAGTCATCTAAATATGGGTTATTGGCTTTGGCGTATCTGTTGGAAATTTGGCTTATCCCCCCACGAATCGCTTTTTCTATGAACAGGTAGTGGTCAATATTCATCAAAAGTTCGAGAGTAACACCAGTCATTTTCAACATGGCTGACCAACTTAACCTAGGGCTGGTATAAAAATGAAATGGATCTAGTTGATAGCATTGGAGGGTAACATCTCGAAAATGTTCCATTATTTCCGCTAAAAGTAAAACGTCTACCTTAAGATAAAGATCATGGTAATCTGCTAATGTTTTGCAGCCACATTTTTCGAAAACAGTTTTAGCATGAGCATAGTCAGTTTGGGATATGTGTTCCCTTTTGATATCCGAGTAAAACTCTTCTCTGGGTGGAAGCTCCGTGTCATTAAATTTTTCCCAAGAATCTACATATTGGTATGGGTATATTCCTTTTCGTAGCAATAAACTTTTTGACTAGGAAACTCATTTAAGAAATGATAAAAAGGGTGTGAGTCATTCTGAGCTAAGTTTTCTGTCAGAGATTCTAAAGATGATGGTAGAAAAGCAAATGAATCAATAAATCTAAGCTTTCCAATTGTAAAACTTATGTACCTTTCCATGGTTTGAGGAATGCAACTGATTTTTTTGTTTTTGAATGATCCTATTCCTTGACATAATAAATGACTCAAAATTTTTCAAGTTATGAAAAACCACAGGAATAAATTTGACTTGTTTCCACTGCAAATTACAATTTATATGACTCGCCCCTATGAAATTTCCTGTTGTGTGATCATGATGTCTGGCTTTTGTATCACTATCAATAAATATCTTGTTGCATATGCAACATGTATTGAATGTTTGAAAATTTTGTTCTTCCTCCTCTGTCAATGCAAGTGGTTTCGCGTTTTTTAAACGTTGCTCAATTTCTTCACTTTCTTAAAAAAGATATTCAAGCAATTTTTTAGGGGCATCACTCCCTTTATAGATAACAGTTTCCTTGCTAAAATTAGGATCTGTTGAAATAACCTTGTAACCAAAAGAACAAGGTTCTAACAATTGAGTGCGTTTTGTTGATGACTGATCATCATCATGTTCATCTAAACGTTTATTGAGTGTTTCAAAGTCTGCATAAATAACATATGGGATACCTAATGTTTTTTCAAAATCTTTGAATTCAAGCCAACAGTCTTTAGAGGTTGGTAATTCAACTTTCTGTTCTCCATAAACCTGACAGTATGGAGTATGATCTTCAAGCAATTTCTCATTGACAAAACCATGTAAACAGTATCCGCAAAAAAACTTTTTATTACGTTTCCCATTTCTTAAACTCAGGAAGTTATTCAAATTTTTTATTAAAATATAATGGGAGTTCTTTTCTGAATGCAATAGCAATAAATCAATGTGATGTGTATTTTCTATCTGCTTACTTATTCGCAGTGGTACGACATCCCCATCTTCAAACGTAAAAATGTTGGCTGATATATTTGGATTTTGGTTTTCAAATTGATTGACTTGTTGAATTGAAACGGGATAGTTTATTCCTTTCATGTTTAATTCATTTTCATAAGGCTCATAAGCATTTACCAAAGGTGAATCAAAGGGATGTAAGGACGCTAAACAACACCAAAGAAAGTATTTTTTATCCAAATTTCGTATGTTTAAAAGACTCCTAACATGACGTATTTCTTTAGGTAGCTCCATAAAACTTGAGGCTGTAAGTGGTGTATAGTCCACTGTGTGAACAACTAGACTTTCAACTCTCTTTAATGTCCACCCAGAAGATTCCCTTATGTATTTCTCAAAACTCTCAAACATTTTTTGATAGCTTTCATTTAGCATATGTTCTTCGAATGTTTCTAGATTGAGAGTTATATAAGTTCTGCTTCTGAAATGAGGTCTTGCAGTCCTTTGCTCTGGTATATCCTTTACTAATTCTACTTGAATAGATAGGTACCATTTTATTGCATTTTGCATCACTCGCGACTTCAAAAAGCGTACAACATTTGACTGCACATTTGCAAGAAAAGTTAACATATCATACTGTTCATTACCATTTGGTAGTATTTGATGGTCTTGAACTCGTCTGTTGATTGCTGTAGTTGTAGAGGTAATATGAGGGTTATTGACTGTGGTTCTAACTTGTCCCACATAATTATGATCATTGTGAATGACAAGAGTTTCTAGAAGACCTGTGATAATCATGGTCATTGTGAATGACAGAGTTTCTAGAAGACCTGTGATAATCATGGTCATTGTGAATGACACAGTTTCTAGAAGACCTGTTTTTTCAGGTAATCTGCTCTTCTAAACTTAGCTTCACAATATTTACGTTTGTGAAATGTAACTTAATTGAGAGATTTTAAAATTTTTCTGTTATTTTTTTCCTCGTCATCTTCTCTTTTCCGTTTAGAATCCATATTTAACTTGCTTAAAATTCTTTGGCACTAAAGTACACCTTCACTCAAAGTGAAATTCAGTCACTATGACAAATCTATTTGATCAACCAAAGTATATAACCACACCCTAAAGTTTTTGAACACTCATATGTAAATTTCCAATAACCAATAGAATTTCATATTTTCAATAAACAATATCTGTCATTTCAAATTGTATTCATATGTGATATTGAATCCTCTTTTGTTTGTTTTGTTTTTCATTATCTGTAGGAAAATTCTTTTGTCTTGTAATTTGAGAGTTTTCCTTTAGCTTTATCCTCCTTAACTGTTGATCTTTTTTTTACTTTTTTCCTCTTTTTCAGTTTGTTTGGAAAATGATAATTAAATTTTTGTTTAACATAAAGCACTTTCTCAGAGTTTTTAGATTGTTTTTGATCTGAAAAAACAGACTTTGTTTTTAAACCTTTTTTCTCTTTCAAAATGTTTTGTTTCTGATTATCTTTAATTTTATTTTCAGTTTTCTTTTGTTGATGATTTCCAACCTCAGGTTCATCATTTTTGTCTAAATTTGTACTTCCTGGAACACTGTCTTTACTTTCTGTAGAACTGTATATTTTTTTCAAATGTTCATACTTTACTTTTGGTATTAGCACTAACTCTTGAGCCATGTTTTACACGGTGTAATAAGTTGAATCACTTGTTTCCAGTATTTAAGTAATAATATTTTTCTTTTTAAAAGCAAGTTTCTTCAAAACTAGTTGACGAATGACGCGTCGATAGCGTTTCAATTTGTTTTTAATGTCTTTGGAAAGTAAAAGATTTCCACTTAATGCATTGAAGATTATTTCAATAATGACACTCATTTGACTTTTTGTTACATGTCTAATTATAGCACGTTGTTGATTGATATTAGTCGCGAGTAAGAACTGTAGAAAGTATTTTTCCTTTTTTTATTTTTCACTCATAATTCTCGTTTACAGGACGAAATACTGTCAAAGTCTGGTCAGGAAAAATGTCTGTTCGTAATTTATACAGGGGGTTTGAATGACTGCTGATGTCCACAACCAGGTATGAATATTTTTTCCTTTCCATTGCTGTTTTGTATGCACTCATGAAAAAGGAGGTCTCACCAGGGAACATTTGTCTAGCTAAAGTTTGAATCTGAAGCTTGTCCCTTTGATTATTGAATAGGACAAAATAGTGTGAATTAAGACTGATTGTTCTGAAATACTTGCCACCAGTAAATAAGTTCTGCACAACAAAAAATACTGAAAAATTTTTATGATGTGAATAAATCGTGAAAAGATTCACAATGTCGAGACTTTGAGAAGCAATCTGTGCCATGTCATCCAATATTAAAAGCTTAAAACCAGTTTCCAGTGCCCATAAATCCATGTTTTCTTTAGTTGGTAATCCTCTGAAAAACTCAATATCTTCAACATCATGTTTTATATCACCATAAAGGGGTTGGTAGGTTGAATAGCAGTAAATAATTTTTTTCGGAACCTTTTGAAACATATGTTTATTCTGCTTCAACAGTTTATGCAAAAATGTTGTCTTACCGCTTGAACTTGGTCCTGCCAAAATACAACTAGTAGGACATTCAAATTTGATAACCACATTTGACATGATGTTTTCTGAACAATATCCTGTTCTGAAATGACATTTAAAAAAGCACCAAGAACTATATATTTTCATGACACAATGTATTTTATTCAAGACTATTTTTACATGTATGATAAAGCAAACAAATCTATGATACTACAAACAGTAGTTAAAAACAATAAGCACAATAAAAATCTATAATACTATAAAAGTGGTTTTAAAAAAAGCACATTGAAACCAAAGATTTATTTAATGCTATTTTCAACGGTTTTGTCACTATTAGACCATAATGTTTACATGAAATTCAGTTTGTTAATATGTCTCTTTCTTTATTGATTTGAAAGAAACCAGGGGATTCACTATATACAATGCAGCTTATTGTTTCTGCCAATGCTTGTCTGAATTGAACTTCCAGACGAACATGCCCTGATTTAACCAGAGACAAAAACGAATTATTTTCTGGGAAGATTGATCCAATTGACAAGCAAATAATGCTGATGTTTTTGTAAAGTCAATTCTACCGAGATCTAACCCCTGGTCTCTTCCCCATTTACCCGTGGTGAGAAATAAATTAGCATAAGGTCTTACAGATGCAGTCCCATCTGTTGGATCAAAATCTAAATGCAATGGATTTCCACCAACAGGAACACCATCTACATATAGGCATATGCTTTGTATATTACAGTTTTTAAAATGAAATGGGTTAGATTTGTAATCTCCAGACAATGCTTTTGATGATACAAAACCGATAATAACTCTGCTAGGGCGATGACTTTGAAACATATTATCCCATGTAAATACTGTACTTCCAGATGCAAGACTAAGAGCGGCACTCGATTTGATTGAATGGATACTTGGCAGTGGTTGTCTTTAACATTTCGGCATGAGCAATGACTAAGGCGGGATTGACCCTAATCTTCTTTGCGAGTAAGTAAATGTCTAGAATTTCTACCTTGAAGTTAGGTGATGCATCTGCTGAAGATAGGCAAAATGCTGGTGAACTTCGATAGAGTTTCAGTTTTACATCCACTTAGTTCAATAAATATCTTTTTGTTGTAAATAAACTATGATAAAAGGGACCTTGTAAGTCTAACACTTTAGATCCATCAATATACCGTTGTCTCAAGAATAATCCATTTTTAGCACCGGTATGATCACAATCTTCAGGGTGGTCATTGTCATCTTTGATAAAAAGCTGAGTCAGCAGCTGCGAATTAATTGTATCTGTACCATAATTCGTTAACGTTTGAATCATAGCGATGTAAGGATTATAATTACATGTCATGATTGTTTTGTTCTGAAGCGTGACTTCTGTTGTAGAAAACAAGGACTGTAAGAATAGATTAACTGGCCCCACTTTCTTGCTGGTAATATTAGTTCCATTTGGGTTTGTTACTTTCAGTTTTACATAGATCCGAGTTCGTTTAAGATCTAGATAGTTCATAGCATTTTGTCCACTAATGCGAAATTTGATAGGAGTGTCTTCCGAGACCTGTGATACAGGTCTCACTTCTTGATAATAAACATCATTGACGGCTACTTGCGTTGGGGGTAAATCGAACAATGATAAATCATCTGGTATACCCTCTGTAAAACTATCTTGTGTAAAGAAGGACATGTTTATTTATCGAAAATGTCAGTTATTCCTTGATGTCTTTTATTTTTTCTTCTTTTCTTTAATTGCCTCTTTTTCAGTTTTTTATTTTTTCCACCAACGTTTTGTTTAGATTGTTCACTTTTTCTCTTTTTATGATTCACTTTTTTATGATTTGTTTTTTTTTTCACAGAATGTCTACGCTTGTTTGAAGACCATCTTCTTCTGAGGTTTGGTGTCAACTGATTGTAATTCCAGCGTCAGACAGATTATATTCGCCACGTTTTACCTCACTTTTTGCCTGTTCTACAGTTTGTTCAGCAGGTAAGACAGCTTTTACCGACAAATCGCAAGCTTTGTCTTTATGGAGAAGAAAATTATCGTACTTTATATGATTTTTTTTTTTCAAATGATTAATCCAAACATTTGGATTTCCAACATACAAATTACTCATGAGTATGGTGAAAATGAACAACGCTTAAAATGAAGTGTAAGGTATGAAGGTGTCTCTAAGAATGATGCAGTGTCACCCTCATCTGTTTTTATAACAAACTCCGAGTCTTGAAATTCTTTTTTTTGTAAAGGTAAATAAAATAGAGCATGAAAGATGTAAGCCAACCGTTTCTTATGTTTTTTTTTTCACGCACCTTAAAAGACTATATTCGTCACAATTTACAACACTTTCTTTGCATATGTTGCAATAAATGTATAAAGTGTCATTCAATTTTTTCGTAGGTGTTTTCGCGTTTACTTGTAAACTAATTTCACACAATACAACTTTCCAAAACCCATCAAATGTTAAAGGTAAATTAAGCTGTACCTTAAATTTACAAGGTGTGTTATCTTTAAAAATATTGGTACTATCACTGTCTCTTATGTATAAAAAACGCTCCGTTCTACTTATCTTTAATCTGTTCAGCATTCACCCAAGAATTAAATGAAGATGGAAATCCTTCCCACTTAACAAAATATTGATCTTTTCCTCTAAATTGTCTTTTTTTTTTTAAACTTTTTCTATAAACCATAAACTTTTTTCATCCTTTTCAATTTTTAACATTTCATTTTCATTTATAGATCCTTTAATGGGTTCATTATTGAGATCAGTGATTTTGTAAAGTGGCACACCTTGTTTGATTAATCTGCTTTTTATTCTAAATACCTCCGTGGTATATTGCTACTGATAGGTACGTCGAAATGGGTGCTTCAAATAGCTTAACCGAACTAAATCTCCAATTTTGAATTCGTAAGTTATTGGAGTTTTCTTCATTGGTTTTGGTACTAAATAGTGAGAAGCCCAAACATCTGCTTCGTTTTTTCGTGTTACTTCACTGGGACTTAAGCCATGTAAACTTCGATGTGGGCTATGATTATATGCATTTACTAAATCCTGCAATTTGTCTATGTATCTATAGTTCCTCTGATGTCGCAAAATTCTAAAAATCATGTTTCTTAATGTTCTTTGAACTCGTTCAGCATTATTGGCTTTTGGTACATTTTGTGCAATAAAAAAGTAAATGCCTTTATCTTTAAGTAAAGATTTGAATCGATTGGACAAAAACTCGACTCCTTTGTCGGTTTGAATTTTTGTGAAATGTTTGTGGGTTAAAACATCTTGCATTGCAGAAACAACAGTGCTTGTCTTTTTATTCATCAATGGTCAAAAAGCGAGAAAGAATGTCAATGACAATATGCAAATATTTAACTCCATCATTATCCTTTGCAGTGTTTACAACAGGCATTAAATCAATGTCTGCCTGATCATTTAACCCGAAGACTTCAACACGTGCAGTTTTGAATTTATGTCTGACTTGTTTTTGTAAACCATATGAATCCTGATTGTACAACCACTTCTGAATAAAATAAACAGCAAATGTTTTGGGATATTTCTCTTCCAAAATCCTATGTAGCTTTTTCGCTCCAAGATAACTTCCTGGTAATTTAACATCGAAATAATATTTAGATAAAATATTTTCCTTCTGTTTCTTATCCATCATCAAGGCTTTCTGATTGTTTCGATGTTGATATGAATTGTTTTATGGAAACAATTTTAAGGGTGGATTTGGGACAGGGTAATGGAGACAGGCGTTTTACAAAATTATAGAGATGAAAACTTACCAAAACAGAATTCTTACCATTTCAGGTAGGAATTTTGCATTGTACTTTTTCTCTCAATAATTTTTAGCATAGAAAAAAAGATATTTTTAGACTATTTATAAATGGTCTATAATATAACGTTTGTATCCAAATGATAAAAAATTCACAGGAAAAGGATTAAACTATCGCAGGAAAAGAAGAAAATAGTTAAAACAATGCGAAAGAAGAAAAATGGTTGAAACATTGCGAGAAAAGAAGAAAAATGGCTGAAACATTGTGAGAAAAGAAAATAGTTAAAACATAGCGAGAAAAGAAGAAAATGCTTGTTAAGCATTTTCCAACAATGTTTTAAAAATAGTTTTATTACTTGGATCATCTCAAGGATTAGGGGCTATTGGATTAAGCAAGGATTTAAAGACAATTTATTATTTACTTATTTATTTTTTTCATAAAATCATGAAATGAATTAAGCACAACACTAGCAATATATCAAAATTGAAATATACAATTTGAACATGTTAATTGTACATATAATATTAGTAAAATTCAGAAATGATTTTTAAAAGTTCAGCACACAAATTGAAATAATACAGTATGAACCATTTGTTAAAAACAAGACCAGTTCTTTTTTCTGTTAAACAAATTATTGTCAAAACCACTTTTTTTTAAACACGAAAGAGTCTGTTCTCTAAGCGAATAATTGTCAAGACCATTTTTTTCATTTTCCGTTTCCACTGTTCTATTTTCATTGTCTCTAGAAAGTCCTTGCTGGAAATCACCATTTTGTGTAATTCCATGAGCTCTGTTGAAATGTTGGAAATTTTCATAACATCCTCCCATGATTTTAGGATATCACTTTCATCCACTTCTTGCAGCACGCTGTGGAAGTAAAAGTCAATAAAATATTCTTCGTCCTCGTCATCGGAGTCCGTAAGACAGGTGTGTTGTTTCTGCGATGGATGATCTATTGAGCAGCCATAACAATCTTTCTTTCGTACCACATTTTTCACCTCGCATAAGGCTTTAGCGTATATGAAATCAAAATATGATCTCATCAACAATGTCATAGAACCGTTTGTTATCGAAAAATCAACTAAAACACTTTCAAACTCCGTGTCATCGTAGTTTGTTGTCATTGAATCTGAGCTGTTGTCATCTTGCTTAAGTTCAAGAGTAAGCACGTTACTGTTACAAGCATTAGCCATAGTGTGATCTCAAAGAGTGTGATCTCGAATAGTGTCTAAGTTGAAATGCTAACTTGTCTATATATTCAACTTCAAATTTAACGGTTATATTTGTATCTAGTGTGACTGACTAAAAATTTGGCGGTTATTTTTTAATTTCAAAGTAAGCGTTTGAATTTAACTTTCATTTAACGGTCTTTTACATATTTTTCAGGTCCAGCAAAGAAACCTGTGACTGACTCAATGTGCTCCATGGACTCAAAAACCCGCCATTCTTCGAACAGACGTCAAGTCCCTGTATTTCTTCACAATTTGAATGTCCAATCATTTTAATGAAATAACAACTTGGAGATAGCTTTGTATGTTCTTTAATAGGATCGTCCTCTTTCTTCCATCGATGCAGTCTTAGCTCACATGAGAAACACTCAACAATGTCACTTCTTCCCGTGTATGTAAAGCCTGCAGAAGCAAGCTGATATTTATTTGGAACTGTCTGCAAAGGCCAAGAGTCAAAAGTGTTTAGTCTGTCTTCATAGAATTTCAAATCAGGACAACAAAAACTCAATCCAAAAGATTTACAACTGGTCATCTTCAATCACTCTGATTGTCCGTCTAAAAATGAGGCCACTAGTTCAATACTTTCCTTTAAATCACACAAGCTTGAAATTGTCGAATGGGGTAGTGACAATGATTGGGTGCCCTTTCTCAATGTGAAACTTAGCCCATTTCGTCGTTTAGAAATTACCATAGACAGTTTATCATCTATCATACATGTAATGGTTTTTGAGCTTGGTGACCATGCAATGTTCGAAATTCCATATCCCTGTAAAAACGCCAGAGAATTGTAGGTAAAGTCTGACTCTGCTTGTGCCATCGCTGCATAAACAACAAAATGTTTGCTAGTTGAATGTGATCTTACGAATGTCTCGCAAAGTCTGTGGCTGAAACTTTAACTCGTTTAATTTATCGAACAAGTCTCTATCCCCCAGAATATCTCCAGCAGCCAAATTGTCTTTCACCTTCGAGAAAGCTGCTGCTAAAAACCAGTGTGGCTTGAACTCGTACTTTGCAACAACATCGAACCATTTACGAAGTAATACAAAGCACAAGAAATCCAGATTTCTTCAATGCTTATCAGCTAAAGCGTTAATCTGGTCCATGTTAAAGCCAAGGTGCAACGCAAAAATCTCCCAGTTTAATATCAGATTTGAATACTCTAGAATTTTGTCGTTTTCAATGTGCTCCATCTTACGTTCAGAAAGATTTCACCATGCTCTACTGTGCCAATGTGAAGAAAGAGCAACGTCTTTTCTCTCTAACGAATCTCAGAAGCTAGCAGACGACGCTTTTATCGATTCAAATATTCAAGTTTTGAAAAAATACCACCAACGCATACCTATCCAATAACATGTAATTCTATACCCAACAATGGATTTGGAAAAAAATCCCGCCATTTTCAAAATCAACCAAGCGCTTCCCCCAAGATGGCCGCAGTCTCGATCTGTCGGCCATCTTTGAATTCGGCAGCCATCTTGTTATTCACTCTAGCATATCCTTTCAAGATGGCCGCCAGATTCTTGCTTACACACTACTGACTTCTTCCCCCAGGGTAGATAAAATCAGGATTGTGCGGTTAGGACTTAAGATTGAAAATCACAATATGCTAGGTCATCGACGAAGAAAGGGTGTTATGTTTACACGACTTGCCAGCTTGAATTTCAAAGTACGTCACACGGACGTTGTGTGCACAATGTTTCTAAGACGTTGACACCAAAGAAATGCCTGTCAAACTTTACCCTTCCATTAAACCTGACCATCCTAGATGCTTGTTTTTTTAATGTTATTATGGCAATGTTTTTGTTGATGTTCAGATCAATTAGAAATTCGATTTGGTTTTATTTCCTGGCAAGGTTTATAAGTAATCAGTGTCGCTATCTAGAATGTCCGCACCACTCCAAGTTAAACACAACTTTTATCATTTTTAGGATCGTAATAACTCAGCTGTACATAAGTGTAGGCAAATCTCTGTAAGTCGACTATTACTCTTGCAGACGGTTTACATTAATAAAAAAGTTTTTTGCAGGCAATACAAAAAAGACAAAATATTGCAAAGTAAGGCCTGATATGGGTCAGAACATTTCACACACTGTCAGCGTATTCCTGTATCCAATATCATTACATGTATAGTGTTGAGCACTATTCTCAGCATAATTCCAGTCATCTCAAGGCTGCCAGCTAGTGCATCTGCATCTCTTTTCCAGTACTTTGTAAAATTATTTTTCAAGACAATGAAGACACTGATTACTGTCCTATACACAAATAGTAGAAACTATGCTCAGTTGTGAGAGAAGAATGAATCCTGTCGTAATGACCAATATCAATCCTTGAAACGAGTTTTGCTGAGCTGGGATTCCGCGTCACAAGCTTGCATTACTAGCCAGCTAACGTGCTCGGCTGATTCAAGATCGGATATCACGTTTTAAAATATCATGGGAGGATTTGAAGATCAGTGGAGAAAGTGTTGGGTTTGTGCACTAAATCTTAAAGAGCACCTCCAGCCCAGATTTTGTTATTTTTTTCTTTTCATTTCCTGATTAGCAATGATCTTTTGTTGACATTTCTGCTAATTCTATCTTTTTCATAAACCGTTTAAGTGCATTTGTAAGCACAGGTGTGCCAAACGAAAATCCAATTAGCGAGTCAGAAAATCGATAGGGCGAAAAAGCCGTGTGACGTCATACTATGAACACCGAAACTACTTCCGGTTACATGATAACGCTAAGTGAATGTACGCGTCGCTTTTTTCCAAGTTTGTTTAATTATATATCTCGTAAATATGCCAAGAGGAGATCACGGTGGAACATCCAAAGGTACTGGTGTCAGGTGTGTTGCCGCTAACTGCGGGAATACCAATGCGGATGGAGTTTCTTTACATTATTTTCCAAGAGACCCGACGAGAAGGAAACGATGGACAGATTTCGTTCAAGTTAAAAGAGTTTGGGGCGGACCAACGCAATATTCAGCACTATGTTCGAAGCATTTCACCGAAGATTGCATTCCATTTAAATACACATTTCAAATGGAACAAATGGGCACAAAACCAAAGCGGTTACAGCTGACGGACGATGCTGTCCCTACGATACATGTTGAAACCATCACGACGCCCTCTCCGGCGAGACGAATGCCAAAGCTCAGCTTGCTTTCTCCCCATGAAGAATTGGCATGTCAGAGGAGTCCGCCTAAGAAGTTAAGAAGAGGTTATTTGAAGAGAGAAACAGCAAGAGTAAGTAGTCTAGCATCAAGTTCTCAAATATTTCATATGTTGTCATAATTTTTCATACTGATAACTTCCTAAGAATATGATAAACTGGTGGTTGAAACCTAATGTGAGTTATGCTGAATATGGAGTCTGCACATCAGGGAATTCTAACTTTTGATATAAAAATGATTTTACTCTGATCACCTAAGAACAACACTATGCCTGATTAACACTGAAAATATTTGCAGATCACAAATTACATATGGACAAGACAATAATAAAACCTCCATCTACGGAAAATTGAGGGTTACTTTCAATTTTTAAATTTTCCAGAAAAGTGTTCAATAATGTGGGATCTTATAAATATGGGATTGCTTGCAAAGGTTGAGTAGTTTAATAATGATCAAAATAAGACTTGGCCTTTTTGCTATAGTGGAATATGATAGAATTTTCATTACAATCCCATAAAAATTATGTGAGAAGATGAATTTTCTTGCTGGAGAGAATTAGTAACAGTATTATACACAACATTCATTACTCTTTACCAAACAATCCCAAGTTTTCACATTCAAGAGCTTTTGAAAACATTATGGGAAAGGGAAAAATGCTGGTAACTCTTTCAAAGACAGAAGTCATCTCAGGAAGTATGTTTAATTTGCAACCTGCAAATGCTTTCAATTTGTTTGGCAAACTTACACATATAATTCTAAAACTGTTTTGAGTAATAATATATTGTTTATAAATTAATGTTGTAAAATATTTTTAGATAATTGCCGCACATGAAAATGAGGATTTGTCACAGAAAGAGAGAGAGACATACCATGAAGCAATGCAGCTAGAGGTAAATAACTCTGCAATTTGGTTATTTTTGTGCTTTCCAGATATAGTATAGATTTTTTTGTCACCATGATGTTAGTGGTTAAGTTGCAAGTTGTTTTTAAAGACATTACAACCAGAATGCTAAACCATAACTGCACAATTCCTGCTTGTGACGACCATGAGAAAGAAGCCTTTGGAAAACATTGTGGGGAAAGGAGAAAATGCTGGTAACCAAATTTCAAATTTTCAGTCACTTTTATTTCGTCATCTGCAAATGCTTTCAATATGGACAAACCTAAAATTTTGTCGTTTGGTAATCAGTTATCTAGGGAATTGTTAAACAGTCAATTCTTTTTTACGTGTATAAAAATTTATTGCAGAAAATCATAGTTTTTGGTGGTTTCGTCAACAAAAACAATCTTGAAGTCATTGACCATGATTTCATATCATGTAAAAGCCTTTTACATTGTTCGAATTTCTCCATGTCAATGGACCAGTCTACCCTGGATTAACTTTACCAATCAAAAATAGTATAGACTCCTCCAAATTGAAAGTTTATAAAGACAATGAATTAATTATATGTGGCTCTAGTTGAGGAATTAGTCCCTGAAAGGCTAGAAAACATTTTAGGGACAGGAGATAATGCTGGGTACTGGTGATTATCTAGTAAAAGGTAAAGGGCCATGTCAGTTTATAGGCAAAATGGACCTTATGGAGTCATATTTAATCATTTACCTCATAAGACATTTGTATGGTATCACTAATTGACTCTAAATAACAGCAAGGATGAAGCCGTTTCTTATGTGTAAATGACACCTTTTCATAGCATAGAAAACATTGTGACTAAAGGTGAAATTGCTTGTCACGAGCAATTTCACCGTTTGCTACAATGTTTTCCAAAGGCTCCTACAAGCAATGGGTAGAAATGAGTATATATGGATTAAAGGGTTAACAGATGACTGGTTTGGTATGATGCATAACAAAGATGCATGAAGCCTGCTTTTGCTAGATCATGGCTATTTAAATACTTTATTGCAGGAGTTTGACCGAGAAATCAATACATCATCTACAGCATCTGTTTGTTGTCAAGCAAAGCCTGAACAAGCCTCAAAGAAATGTCAGACGAGAAATAAAATGGAAACTAAAAGCAAACTGGTTTCTAGAGGTAAAAAAAAAAGACTTGTACCTTTTAGTTGGCTACAACCTAGCATGATTTTTTTTATTATTCTGTAAGAATAATGTTTATTATATATTCATAGGTAACTTATCGCCAACAACTTTTTAGACTTTTTATACACCTGTAGAGCATAGTTTATGAAGCACTTGGAAAAGTGGAGTGTTTGCCTCCTTGCTTGTTAGAAAAATTTAGACGCAGTTCATGTTTGTATGCATCTGGTAGCAAATGATTTCTTCTGCCGGAAAGTGATTTTTCAGTCAGTCCATTGTAGAAGCTAATTATCAAAATGGGTCTTATGACTTTCTTATTGAAACTCCTCTCTTTCAACAGGAACTCAGACTGACCACACACTTGATAAGCCAGTGACTAGGGATGCATTCCAGCTGGTAAGGCCAGAATACTTTGATCAGGCTATTCCTCAAAAGCATGGGGAGGTTGAGTATGGACAAGATGATCTATTTTCATCGCCAATGAAAGATGATCTTGAAGATCCAACTTTTGAACCACCAAGCTCGCCATTTTCTGATGGACAGTGCCCTGAATATGGAGATCAGGAGAGGTAAATCTTGTTTATGAATTCTTCTTTTTTTATGTCATGTAGCAGTCAAAATTGTAAAAAGCCTAAGAACAAATACTTGTGGTTCAGAAGGTGGCATGTATGTAACATTTTCAAAGCGCACAGTTATCATTGCATCATATCAGAACAGGGATGTAACTGAGTTAGATGTCCAGCTTCTTGAACATAACAATCTGAACTTTAATGGCATATGACACATAAGACAGGAAAACATCAATTTTATGGTTAGATGACAAGCATAAATATGTAAATGGTTATGTTTTCTTTTTTATTGAACAGATCAGAGCCAGACCGGCCTACAAACAACCTGCATCCTGAAGCAGAAAGTAAATACATTGTGTTTGAAAGAAACTTGTTAGAGTTATTCAAAATATGCCAGAAGTGTTTCGGACCCACAGAAGGCGAATTAGCGTATGTTAATGGCTCAATGGTGAAAGTGAAACAAAAGTGCCTTGCATGCAGCCATGAGCGTTTTTGGTTTAGCCAACCTTTTGTGGGTAACAAACCGGCTGGAAATTTAATTATCTCTGCAAGCATATTATTTTCCGGGTCAATACCAAGTAAGGCACTACGAATGCTAAGATTTATGAAGGTGTCAGCAATAAGTGCATCAACCTACATGAACCACCAGAGATACTTTTTATATCCTGCAATTGCACATGTGTGGAACAATTATCAACAGGACTACATAAGTGAGGTTCAAGCGCAAGGTCGAGCTATAGTTGTGGGTGGTGATGGTAGGTCAGATACACCTGGACACAGTGCTAAGTTTGGGAGTTACACCATGTTGGATCTAGAGGAAGGTGCTCTTAATTGAAAACATGTTAAAGGATTGGATTAATCTTAATTGAAAACATGTTAAAGGATTGGATTTGTCTTTGAAAAGTCAGAAACATGTTGGGAAAAGGAGAAAATGCTGGATAACAGCATTTTCTCCTTTTCTCACAATTTTTTAAAAGTTTGGTTTTTTTGGGGTTGTTCAAACTACAAATTACCATATGTGTAAAGGAAAAAAAAAATCTGTGACAAATAAGGGAGTTGCTTGGTTGGCCAATTTTCTTACCTAACCCTTTCCCAAACAAGCCCTGGTTTTCACCAGTCAAAGAAGACTTTTGAAAACATCGTGGGAAAATGAGAAAATGCTGGTAACCAGCATTTTCTCATTTTTCCACAATGTTTTATACCCTCACAGGACAAATTTCAATTTTTGAGTCGTGTAAATTTTGTAGTCTGCCAAAGCTTTCAATTAGGACTAGTCTAAAATTTTGCTGTTTAGTAAAGAGGTAACTGTATGTTTAGGTGCATAACTGCATTACAACACAATGACAACAATTTACAACAGTGAGGCCAAACAATCATTCTGAGAAAAAGGAGAAAATGCTGCTTACCAGCATTTTCATTTTTTCACATAATATTTTCGACTGTTCAGTGGAAGGGGGCATATGAAATCATTGTTAGATCATGCTGGTAACCAGCATTTCTCATTTTCCCACGATGTTTCTTTCATTTCATAAATAAATCGCATTATTCAGACATGTCTATTTTCTTCTCTACTGGTGTTTTTATTATGGATGAATGGAAATTGCATTGTTTAGTTAAGGGTTAAAATGAATGTTTTCTCTAAAATAATTTATAACTTTTTTTTTGAAACAGAGTATGTTGAAGTCTTGATGAGAACAGCTATTGGACTTGGCAGAATATCACATATGAACCGTGACGGTTTTCAACTACAAGTTCCTCCTTCACTTAGTAGCGAGTATGAGCGGCCTGATCATCAAATGGCTGTTAGGAGTTTGTTGAGTAGGTTTAATGAGACTCAGCAGCATGGAAGCCCTTGTATGTCTGGCTAGAGTCTGGAAAGGCAATACGTATTTTTTTCACAACACATGCTGGTAGAACTACCCGAACATCCTTCCCTAAATAATATCAACACCATCTTGTAAACTGGCGGTATGCAGTGTAGCGATGTCTCCTACAAATAACATTAATAGAATTAAGAACGCTATAATTAGGGCATTTGATTTGAGTTGCCAATTTTTAGCTCAGCTGCTTTGAAGAAGAAAATATTCATTGCCTGCTTCGTCTTTGTTTGAAACGTTGACATCTTGTAATATCTTTGTTTTTACTGAAGTCATTTACTATGAACTTGTATTTACTTTGAAGTTGGACAAGCTATCAAAAAGTGAACTCGCACAACAGGGCAGGTAACCATCAAAGTAATTTTGACACAGTTATGCCCCTTTTTTTACCAAGAATTTTCACAGGAAACATTTTCAGCGCAAAACAAGCACTCGCAATCAAGTGATGGCATACACACACTGTTCTTTTTTTCCTCCTCTACAGTATTTTTATTTTTTTTTTTGCTTTTAATTCTTCAATGCTTTATCCATGAACAGCTGACACAAGCTTATTTTTCATTAGAGTAATTAGAGTAATCAACTTTCCACCTAGCAAAGTTTTAACTTGTCCAAAACCAAGTTATTTGGGGATAGCAAATGAAATGTTGCTCAAGTGGTTTGAAGTCTTGTAAAGGGTAAAAAACATTGCAAGAAAAGTAGAAAACACTGCTTACCAGCATTTTATCATATCCTACAATGTTTCCTACATTTTTCCAAAATATTTTTTGATAAATTTGATGTTAACCAATTAAGATGGCTGTTATGCAGTCTCTTTTTCTAAATTTCATTATGTTGATAAGATATGATATGGTATCATGGTGCTCACTTGAATTCTTACAAGCAGTTTTTTTTGTCTGTAAATGTGTATGAAGCATTGTTTGAAAGAAACAAATTGTTACAATCAGCAATTTCTCCGTTTACCATCATGTTTCAAAAAGCGATTTTGATAACAGTCATTCAACCTGTTACCAAAGAATGGCATGTTTTAACGGCCTAGAGGGTACAGTTTTTAACCTTGCTCGAAAAGAAGAAAATGCTGGTAAGCTGTATATTCTCCATTTCCCACAATCTTTAACCCTTTTCCGACGATAGAATTTGAGACTGGTTCAAACTGTTATCATTTGCAGACAACAAACGAATGGTGCACAATAAAGGAAATTTTTGTTTGAAAGGAGAGAAAATAATGTGAGAACAGGACATAATGCTGGTTACCAGCATTTTTCCTTTTCACACATTATTTTTAAAAGGCCTCTTCTTTAGTGTCCTTAAAAGTCGGGATTGTTTTTAAAAGCCTTCTTCTTTAGTGTCCTTAAAAGTTGGGATTGTGTGGTAAATAGTCAGTAGATAATCGTGTCACAACAAATTCATTCTGCTGTCTGCAAGTATTTTAGATTTGTGGACAAGTTTGGAATCTGGGTTAATCTTATTTACATTGTCTTTTTGCCAATATTTTTACTTTTTCTCTTATTGTTTTTCGTAGCCTGTTTAGGAATTTTACAAAAAAAAAATACTTTAATAAAAATCTTTGTTCTTACTCATTGTGTTGTTCTGGTCTTTCTCCATACTGCTGCCTGTACTGTAAATATGCCACCTCAAGAACATGGATGTTTAGGCATACAAAGTCGAATCCTGGGTGATTTGTTATGCAAGTAACTCCTGATTCTCTTTCCTTTACCTGCACATCTCTTTCTATCTCACTCCAACAAATACATTTTCTTGCTGAAGGCATAACCTGACAATGGCCACATGTACACCTGTGATAAGAAAAAAAAAGGACACCCATTAGTTTTATGACTTCTAGTCTCTCAAAGGAAGTCCAGTTGAGGAGTCATGAATGGGTTTTAGTTCCTCAAGCAGAGCTGCAAAAATAAATACACAAGCACATTTTTTACCCTTTACCAAACAATCCCTGGTTTTACAATCCTTAGATAGAAGCCGTTTGAAAACATTGTGTGAAAAGGAGAAAATGCTGGTAACCAGCATTTTCTCCTTTATCAACAATGTTTTCTTCCCTGCTGGAAACAAAATTTCAATTTTTTTAGTTTTGTCAGGGATCTTACATACGATCCCTGATAATCGATGCACATTATGTTGTCAGCCAGTGTTTTCATTTTGGACCAGTGTTAAGTTTTGACGCTTGGTATAGAGTTAACAGTAGGTAATTTGTAAAAAACAAGATTACAAAAAGATATCCAGGATGATAACAAATTACGGTAAATTTGGAAACAATTTACATTCTACGGGTTGACTTCACGATGTGGAATTTGAACTCAAAAATGTTCGGGCAACTTGTCTGAAGAAATGCGTTTTACCATCCAGACAATTAGATTACGTACCCCTCCCCAAAAAAGTCAGTTTTTCATGTATGAAGAAAACAAGTTTCACTTTCTCTGTGATAGATCTACATCAAACAATATAGTGCGTGTGTGACATGGCGTTACACGGGTATAGGATTACCCCACCCACCCCTTTCACCAGCGGCCTCCTTCGCGGCCCTTCTTCGAATACGTACGAGTTCTCTGTAACAATCGATATTTATCATTAGATTTAATTCCGGAATTAAAAAAAAAAAAAACATAAAAACATTACCAGTCACTATTTTGAAGTCTATCTTCACCATCCGATTCATTTCCGTCCGATACGTTTTCTTCCCCGGAATCGTATGGCTCAAACCGATACGGTAAAATCGTATCGGCTGTCTGCTGACTTTCTTGTCTTGTCTCATTCAAATCTGTAGTTTCATTACACGATCCGAAAGGAGATGAGCAACAAGAAAGTGATAGATCTAGCTCAATGCTGCTCTCAGAATCATTAAGTATGTCGTCGAAGTCCATTTTCTCGTTTGTGTAGTAAGCGTTTGTAAAGTTAACGGTATACTGCGGAAGTTGCGGCGTTCATGCTATGACGTCACACATAATCTCCCATCGTTCAACCGATAAGGTGGTGCAATCGGAATTATACAGGTGCAAATCCGATTTTCAAATCGCGATTTCTGATAGATTACATTATTTTTTTGCAAGCGAGTAATTCAAATGCGTTTTTATTTGTGTTATCTATAATATAAATAAAAATGGTGAAATTTATTTCTGGGCTGGAGGTGCACTTTAGCGTGCCAAACCTTCCAAAGTGTCAAGGGATATAAGGGTTTGATTAACAAAAGACGCGTGCAATTTGCAAAATAAAGATTATCAACCTCCAGATTTGGCTGATCTTGTTCTAAAGTTGGAAGATAGATAAACTTGACCTTTAACCCTTCAACAGACGACAAAATTTTAAACTCATCCATAATGAAAGCATTTTGGCTCAAATGACAAATTTTGTCTTAAAAAGGTTGGGATACGTTGTGGGAAAATGTTAGCAACATTTTTTCCTTTGCCCACAATATTTATATCTGTTTGTGCCATGTAACTGGTTGTGTTTGTCTCCATGTACATGTGATAAAATGAAGAAGAGCATGTGATGATTGTTTTCGTTCCTGAAGACTGGTATATCTATGATTACGACCTATTATTATTTTTTTGTCTACGAGACAACATTCTGTCATTTTCTAAAAAATAAAGGGTTAGGGTTTCATACACAAATGACACGTGTTAACTCTTTACCAGAACTCCAAATCTTAGCCATATCCAATTTTATAACATTTGCAGATAACTAAATGTAATTCAAAGAACGAAATTTGTCTTTACAGTGGTTGAAAACGTTGTCGGAAGAGAAGCAACTGCTCATAATCAGCACATTTTCTTCTCCCACACTGGTTTCTCGAGGCTCTTAAAACTTGGGATTATTTGGTAAAGGGTTAACAATATACGGACAACCCCCGCCTGCTTTTATTGCCAAATATGGTTGTCGGGGTGTAGATAAGCTTAAACCCTTAATCCGTACAGCATTGAATAAATGGAGCTGAAACGTCTGTGAAGAAGGCGAAGATTATGAACTTTTCACAATTATTTTAAGTTAGAACATGTCTCAGAATATCAGAGTAAAAAGATAAATTGCTTGTTACCTGCATTCTCCTTTTCCCCAGTGTTTTCATAAGTCGAATAGTATTATTGGAAAAGTAAGGAAGACAAATATAATCAAATACGATTCAGATTTATTGAAATATGGAATGTTTGGCATTTTATTGTCAAAATGGCTGACTAATTGGCAAACACATCGTATTAAGCCTAATTCAAAATTTCACGTTTTAGAGCGGTACTGCACTGATCCCCCAAAATGACCAAAAGGTCGGAGCCATATGGCAGTGACCAAAATCCAAAGTTTCAAAATCAAAGAAGGGCCGGAAAATCGGACGAGAGTATATCTTATGTTCCGGATATTCGGAAACAATCCAAATTATATCATGTAATATAGACAGGCCGGAATATCGGACCACTAAAAGCACATCGGAATATCGAATGTTAAGACTAGTTATCACGGCCGGAATATCGGACCTACTAAACTTCACCGGAAAATCGGATGCTACAACTCCAACTATTCATACTTTTAAACTGACTATACAACATATCATAAAGAAGCATGAAAAGATGCAAATTCGCCGGATATCGGACGTTAATTTAAATGCTCTTGTTCTTGAATTAAAGCAATATGAACTAAAATCTTTTGATTAGTTGAAAATATAACGAAGTGTTTGCCATACAGGATTGCGCTTATATGCCAAAACTTGACTGTCAAACGAAGGATGACAGGCAAGTACCGCCATAACAAGAAAACCCAATTACTAAACTTAAATGGAAATGGCGGTATAGCGCATTAGTCAGCCATTTAAGGGGGGTAACACAGTGTATCAGTTTGGCAAAAAGCAAACAATCCATTCACTATTGACTCTAACATGATGGATAAACCTTGCTCTGACAAATGAACTTTGTCTCTAAATAAGGATGGATCCTCAGAAATTAAAGGATATCGAATGTAGCCACCACCTAGATTAATACATAATTTGGCTAATGTAGAATTTAACCGCTTTCTGGCCTTGTCCAACTTTGCATGATTTTGTTCACCCCTATACTGTAACCTAGGAACAATCTGAGACCAAACAATTCTAGTGTTTGGCATTAATGATGAAATCTTCTGAATACTATCTTTTAAAAGGTAGTTAGTGAAGGACAAAGAAGTTTGGCCTAAATTATTTCCACCACAGTGAATAACAATCATGTAGGGTGGTAGATGATAGTGAAGCATTTCTTGAATTGTATCCACTAAATGCTCCACCCTCATACCTGCTCGATACCTCCATTGAACATTACCTCCTAGTTGAGTCAAGCCAAGTGTCTTATCATAAGAAAACTGGAAGAGATCTCTGATAATAGATGACCCTACAATCCAGACTTGAAATAAATCTGTAATTGAATGTAATGAAATTAATATCAATATGAACTACCAAACCTTAAAAAGGCCTTATATATGTCTTGTAAGCAGATGACTTCCAGCGACCGTATTTCTGAATATCACTTTCAGCTAGGCCTTTACTGTAAAGGTAACTTGCCCCTCCGATTCTAAAAGAATGACTGTGAAAAACCGAATCTTTGATGTCCAAAAACACCATGCTTTTCTTTAGCACTGAACGAAATTGATAGGGAGTGAGCGGTAAACCATTTGCGTGACAAAGGAATTGTCCAGCGCAGTTTGGCCTAATTTTTTTGTAATGGTCAAGATTGTTTTTCAAATTTCCGGAAAAGAAACATGTCAAAGGGATCTCGATTAATGTACCTTGACCTAACTGATCGGTCTTAGAAAAAGGTAGAAGTAATGTAAACTTCGAGTCTGTATATCTAACTCCCGAAATTGGAAATGTTATCTCACTCACCCTAAGTAAACCATAGAAGGCAAGCTGAAAAGCAACAGTAAATAGTACCTGTTCATAACCGGATTTGCATACAAAACGTAGAGAATGGCTAATTTTTTGTAACAAATTTGCACTAACTGGTTTCCTAGAATCTTTTCTGGATTGTGTTCTGCGCATACCTTCCAACAACTTTTTAACAATAAAAAAGTTAGTTTCGTCTTTAAAACTGTTTAGTTTGTTATAAAAGCTGATAGCATAAATATGACTATTGACCGTTCTGTATGCATACCCTTTCATTGACATATGCGAGATATATTCCATTATCTGTACTGCCTGAGGAGGCCATTTGGCTTCAGAATAAGTAGCCTTTCTAAAGGCATCAAAGGAATCTAACCCAGATTGATAGCTTCGACGAGTATTGTCGGAAATAGATCCTTCTAGCAACCGAATAATCTCTGGTCTAAAAGCTGAACAAATTCCTTGGCTTGGTTGAAGATTACTTTGATAATCAGGAGCAAAATTAATTGGCTCAGGTTGTACCACTGAAGGCACAAAAGGTTCAGCCTGCACAGACAAAAAAGATTGGGTTGGCTCCTGACCCACTGGGTTCGAGTCGACAGTGACACAAGTAGCTGGTGTTGACCCCGTGACAACAGGCGGGACATCTGAAGAACATTGTGTGCAGGTCGCCGTGGCCAGTCTGGACTTGTACCTCAGCTGGGATGGGGGTAGGGCGGGTTTTCTTCTTGCCTGCATGACTATGAGGCGTAGAGGATCTTTTCCTTGAATTTTGACGTCTCGGTGGCATGGTATTATATGTTCATGAAATGAAATGTAGAAAAGGGGGTGTATAGACTATCGTTTATGTCTAAAAACCATATTCACGTGTTAAGCACGAAAACTCATGATTTTTAATTACAATCCAATTAAAACAAACCATTTAAATAAACAGACAGGGGAAGATATTGCTACATGAATAATAAACGCGATGCAAACACACTTGTTGTAAAAATAATCGGAAAATTAGAATTTTGTGTATAAAAATGTCAAACAAACCTTTCTCGACTTTGAGCAAAATCAAATAGGACAATCCAGCATGTTGCGTAACTCTCTTTAAAAGTACACCAGCCTTGACAAGCCCTCACGAGTTATCTTTCTTTCCAATAATAGTGCACATTTCGAGACAAGCTTTAAATATGCCGTATTATTTGGTAAACGCTTAACACACCGAGTGCAGCTTAAATTCCTTTCAGTCTCGTTTACAGACCATGTAGACCAAGATTATGCTGCATGTTAAAAGCTATCTCTTACAACTATATGTACTGTGTCACAGTGAGATATTCTAGCCGAGACAAGATTGAAATCTTTAAATTCTTGGTTCTTTGTATGGAGGAGTTATTTTGTAGTGTTTGTAGGATAAACTAGGGTAAAGCCTGTACCAGCGATCTAGGGTTCAAAAGAGCGTTAAAAAGAGCCCGAGTAAAAAGGCTTTGAAAACACCGTTGGGAAAGGAGAAAATGCTGTTAAGCAATATACCATCCTAGTTCCACGATATTGTCTACTTTTCAAAGAGAAACCCAATCATTTGAGACACACTAAATTAGTCGTCTGCAAATGTATACAAATTGAACACGTCTGGAAATTTGCCGTCTTATACAGATGTAGGATGCGGATAGCAAAGGCTCCGCGGCAGGATTTGTTTGTAGGATGTATAATGCCGTTTCAACATATTTCAGTTACATGGCGGCGACCAGTGAACCTATTCATGTTTTCCAGGAATTTCATTCAACAATAACGTTACTCCACACAGTATTCATCCAAGTTACTTGTGGCATAGATAGTACCAATGCGGAGGGAGAGAGAGAGAGTGGGGGATTGGGGATAATGAAATTTTCCAATGCTATTTTCTATATAAAGAAATACATGTCATCAGACGGCTGTTGCATGACCTTATGCTGTCTTTTACAAAGTCAGTATTAAAAGCCCAACAGCGAAAAAAGACACTGCAGGTGTTAACATTCATTTAAATTTAAACCATTCCACTTCAAAGTATGGAAAATATTCCGAGGATGACAATCTGTGTATTCTGTCCAAATGTAAGTTGCAGGCAGAAAAAATCATGTCAAAATCAGGCGAAAAGTAAACTTAAGATACAATGACTTGCCAACTTTTAACCTATTTTTTGTATTAGTATCTCTGCCAGCGACAAACAGTTGGCCCAACCATGCGATAACAGATTGTCATCTTCACAATAATTTCCACTCTTTTAAACACCCGCTTTGTTTACTTCGGCAACCATTATCACTTAAGACACTCGAATGTAGTCAAACGCAACTGGTAATAAATTTAGAGTGCCTGTTAGGATCAGACTACGCATCATGCAATATCTGATCTTTAATATTCACTGTCCGCATACTAGTGTCAGAGTTACCCGATCAGCATATATTTTATTTTTGTAACTCTTTCCTACCGTTGATGTCGATTCCATTTGAGCCTTGCTCTGTGAAAAAGTGGTTTGGTGAATCTACAAAAAGTATCGACTCCGGTCAGCCTGCGCAGACGGTACAGGCTGACCTGTGTCGAAACATTTTGCTTTTTGGTAAATTTTCAGCATGTCATTCTACCTCATGACTCGGTCGGTTGTTAGATAAAATGGATTTGAATGATCCATGTTTTGTGATGGCTTGCTTGGCATAATGCGTCGCGGATATGCACTAGAACCCTTTTTCAAAGAGCATGGCTCATTTATTTTGCACTCAACCAGGAAATAACTGTTTAGTTATTTTAGTAGGTCAGCCGATTACCACTTCGAAGGGAAACGGCTTTATTTAGTGTAATGGTGATTTTCTTTTGTTATAAGAATTTCTATTGACATTGAAATTTCATATCGATATCGATTTTTCCAAAAATGATGATGAAATAGTAATAATATTGTGTATCCAGTTCAGTTCACTTCTTTTAGTAAACATTTTAACCCATTTCCTTCTTCTTTAAATTGCCTATTCAATCACTTTTCCTTGTATGAATGACATATGTGTTGTGTTGTGCGCCTAAATAGTGAAAAAGGCTTCAAGACAATTTTTTGGGCTGTTTGAATATAACAAAAAAATCTTCCATAATCTCGGACAGTTTAGATCCATGATGTGAATGCATGTTTTCTGATCTTGGTCTGCTCTGCAAAAGCAACTTTATGCTGTAAGGTTTGAGATGTTGAAGACAACTCCAGTCACGTTTTCGAAAACTATGAAGATCAAAATTCTGCCGAAAGATAAATCCATTCCGGTATGGTGCGATACACCCTGATATTTGGTGAGATATTCTAGCCGAGATAACCTTCAACTCCAAAAGATTACATTACGTTCAGCTATGTTGATGGGATAGGATCCGCCAATATCTAGGCCTAATGGCAGCAAGATGACGAGAGAGAGAGAGAGATGTAACTTTTTTTCCGGTTTAAAAATAACTTTTGTGAAAAAGGAGAAAATATTCCAAACATTTTTAAGCGACATATTTCTAGACATTCGCTGCTAATCGAATATTTTATTTTCTTACAGAAAATAAACAGATCTATGGTTATTTTGACTTACCAAATGAACGGGCAATCCATCATTGGAATCTAAGTCGTAAATATTCAAGAAGGGTTAGAAAGGGTCGTATAAAGAAAAAGTGTCAGTCAGTTTAGTATGACACGTCCGTGTGGAACTAACAACTGGGACAGTACTTCACACTGTCGGAGTGCTATACCAACATCAAAGGAATACCGAGTTAACCCTTGCCTCTCCTTTGTGTTAAGTTTGGATATATGTTATTTAAAAAGAAATGAAAAGAACGGATTTTTCTTGAAGAGAACAAGAGGAACATTTTAGTTTAGAATGTTGACCGATGTTTTGTTTTTCTGACGATCCAACCTGTATTTTGAAAAGGCTAAATATATATATGTTTTATTCGTTACCCTTTGATTTCCTTACATCAAGAGACTAAGAAAATGAGGATAAAGAGTGTGATAATATACAGGGTAGCATATATTTTTTTAATTGTCTTTCAGTTTTTATTTATCAATAGAATAAAAAACAAATGGCTAATAACTGCTATATCTGTTTCATCTAATGAAGGATTAGAAAGAGAGTGATGAAAATATTGCTGAAGCCTGTTGTACATGGACTTGTAAATTGTACGTTTTTTTTCCATTGTGCAGTTTTAGACCGCGGAAGTAGTGGTAAATTTTCGATAATGCTACATTGCACGTTTTAGCACTTTAACCCATTAAACGGCATTCACAACAGTAATTGCTTTTGCGACTTATATAAATCAAGTTCAGACTGCAAGAAAAGTGCAGCACTTTTCATGCAGTCTGATTTTGCATTTACGCTTGTAGGACATTGACGAAAACAACATTGAAAAAAATGCTGGTTCTTGGGTCTTTTTTTTTTAAATTAAATTGTAGAGTATGTTATGAGTTTTCGGCGCTCTATGTTAAGTTTTTAAATGGGATTCCAGAGTTTTTCCACTTCTCAAATACACGCTGCTGAGTCACCAACAATCAGGAAGTAGTAACTTTGGTTTTCGGTTTTTGGAATCAAGCATGAAATCGCACTTTCAATCCGAAATTTCATATCGCTAAAAGTAAATGTGCGATAGGCCTACAAGTTTGTAACTTAGCGTATAGCTGAATTAAATGATATATATAGCGTTTTGTGGCATCTTAACTAAAGTAATCTCTGTAGGCAAAGCTTATATCAGCATTTAAAGGTACGAAAATGGTACGGTGGTAATGGAAGAATTAGTTCTTGATTCCCGAAAACAGTGGTTCTCTAAAACAGTGGGGAAAAATACAAATATTTATGTATAAAAATTTACCGTCATCCGGCGAAGTATTCCCCCGCGATCTCTCGCAAGTCGCCGCGATTACCTCCTGCTGTGAAGCTGCCCGATATTTTTTCAGGCCGCGGTGACAAGTCCGCCGCGTTTCGCCTACTTTTACCTTTGCAGCAGATTTGCCGCGGACAAATTGGTCCGCCGCGTCTCGCGGACTTGAGCAAAAAACGCGAGAACTGTACTGTAGATTAAGTCTCTGTAAACCTTGTTAAGTTTAATTCTTTAATATTTTACCAAGTCCTACTTATGTTTTTGAATCAAGATTGTGGTTGGTCCTCATTACAGCCCTGAAGAAGTTCTTTTTTTCTTTTCTCATCACTCTGGACGTTATTTGTAATCTGATGAGAAATGTCAGGGTTTGAAGTAATGTGTGGCTCTGCATCAATGGGGTCATAAATTACAAGGCAATCAGAACCCAATGGTCAGATAATGTCCTTTTGAGTCAACAAGTAGATAAAAATCCTTTCTCATTTTTTTCTTTGATAAGCAAATCATATCTTAAAGTGATAGCAAAATTCAACTGCTTTTCACTCAAGGTTGGCCTACAGAAATTTTTTCACATACTATAATTTCTCCTGTAAACTTCATGGAAGAAATACTGTCCAACTGCAGCACAAGTCTGCTTCTAGATTCAAACAGAATTTAACTACAATGTGTTTTTACCATGTTTTTTTGTTTTGTTTTAGGAACCCACACAATGCCAACTTTTTAACGATCTCAATAAAGGAGACTTATGAAAACATTGTGAGATAAGAAAAAAATGCTGGTAACCAGCATTTTCTCCTTTTCAAACAATGTTTTCTATCCTTTCACAGACAACTTCCACTATTTCGGCAACAGTTGAATTGATGTCTGTATATGCTTTGGGTTTGAATGTGTCTGAAATTGTGTCATGTGCTAAAGGATTAAATCCTCATCATGATAAAAGACTTTATGTAATTTTCATCATTGATGTTTTTATGTTTGTACAAATGAATTAAAATTGAAAGAAACATAAAAAAAACTTGTTCTCTGTGTCTGATACCTGAACGGAATAAAGGGGGATAAATGATGATAAAAAAGGAAAGTAGCGAAAAAGTACAAAGAAATGGCTCATAAATTAAGAAAAGTGGTGAAAGAAATGACTAATAAATTAGGAAAAGTGGCGAAAAAAATGGCTCGTAAATAAAAAAAGTGGCGAAATTTTTTTTTTTAATTGTCGAAAGAAAAAAAACATCCAGCGCAGGCCCTGTAAACTGATATAGAAATAAAGCTAGATCTGCAACATTGTGTTTTAAAAACATCTTTGAAATCAGAAATGCAACTTAAGCTATATAGATCGATAAGCGTAAACTTACCTCCATTACGATGTCTTTTTCGGAAGGCGGGGTTCACAGAAATTTCCTCTCCAGATCTATGGATTCACATAAAATTATCTCGTATCAAAAAAGTATTGAATAATTTTGGACATTCAAATAAATGATAGTTTCTTATAACAAATCAATTTTCAGTGGAAAGAGATGTCTCTTTGTATCAAAATTCAAGTTTTTCCGCGCACACTCTTTTCGTCTATTTTCAGAGAAACGTGTGTCTATCACAAAATTGATGACATGACTTTGAATCGCAATATCTCTTCGTCATAACTGGACGCCTTAGGGCACCTTTTCCCAGATCCGCGCTCATTTGTTTTCAAGCAAATACGGTAGACCAAGATCAGACATGTACCTTTTAACTTTATGGGTATTTAAATTACACATGTGAGTAGTATAGGGTGTCTCTTTGGACGTCTGACAGGCCCTGGTCAGACGTCCAAAGAGACGTCCCTGAGAGCCCTACGTTGCCTACCCTACAGAAAGTTTGTCCCCAGTTTGCCTACCCTGAAAGAATTTGCATTATATCACTTCTACAAAAATACCCAGGGTCTCTACCCTGAGAGGGTTTCAGGATTCAAAATGGCGGACTTTTGAGCTCTGTCGGTTTGGCACTCTGGGGATAAAACCCTCTCAGGGTAGAGTAAACGATAAAGTCCGAGAATCCGCATGAAAATGTTACTATAAATAGAATATTTATTCTCCACCAAGGGGAACCCAGCCTAACCATTGAGTTGGACTTAGACTTTCTTACCCTATGAATGATTTCTCTAAAAGACTGAGTACTGAGTTGGACTTAGTCTTTTTCTGCAATTATGAATGATTTCTCTAAAAGACTGAGCGCTGGGTTGGACTTAGTCTTTTTCTGAGTTTTTTACTCTCTGGAGTGTGGGTCTTTGGAGTGTAACTCTTTGGAGTGTAACTTCTACAAGAAAGAAGTTTGACAATTTGAAGAAAGATAGAAATTTCGTGGTAATGGTTAGTCCTGAAAAGGACTGTTGGGTTAGCTCTGAAAAGAGCTGTGACAATTTGAAGAAATGTCAACTTGAAGATAGAACTTTCGTCTGACAGCTTGAAGATAGAACTTTCGTCTGGCATCTTGAAGATAGATCTTTCGTGGTAGATGGTTAGTCCTGAAAAGGACTTTTGGGTTAGCTCTGAAAAGAACTGTTGGGGTAGCCCTGAAAAGGGCTGTTTTGTTTTGGAGGCTGTGTTTTTTCTCTACCGACAGCTTTTCTTTGGCTTTTTCGGGATCTTGAAATCAACGTGATTATCTATGTTTTTCCCGTATTTGCCCTGGCCTGTCATTATTGGTGTAGTTGGCTTTTGATCAACTCGCTGTTTCTTGTGGAGATGGCTATCGTGCTCCTCAGATTTCCGTTTTCTTGGCTTTGTTGTTCTTGGTTGTTTTTCCTTTGGCTGATTTTTCTTCACAACAGTTACGATAGAGTCCACTAAGTTGTGAAGATTAGTTTTATCAAACTCAAACTCCACAGGGATCTTCACAGGAACTGATGAAATGCGCTGACTCTGTTGGCGTAGTGTCTCAATATTTTTACTGAGCTGCTCGGTGTTTGTGTTTAAAGTTTTAATTTCCTCCAAATTTTGGTTAAAAGTCTCCAGTTGTTCTAAGATCCGAGTCATCATGGCATCGTTTTGAATTTAACTGTTTCATCTCTTCACAAATGTTGTCCAACACCGTCGGTGGGTTGATAATTGTCGAATTAATAACTGATGAAAGAATGTCTCTATTGTTTTCCACTGGTGGAAAATCGTCCAAGTTGATTTCAACTAAGTTGTGCTTCATATTGAAACTGCTTCCGAATATTGATACTTTCGAAGTGATCGTTAGCTGAGAATCAAAGAAATGGTGATTGTATGAAAATAACGCTGAGTTTTATACGTTTACAGAGGATTGAAAATTTTTAAAGAGCGCGGACCTGGCGGGAAACACCAGGATTGTACTGTGTGACACTGAATTAGGAGTGGTGAAAAAACACCGATATAACCATCGATTTGATTGCACAATGTTAATGAAACGCCGACGCGGGAAAAACATAGGAGAAAATGACGTCATGGGTCAACTAGTTCAATCCTCCTGTAAAGCTATAAAATCCGCCAATCTTTTTACATAAAAACATATTTGTTCCAGGATGGTTCGAATTCTTGTGTGCCCTCACTGCGCAAGTAGATGCCAGATAGAGTGTGGGAAATGTTTTGCCATACTTGAGTATCTTGGACAGAAACATAACTGTCCAGATACAGATGAAGGATTTTATGATGATGATGAAGGTTCGACGATTTGCTGTGAACACTGTGGGTGTGAAATCATCCCAGTGGATCGGGTGGAGGAATCGTAGAGCTGAATGTCGTCGTGAAATCCTTTTAAAAAGCCCTTTTCAGGGCTAACCATCTCCAAGAAAAGATCTTTCTTTCTTCAAAATTGTCAAATGTAAAAAGACTTACAGTCACAACTAGAAAAAGTTAAAAGTAAGAAGTAATTATTTTATATTTTTTATTTTCAAAAAGAACTTATGTACAATGAAAAAAATCAAATCATGAACTGTAAAAAGACAAAAAAATGAATGAACTGTAAAGACAAGAAATTAATAAAAAAATCAAGTCAGTCTTTTTTGTTTAAATTCAGTATTGTGTTGAAATCTTTTTTTCACTCAGTATGTTTTCTTTTTTTCTTCAGGATGTCAGATTCACATTTGGTTTTACGTTTTCTTTTCCTTTCGTTGTTTTTTAATACCATATCTGGACAGATTTTACCTTGTGTTTTGTTGATTTGCAAAAGAAACAGTTCTTTGTTACTCGTTTTTTCTTCTTTTCGTTGTTTTGCTGTTTTTCCTCTCCGTACGAACAACCCGGTTCTGCAGAAAATTCGTTGTTTAGATCCAAAGTTTGTTGTTTTCTTAGATTATCGCTTGTAGATATTTTTTTCTCTGCCTGTTCTGTTATTTTGCAGATTTCTGATTCGGTGATAGCCGTTGTGTCGCTCTGCATGTCTACGGTCTGATTTTCAACCGGTGATATTGTAGTCTGTAGTGAACTTGTTTTCCATGTATTTTCGTTGTAGAATGAATTTAGTGTGCCGACAATTTTCGTATGTTGGAGACCGTCAACAGTAGTGTATAAATAAGAATCCCGCGGCCATGTTGAAAGGATATGCTTGAGTAATTTCAACATGGCTGCCATATCGCGGGAGACCGCGGCCATTTTGATTGTGGTGGGTGGGGATCAGCCATAATGCTATCGGGTGGAAAGGTCATTGTTGACCGCCATTGTTTAGGACCCATTGTTGGATAGTCCAGTCGTGGGATATAGAATTTCAAGACATGAATTCACCCTTCCCTCGGGTTTTCATGTTTTCTCGCCAGATTAAAGAGAGCGCATTATTTCATGATTTTAGAGCATTATATATAGAAATCTACTATCCAAAGTCTTTTAGTAGCCTTTTCTCACTCGACATGTCTCATTCTAGAATTATTACAGAGTTAGATTATTTAATGTTTTTAGGAACATCGTCTTCGCATGAAAGGAAAGAGGCCATTAGAAACATGACTTATTCACAGATGGAGAGTTTGCTGGTTATCATCACACATATTATTAAATCAAATTGCGGTTCTATCAAGGGATATGAGCCATTTTAGACGTTATAATTGGTTGCTTCGTGTATTAGCCACTGGTCAAGCGAGTTTAAGGAGAAAGAAGAGGTTATTGTTAACATTTCACGCTTTCATTCCCCGGCTTTTGAGATATAATTACATTGAAGACGGTATTTTCAATGAAATGAGGAACAATGAAGAGTGATGGTAGATTCGATAAACGAAGGGTCGCTGACCCATCGTATTTGATCGTACATTTCACCCGTTCTTTTTGGAGGAATGACCTTTTCCACCGAATTAACCCTTTCCCAAACTGTAAAATTTAAACTGCTCCAATTTGAAAGCTGCTACAGACGACAAAATGGATGCTGATAAAGAAAAGGATTTTCATTGTGCCAGCTCCTTCCACCGAATAAAAACCCTTTCCCAAACGGTAAAATTTAAACTGTTTCAATTTGAAAGCTGCTACAGACGACAAAATGGATGTTGATAACGAAAGGATTTGTGTACAATATAGCAACATCGAGGAAAAAGGAGAAAATGTTGGTTATTAACATTTTCTTCTTTTGTCTCAATGTTTTCCCAACCACACATTTAACTCGTTCACAGACGACACCAGTATTCAAGATATCATATGTTGTAGTTACGAAGGTGTTCTTTTTTCTATGTATGATTGACTTTTAAATCTAACTAAACGCTTTCATTCATGAAGAGTATCATGAATCGATGAGCAATTTCCTAACCAACACAGGTTTTGTCTTGTGTTGTGGTTACATTTCTTTCCTCAATAGGATAGACTTTTGAATCGGGAACTATTTAGACTCAACCTTGCGCAGCATCTTATCAACACCCAAAACCTCATAGCTACAGTTTTTGTTTTATAGCAAAAACTATACTTACGAGGTTTTTGGTCTTTTTCGCACATTTTTCAAATGTTTATGCTTGTAGAATGGATTAAACAGTTAGTCGAAATTGTTTGACTTTAAAAGTTGAACTTTTTAATTTCAACTCATAAGTTGAACGCCCTAGGTACAATTTTTAATTGCCTTTGTGCCGAAAGTTCAGTTTCATCTGTCAGCAAACACGATGAAAGCACAAAAAGACCAGGGGGTATATTTTCAAATCTGTCAAGTTTTCAGTCTTGAGTTTGAAAAGAAAAATTTCGAATAAAAGCCCAATCCAAGCGTCCTTTCTTTCTTTCGATGCTAGGTTTCAATGTAACATGGAATAAAACTATGTGAGTGATTTTTTTACAATAGGAACAATACATATTTTTGAGATAATAATTTCTAAAATTTGATAAAGACATAATTTTTCCGATTGTGCGTCATATTATATGACAATAGAGTAATATACAATTAAATTTGAAAAGGCTTTTGTTATTTTTCTTTGGTTTATCTGACTGAAAGCTCACGTGGAAAAGACTGTAGACTTAGTGTCAACCAGTTTTTTTGTTATCAATGAAAACACAAACATTATTTCAACCAATTATCATTTTTAATAAAACATGAGCACCTAATTTATAACGGTATTTAACAAAATATCACATGACTTCTAATCAAATTGATTTCATTGTATGTTATCAGCCGATGAACGATCAAAACCTCGTAACTACAACCTGAATAAGTGATAGTTATGAGGTTTTAATCATCAACAATATGATGAAAGACCATTTATCATTCATGAGGAGAAAGCCCTATGTTGTTCATACTTGTGGAATTCGACAGATTTGTCGAATTCCACAAGTATGAACAACATAGAGTTCAATGACTAGTAACATGCATAACTTTTGCAAGAGTTCAATGATTAAGTCTGAGTATTATATGATTATCACGGGAAAGGGCTCAGTACTTAAATCAAATTATGACTTGAAGGAAGAGCGATATGGTTGAATAAACTAGACGGAATGAACTGAACACATAGAAAAATATAAGGAAAACATTGTGTAAAAAGGAGAAAGTATTGATTTCCAACATTTTCTTCTTTTAGTACAACATTTTCCTAAAAGTATTTACAAAAGGCATCATCTTAGAACAGCATTGAGTCCATTGTTTGTTATTGTTTAAAATGAAGCATTATGTCTGATTCAGTCATTCAGGCTAATCAAAGACAATGCTTAAAAAGTTCTAGATGCTACCTTGAACAGAGATAAACATAAAAAGGAAAATATTAAAATCATATAAAATCACAACCCAATAGGTAGAAAGCAATGCAAGATTGAGATAGCATAGTTATTCAGTTCAATTTGCTTTCAAAGATGTATGAAAATAATGTGTAAAAGAAGAAAAATGTTGATATCCAGCGTTTTCTTCTTTTAGTACAATATTTTATACGATTATCACAGGAAAGGGTTCAATAGTTAAATCAAATTATGCATTAGATAAATTAAACCTGAGTTGTAATATACCACTAGGTAGAATGAACCGAGCACATAGAAAAACGTTGATATCCAGCGTTTTCTTCTTTTAGTACATTATTTTATACGATTATCACAGGAAAGGGTTCAATAGTTAAATTATGCATTAGATAAATTAAACCTGAGTTGTAATATACCACTAGATAGAATGAACCGAGCACATAGAAAAATATAAAGAAAACATTGCGTAAAAAGGAGAAAGTATTGATTTTCAACTTTCTTCTTTTAGTACAACATTTTCCTAAAAGTATTTACAAAAGGTACCATCTTAGAACTTGAGACAAAAATGCGCAAATCTGGATAGCTTCTAATGATGTAGATAGTGAAAATGAGGTAGATATTGAAAATGTAGTATTGTGACTGGTATAGTTATACAATCTAACCAGAGATAATACTGGAAATGTTCTAGATGATACCTGTTACTGTGACAGACATAAAATGTAGAAATCATAACATCTCATAAAGTAAATATCTAATCATAAAATATAGAAATCATAACATCTCATAAAGTAAATATCTAATCATAAAAAATCTAAAAAACAAATAGCAAAATTATTCTAACTAAAAGAATGAAAGCAGATTGAGATAAAAAAACAACAATGCTTTTTTATCTCAATCTGCTGTCAGCAATGTATTGAATATGAACTGAAAAATGTTATGTAAAAGGGAGAAAGTATTGATTACCAACATTTTCTCCTTTCCATCAACATTTTGTGGGTAAAACATAGGATTGTTTGATGATGGATTAAAATGATCACACCCATGTATACAATCACAGGAAGATAGTAAATAGCAGACAAAATTAATTTGAATGATTTCCAATACAACCAGAGTTTCCACCAACATCAGAATCTACATTTAAGAAAAGAGTGTTGGAAAACAGTGTAGGAAAAGAAGAAATGGTTTATTACAAGCCATTTTTTTTTATCAAACTGTTTTTAAGTCATTACTTTTTTTTTTTTTCAAATTAACCCACTTCAAACTTTCTATTTAAACTAGTCTAACAGGACAAGCCAAGTCCAACATAAAAATAACATTAAAGGTAATAAAAAAGTAATCTCACAGTAAATGCGTTATGCAAATGATGTAACAACCTCAACACTTTTCATATATACAAAATATATACACGAGAAAAAAGAAAGAAATGTTTTCTGTTGTATCATTTATAGATCAAATTTAGACCATTTAAACTCATGTGTTAATATTTTAGTGCTAATCTTGAAAATTTCCATCATTCTTCATTGTTTTAATGACTTGAAAAGTGATTCGATATTAAGCAAATCTTGAAATGAAGGTCCCTTGTCTACTCAATTTGACTGCTCTACATTCAAGCAGACAACAAAATTCTATACTACCAAGAGAGGTTTTAATGTAAGCAGACAACATAATTCTATACTGTCAAAAGAGGTTTTAAATTTAGACTGATAAATTGAAATACCAATGTTGAAAACTTTTTAGAAATGTCTATATTGTAAGGTCTCTGGTTGTCTTCTAATTCTTCTTGGATATCTCCTTACGTCTTCTATCTGTCTTTCTCTCTCAACCTCCCTATGTCTCTCTATTCTTTCGATGATAAGTATAACATGATCATGAAATCTAATCATCGTTTCAAATATGATGTTCGAAAGGTGGTAAAAAATCCAAGTTATGAAAGTGGAAAACAGAGCAGTCAAAATGAGGCGAGCTGAAAGCAGACAAATGAAGTATGATTATTCATTTTTAAACCCACTAATATCATAATGAACTTCTTCATCCAAATTGTCTCTGTATCTTCGCAACGTTCCCAATTCTATGTCTCTTCTGTTTTTTGATCGTCTGCACCTATGACAAAAACATCTAATTAGGATGATAAGAATGATGATGATGATGATGGTTGAGATGGAGGTTGGAATGACAATTTTTATGATATCTGAAATGATAAAATGATGAATAGTCTTAAGAAGTATTTATGAAATGTAGAAAGGTTGAAATCAAAGGAGAAACATTACAAACAAAGGAGAAATAGTGATCTCCTTTTTCATTGGTTAATTAATTAGCTTAAATTCCCAAAATTAAAACATCTTTAAAGATAAATTTCTTTTTTGATTTGTCAAATAATATGTCTTCATTTCCTATCTCATACAAATCTGAGAGTGCATTAGACGTATTTGAACTCTTTTGCTTATATTTTCTAAAGCAAAAAAGAATACAACCAAGGATGAGAATTGCAAAAAATGATGAAATGATAGATACAGTAATGATGATGATCAATGAATTATTTTTCTCATGAAACATGTGAATTGATGGAGTGAAAAAATGAGATATGTCATTTGATGAAGTGATAAAATGATAAACACCAGCAGTTGTTATATCCATATTTTCAAATTCCTCTGTGTTTTCTTCCCTGGTTGTTTGTATGGTTGTGGATTCATCTCCGTTTGTTGTCATTGTTGTCATTGTTGTTACAGAAGTTTGTGCGCTGGTCTCGAGTAGAGGACTGGTCTCAGTAGTTTGTGAGCTGGTCTCAGTAGTTTGAGAGCTGGTCTCAGGTACAGGACTGGACTTAGTCTGAAAAGTGCAAGATACAAAATTTTATTTGTGGTCGGTTTAATTAGCAAATAAACATAAGCGATATGTTCAGTCTCTCTCTTTTCATATGCTTATATTTGTCAACATAATTAACTCTTTACCAGATGAGAAAAAATTTAGTCAGGCCCAAATTGAAATGGATTGAAGACGACAAACTAATTTGGGCTCTAATGGTAAAATTTGTATCTGTTAGGGTAGAAAACATCGTGGGAAAAGGAGAAAATGCTCATCACGAGCATTTTCTCCTTTTCCCACAATGTTTTCAAAAGCCTTCAACATCAGACCCATAAAAACCAGGGCTTATCTGGGAAAGGGTTAACAAAGACAAATCAACCAACATTCTGTTAAAACAATATTCAGATAAAACCATATTAACAGAGTAGAAATAATAGCTTTGAGCTATGCAAGTATCTTGTATTGGAAAACATTTATATCATGACGCAAGAAATGACAGATTTACTTCATTTTTGGTCTGAAAGGTGATGAGCATTTTCTCCTTTTCCCACAATGTTTTCAAAAGCCTTCAACCTCAGACCCATAAAAACCAGGGCTTATCTGGGAAAGGGTTAACAAAGACAAATCAACCAACATTCTGTTAAAACAATATTCAGATAAAACCATATTAACAGAGTAGAAATAATAGCTTTGAGCTATGCAAGTATCTTGTATTGGAAAACATTTATATCATGACGCAAGAAATGACAGATTTACTTCATTTTTGGTCTGAAATTTCTTTTGAAATATATGCTTACCCTGCAAGCAATTGGTGATTGTCCGCCAGCTTCAATCTCTACATCTCCACACTGGTTCTTTATCTGTGAACATACCACATTACCATAGACCACCTCTATGCGCCGAACTTTAGGGAAATTTTTCAAGTCCACCGATCCACTAAGTCGAAGGAAAGATATTCTTTCGATGACAGATGTTGCTGATCCTTCATATTGATCTTTACCAGTAACCTCATCACAGTCTAGCAACACTCCAATCTCGTTGCATTCTTTATCAATAAAAATGCATTCACATGCGTAAATCTGGATCAGAAAAACGACGATCAACTTCATCATGTTCTTAATGAGTGCTTCTTGGAAATTAAAATGGCGATCCCTTCTAATTTTTTCTACCGGAAATGCTAATTCGATTGCGCAGACAGTATTGCTTTTAAGATCAAATTGTTAATCAATCAAATGTAATGAAATTGATGAAAAGGAAAACATGTAACATAAAGGAAAGGATGAATAAGGTAAGGGTTGCCTAATTTTATTTTCATGTGGTGTGTATTCCATTGGTGTTTACCTTTGAATGCAATCGTGCGTTAAGAGATAAACATCTCGAAGATGATTCCAGTTTTTTAAGTGACCAACAAGGCGACGACACGCTGGCTTGAGGTATCAGGTTAGCTGCTCTTTCCCCAGAGATGACCAACGAGGTGAGGGCACGTTGGCTTGGGGTATCAGGTTGGCTGCTCTTTCCTCCGAGATGACCAATGACATACCTTAATAAGCAATGAGTGGTAGACAAAGGTGGTATAAATAGTTCCGAAAACACTTCTTCAAAACACTTTTTACGAAAGACTTCATTCGTGTTTATCATTAGGCTCAAAATTAACGGTTTTTAACCTCAAAATTAATCATGTCTTTCCAAGAGAAAAGAACCGATAATGGTGTTATTTGTAAAAGTAGTGTGAAGTTCGGGAAAAACAAAGAGTTGTGTTTTACTCCATACAAAGGTCGCACATATGCACATTTGTCTGATTCGAAAAATTGTTTTCATAGTGGAAAATTCGATTTCAGTAAAATGAAATCGGTATCATTTAATCGGGAGGAAGTCCTCGAACTCCGACGTCTATTGCCGGAGTTTGAGCGATATGGCGCCCTGATTAGGGCCGAAGAAGTAAGTCTTTTACTCTTTACTAGATGAAGCAATTTGAAAACATTGCTGGGAAAGGGTTAATTGGAATTATTTCTATCAGTTTTGTTTCATACTCATTATGCCTAACTACATTGGTCATATAAAAATAGCAGCGACGTTAGGACATTAATTTACTTGTTATTGTCTTAATGCCAAGACAACCTGTAACCTAACCCATTACCACTTTTGTTTCGATTTATTTTGTTATCTGCATTTTGTTTTGGAGAGTCTAAAATTTTGTTTTGTGATGATGGGTTAAGTCAGATGTTGTTAACCAGTTGCTGACACATATGGAAAAACATATATAACATGTATAACATGCTTTATATTTTTTTTTATTTTGGAAACGTTCTGACAAAGATATACATATGTATATTTCAGTCCCCCCTGACGGAGGTACAAAGCCCTCAGTATGAGGCGGTAACACCGCCTCATACACAGCCTCATACACAGGCCAAGCAGTTGGTTTTTACAGTGAGTATATTTCCTGGAATATTTAGAATGAAAGCGAGTTGTAAAGTAAAGAATGAGTGTGAATTGTAAAATATGTTTTCTGATTTTATAGCGAGGCATTTATAGAGTTTGTGAAAGGGTGTTATTCAGTCTTTTACATATTTTCCAGACACCTGCCTCAACGAGTGCCATTACGTCTGAGACTGAGGAGCAGCTATTCGTAAGTTTAAAAATGTTTTTCCATCTGTGTCTTTGTTGCAATTAAGATATTAATTAAGATATTGATCTACACTTAAAGACACGAACAATTAATTAAGATATTGATCTACACTTAAAGACACGAACAATTGTTACCTTAAGACTTTGAAAACATTGAGGAAAAAGGAGTAGATCAAGACAACCCACATTTTCTTCAAAGATAAGTTTCATAATCAACAATGCTGATTAAAAAAAACCTTCATAGCAAAGAAAATGTCTTCTCTTTTACAGAATGGAGTAGGGGAAGACGAGATTTTTTTCGCAGTCCCCGTAAGTGGTTTATTTTATAGAATAATTCCAAGTCATTCATATTATTCAATATTTTAATCCATCACCAAAAGTAAATGTTTATAATGATATTTACATTTATTAAAAACGTTACAAAAAAAAGTAACATTATTATTTACATTGATTAAAAAGTAACACTATAATTTACATTGATTAAAATCGTTATGAAGAAAAGTAACACTAATATTTTCATAGATTAAAACGTTCCGAAAAAAAGTGACAGTAATATTTACATTGATTAAAAATAGTGGTAATAATAATTCTTAAAGATTATTATTGCCACTATTTTTCATAAGATCATATGGAAAATGTAGACTTTCTGTCTTTTCAGATCCAGGGAGGGCTCACCAACATCTAGAAATAATAAATAAATAAATAAAATAATAAAAATAAATAACGTAGTTTTTTTGTTGGATTTTTTCCTTTCTATCTATATATACGTATAAATGGAAATACTATAGCATGCGAAGGAACACCTGTTTCTCCTCATCCTATAATATTTCCCTTTACATATATTGTAGCAATTCAATGAGAAGGCATGCTTTCATGCGTAGAAACTTGTTTAATCTTGTAATGACCATAGGCAAGAGAGCTGATGCCATCTTCTAAAATATATCTTTTATCATCAAAACTACTCAAAGAAATCTTGCAAATGTTTTCACAGAAAATTTGATGATTGTGACTGCGTAGCAGATCCATCTTTGATTTCATCAAGGTTTTATTGAATAATGTGTTTTTGTAATCCTGTAAGGACAGCTCGTTTTCAACAACAATTTTTGAGATGCCTTTTGCACGTTTATCTTCCCTTCCCTCGCAAGTATAAGCATACATTTTTGATCTTAAACCACAAAACTCTTTTATAACTTTTTCACCAGTCTCACTTTTCATTTTACCCATTACCTTTTTGTTGGTATCACTATGAAGGTAATGGGTTTTAGGGAAGTCAGACGTATCAAACAAATGCGAATGAACATGCATGTCCTTAAAAACATCAGCAGTATTGCAAAGAAACAAAAAGGAATCAGTGTCTGTCATTTGAAGCTGTACATTGTTCCCATATAATTTTTTTAAATGGTTATAATAAAAGTCATACATTGTATGTTTGGATAAATCAAGTACAGTCATTCCAACATAAATAGGTTTGTTGAGTTTTACTTTATGTCTGTTGAGTTCAACACCAACGAGGTCCTCCGAGAAGATCCTGTGCGATTTGTATGTTGACTTGGCAGATAATCTCCTTAGACGTTTCTCTGTGTGACACAGTTCCACAGTCCTGTGTTTTCTGAGGTTTTCCATCGTTTTACCTGAAAAAGAGAATGAAATCACATAAGTATATCTTTTTACTTAGAAATCTATGTAAGTATATTTATTCTGTTAGAAAAAAGTTTAATCGATTAAGTGCCTTGAATGCAATCCCTAGAACATTATTATGAAACCTTAAATTTTCTTCAAATCACACCTATCTTAAAAATCGCCATTTGTAATGTTTTTCTCGGGAAAGCTGACAGAGTTTTGAACTTTCCTTCTCAAACAGGTATTTAAAGCGTGGATTATGTAGATGAAATGAATCCGAGTTGTATGATGTTTTACACCGGCTTCAGCAGTATTTCAGCCATATTATGGTGACAGACTATTTATGTCTGTTCTGGGTTTCTCCAACACTAGACTGGGGCTCTGATGTGACTTGTGCAAGGACACTCTCACAAAAAAAACCCCAAGATCCATGTATTACGAGTCATACACTTTACCACCGAGCCATGTAGGACCCCTAAAATGATTTTTAATTATTTTCTCAATCATTAATATTGATGTTTATTACTTTGGAATTATTCTTAAAATAAGACTAATGGATTAAGAGACGCACACTCACCAAAACAACTGTTGTTCATCAATTTGTAGTAATCCTTTTCAAACTTTGTCTTTGCTTGTTGTCTCATTTTGGTGTTGAACTCTATGTAGGGTTTCATGAAGGCTTCTTGCTCAAATTCTAAAATTCTATGTATCTTTTTCAGTTTCATACCCAGCTGAAGATAAAGTTGAAGGTTGCGATAGTGCAGGACATACTTCTTATTTTCGAGTGTGGTGAGTAGTTTTTCAACTTTTGCTCTTGGTGGTAGTTTGTCGCTATCTGCTTTTCCGTGCAGCTTTTTCCATACAGCCTTTGCATATGGAGATAGTTGATCATTAGAAATACTTTTATGTTCAGGCGCCAAAGGATAATCATTATGACTATCATGTAAATTTTCTGGATAGTCTAAGTCAACTTCTAAGATATATCCCTTTGATCCATCCTGAGGTATTTGCATGACATCAAAATTGTCAATTTCCTCAGTATTTAAGAAAAGAAAAAATCCTACTGGAAGTTTCTGAGAAAGACTCAAACCATACAGATTGTTTACATCATAGTAATTGAGATAGCTAGTGTCTTTACAACTATCAAAGTCATCTAAATATGGGTTATTGGCGTTGGCGTATCTGTTTGAAATTTGGCTTATCCCCCCACGAATCGCTTTTTCTATGAACAGGTAGTGGTCGATATTCATCAAAAGTTCGAGAGTAACACCAGTCATTTTCAACATGGCTGACCAACTTAACCCAGGGCTGGTATAAAAATGAAATGGATCTAGTTGATAGCATTGGAGAGTAACATCTCGAAAATGTTCCATTATTTCCGCTAAAAGTAAAACATCTACCTTAAGATAAAGATCATGGTAATCTGCTAATGTTTTACAGTCACATTTTTTGAAAACAGTTTTAGCATGAACATAGTCACTTTGGGATATGTGTTCCCTTTTGATATCTGAGTAAAACTCTTCTCTAGGTGGAAGCTCTGTGTCATTAAATTTTTCCCAAGAATCCACATATTGATATGGGTATATTCCTTTTCGTAGCAGTAAATCTTTTTGATTGGGAAACTCATTTAAGAAATGATAAAAAGGGTGCGAGTCATTCTGAGCCAAGTTTTCTGTCAGAGATTCTAAAGATGATGGTAGAAAAGCAAATGAATCAATAAATCTAAGCTTTCCAATTGTAAAACTTATGTACCTTTCCATGGTTTGAGGAATGCAACCGATTTTCTTATCTTTAAAAGATCCTATTCCTTGACATAATAAATGACTGTCAAAATTTTTCAAGTTATGAAAAACCACAGGAATAAATTTGACTTGTTTGCACTGCAAATTACAATTCATATGACTTGCCCCTATGAAATTTCCTGTTGTGTGATCATGATGTCTGGCTTTTGTATCACTATCAATAAATATCTTGTTGCATATACAACACATATTGGATGTTTGAAAATTCTTTTCTTCCTCCTCTGTCAATGCAAGTGGTTTCACGTTTTTTAAACGTTGCTCAATCTCTTCACTTTCTTTAAAAAGATATTCAAGCAATTTTTTAGGGGCATCACTCCCTTTATAGATAACGGTTTCCTTGCTAAAATTAGGATCTGTTGAAATAACCTTGTAACCAAAAGAACAAGGTTCTAATAATTGAGTACGTTTTGTTGATGACTGATTATCATCATGTTCATCTAAACGTTTGTTGAGTGTTTCAAAGTCTGCATAAATAACATATGGGATACGTAATGTTTTTTCAAAATCTTTGAATTCAAGCCAACAGTCTTTAGAGGTTGGTAATTCAACTTTCTGTTCTCCATAAACCTGACAGTATGGAGTATGATCTTCGAGCAATTTTTCATTGACAAAACCATGTAAACAGTATCTACAAAAAAACTTTTTATTACGTTTTCCATTTCTAAAACTCAGGAAGTTATTCAAATTTTTTATCAAAATATAATGGGAGTTCTTTTCTGAATGCAATAGCAATAAATCAATGTGATGTGTATTTTCTATCTGCTTACTTATTCGCAATGGTATGACTTCTCCATCTTCAAACATGAAAATGTTGACTGATATATTTGGGTTTTGGTTTTCAAATTTAGCGACTTCGTGAATTGAAACTGGGTAGTTTATGCCTTTCATGTTTAATTCATTTTCATAAGGTTCATAATCACTTACCAAAGGTGAATCAAAGGGATGTAAGGAAGCTAAACAGCTCCAAAGAAAACATTTTTGATCCAAATTTCTTATGTTTAAAAGACCCCTCACATGTCGTATTTCTTTAGGTAGCTCCATAAAACTTGAGGCTGTAAGTGGTGTATAGTCCACTGTGTAAACAACTAGACTTTCAACTCTCTTTAATGTCCACCCCGAAGATTCCCTTATGTATTTCTCAAAACTCTCAAACATTTTTTGATAGCTTTCATTTAGCATATGTTCTTCGAATGTTTCTAAATTGAGAGTTATATAAGTTCTGCTTCTGAAATGAGGTCTTGCAGTCCTTTGCTCAGGATTTTCCTTGGTCAATTCCACCTGAATAGATAGGTACCACTTTACCCCATTTTGCATTACTCGCGACTTCAAAAAACGTACAACATCTGACTGTACATTTGCAAGAAAAGTTAACATATCATACTGTTCATTACCATTTGGTAGTATTTGATGGTCTTGAACTCTTCTGTTGATTGCTGTAGTTGTAGAGGTAATATGAGGGTTATTGACTGCACTTCTGACTTGCCTCACATAATTATGATTATTGTGAATGACAGAGTTTCTAGAAGACTTGTGATAATCATGATCATTGTGAATGATAGAGTTTCCAGAAGACCTGTGATAATCATGGTCACTATGTGTTACTGGTTTTGAATAGTTATGGTCCGCTTTTCCAGACTGATGTTCCCGCTCCATGGTTTGTGAACTGATCGACATCGATGATGAAGGTTCAACTGTTTTGAGTTTCTCCTCCCGCTGATTGTTGGTGATCGATGTTGAAGGAACTTCATTATGCCCCACTGTTTGATGTTTCAGAGAGACATGTTTTTTCAGGTAATCTGCTCTTCTAAACTTGGCATCACAATATTTACATTTGTGAAATGTAACTTCATTTAGAGATTTTAAAATTTTTCTCTTATTTTTTTCCTCCGCATCTTCTCTTTTCCTTTTAGAATCCATATTTAACTTGCTTAAAATTCTTTGGTACTAAAGCACACCCTCACTCAAAGTGAAATTCAATCACTATGACAAAACTATTTGATCGACCAAAGTATATAACCACACCCTAAAGTTTTTGAACACTCATATGCAAATTTCCATTAACCAATAGAATTTCATATTTTCAATAATCAATATCTGTCATTTCAAATTGTATTCATATGTGATATCTGTCATTTCAAATTGTATTCATATGTGATATTGAATCCACTTTTGTTTGTTTCGTTTTTCATTATCCATAGGAAAATTCTTTTGTCTTGTAATTTGAGTTTTCCTTTAGGTTTATCCTCCTTAACTGTTGATCTTTTTTTACTTTTTTCCTCTTTTTCAGTTGGTTTGGAAAAAGATAATTAAATTTTTGTTTAACATAAAGCATTTTCTCAGAGTTTTTAGATTGTTTTTGATCTGAAAAAACAGACTTTGTTTTTGAACCTTTTTTCTCTTTCGAAATGTTTTGTTTCTGATTATCTTTAATTTCGTTTTCAGGTTTTTTTTGTTGATGATTTCCAACCTCAGGTTCATCTTTTTTGTCTAAATTTGTACTTTCTGGAACACTGTCTTTGCTTTCTGTAGAATTGTATATTTTCTTCAAATGTTCATACCTTACTTTTAGTATTAGCACTAACTCTTGAGCCATGTTTTACACGGTGTAACAAGTTGAATCACTTGTTTCCAGTATTTAAGTAATAATATTTTTCTCTTTTTAAAAGCAAGTCTCTTCAAAACTAGTTGACGAATGACATGTCGGTAGTGTTTCAATTTGTTTTTAATGTCTTTTAAAAGAGAGATATTTCCTCTTAATGCATTGAAGATTATTTCAATAATGACACTCATTTGACTTTTTGTTATATGTTTAATTATAGCACGTTGTTGATTGATATTAGTCACGAGTAAGAACTGTAGAAAGTATTTTTCCTTTTTTAATTTTTCACTCATAATTCTCGTTTACTGGACGAAATACTGTCAAAGTCTGGTCAGGAAAAATGTCTGTACGTAATTTATACAGAGAGTTTGAATGACTGCTGATGTCCACAACCAGATATGAATATTTTTTCCTTTCCATGACTGTTTTGTATGCACTCATGAAAAAGGAGGTCTCACCAGGGAACATTTGTCTAGCTAGAGTTTGAATCTGAAGGTTGTCCCTTTGATTATTGAATAGGACAAAATAGTGTGAGTTAAGACTGATTGTTCTGAAATACTTGCCACCAGTAAATAAGTTTTGCACAACGAAAAATACTGAAAAATTTTTATGATGTGAATAAATCGTGAAAAGATTCACAATGTCGAGGCTTTGAGAAGCAATCTGCGCCATGTCATCCAATATTAAAAGCTTAAAACCAGTTTCCAGTGCCCATAAATCCATGTTTTCTTTAGTTGGTAATCCTCTGAAAAACTCAATATCTTCAACATCATGTTTTATATCATCATAAAGGGGTTGGTAGGTTGAATAGCAGTAAATGATTTTTTTTTGGAACCTTTTGAAACATATGTTTATTCTGCTTCAACAGTTTATGCAAAAATGTTGTCTTACCGCTTGAACTTGGTCCTGCCAAAATACAAGTAGTAGGACATTCAAATTTGATAACCACATTTGACATGGTGTTTTCTAAACAATATCCTGTTCTGAAATGACATTTAAAAAAGCACCAAGAACTATATATTTTCATGACACAATGTATTTTATTCAAGACTATTTTTACATGTATGATAAAGCAAACAAATCTATAATACTACAAACAGTATTAAAAAACAATAAAAATCTATATTACTACAAAAGTGGTTTTAAAGAAAGAGACATCGCAACCAATGAATTATTTAATGCTATTTTCAACAGTTTTGTCACTATTTGAATATAATGTTTACATAAAATTCAATTTGTTAAAATGTCTCTTTCTTTATTGATTTGAAAGAAACCAGGGGATTCACTATATACAATGCAGCTTATTGTTTCTGCCAATGCTTGTCTGAATTGAACTTCCAAACGAACATGTCCTGATTTAACCAGGGACAAAAATGAATTATTTTCTGGGAAGATAGGCTCCAATTGAAAAGCAAATAATGCTGATGTTTTTGCAAAGTCAAATCTACTAAGATCTAACCCTTGGTCTCTTCCCCATTTACCAGTGGTGAGAAATAAATTAGCATAAGCTCTCACAGATGCAGTGCCATCTGATGGATCAAAATCTAAATGCAATGGATTTCCACCAACAGGAACGCCATCTACATACAGGCATATGCTTTGTATATCACAGTTTTTAAAATGAAACGGGTTAGATTTATAATCTCCTGACAATGCTTTTGATGATACAAAACCGATAATAACTCTGCTAGGGCGATGACTTTGAAACATATTATCCCATGTAACTACTGTACTTCCAGATGCAAGACTCTGAGAGCGGCACTCAATTTGATTGAATGGATACTTGGCAGTGGTTGTCTTTAACATTTCCGCATGAGCAATGACTAAAGCAGGATTGACTCGAATCTTCCTAGCAAGTAAGTAAACGTCCAGGATTTCCACCTTGAAGTTAGGCGATACATCACCAGAAGATAGACAAAATGCTGGTGAACTTCGATAGAGTTCTAGTTTTACATCCACTTGATTTAATAAATATCTCTTCGTGGTAAAAAGGCTATGGTAAATGGGATCTTGTAAGTCTAACACTTTAGATCCGTCAATATAACGCTGTCTCAAGAACAATCCATTGTTAGCACCAGTGGGATCACAATCTTCAGGATGATCTGAATCATCCTTGATAAAAAGCTGAGTCAGCAGCTGTGAATTAATTGTATCAGCACCATAATTCAGTAACGTTTGAATCATAGCGATATAAGGATTATAATTACATGTTATGATTGTTTTGTTCTGAAGCGTGACTTCTGTTGTAGAAAACAAGGACTGTAAGAATAGATTAACTGGCCCCACTTTCTTGCTGGTAATATTAGTTCCATTTGGGTTTGTGACTTTCAGTTTTACATAGATCTGAGTTCCTTTAAGGTCTAGATAGTTCATGGCATTTTGTCCACTAATACGAAATTCAATGGGAGTGTCTTCCGAGACCTGTGATATAGGTCTCACTTCTTGGTAATAAACATCATTGACGGCTACTTGCGTTGGGGGTAAATCAAACAATGATAAATCGTCTGGTATACCCTCTGTAAAACTATCTTGTGTAAAGAAGGACATGTTTACTTGTCGAAAATGTCAGTTATTCCTTGATGTCTTTTATTTTTGCTTCTTTTCTTCAATTGTCTCTTTTTCAGTTTTTTATTTTTTCCACCAACTTTTTGTTTAGATTGTTCTCTTCTTCTCTTTTTATGATTCACTTTTTTATGATTTGTATTTTTCACAGAATGTCTACGCTTGTTTGAAGACCATCTTCTTCTGTGGTTTGGTGTCGACTGATTGGTAATTCCAGCGTTAGACAGATTATATTTGGCATGGTTTGCCTCGCTTTTTGCCTGTTCTACAGTTTGTTCAGCAGGTAAGACAGCTTTTACCGACAAATCGCAAGCTTTGTCTTTATGAAGGAGAAAATTATCATGTTTTATATGATTTTTTTTCTTCAAATGATTAATTCAAACATTTGGACAATATCAAAAGGCTTCAAAAGGAAATTTTCTTACAATTGTTCCAAAAAATTGTAGGAAACAGAAATAGCTGGTAAAAGCATTTCCATTCCCACAGTGTTTTCAAGAGCTTATTTTTCACTTCCCATGGTGTTTGAAATAGAAATTTGAGTCAAATAATAAAAGGTTTAGGTAAATCTTTTTCATATAACAAGAGGGCCAAGATGGCCCTGGATCGCTCACCTGAATTTTTTAGAGGACCATAACCAACTTTTTTTAAAGTATTGAAATTTTGGAAACAAAATCAGTATTTTGCCAAGTAATTATAAAAAGGTCACCTGTAAAAATCATTTCAAAATCTGTCACCACTCCTACAATCATCGCCACAGCCATGTTTTTGACGAATCAAAATTCAGCAAATAAATTTTAGGATACGTCACCCAAAGACCTTATCTTGAACAAGAGCACATGCCCGATAGTGGCTAAAAATACTAAGTTGAACAAGAGCACCTCATGAGAGTGCCAATGATTGGCTGTTGGAACCTTGCTGGATAGTAAAATAAAATTCCAAGTCGCAAAAGGGGCATAATTTGGACAAAACAATTTTGGAATTAACTGCCCTTGTTGTATGGGTTGCTTTTTACTAGTGAACAATTATTCGAGTTTTATGTACATGTATTGAGTGGAAGCTGAGATATAACAAAATGTCAAAGTTTTTGCACAACAACAACAATGCAGATTACGCCAACAGGGCTATGTCAGTACCTCGATGTTTTCTTTGAAAACAGCTAAGCTAAATAAGGGGTATAATATAAGGATAATTTCTGTGAAATAACTTCAAAATCTGAATAGTGGTTTCAGAGAAGACAAAATTTTAAGAATTTCTCCATGTCCTCATAGAGCAAATAGCTTCCACCCACCACAGCCATGTTTCTTGACAGGTCAAAATTTCGCGAATAAATTTTCAAAAGGGCCATCTAAGGAACATTTCTGTGTAATTATTTCAAAATCTGACAAGTGGTTTAGGAGGAGAAGAATTTCAAAGAATTTCTTTAAGTCTGCCCCACCCAGGCCATGTTTTTCGACGGATCAAAATTACACAAAGAAACTTAAAAAAGGGTTACCCAAGGAACATATCCGTGAAATTATTTCAAAATCTGACCAGTGGTTTCATCAGAGATTATCAAAGAATTTCTTTGAAAATTCCATTTGGTTGCCATGGCAACCAGAGATTTTGATGAATCAAATTCTGTGAACAATTTTCAAAGGGGACCTCCCAAGGAACACTCCAGCCAAGTTTGGTCCAAATCGGCCAAGCGGTTTAGGAGGAGAAGTTGTTTAAAGAATTGTTGACACCGCTGGACGCCAAGAAGCCCCCCCCTTCCACCACGGCCATGTTTTTCGACGGATCAAAATTTCGCGAACAGTTTTTAAAAAGGGTCTACCAAGGAACATATCTGTGAAATTTTTTCAAAATCTGAGCACCAGTTTCAGAGGAGAGGATTTTTATAGAATTGTTGACATCGCTGGACGCCAAGAGCCCCCCCCCTCTACCACGGCCATGTTTTTCGACGAATCAAAAATTCACTAACAATTTTTTAAAAGGGTCACCCAAGGAACATATCTGAAATTATTTCAGAATCTGACCAGCGGTTTCAGAGAAGATTTTTAAAGAATTTCTTGGTAAATTCCATTTGGTTGCCATGGCAACCAGAGTTTTTGATGAAATCATATTCTGTGAACACTATTTAAAGAGGACCTCCCAAGGAACATTCCAGCCAAGTTTGGTCTAAATCGACCAAGCGGTGTAGGAGGAGATGTTTAAAGAACTGTTGACACCGCTGGACGCCAAGAGCCCCCCCTCCACCACGGCCATGTTTTTCGACGGATAAAAATTTAGCGAAGTTTTTGAAAAGGGTCACTCAAGGAACATATCTGTGAAATTATTTAAAAATCTGACCAGCGGTTTCAGAGATTTTTGAAGAGTTTCTTGGAAAATTCCATTTGGTTGCCATGGCAACCAGAGTTTTTGATGAAATCAAATTCTGCGAACAAATTTTAAAGAGGACCTCCCAAGGAACATTCCAGCCAAGTTTGGTCTAAATCGGCCAAGCGGTGTAGGAGGAGAAGATGTTTAAAGAATTGTTGACACCGCTGGACGCCAAGAGCCCCCCCCCTCCAACACGGCCATGTTTTTCGACGGATCAAAATTTCGCGAACAATTTTTGAAAAGGGTCACCCAAGGAACACTGTCTGTGAAAGTATTTCAAAATCTCACCACCAGTTTCAGAGGAGAAGATTTTTATAGAATTGTTGACACCGACGGACGCCAAGACACCCCCCCCTTCTACCACGGCCATGTTTTTCGACGAATAAAAATTTCGCAAACAATTTTTGAAAAGGGTCACCCAAGGAACATATCTGTGAAATTATTTCAAAATCTGACCAGCGGTTTCAGAGGAGAAGATTTTTAAAGAATTTATTGAAAAATTCCATTTGGTTGCCATGGCAACCGAAGTTTTTGATGAAATAAAATTTTGTGAACAATTTTTAAAGAGGACCTCCCGAGGAACATTCCAGCCAAGTTTGGTCCAAATCGGCCGAGCGGTTTAGGAGGAGAAGATGTTTAAAGAATTGTGGACGACGCACGACAGACACAGCGTGACCCTAAAAGCTCTCCTTGAGCACGTTGTGCTCAGGTGAGCTAAAAATGTTTATATACTACTGTAATCAACTTTCTCAGTGTATTCATTCTATAATTTTTCCCAATTTCAGAGTAATGAAGTAAAAAAGCAGCTACCATATGGAGAAAGAAGGATTTGTGAGAAGTGTTGACCATCTCCAAAACTGTGGATTACAAATTGACGAAATAGTGAACGATAAGCATGTTCAACTTGTCAAGCATATCCGAGATCAATGCCAGAGCACACCTTTGATGTTTGGCATGTTGCTAAAGGTAGTCATTATTATTAATTAACCCATTATAAGCTGTCAGGTTATCTTAGTATTGTCCTCTTTTTTCATCCATTTATTTCGCTAAATCAAGATTGCATTAACAATATGAGAAGGGATTTTCTTCAAGGCCATTTTATTTACAGTTAGATTATGGAGACAAATTATAGAGATATTACAATACAAAGTCTGATAGTTTGTTCAAGTAAAAATAGTGATTACAGACATCTGCGCCCAGACAATGTCTCAATCAGTCTTATTGGTTATCTTTGAATTTAGAATTCTAAATCTATTTATATTGGTTGATAAAATGGGTCATGGACTTTAAGGGCATAACAACCACTCTAATAATTTATATAGAGCCATTTTATTAAGTTGTAGGTTTGAAGAAAAAGTTGACTGCATTGTCCAAGGAAGAACAGTGTGAAGAGCTGCAACCTTGGATCAAAAGCATCTGTAACCACCTATACTGGGTAGCCGCATCAACACCAAATGGAAATGGCCAGATGATGACAGAGAAATGGCTGTCTTTGGGGAACGACATCCAAAATCTCCATGTACATGATGGTACATTATTCCCTTCATGTGAACATGCACCACTTGAGGGAATTGAGAGGAAAAAGAAATGATTTAAACCAGGTATCTACCACTGTGTGCATTAAAAGTCGCATTTAAAACAATTTGAAGGAACGGGCTTGGATTTGGAAAGAAACACTGTGGTAAAAAGTAAAGTTGCTAGTACTTGGCAATTTCACGTTTTATCACACTGTTTTCAAACAAATAGCATTTAAACTGTGACAAAATTCGTCTGAGAATTTTTGCATAATCATATTTCATTTAAGTGGTAATTTTGTAAATATACGCAAACATAAATCTTTTTCTGGATTTCCAGCATATTTGCTGGTGTCATTCCGAAAAATTCGGGTAAAAGCTCTGAGTGATGTTGTTACTCAGTAGACCACAAACGCGAAAATAAATGACATTTTTAAGTTTAAAACTGCTATGGCTTCGGTATTTTCATATTTCTCTTTATTTACGACCTAAATTTAAATATTGCGATATTCTCAAATAGAAAACAGAGCTGTAGTCTGTAAAATATTGAAATTTAGGCGGTATTTCCGATTCGGTCGACATTCTCGTCTTCGGACGTATCGTTTTCCCAAGAAAAAGACTGATTATAGTCGAAAGGCTCAAACTGGTATGGTGCTATATCATTTCCTGCATATCTTCTGTCACCCTCCACGTCCTCAAAATCACTAGATTAGCAAGAAACATCCAAAGAACCTTCGCTATCCAAGTTGCTTTCGCTGTGCCTTCTACACTCTGCCATTGTTTTACACACGAATGACGTCAAGCGATATAAATTGAATATTACCGAAAGTCGGCTTGGATAGCCTAAATTTAATTTTTGGACAGGTGAGAATCACAGGGACTCGATCCAGTAATTTTTTTTTTTTTGTATCTTGTAAGTAAATATAGACAAGGGGTCGAACATGACCGAAGGGCAGATATTACCGGGCTCGAATTTAGGCCCAATTTCAAAGCCAATTTCGATTCAATTTTGTCATGAAATGTACCCAATCACAGCTAAATGAATACGTTCGTCGATGATGCAACAGATTATAACCATAATCAATCCGTTTACCGAACACAGATCGAGATATCGAGCAAATTAGGGTCAATTTCGCAGGTCGGACACAACCGTGCAACTGGGACACCACTCTACTTTCAGGGCCAAATGCCACATCTCGGCCATTGACAGCCGGTTGTCCTACCATGCATCGATGTTAATAAATAACTTACAGACGACTATTTCTTTCCATATTGATCAACCAGGGAACAAAACCAATTATTTATTACCTTATTGCAGCGAATTTCTAATTAACGCCATACTTGACCGAAACGATGCTTTTGTAAAACGAAATTTGATTGGTTGATACTGGACCCGGCTCAGTCTTACTACAACTACGATGCGGGATTCAAGTTATGATGACATTTACCGCCAGTTTTGACTTTCAATCGTAGAAATTCGAAAATGCTTGTTAACTGGTGTGTATTAAAGAAAATACACTCTTTAGATAATTTTCTTCACTTAACTAAAACTTTTATTCGAAATATACCCTCTACAAAAGAAACCCTAGGGTTCGAAAGAAACCCAATTCCAACAGAGTGTGAAATTTCAGTTACGACGTGACTTTTACCTGTCCCAGCTGAGCCCATTGATAGCAAATTGTGCCCCTTTTTAGCAAAATTTAATGCAAATTGTTGATTCTTATTCAAACCCATTGTGTACGCTGAAGTAAATGTCTTCGATGTGAATTAAAGAAATCTACTTTCAGTTTCACTTTCGCCCCGTTGCGCATTTTAGTTCTGCTGTAAGAGTAATGAATGAATTAATGTATGAAGTTTTAAGGCCCGTCGACATCAAAGGTCATATTGGGCGCACTTACAACTAATGCAAAGCTTTTAATTGGTCATATTGTAATGTTATGTAAAAAGTTAAAATTATTAGCAGTGAAAACACTGAAAGAATAAATGGTGCTAATGATGTATAGTCTTAACAAAATTATATCTTTTAATAGAGATTTATCTCTTTCAAAAACTCGAAAATAGACTTACACTTTACAGTATTAAACACACTGTCCATACTATCAACATGAAAAAAACCTGTCTCTTGTAGGTGCAAGGTCTAAACAATCTACAAAAATATACTTGACAGTAAGAGGCTCATTGCAGGGAATACACTGTGGTGCTTCTTCTCCTTTCAGGAGGTACGAGTGTGTCATATATGTATGGCCAATGCGAAGACGGGCCAAGATAATTTCCTCGCGGAGATTTGTCCGCAACCCTGGAAGACACTCGCCAAGAACTGGCTTCACTGTAAACAACTTATTTTGGTTAATCGGGTCGTTCCAGGATTGCTGCCATACATTCAAAATAAAAACATTAATCAATGGTTTAAAATCGTTAAAAGGAACTATAAAGGGTAAAACATCAAGTGACAATGCGTCCTTAGCAGCTTTATCTGCCTCTTCATTGCCACTGATACCAATGTGGCTAGGGAGCCAACAAAATACAAGATCTGCAGTTTCACATATTTGAGAAATTTTTCCAAGTAAATTAATTAATAATGGATTGTCCGTTCTCTCATTTTCGAGTGCTTGCATAGCTGATAGTGAATCGGTGAAAATAATGTAGTGCCAGTAGGCATCCTGTTGTATATGAAAAACGGCAAGGTCTATTGCCTTCAGTTCCGCAGAAGAACTAGAAGAATTATTTGGCAGGCGAAACTGGTACAATTCACCATCGAGTACAGCAGCTGAAGCAACTTTTTCTCCATCTTTTGAACCATCGGTATAAATCTCTTCAAAGTTGTAATATTGCTCTTTTATCTCAAGATACAGACTTTTAAAAATGAAGGGATCTGTTGTAGCTTTCATGTTAGCAGTAAGTTTATATAAGAAAGTTGGACTCTTTGAAGTCAATAGAGGAACATCTGAAATTTCATGTTCAGCTACATCCTCAAGATCGAAGTCAAGTAGATCTATATCAGCATCGCAGCGCATACTGAATGGAGGAATAACTTTTTCCTTTTTCTTAAAATGATCTTTGTAAAGCGGTTCAAAGACAACCTTATGCGTAGGATTTTCAGGATTGGATTTTAACTTTAAATCATATTGCATTGAAAGTTTCTTCCTACGTAAATTTAAAGATGGTTCATTTGCCTCTGCATATAAACTATTGATAAGGGATGTTTTGAAAGCGCCAAGTGCTAGGCGTAACCGTTGGTTATGGATAGAATCCAGTTTACGAAGGTACGATTGTCGCGCTGAGCCATATACAATGCAGCCGTAATCTAACTTTGAACGGACAAGTGATCTATAAAGTCTCAACAAGACTTTTCTGTCGGCTCCCCAGTCCATACTGGAGACAACACGTAAGAGAATAAGAGCTTTTTGGCATTTATTGCTAAGATAATTTATGTGAGGTATGAATGTTAGTTTAGAGTCAAATAAAAGGCCCAAAAATTTAAATTCTGGGACAACTTCGATACGTATTCCATCTAGCGTAAGTTCTGGGTCTAGATGTAATTTTCGTGACTGGCAGAAATGAATACATTTGGTCTTGGTTTTAGAAAATTTAAATCCATTTTCTCCTGACCATTTGTCTAAATTGTTTAGAACCTGTTGCAACAGCCGTTCAATGTTATGCATATGCTTAGACCTGTAGCAAATACAAAAGTCGTCAACATACAAAAAGCATTCTACGCCAGGGCAAATAGACTTAACGATATTGTTTATCTTCACACTGAAAAGTGTAACAGAAAGAATGCTTGCCTGGGGAACGCCCATTTCTTGTTCATGGGTATTAGAAAAAGTGCTTCCAATCCGAACTCTAAACTGACGTTCATTCAAAAATGCCGACATGAAATAAGCAATGCGACCTCTTATACCGAATCATGGAGGTCATTCATGATTCCATATTTCCATGTGGTATCATATGCACTTTCGAGATCAAAAAATACGGAAACAACATTTCCTTTTTAATGAAAGCTTCGCGAATAAATGTTTCGAAGCGAACCAGGTGGTCGAGAGTGCCTCTTTAGTTACGAAATCCGCATTGAGTGGTAGCACTAAGTTTGTTTTTCTCTAGATACCAAACAAGCCGGTCATTGACCATCCTTTCCATGGTTTTGCAAATACAACTTAAGACTATATGGCGATATTTTGCAGGGTCTGTAGAATCTTTACCTGGCTTTGGTATGTGAATAACTATAGCTTCTGTCCAGGAATCTGGAAGAATTCCAGTGTGCCAGACTTGATTAAAAATATTGAGTAAACTTTCAAGGGATCGAAGTGGTAAATGTTTTAAAAACTGATAATAGATGTCGTCACATCCAACAGCAGTGTCATGACACTTCTTTAATGCCTTCCTCAATTCTTTTAAAGTAAAATCTGTATTGTAATGTTCGTTGTTATTCGACTTGAAATTCAGTTTAGTTCTTTCTTTGGTATTCTGAAATTTTTGAAATGATGTCGAATAATTTGAAGACGAGGACTTTTCCGCAAAAGTGTCAGCCAAGACATTTGCAATATCTGCCTTAGAGGCGACAACACCATCACCAGTATTTAAATGTCCTACATTCAACGAGGAGTTTTTTCCGTTAATCTTTCGAATCATGTCCCATGTCTTTTTGACAGACGATCTAAAATTTAATCTAGATACGTACTGTCGCCAAGACGCACGTTTACTTTCCTTGATAGTTCTATGTGCTTTTGCACGTGCAATTTTAAACTTTGAAAGATTCTTCTGAGTCGGTCTCAGATTAAAAGTTCGAAAAACAGACTTTCGCTCTGCTATAGTCTTTTTGCATTCATCGTTAAATCACGGCTTGCTTGGATGTTTTGGATTTGTCGGTGTTCGAGGAATTTATTTTTTTAGCAGCCGAATAAAGTAAGGAAGAGAAGCGTTCTGCAGCATTTTCACAATCATCAAAAGCACTGAGAAAAATTGATTACTCACAATGGCTTTTGAACTGTTCCCAATTTGCCTTATGAAGCTTCCAACGTTCTGGACGTTGTTGAACTGAAGGACCTACTTCCGATACCTTGATAGGAAAATGATCGCTCCCATGAAGGTCGTCAATAACTTTCCAGTTAAAGACTGGAAAAATTCCAGGGCTGCATATGGTAAGGTCTAAAGATGAGTAAGAGCCAGTAGCAGGATGAAGATTTATCATTCAGCAGAACAAGGTCGTGCTTCGTGATAAATTCTTCAATAGTTCTACCCTTGTCATTCGTCTCTGTACACCTCCATAACGTATGGTGGGAATTAAAATCTCCCATTAAAATAAATGGCTTCGGCAATTGATCTATAATATGATAAAGTTTTTTGACATCAACTGGCGAGCTTGGGGGAAGATAAATGAAACACAAAGTAAAGGTCTTATTTAAAGAAATGTTTACCGCAACAGCTTGAAGAGTAGTGTCAAGCTTGACAGAATGGTGTGGAACACTGTTGTTCACAATCACGGCAACACCTCCTGAAGCTTTATCGGTACTACTAAAGTGTTTAAAGTAACAAGAGTGATATTTTAAAGTAAATTTGTCAGAGTCTTTCAGAAATGTTTCCTGTAAACAAACTGCTACTGGTTTTTAATCATTGACTAGAAGGTTTAATTCCTCGCGGTTAGCTTTTATGCTACGACAGTTCCATTGTAGAATGTTATTACTCATTGCTAAATTGAGGAGAAAGGTAATACCATAAAGCAATGGAAATACAGATCGATTCATTTTTTATTCAATTTGATGATACGACCCTGCTTATTTGTATTTGATTCCACAAGGGTGTCTTCCGCCTCCATGTCTTCATTAAGACACTGGAAGCGATTGTGCTGTTGAATTTGGTCATCGGATCCCTTTGGAAGGCAGCCCGCCCGGGTGGCTCAGTGGTGAGCGTGTCGGACTCATGACCTGGTGGTTGTGAGTTCGATACCCGGTTGAGGCGAACTTTCTTTCCGGCGTATTTTCGCCTCTCACCTCTGCTGAAGCATGTGAGAAAAGTAGTTGGTGGCTTTGGAAAGAAAGTTGTGTTAGTACTGGTATGAGAAAGCCAGGAAACACATGTGCGTCACCGACCGCCATGATAATACCTTAGCTGTTAAAGTGGCGTTAAACCCCATTACAACCATTACAGCCAACCCTTTGGAAGGCGATCCGAGGAGACCTTATTTTGAGTTTTACTTGGACTTTTTGGAATAGGCTTTTCCGGTTTTCTATTCATTACAGGTTTCTGTGACGTTTTTGCAGATGCAGAACAAGGATCAAGATGGAAGGTCTCGACTTCATTCGTTCCATATCGCTTACAATGTTCGTCGGCATTACATTCCCTTTCATGATGTCCGAACTTAAAGCACTTGTAACATTGCAAAGGGTTCGGAATGTAAACGTCAACTGGCACTTTCAAATATCCGATTTTCAAGGTCTTTGGGAGTATTGCTGTGTTAAATTTCAGAATGATTGAATTTGTGTCTCGCCTGACGTTATCACGATAGACACGGATTCGTCTAGCTTCGATTACATTTTGACTTGACAGTTCGGACACAATTTCTTGTTCTTCAACACCGGCCAAATCTGGGCAGCGAATTATACCCCTTGAAGAATTCAGAGAGCCATGTGCAGAGTACTTTGAAGGTATATTATGAAATTGCTTTAACCCGAGCAGATTTTTTTGTATGTTGAGGTTTTTCTGCCTCAACCAGAAGACCGCCAGTTCTGAGCTTTTTAACAGATTTCGGTGATCCCGCAATCGAAACTAATACTTTTTCAATAATGAAAGGTGAAAGCTTTGTCAAAGGTTGTTCTGTGTTACACGATTCAATCACAAGAAACCGGGGAAAGCCATTCGTCGATTCAACAGAAACAGAGTCGTTTTCCAGATGCTCATGCGTTCTTTTTTTATTTGGGTGATCCATGGTTTGGTATTTTAAATTCATCATTCGTGGCCCCTACCCACCATGGAGTCCTACTTAGGGCACATGGCAAGTAGAGTATCCAGCTCTGCATGTCAGGGTTACCCAAATGATATACTCGGACCATGCAAACTAAAAAGCATGGCAAGGAGGATGCGTGGCAACAACCTCAGATTAGGAAGCACCCACGCAAGTCAATGCCAAACCAATCAGTCCACACAACCCAATTAGCCCATGAGCCTATATTAGACTAGGGACTAAAACACACAAAAATACACAATTAAAATGCACAAATTGATGCTGTACGAGTACATGCAAGTATGAGATCAAACAGATTTGTGATACATGCAGTATCAGGTAAACAGTGAAGTACAAACAAAATTTGATGTTTTTTTCATACTAGTAATGGGTTATAACTAAATTAAATAATTTCAAAATGCCCAAAATCTAAAAACGACCAGCCGATTGCACTAGACCGGGCCCATCTAGGCTCTCGTTTACACCGAAGCCGAGGCCGAACAGTGTGTTGAAGAGGTGGAGATCCCTGGGCTCCCCTCAACTGCCAGGATCCTCTTTTCCGGCTTACGAGTCTCCACCCACGGCAAACAGGCGGGTCCATTGATGGGGTCTTACCACTCCACAGGACTGGCAGCCGGCGAATTCTACCCCCCGTCGCCGAGCCCCGGTAGCTCAGTCGGTAGCGTGCAGGACTTGAGAACACGGGGTCCAGGGTTCGATCCCTGGCTGGGCCAATTTCTTTCCGAGGATTGATGATGGTCACTGCGACAGGATTCATTCCTCTCCCACCGCTGACTATTGTCTCGACGATGATTATGTGGGAAAGCCAGTGGCTTGGAAAGAAAAATTGTGCAGAGTACTGGTAAAAGAGACTCCAGGAAAGCATGGATAGGTGCACTGGCCGCCGCGATGTAACTGAAATAATGTTGAAAACGGCGTTAAACACATACAATCAATCAATCAATCTATCCCCCGTCCAGCTGGGGGACTGCTGTAAAAGTACCGGTTTTGTAATTAATAATTTGTGGAGGGCAGAGAACCAGCAACGCTGACGAATGAAATCTTCCCTAATAAACAGATGAAAGCTTTTCAAAATGGCATCGGTTTCGATTTGAAAGATTATAAACCTGAAAACGCTGTTGACTTCGGAGGAAACAGAAATTTATTACCTGTAAGTTATTTATTAACATGTTTTTAATCGATGCGTGGTAGGAAAACCGGCTGTCAATGGCTAAGATATGGCATTTAGCCCTGAAAGTAGAGTGGTGTCCCAGTTGCACGGTTGTGTCCGACCTGCGAAATTGACCCTAATTTGCTCGATATCCCGATCTGTGTTCGGTAAACGGATTGATTATGGTTATAATCTGTAGCATCATCGACGAACGTATTCATTTAGCTGTGATTTGGTACATTTCATGACAAAATTGACTTTGTAATTGAGCCTAAATTCGAACCCGGTAATGTCTGCCCTTCGGTCATGTTCGACCCCTTGTCTGTATTTACCTGCAAAATACCAACAAAAATTACTGGATCGCGTCCCTGTGGTGAGAATCGGCGTTTTTAAACTCGATTTCTGGAATAATTGCCATTTATTTAAGCGTGCTGTTTTACAACAGGACTTGATTCGCTAAAACCTATCCGAATTCAGCTGACTTTTGTTGCACTCACGCTACTCTGTAAGAAACACGCTTTTTACAGGTCTGAAGTACAAACGTTTGAAAAATCATTGTGATAAGAGAGAGAGTGTGTGTGTGTGTCACACACACACACACACATCCAGTCCGACACAAGGTTAGTAGGTGAACTGTGTAATTAAAACGTCACACGCTTATGAATATTTCGAATTTAATAAACTCTATTAAAAAAAAAAACATGTTTTGGCTAACGCCTCATCAGTGGTGAGGTAACTATGGAGTGACGTCATGTAATTGGAAGGGAGATAAATACATGACGTTAGCAACGCTATTAATGAGTATTCAGGGGAGATAAACGTCTCAACGAAGACGGTTTAATTTCGGTTTAAAGCAGTTTATAAAGTATTTCTCTTTGGCTAACTTGACTGAAATATTTTCGGAATTTACTTTATAGAACAGGAATATTTTAAACTTTAATTCAGCTTTGCTACATAAATCTAAATGTTGGCTAAGAGGTATTTGTCTTGTTGTTGGGTCTCTTATTTGTTGTGCGTGTATTGTTCTGCGAGTTATTAGTTTGTCGCCTGTTTGGCCAATATAGTATTCTCCACACCCATTGCATGTGATAACATATATAACATTTTTTACATCATAGGTCATGTCTGCATTTACCTGGAAGACTTTTCCATTGAAGTTGTATGAAGTGCCAGTTGGCATATACAAACATAGATTGCAATTTGGACGCCCACAGTTTGTCACTTTCTTTGATCTTTGTTATTTTTCGTGAATTTGGAACGTGTTAATAGATTCTTTAAGTTAGGCGGCTGTATTTTACTTTAAATTAATTTGGTTCCATTTAAAACATCTTTCATTTTATCATAATAAAGTATATGTAAGCTATTTGTGAATATGCAAAACATTTCTGCATTATTTGGGTTGAAAGTTAAGACATGAGGGGTGGTGTTTTCTTTGGGGTGGGTCTTAACTTGTATTAGGGTGTCCCTTGGGATACTTTGAGCCTTCTTTATGCCTGATTCAATTAGCGATTAAGGGTATTTTCTTGTGGTTAGTGTATGCTTGAGTTCTTCTAGTCATTTGATTCTGATATCTGAATTAGAAACAATTGTGCATATTCTACGTGCTAAATTATACGGAATACTGTGCTTTGTGTGTTTAGGATGATAGGAAAAATAGTTAAGATATTGTTTAGTGTCTGCTTCTTTAAAATATATGTCTGTAATTATTTCGGTATCTTCTTTTACTATGAGGATATCTAGGAATGAGAGGGAATTTTCATTTATTTCCATGGTGAATTTAATGTCTCGGTAAAGGTCATTCAGAAGTTCAAGAAAGAGGTTTAAGTCTTTTCTGGATTTTTTCCAGATGACAAAGTAGTCATCAAGAAATCTTTTCCAGTCAGTTTTTAGCATCTCGCCAAAGCCTTTTTCAAACATTTCTTCTGCTTCATGATATAATCTTTCTTCAAGAAACCCTAAGACTAGAGTTGCATATGTTGGTGCAAACTTAGTTCCCATGGCTGTTCCTCTCTTTTGGTTATAGAATGTGTCATTAAAGACAAAATTTATTATTCTCTAGAATAATTTTAATACTTTCTATCAAAAATTCGTTTGTGAATCTTCTGTTGATTAACTTCGGATATTTGTCCAGCCAAAATGTTATTGCTTCTACCCCAAGCTCATGTGATATGTTGGTATATAGACTTGTTACATCAAACGATACTAAAAGTGTTTCTTCACTGATCCTTTTGGGAATATATTGGAGAAAATCTGTCATCTCTCACATAACTTTTGACGTGTTTGAGGAATGGTTTCAGTAATATATACGAGGGTTGTTCGATATGTAATGTGTATTGTACGATATCTCAAAAGCATTCAACTCAAATAGTGAAATGAACATTACATCCCTTCAAAGTATTCTCCGCGGTTTGAAATACATAATTTCAATCTCTGAATCCATTTCTGAAATGCGTCACGGTACGCTGATTTAGGTAGACCTCTGAGGCACTGACTGATGGCTGAGCCAAGGGCTTGTCGGTACTTGTAACGACGACCAGATAAGAGCTTTTTAAAGTTTTGGAAAAAGGAAAAAGTCGCATGGGGCTAGATCTGGAAAGTATGATGGGTGTGGCAAGACGGTAACCTTCTCCGACTTCGAAAATTGCTTCACAAGCTCAGATGTATGTGATGGAGCATTATTATGAAGTAGACGAACATGCCTAAATCCTGACACAGGGCGTCGTTTAAGATAATATTTCTTGACCTTTTTTAGTATAACATCTCGGTAATACCGACCTGTAACACTTTTGCCCTTCGGCACCGGAATTTGTACGGCTATACCATCACATGAGAAGAATATGCAATAAAGAACCTTCTTTGTGCTTGTGCTTCTTTTGGCAACTACAGGCCTTCTTCCGTGTCTAGTTAGCCATATTTTGTTTCCAATTTTTCTTACTGGTTCGAAATAGTGAACCCATGTTTTGTCACCCAGTAACAATGTTTGCAAATTGTCTTTGGTTGAATTTGGGAAACATTTTGAGCAATTGCTTAGCGGTTTGTACTCGTACCCGTTTTTGGTCATCTGTCAATATATGAGGTATCCATCTGGCAGAAATCTTTCGTACTTTCAAAATACGCTTCAAAATGAAATGCACCCGCGATAGCGATATGCCAACAGCGTTGGCAGTATCACGAATAGTGTATCTGCCATCACTTTCAATTATTTCCCTGACTTTTGAGACATTTGCCTTGCCTGTTAAAGTCACAGGTCGGCCAGATTTTGCTGCATCTTTGACGGACTCTGTGCCAGTCAGAAATTTCTTTCTCCAACTACGAACTGTCTCATGAGGTACCTTATCAGACCGATAAGCTTCCCACAATTCAGTAAAAATCTGCATTACCCAATGACCGAGTTTTGTGCGAACTTTTATATAGGCTCTAATTTCTTCAATATTCTTAATCCGTTTCCCAACCATTTTTACAACAGTGGTCAACGACTAGCTCTATTGAAATGACTATAAGTTTAAAACTATGTGGAGCTGAAGGCTCGTGTTTATACCGTTGGAAAGTTATTGAACTATGAGCTATTCAAGCGTATCATCATCCACGAAATCGTGCAGTGTTATCGCGCTGTGGTACAATACACATTACATATCGAACAGCCCTCGTATATAAAAGGGGGATCCCCAAATACAGAATAACAAATTACTGTTTTTAATATTCGACCAAAATGGATTAGAGCATCTTTAAGTCAGGAAACTACTAAAGTCTACATACAAAATTATATAATTGTATTGTGTAACCATAAGTGACGCTAAGCCCGAGGACATACATAACACTTTGGTGCCGGCTTTAAGTAACCCTCGTCCATTGCATTCACATTAACCAGCCTACGCTGACATAATGAACCGCTAGCTGAACCCTATCCTGTAGAAAGAAGAAATACAGCTTGAAACAACACGCCTTAAAGTAGCTATAAATAACAATACGATGTCGAAATACTGCGAGACCAAGATAAATGGTTCATAGGAATTAAACTGGCTTTTAAACCCATTTTGGCGAAATTACGATCAGCTACCAGCCTAACGCAGACAAATTGGTTTCATGAACACATATGGCTGACAAATATATAAATGCATTTTAAAAGTATCAAAACAACAGCTACAAATATACATTAGCATATGAAATCAAAAGAAAATATCTTTATCTTCAAGCTTAACCACTGACAGGAAAAAAAACAGTAACCAGCCTGACGCTGACATATTACTTTTTCTGAACATAATGGTTGACAAACGGATAGATGACAAGTGCTCTAAGAAACGTTGCTTTTAGATAACAAATATTTGTTTCATATAAACATATTGCATACTCTTCTATTCGATACTGGCAAGTTATTTATATGCGCACAATAGGATTTCAACCTCAAGAAAACAATACACATATACAAGCACACACACAAAAAGAATCAATAATAAGCTCAAAATTTCATTACTTTCTGTTTAGCCTGAGACAAGGCAGTCTGATGTAATTCTGAAATGCATCAGAATGCCAACGTCCCTTTCTTTTTACTTCCTCTTCAGACATGTGCATTTGCATAGCCGCTGTTGCCGCTCCAATGCGAAATGAATGAGGCTTGTACTTGCTACTATCCAGCTCCAAAAAGGTAACAATTAATTTAAAGCTTTTCAGCTGCAAAGCCGTATAGAACCGGACTACCATCCAGGAATTGAAATAGAGGTCCTGATGTGTGTTTGAAATAAAGTAAATAGTTTTATATGTATGATATTGAAATTTCTATTTTCCAAAACCAGTGTTACTGGACTAGCAACATTTTTGTGTTTGAAGTGATGCATGCAAAGCGAAAGGGAAGTTATCCCTTTACCCGACTCAACTATGGTTAAATCCTGTCTTTGCAGAATGTTTTTCGAATATGATCCCTGGCCGATACAGACTTCACCCATACGTATGAACAAGAAAAACATAGAAGAAAACATTGCTTGCAACATAATCTGATTCGGAATCCTATTAATGACCTTAGGTATGGAACAGTAATTTTGCTTACGGATGGATAAAGTGATTGGTAAACGACAATCTGGTCTCCCAGCTAACTGAACTGTCCCCTTTAAGAACTTTTTCCACTAGGAACGAATTCATAAAATCTTGAAAACCCAAAAACTTGTAGATACAAGATATAGCAGATGCATGCGACAGAATAGTGCTGACTGCAAAACCTTTATCATAGCCATGCCAAATATTTGATAAAATGACAAATCTGCAAAGGTAAGACAGGGTTCAATCTCTTCTCTACAAAGTATGAAACCATTTTTCTCCAATAATTGCTACAGGCTGTAGTGGATGCCGGTGCCAGGGAGGCGGGTAGAATAAACTTGGCACTGTTACTCGAATTTGAATGATTTCTTGAGATACTGTTGTAGGAGAAGAGTCCAAGTAAGGAGCAATCTTTCGAGCCTGATACATCTGGAAACGAGAAAGTGCATCTGCTAGAACATTTCTCTTCCCCGGGACATGCTTAGCTCTGAAGTGTATATTGAAAGAAAGACAGGCAATTACTAGCCTTCTTACCAGACTCATTAAAACTTTACATTTTGAGGTCATATTGTTTTAACGCATTACCACACAATCCCTACTTTTGATGACCCTGAGAAAGAAGCCTTTAGAAAACATTGTGGGAAAAGGAGAAAATGCTGGTAACCAGCATTTTCTCCTTTTCCCACAATGTTTTCTACCCTTCACAAAACAAATTTCAAATTTTCAGTCACTTTTATTATGTCGTCTGCAAATGCTTTCGATTTGGACAAGCCAAAAATTTTGTCGTTTGGTAATGAGTTAAGCAAATACTGTACAGGCATTATCAAACAAAAACAAAATTCTCATATTCTTTAACAGATGACCCGAAACTTCAATTGCCAAAACAATAAGAAATAATTCTAGGACATTAGTATTGTTGTGCTTTATCTACAATGGCCATTCTCCACAAAACCATTTCCTAAGACAGCAGCATAACCAACAGATGCAGCGGCATCTGTTTGCAATTTCAAAACCTCCGAAGAAGCCCAAGCATCAGAAAGAAACATTGATTTGCCATTGAAACTACGAATGAAGTAAAATCATGCATCTAAATCAGCCCTAGCAGATCTTGTCAAACGTATTTTGTTTTGCATTCGATATTCCAACAGTTAAATCATACAGCCTGCTTAAAAAAGTTCGATACGGAACCATAATTGATGTAGCGAAGTTAAGTAACCCAACAAAGACTGTAGTTCATGCAGTTTGACCTTTTTCCGTTGTTTGAAAATAGCAAGCTTTTCAATTATCTTTTCAATTTTATCGTCTGGCAATCTACATGACATTGCAACAGAATCAAATTCAACGCCATAAATTATAATTTTTGTAGTTGGATTGAGTCTTCTCTTTTTTAATCGCAATATTCAACCTGTTACATATTGACAAAAATTGGTTTAAATTAGACTTGCATGTCTGGTCATTACCTGGACCAATGAAGAAATCATCAATGACATGACTCATCCATACATGAAATGTGTATTTCATATACAACTGCAGAGCGCAACTAAAACGTTGAAGATTTTGACAAGATATGCTCAGACCCATCGGTAAAGCTTTGTCATAAAAGTAAAGTATTTTACCTTCTAAATTATGAGTAAAACCAAGCAAGCAGTAATCATCCGGGTGAATAGGTAAAAGTCTGAAAGCATCTTGGATATCTGTCTTAGCCATGAGAGCCCTTTTTCCGAATTTTATTAGCCAAATGGACAATAGAATCTATCGAATTATAGTTAACTTTTGAGTATTCAGACGGAATGCCACTATTTACCGAATTCCCTTTTGGAAAAGAAAGGTCGTGGATTAAACGATAGGAATAGGGCGTATTCTTTGGGATTAATCCTAGCGGAGAGCAAATGAAGTGCTTGAATGGTGGTTGGTCAAATGGACCCGCAATTCTTTTTAGTGAAACTCTTAATTAATTTTTTCATTTACTTTCTCCATGTTCTGAATACATGACATGATTTTTCATCACTGAGCACATTTTTTACCATTATACGGTATCCGAAAACCCCAAGAAAAACCATTAAGTAGATATCGAACTTCAATTGGGTCATAGTCACGTAAGAGAGAGGCCAATTCCCTACAATTTATTGGGCATGGAAGGTGGTTTGGTTGCGACAAGATTTGCATTTTTATTCGGCTTAGGTGCATTACTGCTTACCTGACTACCCTGTAATCCCTGGGGCCCGAAGCGACCACACCTATACCGAGGATGACCGTCACCACACGCATTACACTTATATGGGCATTGACAATTGGCAATCTTGCAGCCCGACCTTCCGTTAAATGCAAAACAATGCCTTTCATTTTGTGGTGGCTGGCTAAGACGCAATAAATAAAGTGTGGTAGCTTTGATCCACAGCTCATGGTGCATGACGCCCCAGCCCCCAGGTCTTAGCGCTTGCATTTCCCTAAAAGCTTTGTCATAGTACAAGAAATCAGCTTGGCCATGCATTTAATTTAGATCTCCTAACCATAATACACTCATTACCTTGAGGAACCGTCCTAGTAACATATTATATGTACTACATGTCTGAACAGAATTTTTAAGAGCAATTAATATCTTCAACCGGATTTAAGTTTTAGCCTTTTTGGCTCAGCTTTTGCTATTTTTCTCGTTTTATTCATTGCTACATTCTAATTTTCTTTTAAGCTACTATTCACAGTCATAACTTTTCATTTAAACACTTTTGAGTAGGCAGGGACGCCCAACCACTCAATAATGTATTAAATTTTATGCATATTAAAAATTAAACAATCCTTTTTCCTTACAGCTTTTATTCAGTCTTAGCTTTTTCATTTAATTCATTTGAGTAGGCAGGGATTGCCCAACCACTCAATGATTTAATACATTTTATGCTCATTTAGAAGTACACAAAATCCATCCTCGTATCAATTCAGTATTTTGTTCGAATCTTGTTCTTACAATCTTAACTTCACTATTTCTGAGTAGATAGGGATTGCCCTGTCACTCAATAATGTCTTTTACAGATATCAAGATCACACATAATTCTTCTTAATTCAACTTTTTTTATCACTTTGTTTAAATTTTTTAGCTCAAAAATCACCTTAAAAATCACATGCGCGCTCAATGACCAAAGCTGTCGATGCGCCATAAAAGAACATTCATTCATTCATTCTTAACAGAATAATCCCAAGTCATGAAAACCTGTTCACCGCGAGGATTTTGAAAACCGCTTAATTCTAAATTTGTTCTAGTGTAATACAAAGGAAACCCTTCAAATATCAAGGAAAATAGTAAATTCAACTCAGTAAATTTCACCATTTTACCAACCGTGATCTTCACATTCATGAAACTCCTGTAAGACCCATATGTGAAATCTTCCGAAGGTGTATTGCTATACATTTATATATACATGTACACATAATGTAGTTAACATTATTATTATGTGCAGATTTTTACTTAACATAATCCAGCTAGAACCTGACTATATATAAATAAATTTTGAATTAATGAATGATTCAACCTCTAAATAATGTGCAATGTCATCATCATATTTACTTAGGTGCAGCATGTCAGCCAAATATAAGAACCTGCATAACGGCGTTATAAAACTAGGAAGCGGTACAAAGCTTACAACGAGTTAGAATTATCATGCATAAATATTTTGCTGTTAGTCTTTTCCTTATAAAAAAAATATAGACAGTTGCACATAACCCTGTGCCCCGTCGTGCTTTCCAGCTTTTGATCTTAGCCACCAGTTATTTATTTTTTTTTACCTAAGTAACCTGTTCAAGCAATCCCTTCTACTCCTGAAATATTTTGGAGAACCAAACTGTGTTGACTAATATATGGCATGATGGCTACTGATGGATTCCGTAACACGGATCTGTGTTTCCAGAAAACGTGGCAATGAAGAGGTAGATAGAGCTGCTCTTGATGTTTTACCTTTTAAATTTTCCTTTTAACGATTTTAAACCACTGATAAATGATTTTATTCAAAATGTATGGCAGCAATCCTGGAATGATGCAGTTAACCATTCTAATAAGTTATTTACAGTGAAGCAAACTCTTGGCGAGTGGCTTCCAGGGTTGCGGACAAGTCGCCGCAAGGAAATTATCTTGGCCCGTCTTCGTATTGGTCATACATATTTGACGCACTCATACCTCCTTAATGAATGAATAATGAATAAATAGTGTTTTAAGGCCCGTCGACAGCTAAGGTCATATTAGGCGCATTCACAAATATACTAATGCCTTTGCTTTAGATAATACTGTGAAACGTTGGAACTTTATGTATAAAACAGTAACAATGAGGTAGCAACCTTGTTTGAATAATTAGAAAGGAAACTTTGTATAGGCCAATAAGCCCTAAAATCTTATCAATTTTAAAACAAAACAACCTCTAGTAGAGTAAAAATCTCCCCACTAGAGCGGCAATACAATTTGTGTAAAGAATGTTGTTAAAAGAAAAGTCAAGAAACGTAAGACTAAATCTTCTTAAAAAGGTTAACTTCCTTCAAGAATTCAAATAGTGATTCCAACTTCACAGTATCAAACAGTGTTTTTAAATTGTCAACCTGAAAGTACCTGTCCCTAATAGGTCATACCTCCTTAAAGGAGAAGAAGCACCCCAATGTATCTCATGCAATGCGTTTCTTACTGTAAAACATATCTTTGTAGATTGTGTAGACCTTGCACCTACATTTTGAATAAAATCATTTATCAGTGTTTTAAAATAATTAAAAGGAACCTTAAAAGGTAAAACATCAAGTGACAATACCTCCTCCTTAGCAGCTCTATCTGCCTCTTCATTTCCACTTATACCAATATGGCTAGGGAGCCAACAAAACACAAGATCAGCATTATCACAGACTCTTAGAAATACTTTCAAGTAGATCAACTATCAACGGGTTGTCCGTTCTCTCATTTTTGAGCGCTTGCATAGCGGACGGTGAATCAGTGAAAATAATGTATAGCCAGTAAGCTTGGTTGGTTGGTTGTATTGGGGTTTAACGCCACTTTAACAGCTAAGGTCATATCATGGCGGTCGGTGACGCACATGTGTTTCCTGGCTTTCTCACACCAGTACTAACACAACTTTCTTTCCAAAGCCACCGACTACTTTTCTCACATGCTTCAGCAGAGGTGAGAGGCGAAAATACGCCGGAAAGAAAGTTCGCCTCAACCGGGTATCGAACTCACAGCCACCAGGTCATGAGTCCGACACGCTCACCACTGAGCCACCCGGGCGGGCAGCCAGTAAGCGTCCTGTTCTATATGATTAAGAGCAAGATCTATTGCCTTTAATTCCGCAGAAAAACTAGAAGAATTATTTGGTAGGCGAAACTGGTATAATTCACCATCGAGTACAGCAGCTGAGGCAACTTTTTCTCCATCTTTTGAACCATCAGTATAAACCTGTTCATAGTTGTAATACTGCTCTTTAATCTCAAGAAATTGGTTTTTAAATACTAAGGGATCTGTTGTAGAATTTTTATTGGCAGTAAGATTATATAAGAAGGTTGGGCTTTTTGATGTCCATAGAGGAACATCTGAAATTTTGTTTAGCTACATCCTCTAGATCAAAATCAAGTAGATCTACATCGGCTTTGCAGCGCATACTGAAGGGAGGTATAACTGTTTCCTTCTTCTTAAAATTATCTTTATACATCGGTTCAAAAACAACCTTATGCGTAGGATTTTCAGGATTGGATTTTAATTTTAAGTAATATTGCATGGAAAGTTTCTTCTTACGTAAATTCAAAGATGGTTCATTTGCCTCTGCATACAGACTATTGACAGAGGATGTTCTAAAGGCGCCAAGCGCTAAGCGTAAACTTTAGTTATGGATAGAATCGAGTTTACGAAGGTATTATTGTCGCGCAGACCCATATACAACGCAGCCATAAACCAAAATTGAACGGACAAGTGATCTATAAAGTCTCAACAAGACTTTCTTGTCGGCTCCCCAGTCCATGCTGGAGACCACACGTAAGCGATTGAGAGCTTCCTGGCATTTATTGCTCAGGTAATTGATGTGAGGAATAAACGACAGCTTAGAGTAAAAAAATAAGACCTAAGAATTTAAATTCAGGGACGACCTCAATTTGTACATCATCTAGCGTAAGTTCTGGGTCTAGATGAAATTTTCTTAACTGGCAGAAATGCATGAGTAGTATAGGAGGGTAGAATACGGCTCTGACAGGGCCCGGTCAGAGCCGTATTCTACCCTCCCTGAGAGCCCTACATCACCACCCTGAAAGAAATTTGTCCCTATTCTGCCACCCTGAAAGAATTCATTTTCTACAAAAATACCCAGGGTCTCTACCCTGAGAGGGATTTAACATTCAAAATGGCGGGCGTTAGGAGGCACTCTGGACATAAAATCCACCCAAAGAGACTACCCTGAGTGGAATTTTTCTGCAAAAAAGGGAAAGTTAAGGGAAAGTAAAGGGTAAGCCTGATCACTGAGTTGGACTTATTTTTTTCACCCTATGAATGATTTTCTCTCTTTCTAAAAGCCTGACCATTGAGTTGGACTTAGTTTTTTCTTCACCTATGTATGATTTTTCTTTTCTAAATGTCTGAGCACTGAGTTGGACTTAGACTGTTTTCTGTAATTATGAATGATTTCTCTAAAAGACTGAGCACTGGGTTGGACTTAGTTTTTTACCTATATGCTATTAGGATTGCTTTATTGTTTACTTCTATCCACTACTTGACCTTTAAGTGGTTTCTCTCTAAAAGCCTGGCCATTGAGTTGGACTTAGACTTTTTTTCTACATCTCTATGAATGATTTCTCTTTTCTAAATGTCTGACCATTGAGTTGGAGTTAGTTTTTTCTTCACGTATGAATATTTTTTCTCTAAAAGACTGAGCAGTGGGTTGGACTTAGTCTTTTTTCTGAGTTTTTTTGCTCTTTGCAGTGTAACTCTCTGGAGTGTAACTCTTTTGGAGTGCAACTCTTCTAAAAGAAAGAAGTTTGACAATTTGAAGAAATGACAATTTGAAGAAAGATAGAACTTTCGTGGTAGATGGGTAGTCCTGAAAAGGACTGTTGGGTTAGCTCTGAAAAAGAGCTGTGACAATTTGAAGAAATGACAACTTGAAGATAGAACTTTCGTCTGACAGCTTGAAGATAGAACTTTCGTCTGGCATCTTGAAGATAGATCTTTCGTGGTAATGGTTAGTCCTGAAAAGGACTGTTGGGTTAGCTCTGAAAAGAGCTGTGACAATTTGAAGAAATGACAATTTGAAGATAGAACTTTCGTCTGACAGCTTGAAGATAGATCTTTCGTGGTAGATGGTTAGTCTTGAAAAGGACTGTTGGGTTAGCTCTGAAAAGAGCTGTGACAACTTGAAGATAGAACTTTCGTCTGACAGCTTGAAGGTAGAACTTTCGTCTGACAATTTGAAGAAATGACAATTTGAAGAAAAGATAGAACTTACGTCTGACAATTTGAAGAAAGGTAGAACTTTCGTGGTAGATGGTTAGCCCTGAAAAGGGCTGTTGGGGTGGTCCTAAAAGGGACCTGGTTTGGAGGTTGTGTTTTTAAGCACAACCTCCAACCTTCCTGCACGCCGGACAGCTACTTGCAGCCCTCTTCTTTAGGGCTGTTTTTGAGAAGGGCTGATTTTTTGAAAATGTTTATTCAGTATCAGCATCAGTCGATTCGCTGTCTGACTCAGCCCTTTCAGCGGCGATTTGCTCGCGGAAAAGACGGTCTAACTGCTCACTTTTTGTATTAGCATGCTGAAAATACATTTCAAGTATGCCTGCAATAATCATCTTTTGTAGGGCTGTGTTATACGTTGTAGTTGGTTTTGTTCCTTCTCTCCTACGAGATGAGTGTTTAGTTGTAATAACTGTTGACCTGCATTTACTCTTGGAGAGCCTCACGTAGTTGATGATTTACCTCCTCCATATTGATATTGTTTTCCGAATATTGACACTGCTTTCGAAGTGATCGTTAGCTGAGAGCCAAAAATGGTGATTGTATGAAAATAACGCTGAGTTTTATACGTTTACAGAGGATTGAAATTTTTTAAAGAGCTCGGACCTGGCGGAAAGCACATACATTTTTTTCCATCCTACGTTTCATGCTAATATAACAAAAAAGTTATGAGGCGTTGTATGGGAAAAAATGTAGACAGAGCAAGTCTTTTGGGGAAAAAAACAGAATGAAGAGCTCTATTGTTTTTTGAACTTTTATTTATTGAACTTTTATTTACTGAACAGAACTAAACAATGAAACATTTTTTTGCAATGCATCATAAAAAATTTTCTTGACAATGAAAAAATTTCTTGACAATGAAAAAAAATCACAAGGAAACATTTTTTACAATACAGCATAAAAAACAATTTCTTAACAATGAAAAAAATCACACTGAAATATATTTTTTCACAATGAATTATTCACAATGAATTAATCACAATGAAAAAAATCACAATGAAATATTTTTTTCGCAATGAAATATTTACAATGAATTATTAGCAAAACAGTATATAACAAATTTTTTTACAATGCAAATTCGCAAATACCACGAGTTTTACATTTGTCTTCATATTCCTACCGTTTTGTTGTTTTTTCTTGGTTGTTTTCGCTCTGTCTTTGGTTTTTTCGGGATCTTGAAATCAACGTGATTATCAATGTTTTTCCCGTATTTGCCCTGGCCTGTCAATATTGGTGTAGTTGGTTTTTTATCAACTCGCTGTTTCTTGTGGAGATGGTTAGCATCTTCCTCAGATTTCCGTTTTGTTGTTTTTCTTGGTTGTTTTTCCTCTGGTTGTTTTTTCTTCGGTTGATTTTTCTTCACAACACTTACGATAGAGTCCACTAACTTGTGAAGATTGGATTTATCAAAGTCGAACTCCACTGGGATCTTCACAGGAGTTGTTGAAATGCACTGATCCTGTTGGCGTAGTACCTCGATATTTCTACTGAGCTGATCAGTACTTGCGCTTAAAGTTTTAATTTCCTCCAAATGGCTGTTTAAAGTCTCCAGCTGATCTATGATCCGGGCCATCATGCTATCTTGTTTCAAATTTAGCTGCTTTACCTCTTCATAAATGTTGTCCAGCACCGTCGCCGGAATGAGGGTTGTCGAATTTAACGCCGGTGGCGGATTGATGATTGTCGAATTTATAACTGATGAAAGAACATCTCCATTGTTTTCCACTGGTGGAAAATCGTCCAAGTTGATTTCATCTAAGTTGTGCTTCATATTGAAACTGGTTCCAAATATTGATACTGCTTTTCGAAGTAATCGTTAGCTGAGAATCAAAGAAATGGTGAATGTATGAAAATAACGCTGAGTTTTATACGTTTACAGAGGATTGAAATTTTTAAAGAGCTCGAACCTGGCGGAAAACACCGGGATTGTACTGTGTGACACTGAACTGGGAGTGGTGAAAAAACACCGATATAACCATCGATTTGATTGCACAATGTTAATGAAACGCCGACGCGGGAAAAACATAGGAGAAAATGACGTCACAGGTCAACTAGTTCAATCCCCTGTAAAGCTATAAAGCCCAGCGATATTTTACATAAAAACATATTTGTTGCAGGATGGTTCGAATTCTTGTGTGCCCTCACTGTGCAAGCAGATGCCAAATAGAGTGTGGAAAATGTTTTACCATACTTGAGTATCTTGGGAAGAAACATAACTGTCCAGATACAGATGAAGGATTTTACGATGATGATGATGGTTCGACGATTTGCTGTGAACACTGTGGGTGTGAAATCATCCCAGTGGATCGGGCGGAGGAATCGTAGAGCTGGATGTCAATGTGAGATCCTTCAAAAAAAGCCCTTTTCAGGGCTAACCATTTAGCACGAAAGATCTTTCTTTTCAAATTGTCAAAAGTAAAAAGACTTACAGTCACAACTAGAAAAAAGTCACAACTAGAAAAAAGTTAAAAGTAAGAAGTAATTATTTTATATTTTTTATTTCAAAAAGAACTTATGTACAATGTAAAAATCAAATCATGAACTGTAAAGACAAAAAAATGAATGAACTGTAAAGACAAAAAAATGAATGAAAAAATCAAGTCAGTCTTTTTTAAATTCAATATTGTGTTGAAATCTTTTTTTCACTCAGTATGTTTTTCTTTTTTTCTTTGGAATGTCAGATTCACATTTGGTTTTACGTTTTCTTTTCCTTTCGTTGTTTTTTAATACCACATCTGGACAGATTTTATCCTCATGTTTTGTTGATTTGCAAAAGAAATAGTTCTTTGTTACTCGTTTTTTCTCCTTTCGTTGTTTTGCTGTTTTTTCGTCTCCGTACGAGCAACCCGGTTCTGCAGAAAATTCGTTGTTTTTTAGATCCAAAGTTTGTTGTTTTCTTAGATTTTTTCGTAATGTCTCTAAATCATCTGTTATTTTGCAGATTTCTGAATCGCTGATAGCCGTTGTGTCGCTCTGCATGTCTACGGTCTGAGTTTCAACCGATGATGATGTAGCTTGTGGTGAACTTTTTTTCCATGTATTTTCACTGCAGAATGAATTTAGTGTCCCGACGAATTTTATATCTTTGAGACCATCAACGTTGTAAAACGATGGTAAAATCTCAATGTCATGACTGTGTGGATTCACGTAGACAAAAACAAATGTTCCTATCTGATTTTCTTTTTCTGGATATTCTTTGGCCCAATGTCCTGCTTCGTTGCATGTGAAACAAATATTTGTTCTCTTGCCATTCACACCATATCGTTTGTCAATCGTCGCTTGATCCAAAACTCTGTATCTGGTAGTACAGCGTATAGAGTTATTTATAAAAAGCTTTACTAGACGCTGACGTAGTGTACCTCTACCCAATGGTCTATTTATAGCAACAGACGCTGTCATACTAAACGGCGTTTCCACTGAGTTGGCACGGTGTTGTTTAAGTTCCCAGAGTGCCAACATTTTGTTTAAATTCAATATTGTGTTGAAATCTTTTTGAATCGGTGATATCCGTTGTGTCGGACTGCATGTCTACGGTCTGATTTTCAACCGGTGATATTGTAGTCTGTAGTGAACTTGTTTTCCATGTATTTTCGTTGTAGAATAAATTTAGTGTCCCGACGAATTTCGTATGTTGGAGAGCGGTATCATTGTAAAACGATGGTGAAATTTCGATGTCATGACTGTGTGGGTTCACGTAGACAAAAAACAATTGTTCCCGTCTGATTTTCTTTTTCTGGACAATTTCTGGACCAATGTCCTGCTTCGTTGCACGTAAAACAAATATTTGTTTTCTCACCATTCATCCGACATCGTTTGTTGAGCGTCGCTTGATCTAAAACTCTGTAGCTGATAGTACAGCGTATAGATGTTCTTCTGTTACTAAATATAGGCCCAAAAATTCCCTGAAATATATCCCATATTCACTTCCGGTGACGCCTGCGCAATCCATGTAGGGCAAAAAAAATTGACGTACACGATTTATTCACTGTCATCCAAGCGTTACAAACAAACAAAGAAACTGTGACTCACACGAAATTCAGTATGCCTAGCAGCTGTTGTTGTGTTGGCTGTACAAATAGACAGGTCAAGGGGGGCACATTGAAATTCATTCGATTTCCGGAGGATGAACAATTGAAACAAAAGTGGATTGCAGCCTTGAGACGGGAAAATTGGGTTCCGACTCAACACACGAGGATTTGTGGCAAGCATTTCATAAAAGGTTAGTTAAATATATTACGCACTTACGATTTTATTACGTTATAACGGTTACATAAAAGTTTTAGAACAGTTTTGATGCCATGAATTCATTTTTTCCTTTTCGAAAGGGGATAGCCGACAGGTTCTAAAAAAGCGTCTATACAGCTCACAAAGCCAAATGACCGCCATTTTTGAATGCTGGTTTCATGCCTTTTGTTTTTTAAATTTTACCTAACGTCTTGCTAAATATACAAGATAACCTTGTTAGAATTAGAAAGGCTCATATCCTTTTCCTGAGTTTTCAAGCCATTTTGGATTTTTACACATGTAAACATGTACACCAACCCGTTTACTAAAGTGAACTGTATTATTATTAGTATGTAATATTATGCTTCCCTTTCAATATCGGTAATGTTATATTTCAGGATATGCTGTGAAAGATGACCCAACAGATCCTGATTACGTACCATCCATATTCTCATTTATCCCCATCACGAAGAAGAGGGACACGGTTTTAAAAACGAAAGTTGAGAGGCACCAGAGACTTTCAGAGAGAAACCACCAAAAAAACAGGTCAGATGCTGCCCAAGCACTTCTTTACTTAGGAAAAGATGAAAATACTGTTCCAGGTATCAGTGTTCAGACTGAGAAAGTGCTTGTAGACAGCAAAGGCACCCAGACAGATCTCACTTTTTCTCTGGTGCAAGGGATTCTTGCTACAAACAATTCAATGAAGCACGAAATTGACTTGCTGCAAGAAATCAACATGACTCTCAAAACCGATCTTAACTCCAGGACATGTGAACTAAATAAAATGTCTGAACAACTTGGAGCTCTTAGAAAACAGGCTGAAGAACTTGAACAGTTGAAGGAGGACAATCTTATTTTATTGGAAAATGCCCAGAGAAAGAGCCTAAGTTACAAGGCCATCGCAAATAGTGTAAAGAAACTGAAATTTTACACAGGACTCCCCAACACTGATACTTTCAATGCTGTATTTGAATCAGCAGCCCCTCATGCTAAGAGGAAGAAAACCAAACTTCACCAAAAGGATGAACTGCTAATGACGCTTATAAAGCTGAGAAGAAATCTTGCCATGGAAGATCTTGCTTATAGGTTTGATACCAGTGGCTCACAAGTGACAAAGATATTCCATCGTTGGTTGGAAGCGCTTTATGTTTCCCTTGGGGGACTGATCATGTGGCCGGAAACTGATTGCATGGAACTTCCTCAGGCTTTCCAGAACAAACGGTTTCGTAAGGTACGATGCGTAATAGACTGCACAGAGATTTTTGTCGAGCGGCCATCAGCTTTGAAAGCCAGGGCACAGACGTATTCTAATTATAAGAGACATAATACAGTAAAAGTATTAGTGGGTGTGAGCCCTACAGGTGCAGTGGTATTTCTCTCAAAATGTTGGGGGGGCAGAGCTAGTGACAAACAGATTACTTTAGAATCTGGGTTTCTTGACAAAATTCTGCCTGGTGATGTTATTCTAGCAGACAGGGGCTTCCAAATGGACGAGGAATTTGCCTTTGTTGGTGCCAAGCTTGTGGTTCCTGCTTTTACCAAGGGAAAGAGTCAGCTGTCTGCGCAAGAGGTTGAGGAATCTAGGTTTATGTCAAGGGCCAGAATTCATGTAGAACGGGTGATTGGCAGATTGAAGGACTTTGAGATCCTTAAAGGAACACTTCCCATCACAATGATAAAGTCTCAAAATGAGGGAGCTGTGCCAACAATTGACAAGATCATTGTAGTAATCGGTGCCATTGTTAACATGAATGACCCACTTTTGTAGTATGGTTAATAAATCAACCCTTATGTCACAATCAAGGATTTTACTGGACAAAAGGAAGAAGGGTTCTGAAAACAATGTGGGAAAAGTTGAAAGTGATGGTCACCAGCATTTTCTCCTTCACCCACAATGTTTTCTATCATATGAAAAAAAAAACACCATTTGAGCCATCTGCACTTGCTTTCAATTTGAATAAGTCTGTTCTTCAGTTGAGTTATAAGGAGTTAAAACTCTACAGATGGACTGATAATGAATTGAAAAATGAATTGTAGGAAAAAAAAATCACCATTAATAATAGTTGTATAGAGTTTTAATACTTTTTATACTGGTGACAATACATGTAAACTGTCAAGCCTCTTAGATGAATTTTCAAACTAATCGAAAAGTTGCAAGGTGGCTTTATCGTTGTAAGTGGATTTAAAATTCTGTTTTTTTTTTTGCCAGCACTTAGCCCTTGACCAGATGACAAAATTTCAGCCCTATCCAAACTGAAAGCATTTGTAGACAACAATTTCAGTTAGGCTCAAACAGTAAAATTGTTTAGTGATAAGGTAGAAAATATTCTGGTAAAAGGAGAAATTGTTGGTTACTTATGTGGTTACCAGCATTTTCTCCTTTTCCCACAAAGTTTTCAAAAGTCTTCTTTCCATAGGTCAACAAAAGTCGTTTTTGTGTACATGTAGGTTAAAACTTGGACATAGACTAGTATAACAGATTGTCATCCGAACTCCTCATTATTTCAGACCTGTACAACAATGCAATTCAACTTTGGCTAAACCATTTACTTTATCTAGTCAGAAGTTGTATTACATTCAAATGTAGAAAATCTTGCAGAATAAGACAATGAATTGTTCCTAAATGTATACTTCAGACTGGTATATTGTCCCAATATCATTTACTTTGTTTTCTGATATTTTCTGTGCACCTTTACCACACAATCCTCAGTGCTAACTGCTAACCAGTATTTTCTCCTTGTTCTACCATGTGTTCGATCATATTGAAGAACTTCCATTCATTTGTTTCATTTTTGAATTTGTCATGTGCAGATACATTTAATTTGGAAGTCTACAACTTGTTGTTTGGTAGAGAGTTACTGTATAATTTATTGCTTCACACTAAGTAGTTCTCTCATTACAACCTAGGGGGAAAGGGTATGAAAAAAGGGTGAAAATGCTAGTAGCTAGCATTAAATTTACCAAAGAGCAAAATGTGCTGGTAACTAGCATATTTCCTTTTCCTGGAACACGTTATGTCTTTTTCTAATTTAAATCCTACAAAGATTGATTTCATGTGTGCAGAGGCATTGAAAATTTAGACAAATCTAGAATTTTGTCGTAAAGGAAAGTATTCACCCTCTTTTGCATAATTCCCAGTTTTAACCACCCTGAGGACTCAATAAAACACTGTTTGATAAACCAGCACTTTTTTCCTTCACCCACATTGTTTTATTCTTTTCCCCAAATTATGCCTGGCATTTTTAACTCGCGTCTGCATGTGCTCTTAACTTGTAAAAGACTTAAGTTTTGTTATTTCCATCTGCAAATGCTCAAATTGGAAAAGTCTAAAATGTTTTTATCGGTTAGGAGGTTCACTAACCAATAATTCTATGGATTCATTTAACTCTTTACCACACAATCCAGACTTTTGGCGACCCTTAAAAAGAAACCTTTTGAAAACATTGTAGGAAAAGGAGAAAATGCTGGTAACCAGCATTTTCTCCTTTTCCTTCAATGTTTTCTACTCTTCTAAAGTCAAGTTTCTATTTCTGACTCGCATTTATTTTGTCGTCTGCAAATGCTCTCAATCTGGACAAGTCTTAAATTTTGTCGTTTGGTAATATTTTTTATTTCAAATTACAACTTATATCAGATCCTATATATTTAGTGTCTGCCTTTGCCTTTACCAAAGACAAAATTTTAGACTGGTCCAAATTGAAAGAGCTTGCAGATGACAAATTAACGTGACCAAAGAATTAAAATATATTTTAGGATGGGAAGAAACACTGTGGGAATAGGATGAAATAATGCTGGTTATTAGCACTTTCTCCTTTTCCCTCAATTGATTTCAAAAGGTTTCTTTCTCATGGGTGTTGAAAGTCGTGATTGTGTGATAAAGGGTTAATCAGAGTACAAAGAGACCCTGTAATTTTACATTCCAGACTAGAAGTTATTTTTTTGTTTCAAAAATTTTGGCAACAGGAGAAAAGGCTGGTAACTAGTTTGGTTTTACCAGCATTTTCTTCTTTTACCATAATTGTTGTATCCCTGTTAGAGTGCTTTTGAAAATATGTGAATGAGCATTTAAATTATTCTCTAGCTCTACAAATTACACAAATCCCATCACTTGTTCTGCATTTCAGTTATCGCCCACAAAAATTCTTATGTATCAATTTTGTCATCTTTTTAAGATTGAAGTATAAAACAGAAATTTTAACTTGACAAGCAAAAGTGTCCTGATTAGTACATGTATGACTTGGACTCAACCAGAATTGATTAGTCAGTGTTTCCATGAAAATAAACACATTTTTACAGTAACTAGTCCTACTTCTTTTTCATTACTTTACGTTTGCCTCTTTTTGTGTTGCTGCAGGTTAGGCAGAGCCATTTGCCCTTTGGTACATCTTTCAAGCCAACACAAGATACATGGTACCATTCTTTGGGGCATGTTTTTGAATCACAGGCTATCATATTGTCATAGTCCTCTTTTTTACCACAGAAACAATACGAAGTAACAAGTTTGCTACTTTCTATTTCTGATTTCAGTTTATTTGTGAGAAGTTCCGGCAAAACAATATTGATAAAGTAGCCTTTCAGTTTTGGTTCCATGTTTTCAAAGTGGTTTTTATCTGCTTTAATTCTTTCAATGTGGAGCCCTTTGGTGGTCCATACTAGGAAATCACAGTAGCCGACTTCAGCCAGATGAATTTGTCCCATTATTTGACTAAAATGTTTATGGTTCTTTTTCAAGTTTCCTGGGCAAACTGAATTTGAACTAGAATGCTTTCCCAAGAAAAATTTCTGATCAATATCATTAATTTCACATGGGTTGTGATCCCTATGTATAAAGGGGCACTTGACTTCAACAACACCTGAAGCACAACAAGCACATGATACCCAAGCATCTGGGCTTGCAGCCAAATATGGAAATTTGTCATTCACAACTAGCCCACACTTCTTTACTTGAAAATTTGTATGTTTATTTTTCACGGTCTCCTTATACTTGTCTATAGCAACCTGTTCATGTTTTAACCCCCATTCTGTTGCACATGTGCTAAATGATGCATTGTAGTGCATAATTTTCTTCAGTAATGATGGACTGCTGCTTTCTTCGGTGTCGCTGTGAAGTACTTCATGGAAATTTGAAGCGGTTATTCTTCCTTTCCTAAACTGGTACCATAATGAACAGTTACTTTGTTGTCTTGTCATTGCTTCTAGTTTTTCGGCCTGTGATACTGTAAAGTTAATAGTACCAAAAACCTCCTGACATCTAACCCTAAGTTCTTCAGGTGAAAGAACCACATTATCAACACTGTAAAGGTTACTTAATACAGATGGTAGAGCTGGTCCTGAGAATTTAGGTTGGGGCTTAGGATTTGTGACACTGAAAATTACAGCACTTTTATTGGACCGTTTTAGTTTTTCAAGAAATGCTGTTGTGTCAGCAAACTGTAATGGTTGTGGATCAACGCGGACATCTTCAGGCTGAAAATGGAAGTTCTCTCGCTTTGGCTTTCGAAACGAGATGTCTTGAATAATAGCAGCTTCTACCTGCCAAATAAAAAAAAAAAGAAATGTCAGGCATATTTACATGTATGCCACTTAACCTATGCAGCAGACATTAAAAGGAACACCCATAAGGAATGTGGTATATATATATCTAAAATTTCGATATTAACCTTGAAAGTATCCAACCTGAGCAAAAAAAACTACAAAATGACAAAATTTTAGACTTGTCTAAGTTGACAGCTGTTGCTGATGACTACTATAACTAAAAGGCCTGGACTTTCCTGTGAAAAGTGAGCTAATAATGTGGAAAAAGGAGAAAATGCTGTTTAACCCATTACCACACAATCCCTACTTTTGACGCCCCTGAGAAAGAAGACTTTTGAAAACACTGTGGTAAACAGCATTTTCTCCTTTTCCCACAGTGTTTTCTACCCTTCCCAGAACAAATTTCTATTTTTCAGTCACCTTTATTTTGTCATCTGCAAATGCTTTCAGTTTGGACCAGTCTAAAATTTTCTTGTGTGGTAAAGAGTTAAGCCATGAATTGTCCATTTCATTTCTGTAAATGGTTGAAAGGGAAAAACTTGTATTTTTTTACCTTCTTTGTGAAGTTCTGATTCCACGCACATGGGACAGACGTACAGGAGACTTTATTAAATCCAAGTCTTGTACAGGCCTCAACTTTAAATAAAACAGCAGCCACATGGATGCACACTTCTCCCTGACTGAAAAGTAAAAATAGTTATATCAGACAACACACGTTTGTTAAGCCCTGGAGATTAACTCTTTTACCAAACAACTTAAATTTAGACTGGTCGAAATTGAAAGCATGTGGAAACAACATATGTAACTCAAAAGTTGAAATTTGTTTCCAGCAGAAATTATTGTGAGAAATGGAAAAAATGCCGGTTGCCTGCATTCGTCTCGCAGTTATGGTCCCTACTGGAGCAAGCAACAGATAAAGACTTCTCACAGAATCATGCATACCACCATTCTTTTGAAATGACCTTAAATGCAGCTGACATTAAGAGGAACTCATCAAAGTTCATACACATGAATGACCTGGTACAGATAACTGTCCCAAAAGGCGATGTTACTTTTCGAGTGGTCGCCTCTGGTGTACAGTAAATATCCAAAAATGTAAAGGATCACCGGGGCGTCTCATTATTGAGACTAATGAATGACGTAGTAAATTATAGCCCGTTTGACTAAGTGAAATCATGTAATGATCTTTGGAACCAGAATTCTTGCATGTTAAAGGATTAAAGTTCTTACCCAGCCATACAAGAACAGTGGCCTGTGAGGACTGTGCTGTCTGTCTTATCAAATGCACACCATGCCTCATGCGGGGTCTCTGTTACAGCTTGGGATCTCGTCACTTTCGCTTTCAGCAACAGGCTATTATTTGTCTCACGAATGTAGCAGGTCCTCACCCAACCATAAAAGAACTGTTGATAGGCATCAAGTGACCTGTATGCTTTCATACTTTCACGGGTATAAGGTCCAGACGAGTCAATTAAATATACGTAGATCTGACCGAATTCAACTTCTGGCCATTTTTTCACATCATCCACCCAGTCGTCGGAGGTCAAAAAAGGATCACTTTTTTCAACATTTTCCAATCCAATATCATTTAATTTTTCTTCATATCGTCTTTTACCTGTCTTTGAAAGTTTCCTGAAGTAGTCACTCATGATTAGGCCTAGATCTGGGGTGAATAAGAACTTTTCAAGTCGTCATTGCGTATATGGCGTCGTAGCGTTGTTATGTTTTTTTTGGGTTTTTTGCCCTACATCCCGTGCGCATGCGCGTTTAATTCTAAAAATAGCCGGCAATTCCACTTCCTGAAAATCATCTATAGAGCTATTTATAAAAAAAAACGCTTTACTACCAGACGCTGACGTAGTGTACCTCTACCCAATGGTCTATTTATAACAACAGACGCTAACATATTGTGATCTAAGCCCCTGTCACACTAAACGGCGTTTTCACTGAGTTGGCACGGTGTTGTTTAAGTTTCCAGAGTGCCAAGAGATCGCAGGAAAAAAATGCGAAGCTCATTGGCCTATTATCGCGTTCCTGATGTTGATGAAAAAAAAAGCAAGAAGGAAATCAAGTACATTGATATCTGTTCTCTGTACCCTTATGTTTGTAAACACAAATCCTATCCTGTAGGTCAACCGGAAATTTTGTCTGCTGAGAATATTGACATGAACAATATTCGACAATATGAGGGGTTAATCAAATGTAAAGTTTTACCTCCAACTGATTTGTTTCAACCCGTTCTCCCAGTTCACTGTAACAACAAAGTGATGTTTCCACTCTGTGTGAAATGTGCAGAAGAAAGTTCAAGCATTTGTAGGCATGGTAAAGAAGAGAGGGCTTTGGTCGGAACTTGGGTTACTTTTGAATTATTCAAGGCTCTTGACTGTGGTTATCGATTATTACAAGTGTATGAAATTTGGCATTTCAATTCTGCGTCAGATCAGTTCTTTAAACGTTATGTGGACAATTTCTTGAAAATTAAGCAAGAAGCCAGTGGTTATCCAGATTGGTGTCAATCAGACTCAGAAAAAAATCAGTTCGTTTGTGAATATGAGAAAGTGGAAGGTGTTCGTCTTGATCCAAGTTGTATTCAAAAAAAAATCCTGCGAGAAGGTCATTTGCTAAGATTATGTTGAACTGTCTTTGGGGAAAATTGGCTCAGCGTGAAAAAATGTCCAAGACGGAATACATCAGTGATCCGTCTAAATATTTTGAATTAGTCACCAATCCCAATTTCATTGTAAAGCATGTAGAAATCTTTGACGAGGACTGTCCATTCATCTTGGTTAACTATGAATCAAACTTGGAACATATTGACACCCACGCTACAACCAATGTGGTAGTAGGGTCTTACGTAACAGCTTATGCAAGGTTGGAATTGTACAGCGTTCTTGAAAAGTTAAAAGATAGAGTTCTGTATTTCGATACAGATAGTTGTATGTACATTCACGACCCTGAATTATGGAATCCTCCTATTATTAACAGCCGACTAGGAAAATGGACTGATGAAGAACCTGCTTGTAAAATTACTCAATTCAGAGGGCTTGGGTCTAAGAATTATGCTTACAAAATGAAAACAAAAGATGGGGAAGACATAAGCAAATGTAAAGTAAAGGGGATTACTCTGGATTACAATACAAAACAGGTGGTGAATTTCGATACATATTCGAAATGTGCTTTGGATCGCACAATAGAAATCAAAATTCAGTATGATTGTAGAATTAAAAGACACAGAGATAGAACGGTTACCAGCGAACCACAAACAAAAACGTTTCGCTCTGTATAAACCAAGAGTTATTGTAAATGGTACTGACACTGTACCCTATGGTCATAAAAGTTTGAGAAAATAATTCTATATCACATTGTTGTGTAGCAATCAGTCAAAGTAAGTCGGGAAAAAATATTAGCTGTTGGTCAAAAAATAACAATCATGTTACCGTTACCAATAGAACTATGCGAAAAAAATTATGGAGAATTTGTTCGACAGCATACACTTGATGAACAAACACAGCTTAACATTAAATTTTTCTGTGTGAAAAATTTGGATCAAAAAAATGTTTAAGTGGCTTGCAAAAGGAGAAAAGTCCTACAAAGTGTATGGTATAATCAACTTTATTGCGATGATGGTTGACGATTCGGGTTTGGATCTCGAACTCAAGACTTATTTAGCAGATAGCTGCTTGAAAGACAATGTTATTAGTAAACTGTTTCGATCCACAAGTCGATGGACATTTTTTATCATAGGAAGAACAGAAGAAAGTTTTCTTAACGTTCTGAAAACGAAATCAGTTCTATTTGACTTTTACTTACGGTACAAAAAAAGCATCTGTTCATTCCTACGGAGAAACAATGGAAACCATGTCAGGGTATATTCTATTTGATAGAGATGTTACAGAAGAAGTAGTGAATTCAGCTCTTTCAACAAAAGACGCTTATAGACATGTTGCACCATTCATAGGACTACGAGATTTTGACGATATGGATGGTGAGTATACAATGTTTTTTTGGGTATGACCAATTGCATAAAGACATTACGGAATATGAAAACAAATGTGAAACTCGTGGTATTTGCGAATTTGCATTGAAAAAAAATTTGTTATATACTGTTTTGCGAATAATTCATTGTAAATAATTCATTGTGAAAAAAATAATTCATTGTGATTTTTTCATTGTGAATAAATCATTGTGAAAAAATATTTCAGTGTGATTTTTTTCATTGTTAAGAAATTGTTTTTTATGCTGTATTGTAAAAAATGTTTCCTTGTGAATTTTTCATTGTCAAGAAATTTTTTTATACTGTATTGTAAAAAATGTTTCCTTGTGATTTTTTCATTGTCAAGAAATTTTTTTCATTGTCAAGAAAATTTTTTATGATGCATTGCAAAAAAATGTTTCATTGTTTAGTTCTGTTCAGTAAATAAAAGTTCAATAAATAAAAGTTAAAAAAAAAAAAAAAAAAAATAGAGCTCTTCAGTCTGTTTTTCCCCAAAGACTTGTTCTGTCTACATTTTTTCCATACATCGGCTCATAACTTTTTTGATAAATTAGCATGAAACGTAGCATGGAAAAAATGTATGTGCTTTCTGCCAGGTCCGAGCTCTTTAAAAATTTCAATCCTGCTTAAACGTATAAAGCCCCCGCGTTATTTTCATACAATCACCATTTCTTTGACTCTCAGCTAACGATCACTTCGAAAGCAATGTCAATATTCGGAAGCAATATCAAAATGGAGGAGATAAATCATCAACTACGTGAGGCTCTCCAAGAATATCTAAATGCAGGTCAACAGTTGTTACAACTAAACACTCATTTCGTAGGAGAGGAGGAACAAAACCAACTACAACGTATAACACATCCCTACAAAGATCTCGGCGAAAGATTACTTCAACTATTTTTAAAGACAACGCCTGACATCATCTTGGTTGATATTGAATTTGGGAGAAAGATTACTTTCGATAATGGAGCAATGGTAATCAGAAAAAGAGTTGAAGCATGCCCCATTTGTCAAGCGAATTTCGGATGCTGTCATTAGAAGTGGAAAAAACAACGTGAGTCGAAAAAAACACAGCCTCCAAAACAAAACAGCCCTTTTCAGGGCTACCCATCTACCACGAAAGTTCTATCTTTTTTAAAATTGTCAAAACGCAAAAGATTTACAATAAAAAAAAGTCATAGAATAGTCAAACTCTAGTTTTTTTCTATCCCGAACAAGAAAAAATGCAACAAAGCCATGGGTTGGTCAACAATAAAACATTTAGTATTAGAAATAAAACGCTGATTCTGATTGGGCAACATTAATTTGGAGCCAAAACAGCATGAAACGCCGACGCGGGAAAAACAAAGGAGAAAATGACGTCATGGGTCAACTAGTTCAATTCGTCTGAAAAGCTATAAATCTCGGCGATTTATTTTCCATACATTTCATTTTCACAATGGCTTCAAGACCATCACTCACCAGACGCTTCACCTGGATGGATGCCGAGCGACAGTTAATAAGAGCAAGGAGGCAAATCGCTTTACTTAAACAACGCTTAGACGAAGTAAGAAAGCGTCACGAGAGAGCTCAGCTTGCTAATAACAGGGCGTTCTGTTATAACCTTCGAATGAAGGAAATGATCATTGCAGGCACACTTGAAATGTATTTTCAGTATGCTAATACAAAAAGTGAGCAGTTAGACCGCCTTTTCCGCGAGCAAATCGCCGCTGAAAGGGCTGAGTCAGACAGTGAATGGTCTGATACTGAATAAACATTTTAAAAAATCAGCTCTTCTCAAAAACAGCCCTTTTCAGGGCTAACCATCTACCACGAAAGTTCTATCTTTCTTCAAAATTGTCATTTCTTCAAATTGTCAAACTTCTCTCTTTTAGAAGAGTTACACTCCAAAGAGTAAAAAAACTCAGAAAAAAGACTAAGTCCAACCCAGCGCTCAGTCTTTTAGAGAAAAAATATTCATACGTGAAGAAAAAACTAAGTCCAACTCAATGATTAGGCAAATAGAAAAGAGAATTCATTCATAGAATGAAAAAAGCTAAGTCCAATTCAGTGATATAGGGACAAATCATTCATAGAGATGCAGAAAAAACTAAGTTCAACTCAATGGTCAGGTATTTAGAAAGAAAAAAATCATACATAGGTGAAGAAAAAACTAAGTTCAACTCAACTATCAGTCTTTTAGAAAAGAGAAATCGTCCATAGATGTAGAAAAACTAAGTTCAACTCAGTGATATAGGGATAAAATAAAAAAAAAAAAAAAGCCTAAAAAAGTGATCCATTACACATATAAAACACTAAACTCTTGATTATTTTTCTCATTCACCATTAACTTTTCGTAAAAACCTGAGCCAGTATCCCACAATGTTTGGATTAACATTTTTTCTCTCATTGCTCTTCTGGTTAGAAGAAAGAGAACGTTTCAGATATATCAGGCATGAAATTCACCATCTAATGCAAATGCTAGATAAAATGGAATCAATCAAAAGAAAGAGAGGAGGATAAAAAAGTGCATTCTGTACAAAAAACACCCCTTTTCAGGGCTAGCTATCTTAAATAAACAACTTTCTTTTCATTTTGTCAGAAGACTCATAATCAAAAAGTTATAGGATAGTTAAACTTTAGTTTTTTCTAAACCCGAACAAGAAAATGTAACAAAACCACGGATTGGTCAAAAATAAAACATTTAGTATTAGAAAAACAACGGTGATTCTGATTGGATAACATTAATTTGGAGCCAAAACAGCATGAAACGCCGACGCGGGAAAAACATAGGAGAAAATGACGTCATGGGTCAACTAGTTCAATCCGTCTGAAAAACTATAAAACCCAGCGTTATTTTCCCGCACATCATTCATTCTCTTCAAGTTGCTGCAACATGGAGTGTGCGTTGAGAGACATGTCTTTTTCAGAACTCGTCCAGCTGGCATGCAAAGAAAAGAAGAAAAAGGGAAAGAAGGAGTTCACAGTACCAGCTACTGAAGATTGGAACAATGACGATGAGCCGTCGTTCTCGTTGGACTTCGGATTGGACGATCAGCAGCTGAAAAGACTAAAGAAGAGGGCTGCAAGTAGCTGTCCGGCGCGCAGGAAGGTTGGAGGTTGTGCTTAAAAACACAACCTCCAAACCAGGTTCCTTTTAGGACCACCCCAACAGCCCTTTTCAGGGCTAACCATCTACCACGAAAGTTCTACCTTTCTTCAAATTGTCAGACGTAAAATCTATCTTTTCTTCAAATTGTCATTTCTTCAAATTGTCAGACGAAAGTTCTACCTTCAAGCTGTCAGACGAAAGTTCTATCTTCAAGTTGTCATTTCTTCAAATTGTCACAGCTCTTTTCAGAGCTAAACCAACAGTCCTTTTCAAGACTAACCATCTACCACGAAAGATCTATCTTCAAGCTGTCAGACGAAAGTTCTATCTTCAAATTGTCATTTCTACAAATTGTCACAGCTCTTTTCAGAGCTAACCCAACAGTCCTTTTCAGGACTAACCATTACCACGAAAGATCTATCTTCAAGATGCCAGACGAAAGTTCTATCTTCAAGTTGTCATTTCTTCAAATTGTCACAGCTCTTTTTCAGAGCTAACCCAACAGTCCTTTTCAGGACTACCCATCTACCACGAAAGTTCTATCTTTCTTCAAATTGTCAAACTTCTTTCTTTTAGAAGAGTTGCACTCCAAAAGAGTTACACTCCAGAGAGTTACACTGCAAAGAGCAAAAAAACTCAGAAAAAAGACTAAGTCCAACCCACTGCTCAGTCTTTTAGAGAAAAAATATTCATACGTGAAGAAAAAACTAACTCCAACTCAATGGTCAGACATTTAGAAAAGAGAAATCATTCATAGAGATGTAGAAAAAAAGTCTAAGTCCAACTCAATGGCCAGGCTTTTAGAGAGAAACCACTTAAAGGTCAAGTAGTGGATAGAAGTAAACAATAAAGCAATCCTAATAGCATATGGGTAAAAAACTAAGTCCAACCCAGTGCTCAGTCTTTTAGAGAAATCATTCATAATTACAGAAAAAAGTCTAAGTCCAACTCAGTGCTCAGACATTTAGAAAAGAAAAATCATACATAGGTGAAGAAAAAACTACGTCCAACTCAATGGTCAGGCTTTTAGAAAGAGAGAAAATCATTCATAGGGTGAAAAAACTAAGTCCAACTCAGTGATCAGGCTTACCCTTCACTTTCCCTTAACTTTCCCTTTTTTGCAGAAAAATTCCACTCAGGGTAGTCTCTTTGGGTGGATTTTATGTCCAGAGTGCCTCCTAACGCCCGCCATTTTGAATGCTAAATCCCTCTCAGGGTAGAGACCCTGGGTATTTTTGTAGAAAATGAATTCTTTCAGGGTGGCAGAATAGGGACAAATTTCTTTCAGGGTGGTGATGTAGGGCTCTCCGGGAGGGTAGAATACGGCTCTGACCGGGCCCTGTCAGAGCCGTATTCTACCCTCCTATACTACTTGCATGCATTTGGTGTTGGTCTTAGAAACTTTAAACCCATTTTCCCCTGACCATTTGCATAAATTGTTTAAAACCTGTTGCAACTGCCGTTCAATGGTATGCATATGCTTAGACCTATAGCAAATGTAAAAGTCGTCAACATACAAAAAGCATTCCACTCCAGGACAAACAGACTTAACAATATTGTTTATCTTGACACTGAAGAGTGTAACGGAAAGAATGCTTCCCTGGGGAACGCCCATTTCTTGTCCATAGGGTTGGGGTAAGTATTTCCTACCCGGACTCTAAACTGACGTTCATTCAGAAATGCCGAAATGAAATACGCAAGGCGACCTCTTATACCGAAATCATAGAGGTCGTTCATGATTCCATACTTCCATGTGGTGTCATATGCACTTTCCAAATCGAAAAACACTGAAACAGCATGTTCCTTTTTAATTAAAGCTTCGCGAATAAATGTTTCGAAGCGAACAAAGTGGTCGAGAGTGCCTCTTTGTTTACGAAATCCGCACTGGGCGGTAGCAATAAGTTTGTTTTTCTCTAGAAACCAAACAAAACGGTCATTAACCATTCTTTCCATGGTTTTGCAAATACAGCTTGTTAAGGCTATAGGACGATAATTTGCAGGGTTCGTAGTCTTTGCCTGGCTTTGGTATTGGAATAACTATCGCTTCCTTCCAGGAATCTGGAAGAATTCCGGTGTGCCAGACTTGATTGAATACTTGAAGTAAACTTTGGAGGGATCAAAATGGTAAATGTTTTAAAAACTGATCATGAATGTCGTCACATCCAACGACAGTATCATGACATTTCTTTAGAGCCTTTTTCAGTTCTTTCAAAGTGAAATCTTTATTGTAATGCTCCTTATTATTGGATTTGAAATTCAGTTTAGTTTTTCCTTTAACATTCTGAAATTTGCGAAAAGTTGTTGAATAGTTAGATGCAGAGGACTTTTCTGCAAAAGAGTCTGCCAAGACATTTCCTATTTCAGCTTTAGATGTGACAACACCCTCACCAGCATTTAAATGACCAACATTTAATGATGAGACTTTTCCATTAATTTTACGAACCATATCCCATGTCTTTTTGACAGACGATCTAGAGTTTAATCTAGATACATACTGTCGCCAAAACGCACGTTTACTTTGTTTTATAGTTCGTCGTGCTTTCGCACGAGCAATTTGAATTGAGTTAGATTTTCCTGAGTACGTCTCGGATTAAATTGTCTGAGAACCGATTTTCGTTCAGCTATGGCCTTTTTGCAATCATCATTAAACCATGGTTTGATTGGGTGCGCTGGATTTGTCGACGTTCGAGGAATAGATTTCTCTGCAGCCGAGTAAAGTAAGGAACTGAAGAGTCCGGCTGGATTTTCACAGCCATCAAAGGCGTTAAGATTGATTGACTGTTCACAGTAGACTTTGAATTTTTCCCAGTTTGCTTTGTGAAGCTTCAAACGTTGTGGACGTTCTTCTATTGAAGGTCCAACTTCCGACAATTGGATCGGGAAGTCATCACTTCCATGAAGGTCAGCATCAACCTTCCATTTTAAGTCTGGGGAAATTCCAGGGCTGCAAATAGTTGAGTCTAAAGAAGAAAAGGAACCAGTAGCAGGATGAAGATAGGTTGAAGACCCGTCATTAAGCAGAACAAGGTCGTGCTTCGTAATAAATTCTTCAACTGTTCGGCCTTTATCGTTTATATCTGTGCGTCCCCATAACCTTTGGTGGGAATTAAAGTCTCCCAGTATAATGAAAGGCTGTGGTAATTGATCTACAAGACGATCAAGTTTCTTTACATCAGTTAGCGAGCTAGGTGGAAGATAGATAGAACACAAAGTAATAGTCTTATTGAGAGTAATGTTAACCGTGACAGCTTGTAGAGTAGTTTCAAGCTTAAGACGATGAGGAACTATGTTGTTCACAATCACGGCAACACCTTTTGAAGCTTTATCTGTACCACTAAATTTTTTCAAGTAACTAGAGTGATGCTTTAAATTAAACTTGTCAGAGTCTTTAAGAAATGTCTCTTGTAAACAAACTGCTACTGGTTTCTGTTCATTTACTAACAGGTTTAGTTCCTCAAAGTTAGCTTTAATACTACGACAATTCCATTGCAGAATGTTATTACTCATTGCTAAATTTAAGGTAGACGCCATAGAGCAATGGTAGTATGTATTTATTCATCTTTAGTTGTTGAGTTTGATGACTCTTCCTTGCTTGTTTGTATTTGACTCTGCTGGTGAGTCGTCCGCTTCCGTGTCTTCATGAAGACAATAAAAGCGGTTGTGTTTAATTTTGATCTTCGGACGCTTTTGGAAAGCAGTCCGGGGCCGTTTGTTTTGCGCTTTTGGTTATTACGGTTGACTTTTGTCAGATATTTTTGTAGAAACTGGACTCGTAGGACGTGGCTTAGAGTTGGCGGATACTTTTTTGTGAGCTATGTTAGTAGTAAAGGAGGAGAGGATAGACCCCTGCCAGGCCAGGGGTAGGGGGTCTATCCTCTCCTCCCTGAGTGGGCTACATCACCACCCCTGAAAGAAATTTGTCCTAGTTTGCCCTCCTGAAAGAATTTGCATTTTTTATATTACATAGGCTCTCCTCCCCAGGTGGATTTTTTCTGCAGTTAAAGGCAAAGGGGCCGGCCAAAAATGACACATCTTTGAGTGCTCTATAGTGATCTGACAGGTCTGGTCATTGAGTTGGACTTAGTTTTTTTACCCATATGCTATTAGGATTGCTTTAATGTTTTACTTTTATCCATTACTTGGCCTTTAAGTGGTTTCTCTTTCTAAATGTCTGAACATTGAGTTGAACTTAGACTTTTTTACCCTATGAATGATTTTCTTTCTAAAAGCCTGATCACTGAGTTGGACTTAGTCTTTTTCTGCAATTATGAATGATTTCTCTAAAAGACTGAGCACTGAGTTGGACTTAGTTTTTTACCCATATGCTATTAGGATTGCTTTATTGTTTACTTCTATCCACTACTTGGTCTTTAAGTGGTTTCTCTTTCTAAATGTCTGGACATTGAGTTGGACTTAGTTTTTTCACCCTATGGATGATTTTTTTCTCTTTCTAATTGTCTGACCATTGAGTTGGACTTAGTTTTTTCACCCTATGGATGATTTTCTCTCTTTCTAAAAGCCTGACCATTGAGTTGGCCTTAGTTTTTTTACCCTATGAATGATTTTCTAAAAGCCTGATCACTGAGTTGGACTTAGTCTTTTTCTGCAATTATGAATGATTTCTCTAAAAGACTGAGCACTGAGTTGGACTTAGTTTTTTATCCATATGCTATTAGGATTGCTTTATTGTTTACTTCTATCCACTACTTGGTCTTTAAGTGGTTTCTCTTTCTAAATGTCTGAACATTGAGTTGAACTTAGACTTTTTTTACCCTATGAATGATTTTCTTTCTAAAAGCCTGATCACTGAGTTGGACTTAGTCTTTTTCCGCAATTACGAATGATTTTTTTCTCTTTCTAAAATGCCTGGACATTGAGTTGGACTTAGTTTTTTCACCCTATGGATGATTTTTTCTCTTTTCTAAATGCCTGATCACTGAGTTGGACTTAGTTTTTTTTACCCTATGAATGATTTCTCTTTTCTAAAAGGAATTTGTCCCTATATCACTGAGTTGGACTTAGCTTTTTTCATTCTCTGAATGAATTTCTCTCTAAAAGACTGAGCACTGGGCTGGACTTAGTTTTTTCTTCACCTATGAATGATTTTCTCTCTTTCTAAATGCCTGATCACAGAGTTGGACTTAGACTTTTTTCTGCATCTATGAATGATTCTTACTCTTTGCAGTATAACTCTCAAGTATAACTCTTTGGAGTGCATCTCTTCTAAAAGAAAGAAGTTTGACAATTTGAATAAATGACAATTTTGAAGAAAGATAGAACTTTCGTGGTAATGGTTAGTCCTGAAAAGGACTGTTGGGTTAGCTCTGAAAAGAGCTGTGACAATTTGAAGAAATGACAACTTGAAGATAGAACTTTCGTCTGACAGCCTGAAGGTAGAACTTTCGTCTGACATCTTGAAGATAGATCTTTTGTGGTAATGGTTAGTCCTGAAAAGGACTGTTGAGTTAGCTCTGAAAAGAGCTGTGACAATTTGAAGAAATGACAACTTGAAGATAGAACTTTCGTCTGACAGCTTGAAGATAGAACTTTCGTCTGACATCTTGAAGATAGATCTTTCGTGGTAGATGGTTAGTCCTGAAAAGGACTGTTGGGTTAGCTCTGAAAAGAGCTGTGACAATTTGAAGAAATGACAACTTGAAGATAGAACTTTCGTCTAACAGCTTGAAGGTAGAACTTTCGTCTGACAATTTGAAGAAATGACAATTTGAAGAAGAGATAGAACTTACGTCTGACAATTTGAAGAAAGGTAGATCTTCCGTGGTAGATGGTTAGCCCTGAAAAGGGCTGTTGGGGTGGTCCTAAAAAAGGACCTGGTTTGGAGGTTGTGTTTTTAAGCACAACCTCCAACCTTACCGCAGGCTGGGCAGCTACTATCCGTCCGTCTCTTTAGCCTTTTTAGCTGCTGTGCACTCAGGTTGTACTTCAGCGAAAATGGTGGCTCTTTATCGCTGCTCCAATCTTCAGTAGAAGGCACGACGAACTCCTTCTTTCCGTCCATCTTCTTTTCTTTACTCGACAACTGTGCAAGCCCGCTGAAACTCGTGTCTCTCAATGAACACTCCATTATGGCTGTAAGTCGAAGAGAATGAATGATGTGCGGGAAATACCGCTGGGCTTTATAGCTTTTCAGACGGATTGAACTAGATGACCCATGACGTCATTTTCTCCTATGTTTTTCCCGCGTCGGCGTTTCATGCTGTTTTGGCTCCAAATTAATGTTATCCAATCAGATTCACCGTTGTTTTTCTATTACTAAATGTTTTATTGTTGGCCAATCCGCGGGTTTGTTACATTTTCTTGTTCGGGGATTTTATTGTTGGCCAATCCGTGGGTTTGTTACATTTTCTTGTTCGGGTTAGAAAAAACTAGAGTTTAACTAACCTATGACTTTTTTTGATTGTGAATCTTTTGAGTTTTTTGACAATTTTGAGTTTTTTGACAATTTGAAGAAAGATAGAACTTTCGTGGTAGATGGGTAGCCCTGAAATGGGCTGTTTTGTTTTTTGGAGGCTATGTTTTTTCCCACTTCTAATGACAACATCCGAAATTCACTTGGTAAATGGCTAAGATGATGTCAGACGTTGTCTTTAAAAATAGTTGAAGTAATCTTTCGCCGAGATCTTTGTAGAGCTGTGTTATAGGTTGTAGTTGGTTTTATTTCTCCACTCCTATAAAGTGAGTGTTTAGTTGTAATAACTGTTGACCTGCATTTAGATATTCTTGGGAGTCTCACGTAGTTGATAATTTATCTCCCCCCCCCATATTGATACTGTTTCCGAATATTGATACTGCTTCCAAAGTGATCGCTAGCTGAGAGCCAAAAAATGGTGAATGTGTGAAAAATAACGCTGGACTTTATACGTTTACAGAGGGTTGAGATTTTTTAAAGAGCTCGGCCAGGGTAGAAAACACATACATTTTTTCCATGCTACGTTTCATGCTAATATAGCAAAAAAGTTATGAGACGGTGTATGGAAAAAATGTAGACAGAACAAGTCTTTTGGGGAAAAACAGAATGAAGAGCTCTATTGTTTTTGAACTTTTATTTACTGAACAGAACTAAACAATGAAACATTTTTTTGCAAAGCATCATAAAAAATTTCTTGACAATGAAAAAATTTCTTGACAATGAAAAAATTCACAATGAAACATTTTTTTTGCAATGCATCATAAAAAAATTTCTTGACAATGAAAAAAATCACAAGGAAACATTTTTTACAATACAGCATAAAAACAATTTCTTAACAACTAAAAAATCACAAGGAAAACATTTTTTTACAATACAGCATGTTGTTTTTTCTTGGTTGTTTTCGTTCTGTCTTTGGTTTTTTCGGGATCTTGAAATCAACGTGATTGTCAATGTTTTTCCCGTATTTGCCCTGGCCTGTCAATATTGGTATAGTTGGTTTTTGATCAACTCGCTGCTTCTTGTGGAGATGGTTAGCATCTTCCTCAGATTTCCGCTTTGTTGTTTTTCTTGGTTGTTTTTCCTCTGGTTGTTTTTTCTTTGGTTGATTTTTCTTCACAACACTTACGATAGAGTCCACTAAGTTGTGAAGATTGGATTTATCAAACTCGAACTCCACAGGAATCTTCACAGGAGTTGTTGAAATGCACTGATCCTGTTGACGTATTACCTCGATATTTTTTACTGAGCTGATCAGTACTTGCGCTTAAAGTTTTAATTTCCTCCAAATGTCTGTTTAAAGTCTCCAGCTGATCTATGATTCGGATCATCATGCTATCTTGTTTCAAATTTAGCTGCTTTACCTCTTCATAAATGTTGTCAAACACTGTCGCTGGAATGATGGTTGTCGAATTTAACTCCGGTGGTGGATTGATGATTGTCGAATTCATAACTGATGAAAGAACGTCTCCATTGTTTTCCACTGATGGAAAATCGCCCAAGTTGATTTCATCTAAGTTGTGCTTCATATTGAAACTGACTCTGAATATTGATACTACTTCCGAAGTGATCGTTAGCTGAGAATCAAAGAAATGGTGAATGTATGAAAATAACGCCGAGCTTTATACGTTTACAGAGGATTGAAATTTTTAAAGAGGGCGGACCTGGCGGAAAACACCGGTATTGTACTGTGTGACATCAAAATGGGAGTGGTGAAAAAAACACCGATATAACCGTCGATTTGAATGCACAATGTTAATGAAACGCCGACGCGGGAAAAACATAGGAGAAAATGACGTCATGGGTCATCTAGTTCAATCCTCCTGTAAAGCTATAAAGCCCAGTGATATTTTACATAAAATCATATTTGTTCCAGAATGGATCGAATTCTTGTATGCCCTCACTGTGCAAGCAGATGTCTGATAGAGTGTGGGAAATGTTTTTCCATACTCGAGTATCTTGGCCAGAAGCATAACTGTCCAGATACAGATGAAGGATTTTACGATGATGATGAAGGTTCGACGATTTGCTGCGAACACTGTGGATGTGAAATCATCCCAGTGGATCGGGCGGAAGAATCGTAGAGCTGGATGTCAATGTGAGATCCTTCAAAAAAAGCCCTTTTCAGGGCTAACCATTTAGCACGAAAGATCTTTCTTCTCAAATTGTCAAAAGTAAAAAGACTTACAGTCACAACTAGAAAAAAGTCAAAAGTAAGAAGTAATTATTTTATAATTTTTATTTCAAAAAGAACTTATGTACAATGAAAAAATCAAATCATGAACTGTAAAAACAAAAAATGAATGAACTGTAAAGACAAAAAATGAATGAAAAAATCAAGTCAGTCTTTTTTAAATTCAATATTGTGTTGAAATCTTTTTTTCACTCAGTATGTTTTTCTTTTTTCTTCGGAATGTCAGATTCACATTTGGTTTTACGTTTTCTTTTCCTATCGTTGGTTTTTAATTCCACATCTGGACAGATTTTGTCCTCATGTTTTGTTGATTTGTAAAAGAAATAGTTCTTTGTTACTCGTTTTTTCTTCTTTTCGATGTTTTGCTGTTTTTCCTTTCCGTACGAGCAACCCGGTTCTGCAGAAAATTCGTTTTTTAGATCCAAAGTTTGTTGTTTTCTTAGATCCAAAGTTTGTTGATTTCTTAGATTTTTTCGCGATGTCTCTAAATCATCTGTTATTTTGCAGATTTCTGAATCGCTGATAGCCGTTGTGCCGCTCTGCATGTCTACGATCTGAATTTCAACCGATGAGGATGTAGCTTGTGGTGAACTTTTTTTCCATGTATTTTCACTACAGAATGAATTTAGTGTGCCGACGAATTTTATATCTTTGAGACCATCAACGTTGTAAAACGATGGTAAAATCCCAATGTCGTGACTGTGTGGATTCACGTAGACAAAAACAATTGTTCCTAGCTGATTTTCTTTTTCTGGACATTCTTTGGACCAATGTCCTGCTTCGTTGCATGTAAAACAAATATTTGTTCTCACACCATTCACACCATATCGTTTGTCAATCATCGCTTGATCCAAAACTCTGTAACTGGTAGTACGGTAAACATCTTTTTCTTTTAAATGTTGCTGGGATAAAAATGATCCCACATAGTTTCCGATATGTTTAACATCATACTTTGATGGTATATTGCTGATCTCATAATCGTGGGTGTATGGATTAACATACAGATACACCCTCTTTCTAAGTGGTGATGTATTTTGCAGCTTTAACTCGCTCATATTTTTTATCAGCTGTACTGTCTGAGATCGAGTAGGAGAATGAATAGATTTTCACAACTATCGTCTCTATTTATACACTGTTACAGCGGAGAGGCTATATAAATTGTTAGTTTTTCTCACTTCTGCATTATTGTCTTTTCACTCAGAGCTAAAACGATGGGTAAAAGAAAAAGAATAATAACCTATTCAGACAGTGAAAGTGACGATGAGGTGTTTCCACCAACAAAAAAGAAAAAAACTAAACCATTGAAAGAAGAAAGTGACGATGAGGTGTTTCCACCAATAAAAAAGAAAAAAACTAAACCGTTGAAAGAAGAAAATGACAGCGACGATGAAAGTATCAACTCTAACTTAGACATGAAAAGTCTATATGATTTAACAGAAAAGGGTAATAAGAAGTCAAGAAAATTTAAAACAGAATCACATGTGCTGATGCTGAGTTTTAAGAAATTTGAAGAATTAACACCTCAGAGACTACTTGGATTATTTGACGATGTTACCCGTGAAATCATTCGAAAGTTAAATGCTAACCCTACGGACATGATTAGAATTACCATCAATCATCCTTCGTTGGAAATAGGAATCCATATTCCTTTTTTAGCTGCAGACCAGTTACAAGCTGAAACTATGCTGAATGAAATTGAACGAGTTTTACAATCGAATACAGATTTCGTCTTGAACGATGGATTCATGACATTTGACATTACACATACAACACCACCAAGTGGTAGCGGAAAACCAAAATATAGATCGTCAGAATTAGATTCAAAGTTTTTTGCCCAGAAGAAGAAATCTATTATTCAAATTGGCAATCATGACCAACTATGTTTTGCAAGAGCTGTTGTTGTGGGAATTTGCTACAGTGAACGTGAAAACACCGAAGTATGGAATAGAAAATGGCAGCGTATTTGTCGTTCAAAATACCTTCTTCAAAAGACTGAAGCTGAGAAATTGTTACATGAAGCTGGAGTTTCACCAACACAGTCTGTAGGAAATGATGAATACAAAAAAATTCAAACAATCTTGTATGAAAAAGGCTATGTCATTAAAGTTCACCAACAGCATTCAAAAGTGGAAAAAATATTTAAACATCCAAAAGTGAAAACCAATAGTAAGATCATACATTTGTACTTTCATCAAAACCATTATGACTACATCAAATCTATCAAAGGTTTTCTTAGTTGTGGATATTATTGTGAGTTCTGTGATGTGGGTTACAATAACCGGGAAGGCCATACTTGTTCAAATATCTGTAAAGGTTGTTACCGCAAAGGAAAATGTCCATCAGAATCAAAAGAATATGTTTGCAGTAGACGATTTTTTAGTGCTGAATGCTTTGAAAATCACAGAAATGTTCAAGGTAAAGAAAAGAAATCCATTTGTAAATTAGTGAAACTCTGCTCGAAATGCGGTGCACAATATTATGTCAGAAAGAAAATTCATATTTGCATTGGAAAGAAAAGATGTCATATCTGTAAGAGAATTGTTAACTTTCCTCATCAATGCTATATTCAACCTTACCAAAGTAAGTTGAACCATGACAGCAATGACGAGGCGAGTTCTTCTGTAGTCAAAAAACCACAGTTTATTTTCTTTGATTTTGAATGCAAACAAGACACAGGCGTACACATCCCGAATTATTGTATCGCACACTGAGCGTGTGATGTATGTATCGATAAATCACTTGATTTTCATTGTTCTACATGCAGTGAATTTGAAGAGGGTAGGGAAGTTATTTTTCAAGGTGAAGAAACTTTGAGTCAATTTTGCAACTGGCTCTTTTCAAAACATCATAAAGGGGTTACGGCTATTGCCCATAATTTCAAAGGTTATGACGGTCAGTTCATTCTTGACTATATTGTCAAAGTTGGGTTAAAACTTCCAAAAGTGGTCATGAATGGAAACAATATTATGAAGTTAGAACTGAATGGTGTACGTCTGATCGATTCTTTCAATTTCATGAGTTTTGGTTTGGCAAAATTTCCAGCCACCTTTGATCTTCAAGAAATGAAAAAAGGTTACTTTCCTCACTGGGCAAATACAGATGAATTTTGGAGTTACATTGGACCCTACTTGGATATGTCTTATTACAAACCCGACTCAATGTCTGAAGAGGCTAGGTCAAAATTCGTAGTTTGGTATAATGACAAAGTTCGAAATGGTGAGGAATTCAATTTTCAGAAGGAGATGGAATTGTACTGTAGGTCAGATGTTGATATACTCAGACGGGGATGTGCTGAATTCAGAAAGCTGTTTATCGAACAGGGTGGTATTTGTCCATTTTTAGAGGCGATTACCATCGCAGATGCCTGTAACAAGATGTGGCGAAGCAAATATTCACCAGAAAATCAAATAGCTATCATTTCAAGTAAAGATTCATCCAGACGTCGGTTTTCTATGAAAGCGATACGATGGGTTCAAAGCGTTGCTCAGGAAAAAGGTATTATTATTCAGCATGCAAAAAATAGTGGTGAAGCTCAAATCGGGAAATATAGTGTAGATGGTTTTCACCGTCAATCAAACACTGTTTATGAATTTCTTGGGGACTTGTATCATGGTTGTCCTGTATGCTATACAGATCGAAATCAGATCAATCCTATTAATGGAAAACGCATGTCTGAATTGTACGAACATACTTTTAAACGTATAGCAGATATCAAAGGCATGGGATATAATGTAGTGTACATTTGGGAACACGAATTTGATGCTAAGATGAAGGATAAAGAGTACAAAAAACTCACTGAAAAGTTATATCCACATTGGGACCCTATCGATCCGAGGGATGGTTTGTCCGGGGGAAGATGTAATGCAATAAAAATTGGATATGATGTTGATGAAAAAAGCAAAAAGGAAATCAAGTACATCGATATCTGTTCTCTATACCCTTACGTTTGTAAACACAAATCCTACCCTGTAGGTCAGCCAAAAATTTTGTGTACTGAGAATATTGATATGAACAATATTCGGGAATATGAGGGATTAATCAAGTGTAAAGTTTTACCTCCAACTGATTTGTTTCACCCCGTTCTCCCAGCTCACTGTAACAACAAAATGATGTTTCCACTCTGTATGAAATGTGCAGAAGAAAGCTCAAACATTTGTAGACATGGTAAAGAAGAGAGGGCTTTGGTCGGAGTTTGGGTTACTTTTGAATTATTCAAGGCTCTTGACTGCGGTTATCGAATATTGCAAGTGTATGAAATTTGGCATTTCAATTCTGTGTCAGATCAGTTCTTTAAACATTATGTGGACAATTTCTTGAAAATTAAGCAAGAAGCTAGTGGTTATCCAGGTTGGTGTCAATCAGACTCAGAAAAAGATCAGTTCGTTTGTGAATATGAGAAGGCGGAGGGTGTTCGTCTTGATCCAAGTTGTATTCAAAGAAATCCTGGGAGAAGATCATTTGCTAAGATTATGTTGAACTGTCTTTGGGGAAAATTAGCTCAGCGTGAAAAAATGACCCAGACGGAATACATCAGTGAACCGTCTAAATATTTTGAATTAGTCACCAATCCCAACTTCATTGTAAAGCATGTAGAAATCTTTGACGAGGACTGTTCATTCATCTTGGTTAACTATGAATCAAAGTTGGAGCATATTGACACCCACGCTACAGCCAATGTGGTAGTAGGTTCTTACGTAACAGCTTATGCAAGATTGGAATTGTACAGCGTTCTTGAAAAGTTAAAAGATAGAGTTCTGTATCAATATGGAGGAGGTAAATCATCAACTACGTGAGGCTCTCCAAGAGTATCTAAATGCCGGGCAGCAGTTATTGCAACTAACCACACATCTCATAGGAGAGGAGGAACAAAACCAACTACAACGTATAACACAGCCATACAAAGATCTCGGCGAAAGATTAGTTCAACTATTATTAAAGACAACACCGGATATCATTTTGGTTGATGTCGAATTTGGGAGGAAGATTACAGCATGCCCCATTTGCCAAGCGAATTTCGGGTGCTGTCATTAGAAGTGGAAAAAACACAGCCTCCAAAAACAAAACAGCCCTTTTCAGGGCTACCCATCTACCACGAAAGTTCTATCTTTCTTCAAAATTGTCAAAACTCAAAATTGTCAAAAACTCAAAAGATTTACAATCAAAAAAGTCATAGATTAGTCAAACTCTAGTTTTTTCTATCCCGAACAAGAAAAAATGCAACAAAGCTGAGGATTGGTCAACAATAAAACATTTAGTATTAGAAATAAAACGCTGATTCTGATTGGATAACATTAATTTGGAGCCAAAACAGCATGAAACGCCGACGCGGGAAAAACATAGGAGAAAATGACGTCATGGGTCAACTAGTTCAATCCGTCTGAAAAACTATAAATCTCGGCGATTTATTTTCCATACATTTCATTTTCACAATGGCTTCAAGACCATCACTCCTCGTCACTTGGATGGATGCCGAGCGAAAGTTAACAAGAGCTAGGAGACAAATCGTTTTACTTAAACAGCGCTTGGTTGGAGTGAGAAGACGATACGAGAGGGCTCAGCTTGCTAATAACAGGGTGTTCTGTTATAACCTTCGGATGAAGGAACTCATTATTGAGGGCATGCTTGAAATGTATTTTCAGTATCTTATTTCAAAAACAGAGAAGGTAGACCGTCTTTTCCGCGCGCAAATCGCCGCTGAAAGGAGTGAGTCAGACAGCGAATCGACTGATGCTGATACCGAATAAACATTTTCAAAAATTAGCCCTTCTCAAAAACAGCCCTTTTCAGGGCTAACCATCTACCACGAAAGATCTTTCTTCAAATTGTCATTTCTTCAAATTGTCAAACTTCTTTCTTTTAAAAGAGTTACACTCCAAAGAGTTACACTCCAAAGAGTAAGAATCATTCATAGATAAGAAAAAAGTCTAAGTTCAACTCAATGAATAGGCAAATAGAAAAGAGAATTCATTCATAGAATGAAAAAAAAGCTAAGTCCAACCCAGTGCTCAGTCTTTTAGAGAAAAAAATCATTCATAGATGTAAAAAAGACTAAGTCCAACTCAATGGTCAGGCTTTTAGAAAGAAAATTCATTCATAGGGTAAAAAAAAGTCTAAGTTCAACTCAGTGCTCAGACATTTAGAAATCATTCATAATTGCAGAAAAACTAAGTTCAACTCAGCGATATAGGGATAAAATCCTTTTAGAGAGAAAAATCATTCATAGGATGAAAAAAGCTAAGTTCAACTCAGCGATATAGGGACAAATTCCATTTAGAGAGAAAAAATCATTCATAGGATGAAAAAAATAAAAAGTGATCCATTACACATATAAAACACTAAACTCTTGATTATTTTTCTCATTTACCATTAACTTTTCGTAAAACCTGAACCAGTATCGCACAATGTTTGGATTAACATTTTTTCTCTCATTGCTCTTCTGGTTAGAAGAAAGAGAACGTTTCAGATATATCAGACATGAAATTGAGCATCTGATGCAAATGCTAGATAAAATGGAATCAATCAAAAGAAAGAGAGGGGGATAAAAAAGTGCATTCTGTACAAAAAAATCAACTCTTTTCAGGGCTAGCTATCTTAAATAAACATCTTTCTTTTCATTTTGTCAGAAGACTCATGATCAAAAAAAGTCACAGGTTAGTTAAACTCTAGTTTTTCTAACCCGAACAAGAAAATGTAACAAAATCACGGATTGGTCAAAAATAAAACATTTAGTAATAGAAAAAACAACGGTGAATCTGATTGGATAACATTAATTTGGAGCCAAAACAGCATGAAACGCCGACGCGGGAAAAACATTGGAGAAAATGACGTCATGGGTCATCTAGTTCAATCCTCCTGTAAAGCTATAAAGCCCAGTGGCATTTCCCGCACATCATTCATTCTCTTCGACTTACAGCCATAATGGAGTGTTCATTGAGAGACATGAGTTTCAGCGGGCTTGCACAGTTGTCGAGTAAAGAAAAGAAGATGGACGGAAAGAAGAAGGAGTTCGCCGTGCCCCAGACCGAGTGCTAGGATAGTGACAACGAGCCACCGTTCTCGTTGGACTTCAACTTGGACGAGCAGCAACTAGAAAGGCTGAAGAGGAGGACTGCAAGTAGCTGTCCGGCATGCAGGAAGGTTGGAGGTTGTGCTTAAAAACACAACCTCCAAACCAGGTCCTTTTTTTAGGACCACCCCAACAGCCCTTTTCAGGGCTAACCATCTACCACGGAAGATCTACCTTTCTTCAAATTGTCAGACGTAAGTTCTATCTTTTCTTCAAATTGTCATTTCTTAAAATTGTCAGACGAAAGTTCTATCTTCAAGCTGTTAGACGAAAGTTCTATCTTCAAGTTGTCATTTCTTCAAATTGTCACAGCTCTTTTCAGAGCTAACCCAACAGTCCTTTTCAGGACTAACCATCTACCACGAAAGATCTATCTTCAAGATGTCAGACGAAAGTTCTATCTTCAAGCTGTCAGACGAAAGTTCTATCTTCAAGTTGTCATTTCTTCAAATTGTCACAGCTCTTTTCAGAGTTAACCCAACAGTCCTTTTCAGGACTAACCATCTACCACGAAAGATCTATCTTCAAGATGTCAGACGAAAGTTCTATCTTCAAGCTGTCAGACGAAAGTTCTATCTTCAAGTTGTCATTTCTTCAAATTGTCACAGCTCTTTTCAGAGTTAACTCAACAGTCCTTTTCAGGACTAAGCATTACCACGAAAGTTCTATCTTTCTTCAAAATTGTCATTTCTTCAAATTGTCAAACTTCTTTTAGAAGAGATGCACTCCAAAAGAGTTATACTCCAGAGAGTTATACTGCAAAGAGTAAAAAAACTCAGAAAAAAGACTAAGTCCAACCCAGTGCTCAGTCTTTTAGAAAGAAAAATCATTCGTAATTGCGGAAAAAGACTAAGTCCAACTCAGTGATCAGGCTTTTAGAAAGAAAATCATTCATAGGGTAAAAAAAGTCTAAGTTCAACTCAATGTTCAGACATTTAGAAAGAGAAACCACTTAAAGACCAAGTAGTGGATAGAAGTAAACAATAAAGCAATCCTAATAGCATATGGGTAAAAAAACTAAGTCCAACTCAGTGCTCAGTCTTTTAGAGAAATCATTCATAATTGCAGAAAAAGACTAAGTCCAACTCAGTGATCAGGCTTTTAGAAAGAAAATCATTCATAGGGTAAAAAAACTAAGTCCAACTCAATGGTCAGGCTTTTAGAAAGAGAGAAAATCATCCATAGGGTGAAAAAAACTAAGTCCAACTCAATGGTCAGGCAATTAGAAAGAGAAAAAAATCATCCATAGGGTGAAAAAACTAAGTCCAACTCAATGTCCAGGTTTTTAGAGAGAAACCACTTAAAGGCCAAGTAGTGGATAGAAGTAAACAATAAAGCAATCCTAATAGCATATGGGTAAAAAACTAAGTCCAACTCAGTGCTCAGTCTTTTAGAGAAATCATTCATAATTGCAGAAAAAGACTAAGTCCAACTCAGTGATCAGGCTTTTAGAAAGAAAATCATTCATAGGGTAAAAAAAGTCTAAGTTCAACTCAATGTTCAGACATTTAGAAAGAGAAACCACTTAAAGGCCAAGTAATGGATAGAAGTAAAACATTAAAGCAATCCTAATAGCATATGGGTAAAAAAACTAAGTCCAACTCAATGACCAGACCTGTCAGATCACTATAGAGCACTCAAAGATGTGTCATTTTTGGCCGGCCCCTTTGCCTTTAACTGCAGAAAAAATCCACCTGGGGAGGAGAGCCTAGGTAATATAAAAAATGCAAATTCTTTCAGGAGGGCAAACTAGGACAAATTTCTTTCAGGGGTGGTGATGTAGCCCACTCAGGGAGGAGAGGATAGACCCCCTACCCCTGGCCTGGTAGGGGTCTATTCTCTCCTCCTTTACTACTTATGTTGCTGGAAACCTGCTTTTTAGGTGGGCGTGTTTGCACTGAGGCGTCACTTGTCTGGGTTTGAGCGTCTTTAACTTCAACAGTAGCTGTATTAGAGGATTTCAACACGGAAGAGAAGGATAAATTATAACGGGTGTCTACAATTTTTTTCGCTTCAGGAAATGAAAGTCCTTCTTTGTATTTTACTGTAACAACCTCCTCCCGCTTCCAGACCTTGCATGATCGAGAAGTTGAAGAATGTGCCTTACCACAATTAACACATTTCATCTCATTTGTGCATTTGGTCTCGTCGTGGGTAATTGAAGGTAAACCACAGCGACGGCAAAGCTCATCTCCTCCATGTAACTTGCACTATTGCTCATGATGTCCGTATTTGAAATATGCATAGCACTGTAGTGGATTTGGAATGTACATATCCACGGTCACTTTGAGGTATCCAACTTTTAAGCATTTTGGCAGAATAGCACTGTTGAAGGTTAAAACTATAGTGTTTGTACTTCTTTTGAAGTTATCTCTAAATACTGTGATCCGTCGAGCTGCTGTAACGTTCTGATCTGCCAAATTGGTCACTTTCTTCTTCAGATACTCCAGCTAGATCAGCCGACTATAAAATCTTTGAAATCCCTCCATGGACACTAAACAGTGCAGAATTCAGATTTGACCTTGCATCTGACAAAAAGTTTGTCACGGATAAAACTGTTTCATGCTAGATACAACGAGATAAAGGAGCATTATTTTTCCTTCAAACCAATCTATACAGATGGATCTAAAGCGGGAAATTCTGTAGCAGCTGCCGCTGTTTATGGAGAAAGGAGCTTAAAGTGCCGCCTTCCAAACAACTCCTCTGTCTTCTCTGCTGAAAGTAAAGCAAATGATCTTGCCCTTAATCTAGCTGAACAGTCTAATTCCAACCGTTTCATTATCTTTTCGGACTCTTTGTCAACATTACAGGCCCTTTCAAATCAGCGACTTGAGAATCCCTTAATCTGTAGTTTACTTGAAAGGATGTCACAAATTTCTTCTCTGAATAGATTGGTGTTCTGCTGGCTTCCAAGTCATGTAGGCATCAAAGGCAATGAAAATGCCGATAGGTCTGCCAAATCTGCACTTAACCTTCCCATTTCAGATTTAAAAGTTCCACACACTGATTTTAAATCCTCCGTTTTAACACATATCCAATCTTCTTGGCAATGCCTGTGGGATGCTGATGTTTTCAATAAACTGCATTCAGTTAAACCTTCCCTTGGTGAATGGTACCCCGTTTACAGGTCTGTTCGTCGAGAAGAAGTGATAAGTGCACGAGTTCGAATTGGCCATTCACGCATGTGTCACACATTCCTGGCCCTTGACCAGAGATGATGCCCATGAATGTATTCCATGCAGTGCATCCTTTTCTGTAAAACATATCCTACTAGATTGCATTGACTTTCGACCAGTTCGTTCAAAACATTTCAACGTCGATAGTTTAAAAAATCTTTTTTATTCTGTCAGCGTTGAATCTATTATCGCTTTCATAAAGGAGATTGGCATTTACAATAAACTGTGATATTTGCTCCTGAGTTTCTTACCCATCTTTTTACATTCTTTACACACCTTTATATTAGATATCTTGTCAGCTGATTCACAGTCTTACTTTTTTAATCTAAAACTTTGGAGTAGGCAGGGACGCCCAGCCACTCAATATCATATTTTATGCACATTAAAAATGACCCTCTTCTTAATTTAAACACTTCCTACTATCAATCTTTTTATCACATGCTTAACTTTATCATTTAAAACTTTTGAGTAGATAAGGATTGCCGTGTCACTCAATAATGTCCATTATGCATATGAAGATCACACATAATACTTCTTAATTCAACTCTTTTATTATTATTAATGTATTCAAACTTTTTTCAATTTAAATAATTCCACTTTTATTATCTTTTAACAGATATGCGCGCTAAATGACCAAAGCTGTCGACGCGCCATAAAACAACATTCATTCATTCATTCTAGATCTATTTAAAGAACCATGTGGGTAACATTTTACTGCTAGGTCGAAGAAGCGAGATAACTTTAGAAGATTTTCAGCATGTTTTGCTTTCTCGACTTCTACTAGCAAAGAACCAGAGTTCAACTTTTTCACTGACTTAGGTGATCCAGAAGTAGACATAAGAACTTTTTCCATCACAATTGGCGATAGTTTCGATAGAGGTTCGTCATTTTTTTGTTGATTCAATCACAAGAAATTGGGGGAAGGAAGTTTGTGTGTGTCCTGTGTCCGAGTCAAGTTCTTCCCATAATCGTTTTTTGGTTTGGTGTTCCATGGTTGAAATAATATATATTCATCACCCGCGGACCCCACCCACCACGGAGCCCAACAAGGGGACATGGAGTATAGAGCGGAATACCACCTCCCCATTCCAGGGTTACCCAGATGGTATACTCAGATGCCATGAATAAGTCGAGGCGACAAGGAACAGTACATGTATAGTCCCCCAGATAAGGGATTTGCCATGGCAGTCAAAGTCCCAACGAAAAATCCATATCACCCAATTAGCCCATAAGCCTATATAAGACCGGGACTTAAAGGTACATACCAGCTAAAGTAAAAAGTAAAATTGGCAATTTTCAAGCAAACTTTAAATGTACGTTTATTATGTTTCAGATATTCATTCGAGAATGAGGACTACATCACTGCACGAAAAGTCAGCTTTACAAAACATCTAAAGACAATGTAATGTTAATACTTACATCTACTTTACTTGTCTTTACTGAAAAAAGTCAAAGTTAGTAAAGGTCATATTTGCACTACCTTTACTTGCAAGTAAATGAAATTCAATGTCCCACTTTACAGAGTTACAGAGAAGTAAATTTGATTTTTAGGGACATTAAATATTATCTTTCAGCTGAAGTAACGTATAACTTTTCAGAATTAAATGTAATATTTTTTTTCCTTAAAGATAATCTTTAGAAATACTAAAGTCAACATTAAATGTTTTGAATGTTATCTTAATAAGGACCATTTTTATGATGCGGGTTATTAATGTGATCAATCCTCCAGATAGCTGTCTGGTTTCCATTTTATTTATGATCCATATGAAGGTGGAAACTCGTTACCAGTTGTCTGAGCACAATCAAAACAGCCTCAAAAGACTGTTACAAGTCGGCATTTCCCAAGATGATCAACCCTAAAAAATAGTATGGGAATTATTGTGAAGATGACAATCTGTTATTGTATTGTTGGTCCAAGCTGTCACAAAACTGAATTTCAAAATTAGAGTAACTGTTCACAATTGCCAAGTTGATCTATCTTTGGTCTACTTACGGTTAACTGATTCTAAAGTTAATTTTTCTGCCAGCGACTAAATACTTGGACTGACATTCTATAAAGTATCGCCATCTTCCCAATAATTTTCATTCCTTCAAGTGGTATGATTTAAACCTAAAAGCATCAAAACACCCATTTTGTTTCTTTTTGGCCTCTACTGTGACTTTAAGACAGCATTTATTCCTGCATCAAATGAGAAATAATATCTTGGCCCTATTATTATACACACTGTTTTTAGACTTTACCATAAATTTCTATGAGCAACATCAAAAAGAACATATTGTAGGAAACAAAACTATCTATCTTAAAATGAAATCGAAAACATTGTGGGGGAAATAGAAATTGCTTGTTAAGAACTATGCATATTCTTGAAAGTTCACTTTTACTGAATAATCCAGCTGAACCGGTGTTCTAATTTTGGTGGTTCCTGATAGTAGTATAGGGAGGCTCTTTATGGGTCTGACAGGGCCTGGTCAGACCCCTAAAGAGCCGTCCCTGAGAGCCCTACGTTGCCTACCCTACAGAGAGTTTGTCCCCAGTTTGCCTACCCTGAAAGAATTTGCATTATATCACTTCTACAAAAATACCCAGACTGCCTACCCTGAGTAGAATTTTTCTGCAAAAAAAGGGAAAGTTAAGGGAAAGTAAAGGGTAAGTAACGATCAAAAATGATTTTCTATTGTCAAGCTTCTTTTCTCTCTAAAAGCCTGATCACTGAGTTGGACTTAGTTTTTTCACCCTATGGATGATTTTTCTCTCTCTAAAAGCCTGATCACTGAGTTGGACTTAGACTTTTTTCTGCATCTATGAATGATTTCTCTAAAAGACTGAGCGCTGAGTTGGACTTAGTCTTTTTCTGCAATTATGAATGTTTTTTCTCTCTAAGTGCCTGATCATTTAGTTGGACTTAGTCTTTTTCTGCAATTATGAATGATTTCTCTTTCTAAAAGACTGAGCGCTGGGTTGGACTTAGTCTTTTTCTGAGTTTTTTTACTCTTTGGAGTGTAACTTTTGGAGTGCAACTTCTAAAAGAAAGAAGTTTGACAATTTGAAGAAAGAACTTTCGTGGTAATGGTTAGTCCTGAAAAGGACTGTTGGGTTAGCTCTGAAAAGAGCTGTGACAATTTGAAGAAATGACAACTTGAAGATAGAACTTTCGTCTGACAGCTTGAAGATAGAACTTTCGTCTGGCATCTTGAAGATAGATCTTTCGTGGTAATGGTTAGTCCTGAAAAGGACTGTGACAATTTGAAGAAATGACAATTTGAAGATAGAACTTTCGTCTGACAGCTTGAAGATAGAACTTTCGTCTGGCATCTTGAAGATAGATCTTTCGTGGTAATGGTTAGTCCTGAAAAGGACTGTTGGGTTAGCTCTGAAAAGAGCTGTGACAATTTGAAGAAATGATAACTTGAAGATAGAACTTTCGTCTGACAACTTGAAGATAGAACTTTCGTCTGACAATTTGAAGCAAAGACAAATTTGAAGAAAAGATAGAACTTACGTCTGACAATTTGAAGAAAGGTAGAACTTTCGTGGTGGATGGTTAGCCCTGAAAAGGGCCTGGTTTGGAGGTTGTGTTTTTAAGCACAACCTCCAACCTTTCTGCAGGCTGGGCAGCTATTCGCTGCCCGCCTCTTTAGCCTTTTCAGCTGCTGTGCATCTAGTTTATAATCCAGCGAGAACGGTGGCTCGTTGTCATCGTCCCAACTTTCAGTTTGTGGCACAACTAACTCCTTCTTTTTCTTGCTGGCTAGAAGCGCAAGCTCCCAAAAATCCATATCCCTCAATGCAGTTTCCATCTTGCAACAACTCGAAGAAAATGAACGATGTGCGGGAAATAACGCTGGGTTTTTTAGCTTTTCAGACGGATTGAACTAGTTGACCCATGACGTCATTTTCTCCTATGTTTTTCCCGCGTTGGCGTTTCATGCTGTTTTGGCTCCAAATTAATGTTATCCAATCAGAAGCAGCGTTTTATTTCTAATGGTAAATGTTTTATTGTTGACCAATCTATAGTTTTGTTACATTTTCTTGTTCGGGTTTAGAAAAAACTAAGTTTGACTATCCTATGACTTTTTTTGATTATGAGTCTTCTGACAAAATGAAAAGAAAGATGTTTATTTAAGATAGCTAACCCTGAAAAGGGTTGCTTTTTGTGCAGAATACACTTTTTATCCTCCCCTCTTTCTTTCGATTGATTCCATTTTATCTAGCATTTGCATCAGATGCTCAATTTCATGCCTGATATATCTGAAGCGTTCTCTTTCTTCTAACCAGAAGAGCAATGAGAGAAAAAATGTTAATCCAAACATTATGGGATACTGAGCCAGCTTTTACGAAAGTTAATGGTGAATGAGAAAAAATTAATCAAGAGTTTAGTGTTTTATATGTGTAATGGATCACTTTTTAGTTTTTTCAGCCTATGAATGATTTTTTCTCTCTAAAAGACTGAATACTGAGTTGGACTAAGACTTTTTTCTACTCTATGAATGATTTTTCTCTAAAAGCTTGAGTACTGAGTTGGACTTAGTTTTTTTCTGCATCTATGTATGATTTCTCTCTTAAAAAAAAAAAAGCCTGAGCACTGAGTTGGACTTAGACTTTTTTCTGTATCTATTGATGATTTTTCTCTCTAAAAGCCTGAGCATTGAGTTGGACTTAGTTTTTTCACCTATGAATGATTTTCTCTTTCTAAATGCCTAACCATTGAGTTGGACTAAGACTTTTTTTCTGCATCTATGAATGGTTTCTCTTTCTAAATGCCTGATCATTGAGTTAGACTTAGTCTTTTTCTGAGTTTTTTACTCTTTGGAGTGTGACTCTCTGGAGTGTAACTCTTTGGAGCGTAACTCTTTTAAAAGAAAGAAGTTTGACAATTTGAAGAAATGACAATTTGAAGAAAGATAGATCTTTCGTGGTAGATGGTTAGCCCTGAAAAGGGCTGTTTTTTGAGAAGGGCTGATTTTTGAAAATGTTTATTCAGTATCAGCATCAGTCAATTCGCTGTCTGACTCAGTCCTTTTAGCGGCGATTTGCTCGCGGAAAAGACGGTCTACCTGCTCTGTTTTTGAAATAACATACTGAAAATACATTTCAAGCATGCCCTCAATAATGAGTTCCTTCATCCGAAGGTTATAACAGAACACCCTGTTATTAGCAAGCTGAGCCCTCTCGTATCGTCTTCTCACTCCAATTAAGCGCTGTTTAAGTAAAACGATTTGTCTCCTTGCTCTTGTTAACTTTCGCTCGGCATCCATCCAAGTAACGAGGAGTGATGGTCTTGAAGCCATTGTGAAAATGAAATGTATGAAAATATATCGCAGAGATTTATAGCTTTTCAGACGGATTGAACTAGTTGACCCATGACGTCATTTTCTCCTATGTTTTTCCCGCGCCGGCGTTTCATGCTGTTTTGGCTCCAAATTAATGTTATCCAATCAGAATTATCGTTGTTTTTTCTAATACTAAATGTTTTATTGTTGACCAACCGTGGTTTTGTTACATTTTTTCTTGTTCGGGTTAGAAAAAACTAGAGTTTGACTATTCTATGACTTTTTCTGATTGTAAATCTTTTGAGTTTTGACAATTTTGAAGAAATGACAATTTGAAAAAAGATAGAACTTTCGTTGTAGTTGGGTAGCCCTGAAAAGGGCTGTTTTTTCGTCTCACGTTGTTTTTTCCACTTCTAATGACAGCACCCGAAATTCGCTTGACAAATGGGGCATGCTTCAACTCTTTTTCTGATCACCATTGCTCCATTATCGAAAGTAATCTTTCTCCCAAATTCGATATCAACCAAAATGACATCCGGTGTTGTCTTTAAAAATAGTTGAACTAATCTTTCGCCGAGATTTTTGTATGGCTGTGTTATACGTTGTAGTTGGTTTTGTTCCTCCTCTCCTACGAAATGAATGTTTAGTTGTAATAACTGTTGACCTGCATTTAGATATTCTTGGAGAGCCTCACGTAGTTGATGATTTATCTCCTCCATTTTGATATTGCTTCCGAATATTGATACTGCTTTCGAAGTGATCGTTAGCCGAGTCAAAAAATGATGATTGTATGAAAATAACGCGGGGGTTTTATACGTTTAAGGAGGATTTAAATTTTTAAAGAGCTCGGACCTGGCAGAAAGCACATACATTTTTGTCCATGCTACGTTTCATGCTAATATAGCAAAAAAGTTATGAGCCGATGTATGGAAAAAAATGTAGACAGAACAAGTCTTCGGGGAAAAACAGAATGAAGAGCTCTATTGTTTTTTTAACTTTTATTTATTGAACTTTCATTTATTGAACAGAACTAAACAATGAAACATTTTTTGCAATGCATCATAAAAATTTCTTGACAATGAAACATTTTTTTACAATACAGCATAAAAACATTTTCTTAACAATGAAAAAATTCACACTGAAATATTTTTTACAATACAGCATAAAAAAAACATTTTCTTAACAATGAAAAAATTCACACTGAAATATTTTTTTCATAATGAATTATTCACAATGAAAAAATCACACTGAAATATTTTTTCACAATGAATTATTTACAATACAGTGTATAACAAATTTTTACAATGCAAATTCGCAAATACCACGAGTTTCACATTTGTTTTCATATTCCGTAATGTCTTTATGCAATTGGTTATACCCCAAAAAACATTGTATACTCACTGTCCATATCGTCGAAATCTCGTAGTCCTATGAATGGAGCAACATGTCTATAAGCGTCTTTTGTTGAAAGAGCTGAATTCACTACTTCTTCTGTAACATCTCTATCAAATAGAATATACCCTGACATGGTTTCCATTGTTTCTCCGTAGGAATCATGAACAGATCCTTTTTTGTACCGTAAGTAAAAGTCAAATAGAACTGATTTCGTTTTCAGAACGTTAAGAAAACTTTCTTCTGTTGTTCCTATGATAAAAAATGTCCATCGACTTGTGGATCGAAACAGTTTACTAATAACATTGTCTTTCAAACAGCTATCTGCTAAATAAGTCTTGAGTTCGAGATCCAACCCCGAATCGTCCACCATCATCGCAATAAAGTTGAATATACCATACACTTTGTAGGACTTTTCAGTAGTGTATAAGCAAGAATCCCGCGGCCATCTTGAAAGGATATGCTAGAGTGATTTCAAGATGGCTGCCGAGATTCCAAGATGGCTACCGAATTCAAAGATGGCCGACGTATCGAGACTGCAGCCATCTTGGGGGGAAGCGCTTCAATAATTTTGAAAATGGCGGTTTTTTCACAAATTTGTTGTTGGGTATAGAATTACACATGTTTACAAAGTTCAGTTATTAAAAATTTAAGTATCATGGGTTTAGAGAAACTGTTCTCCAATATATCAATAATCCCTTTGAGCGTTGGAATTTAGTAGAAATTCCGCCCTCGATATGTCACAATCTAGAATTCTTGCAGAGTTAGATTATTTATTGTTTTTAGAGGCATCGTCTCCAGACGAAAGGAAAGAGGCAAATGGATAGTTTGCAAGTTATCATCACTCAAATTTTATTAAATCGCATTACTATACTACCAAGGGATACAGGTCATTTTCGACGTTATAGACGAGTGCTCCGATTCTTCACCAACAGTCATGCAAGTTTAAGAAGGAAAAAAAGATTAATGTTGACTTTCCACACAATTATACCTCGTTTGTTGAGATACAATTACATTGAAAATGGTATTTTCAATGAAATGCGGGACAATGAAAATTGAATGTTGATCTGATAGAACATTGACCGAAAGAAAACAGAGGAATTGCTGGTAGTATTATTCACCATACTTTACACCGCTGAAATTGCCTGTACGAGTCCTTTTGAAAGCGAGACTTTTAACTGAATTTAGAGCGGTCTCGTTTAACCCATTTACCACACAATCCAAAGTTTTAACTGCTAAGCTTTAGAAAACATCGCGGAATATGAAGAAAATACTGTTAGCTAAATTTCATTTTCACACAATTGATTTCCTTGTATACAAGTTTCTTTAGTATGTCACATTGAATGGTCAAAGATCAGCAGAGACCGATTCTCCGAGGTTGAAACTTTGTATGATTAACCCATTACCACACAATCCTAAGTTTTAACAGCTAAGCTTTAGAAAACATCGTGGAATATGAAGAAAATACTGATGGGCAATATTTTGTTCTTCCCACAATGTTTTCTTTGTAAACAAGTTTCGTCTTTTGGTATATTTAGTCTAAGAATTCATCGTTTAATGATGGGCTGCAATCAGTAGCACTATTGGTTTGGTAATAGAACCAAACATAGGTTGTGCATGTACAGAATAGCCAAAATTGGTGCTGAGGGGTTGAACGAACAGTTGAATGACCTAGCAGCAAAGGTTCAACTGTCTTTGTGTTAGGAGTCCAGTCTTTATGCTTTCTAAACATGAATAAATGAAAACTGGCACAGCCTGTAATCTCAGATCGGTCAAAGTTTCGCTCAGGAGTTTGAAAGGACGGTACTCCAAATATAGGCTCCCGACGCACGTCTTTTCTTTCTTTTGGCGCTAACTTTCATCAGAATGTGATATCATGGAATAAAAAAAAAACGTGAGTGCCTTTTCATGACAGTTTTTTTAAGACAATGCTATCTTTTTTAAAAGACAATACCTTGTTTTGAGACAATACTTTTTTCATAAATTCATATTTTGTTTTGTTTATCTGTAATGTTTGCTGTCAATACAATCGATTTGAAAAGACTTTGTTTATTTTTTATCTGATTGAAAGCTGGCGCGAAAAACCTGGTGGGCTAAATGCTCCCGCCAGTTTTTTCCTTTATCGTACTATTTTTTCAAAGACAACACAAGAAGTAATTCTACCAACCATCATTTTAATGACAAATTGAGCAATTTGTGATATAGTCAAATCAGCTTTTGTAAAAGAAAACAAGGACTGGCTATTTTGGCATTCAGTGAATTGTATAACAATCCTGTTTTGCATACTCGTTCAATTCACAAATTTGTTGAATTAAACGAGTATTCAAAACATATGGTTTAACAAATAGAATCATTATGCACGATTATCACTTGTACTTTAGAAAGAGTATGGTTGACTAAACTTTAAAAACAGAACCAACTTTTACAACAAAACTTTTAAAACAAAAACTAATAAACAACTAATCTAATACATAGGAGACACCACCCCAAACTTTTACAACAATAGCACTTCACCGACCAATCAAAAAGGCATAGAGAAATACAGCATTTTTGGAAACAATGTAGGAAAAGCAGAACATGCTAGTAATCAGTATATTCAGTTTTTTCACGTAAAATTTCATGACTTTGATCCTAAAAATCTTTGTCTGCAATTGTATTTGGATTGTTTAAAAAAATGACACATATGACAATTCTCAAACCATGAAATCGAAAAACAATGGTCATCAAACAAGCGTTCCTTTAATAAATAATTAGCTTACAGGAAGTGGGTAATAGAAATTTGGACTGATGTATCTTATTCTTACTACTAATAACTACCTTAAAACATAATCATAAATGAAAAAAAACTTATGTCTCCATATATTGTTACATGGGATGAATTTCCAGAATGAGTAGAAAACATGGTGGGAAAAGGAGAAAAATGTAGGTAACAAACATTTTTTTCTTTTTTCGCACCATGTTTCTCAGAGCATAGAAACTGGTGATTGTGTAGAGATGGGTTAACAAAATGATCACAACTGAATCTTTGATTAATACGCAAGTATTGGAATGGCAAAATTTTTGATGATATGCATTAAAAATTACAAAAACATTATAAACAAGTATCTAAAGTATTAACATAAAGGCATCATCGTAGACCGATTTCGAGACAAAAAGCAATAATACTGCTTGATACAACATTTAGAATGGAGCAATATGAAAATCTGTGTCTGGTTAGACTATGCAGTCTAATCAGAGACAATACTTTTAAGTTTCCAGATGATACCTCTAACAGTGATAGATAACAAATAACAAAATGGTAATCTCATAATGAGGTATTGTTATAAAAAAAATAGAAATCCCAGAGGTAAATATCGAAATGGTAATCTCATAATGAGGTATTGTTATAAAAAATAGAAATCCCAGAGGTAAATATCAAAATGAAGTATACTTATAAAAAAATAGAAATCTCAAAGGTAAATATCAAATTTTCTCTCTTTACCTCACAGAAAGAAAACAATGTAAGATAGGTACAGCACATTGTTTATGAAGATGTTGTCTTTATCTCACATTGCTTTCTGCTACTTTTAACCCGTACAACAATTAAATGAGGAGCAAAACAATGCAAAATAAGTTTATGCTATAGTTTCATTTGTTTTACATTAAAGTCTTTAAGAACTGAAGCACTATAAAATCTTTGAGCACCTTGAAATAAAAAATATCTAGATTCAATTTAATGACAAGATTTCTCTTTTTTGCAAACATAATATAAATACAAACGATTAAAATATGAATGATGAAGAATGAAAGTTATAATAAGTGAACATGAAAGGAATGAAAAATGAAGAATGAATGTGTTATGGTGAACCTGAATGAACCCCTTGTCAAACAATTTCAAGTTTTAACGACTTTTGGAGAAAACGCTTAAGAAAATATTGTTGGAAAAGATTTATACAGAAGAAAGAGAGGTTGAACTAATATGGCTACAGGAGATTCAATTAAAAATGTCTATATTGTAAAAAGTCGGGTCTTCTCCGAATTCGCCTTGGGTATCTTCTCACTCTGTTTTGCTGTCTCTCTATTCTTTCTATGTAGTGAATAACATAATTATGGAGAACTATAATGTTATCAAAGATGACATCCGAAACTTCACGTAAAATCCAAGTTATGATAGATGACATGATGAGGGTAAAAATGAATCTAACTGAAATGTATAAAAGGGTAAATTTAAGTCTTTACCAGATGACAAAATTTAGACAAGTTCAAACTGAAAGAGGTTGCAGACGACAAAGACCAAGTGTACATTGTAAAAAGCATGTCTGAGTATAAAAGAAAACATTGTGGAAAAAGTAGACAATGTTTGTCTATTTTTTTCCACAATGTTTTCGTTCATGTTTTATCATAATGTCAAGAAAACCCATAATTGTTGGGAAAGGGTTAATCATTTTTCATGCCGCTAACATCATAATGAATGGATTTATCTGAATCATTAATGGAGAAGCGTCTTAAAGTCCCAAGCTCCATTTCTATTCCCCTTCTTCTATTTCTCCTTCTGCAACGTGATGATGATGATGATGATTAAAAAGGATACGATGGATATGGTATGATATATTTTAACAAATCTGAAATGTATTGCAAAAATTTTTGTATGAAATAAAGCAGTGATTTGTTATAGAATGAAATTTAATTCTGTCAAGCGACATCTTGAGATGTTTGGAATATTCTTATGATGATTGTACAAAGCAGACGTTTGCTTCAAAGATAAATCTCCTTTCCATTCAAAGTTTGGATAGATCTATCATATATAACGTTTTCAGGTTCATATAATTCATAGAGCATATTTGAAGATACAGGTGGAGAAATTAATTTTCTCCGCCTGTACCTACAAAAAATGAAAAGAAATCCTACAATTACAACCAATACTACAAGGACTGAAATGATAGATATAATCATTATGATGGAATTACTTGTTTCATCAGTTTTGGCATGCACTTTTGTAGAAAATTGATAAACACCTGTTCTGGAAAAATCCTCCGCTGAAGTCTGATCATCTACATGTATGGTGGTTGTTGTATAGGAGGAGGGGGCCGAAGTTTGTTCATCCATCGTGCTTGAGGGAGAGGGAGTCAAAGTCTTTTCATCTGTGATGGTTGTTCTGTAGGGAGAGGGAGGTGACTTTTGTTTCTGGTCTGGAGTAGTCAACTCATAGTCCGTAGGTTCTGGAGATTGGGGGGTAGTAGAATCAATCTGAAATATGCAATATCCAAGATAAGTGTACACAAATTATACCCTCTAACTTGTCAATACTTAGACAGTAAAGCTATTCAAGATGTCACTGGAAATCAAATATTCTGCTATTTCAACATTAGTTTGGGTGAAAATACTCTTCCTTTTGACCACCATAGAGCCAAGATCAGACTACACATTTTATACACATGATCTTGACTCTACACGGTTCTCTAAAAGCTTAGGGTTGAGCTTGACAGCCAAATGATTAAATTCGCAAGCACTTAGCAGCCAAGTAATGGGGTCAAGGTGTATCTATTCTGTGAACTATCTCTAGCCTGACACTTAAGACTTGCATAACAAACCATTACCAGACAACAATATTTAAAATTGGTTTAAATTAAAAGAAGTTGCAGACAGAAGTGTGGTAAAATTGAGAAATATGTACCATGTAGGGTAGAAAACATTGTGTGAAAAGGAGAAATCGCCTGCTACAAGCAAATTCTCCTTTTCTCAATGTTTTCCTCTGTAGAAGTCTTGGAGGGCATAAATAGGCGGGCTTGTTTGGGAATGTGCTAACCTGACAAATAATCGGTCCTTCTTCACCGCTTATTACCACACGTCCATGGTAGTCGACTAGCTGGTCACAATCCGGGTTGTTGTATTGCACATCAATATGCTGTAGGTTGGGTAGGTTGTGTAATGATAGTGTTCCCGTCCATCGCAAGAAGGTGATTCTTGTCACTTCCTTTTTCAACATCGAAACTTCCAGGTACCCCTTCCCTGACAACATCGTGCAGTCTAGGACTGCTTCACTTTCAATGCATTCTCTGTCCAAATACAGAGCCCTAACGATGCAGAAAACTGCAGATGCAAAGATAATTGCCTTCATGTTTTCAGAATATTAGCTACCGTTTAGAAACCGGAAATGCGCAGATGGTGTTGCGTTCAAGGGTCAAATTATTGAGGAATCAAATGTAAAAAAAATTGATGGAAAGGATAACAAGTAATAAATTGATGGAAAGGAAGAATATGAAAGTTAAAGAGTCCTTTTGACTTTACTTTTTTTCATAGCACTAACTAGTGTGAATGCTCATAGTATTTACGTTTGAATGCAATGATGTGTTAAAAGATAAACATCTCAAAGATGTTTACTATTTTTTGAATGACCAACGAGGTGAAGACGCGTTGGCTTGGGGTTTCATACCAGCTGCTCTTTCCTCCAAGTTGACCAATAGCATTATACCTTAAGCAATGAGTGACAGTTAAATATGGTATAAATAATTCCAAAACACTTTAATCAAAACACTTTTTTCAAAAGAATTCATTCGTGTTTATCATTAGGCTCAAAATTAACGGTTTTTAACCTCAAAATTAATCATGTCTTTCCAAGAGAAAAGAACCGATAATGGTGTTATTTGTAAAAGTAGTGTGAAGTTTGGGAAAAACAAAGAGTTGTGTTTTACTCCATACAAAGGTCGCACATATGCACATTTGTCTGACTCAAAAAATTGTTTTGTGGCAGGGAAATTTGATTTCAGTAAAATGAAATCGATATCGTTTAATCGGGAGGAAGTCCTCGAACTCCTGCGTCTATTGCCGGAGTTTGAGCGATATGACGCCCTGTTTAGGGCCGAACAAGTAAGTTTTTTATATGAATATTAATTAAAAGCTATACTATTAATGGAATTATTTATACCATTTTTGTACTATACTCATTTTTGCTAAATTGTATTGGTCATATTAAAACAGCAACGGTGTTAGGACGTTAATTTACTTGTTAACGTCTTGATGCCAATTATGTCGACCTGATGTAAGAGGGTTGTAAGTGCCTATAGAGTGATTAGGTTCTTACCACCTTTAACCAAACATATACCTATATATATGTCTTTGCTTTAACCCATTCCCACCATGTTTTCGACTCGTCTGCAGATAGTTTGAATTAATCTGACTTAGTCCAAAATTTTGTTGTGTGGTAATGGGTTAAGCATGGTGTTGTCGACCAGATGCTGACAAACCTTTTATATGGATGGGTAAACATATAATATACATTTATAATTATTTATAATGGAAACTTCTTTTTTAATAGTCTCCACTAGTTACTCCTCAAAACCAACAAAAGCATTATGAAGCTGTCACACCCCCGCACCAGTATCAGATGCTACAGCCATACATGACGGAACCAGTGTTGGTTGCAGTGAGTATATTTATTATGAGATGTAGATAACAGTTTAACTCACAAAATATATGTAAATTGATTTGTAATGTCAAAGCTGAAAAACGCATTGTTTTAGATCTGTAAAAGTGGATTATACCTGAGATTTATACTTTGAATGATGTCAAAATTTATTGATATCAAATATGTGAACTTCTGAAAACAAGTCTTTTTTAGTACTTTATCTAATTACAGACCACAGCTTCAGGAGCAGAAGGAGGTCAAGTTGATCAACAGGTTTCCGTAAATTAGAAATATTCTATTCCTTTTTTTTTATAAATATCTTTTAAAATAAACTTGTTTTTAAGACTGGTAGTATTTCCGTAGCTTAAAATTTAACTTCAAACAAGATTATGAAACAAGACATTCTGATTATAAGATGATTTCAAAGACCTTTACCAAAACGATGTAAGGACAAGCACCTTTTTATCGAGACAACCTTTGAAAACTTCGAAAAGATAGAAAGAGGGGACAGAAAAATGCTACTATCTAACATTTACCCAAATTTTGAAAATAAGTTTTATTCCATAGCAAATATCTGTCATCTACCAACTAAGTAAATCTCAAAGTGTTTATTGACGATTTCCCCTTTACAGAATGAGCTAAACGGTGATGAAGAGATTTTCTTTGCCGTACCTGTAAGTAAGTTTTGATAATAAAATAAATGAAAGTCTTTCATATATGTAATTTCATTTAATCACCAAAGGAAATATTTACAATGACCATTTTACATTAAATTACAAAGTTTTGAAAAATAGATACAATAATGATTCTTAAAGATTATATGTTGAATAATCGATTAGTTTTAATCACCATGAAAGATTTTTTTCATAAGGTTATGTGGAAAATGTAGACCCTCTGTCTTTTCAGATCCATGGTGACCTAACAGGGTATACCGGTACTGGATGTTAAAAATAGTGTTACCATCTTTGGTGTGCTGTGGTGAATGAACTTTAGTAAAAATATATTGGAAATATATCTTTTCAATTAGTTAACCATTGTCTATTTACATATATAACACATTGCATGCAGGGGAGACATTAGCTTACGTCTCCAGCTAATGTCTCCCCTGCATGCAATGTTTTCTATTCTATTTTAGGATCAGTCTAAAATTTAGTCATCTGGAAATGGGTTAGCGAATAAGCATTTTTTTTACAAAGTAGGCAATTAACTAGGTTTAAAAACCTTTAATTTAATAAAGTTTCAGTTCAAGTGAAACATTGCATGCAGGGGAGACATTAGCTTACGTCTCCAGCTAATGTCTCCTCTTCATGCAGTGTTTCACTTTTTTTTACAAAGTAAGTAATTAACTCGGTTTAAAAACCTTTTATTTAATAAAGTTTCAGTTCAAGTGAAACGTTGCATACAGGGGAGACATTAGCTTACGTCTCCAGCTAATGTCTCCTCTTCATGCAATGTTTCACTTTTTTACAAAGTTTCATTTCAAGTGGATTGTATCGCATGGGAGACTTTAGCTTACGTCTCCAGCTAATGTCTCCTCTTCATACAATGTTTCACTTTTCTTTACAAAGTAAATAATTAACTAGGTTTAAAAACCATTTATTTCACAAAGTTTCATTTCAAGTAGAATGTATTGCATGGTATCACATGCTGATGAAAGTTAGCGTCAAAAATAAAAAAACATTGCATGAAAAGACAAGTTTTCTTATTATTCCACGACATCACCAGTCAAAAAGAAATCATTGTACGGCTTTTTAACGACTCATTTATAAAAATGAATGCTTTCACTTGTTGAAGGAATCAAACTTGTTTAATATTGTAATGACCGTAGGCAAGAGAGCTGATGCCATCGTCTAAAATATATCTTTTATCATCAAAACTACTCAAAGAAATCTTGCAAATGTTTTCACAGAAAATTTGATGATTGTGACTGCGTAGCAGATCCATCTTTGATTTCATCAAGGTTTTATTGAATAATGTGTTTTTGTAATCCTGTAAGGACAGCTCGTTTTCAACAACAATTTTTGAGATGCCTTTAGCACGTTTATCTTCCTTTCCTTCGCAAGTATAAGCATACATTTTTGATCTTAAACCACAAAACTCTTTTATAACTTTTTCACCAGTCTCACTTTTCATTTTACCCATCACCTTTTTGTTGATATCACTATGAAGGAAATGGGTTTTAGGGAAGTCAGACGTATCAAACAAATGCGAATGGACATGCATGTCCTTAAAAACATCAGCAGTATTGCAAAGAAACAAAAAGGAATCAGTGTCTGTCATTTGAAGCTGTACATTGTTGCCATATAATTCTTTCAAATGGTTGTAATAAAAGTCATACATTGTATATTTGGATAAATCAAGCACAGTCATTCCAACATAAATAGGTTTGTTGAGTTTTACTTTATGCCTGTTGAGTTCAACACCAACCAAGTCTTTGGAGAAGATCCTGTGAGATTTATATGTTGACTTGGCAGACAGTTTCCTCAGACGTTTCTCTGTGTGACACAGTTCCACGGTCCTGTGTTTTCTGAGGTTTTCCATTGTTTTACCTGAAAAAGAGAATGAAATCACATAAGTATATCTTTTTACTTGGAAATCTATGTAAGTATCTTTATTCTGTTAGAAAAAATTTAATCGATTAAGTGCCTTGAATGTAATCCCTAGAACATTATTATGAAACCTTAAATTTTCTTCAAATCACACCTATCTTAAAAGTCGCCATTTGTAATGTATTTCTCGGGAAAAGCCGACAAAGTTTTGTACTTTTCTTCCCACACAGGTATTGAAAGTGTGGCTTATGGAGATCAAATGATGTTTTACACCGGTTTCAACAGTATTTCAGTCATATTACGGTGGCAGACTACTTAATATGTGTGTCCTGGGTTTCTCCAACACTACCTTCAGTCTGAAGATACTCCAACACTAGACTGGGGCTCTGATGTGACTTGCTCAAGGACACTCTCACAGAAAACCTCAAGATCCATGTATTACGAGTCATACACTTTACCAGTGAGTCATGTGGGACCCCTAAAATGATTTTTAATTATTTTCTCAATCATTGATATTGATGTTTATTACTTTGGAATTATCTTCTTGTTAAAATAAGACTAATGGATAAAAAGATGCACACTCACCAAAACAACTGTTGTTCATCAATTTGTAATAATCCTTTTCAAACTTCGTCTTTGCTTGTTGTCGCATTTTGGTGTTGAACTCGATGTAGGGTTTCATGAAGGCTTCTTGCTCAAATTCCAAAATTCTATGTATCTTTTTCAGTTTCATACCCAGCTGAAGATAAAGTTGAAGGTTGCGATAGTGCAGGACATAGTTCTTTTTATTTTCGAGTGTGGTGAGTAGTTTTTCAACCTTTGCTCTTGGTGGTAGTTTGTCGCTATCTGCTTTTCCATGCAGCTTTTTCCATACAGCCTTTGCATATGGAGATAGCTGATCATTAGAAATACTTTTATGTTCAGGTGCCAAAGGATAATCGTTATGACTATCATGCAAATTTTCTGGGTAGTCTAAGTCAACTTCTAAGATATATCCCTTTGATCCATCCTGAGGTATTTGCATGACATCAAAAGTGTCAATTTCCTCAGTATTTAAGAAAAGAAAAAATCCTACTGGAAGTTTCTGAGAAAGACTCAAACCATACAAATTGTTTACATCATAGTAATTGAGATAGCTAGTGTCCTTACAACTATCAGTCATCTAAATATGGGTTATTGGCTTTGGCGTATCTGTTGGAAATTTGGCTTATCCCCCCACGAATCGCTTTTTCTATGAACAGGTAGTGGTCAATATTCATCAAAAGTTCAAGAGTAACACCAGTCATTTTCAACATGGCTGACCAACTTAACCCAGGGCTGGTATAAAAATGAAATGGATCTAGTTGATAGCATTGGAGAGTAACATCTCGAAAATGTTCCATTATTTCCGCTAAAAGTAAAACATCTACCTTAAGATAAAGATCATGGTAATCTGCTAATGTTTTACAGTCACATTTTTCGAAAACAGTTTTAGCATGAACATAGTCACTTTGCGATATGTGTTCCCTTTTGATCTCTGGGTGGAAGCTCAGTGTCATTAAATTTTCCCTAAGAATGTACATATTGGTATGGGTATATTTCATTTCGTAGCAATAAATCTTTTTGATTGGGAAACTCATTTAAGAAATGATAAAAAGGATGTGAGTCATTCTGAGCTAAGTTTTCTGTCAGAGATTCTAAAGATGATGGTAGAAAAGCAAATGAATCAATAAATCTAAGCTTTCCAATGGTAAAACTTATGTACTTTTCCATGGTTTGAGGAATGCAACTGATTTTTTTGTTTTTGAATGATCCCATTCCTTGACATAATAAATGACTGTCAAAATTTTTCAAGTTATGAAAAACCACAGGAATAAATTTGACTTGTTTGCACTGCAAATTACAATTCATATGACTCGCCCCTATGAAATTTCCTGTTGTGTGATCATGATGTCTGGCTTTTGTATCACTATCGATAAATATCTGGTTGCATATGCAACACATGTTGGATGTTTGAAAATTTTGTTCTTCCTCCTCTGTCAATACAAGTGGTTTCACGTTTTTTAAACGTTGCTCAATTTCTTCACTTTCTTTAAACAGATATTCAAGCAATTTTTTAGGGACATCACTCCCTTTATAGATAACGGTTTCCTTGCTGAAATTAGGATCTGTTGAAATAACCTTGTAACCAAAAGAACAAGGTTCTAACAATTGAGTGCGTTTTGTTGATGGCTGATCATCATGTTCATCTAAACGTTTGTTGAGTGTTTCAAAGTCTGCATAAATAACATATGGGATACGTAATGTTTTTTCAAAATCTTTGAATTCAAGCCAACAGTCTTTAGAGGTTGGTAATTCAACTTTCTGTTCTCCATAAACCTGACAGTATGGAGTATGATCTTCGAGCAATTTCTCATTGACAAAACCATGTAAACAGTATCTACAAAAAAACTTTTTATTACGTTTTCCATTTCTTAAACTCAGGAAGTTATTCAATTTTTTTATCAAAATATAATGGGAGTTCTTTTCTGAATGCAATAGCAATAAATCAATGTGATGTGTATTTTCTATCTGCTTACTTATTCGCAATGGTACAACATCCCCATCTTCAAACGTAAAAATGTTGACTGAAATATTTGGATTTTGGTTTTCAAATTGATTGACTTGTTGAATTGAAACGGGATAGTTTATGCCTTTCATGTTTAATTCATTTTCATAAGACTCATAAGCATTTACCAAAGGTGAATCACAGGGATGTAAGGACGCTAAACAAAGAAAACATTTTTTATCCAAATTTCGTATGTTTAAAAGACTCCTAACATGACGTATTTCTTTAGGTAGCTCCATAAAACTTGAGGCTGTAAGTGGTGTATAGTCCACTGTGTGAACAACTAGACTTTCAACTCTCTTTAATGTCCACCCTGAAGATTCCCTTATGTATTTCTCAAAACTCTCAAACATTTTTTGAAAGCTTTCATTTAGCATATGTTCTTCAAATGTTTCTAGATTGAGAGTTACATAAGTTCTGCTTCTGAAATGAGGTCTTGCAGTCCTTTGCTCTGGCATATCCTTTACTAATTCTACTTGAATTGATAGGTACCACTTTATTGCATTTTGCATCACTCGCGACTTCAAAAAACGTACTATATTTGACTGTACATTTGCAAGAAAAGTTAACATATCATACTGTTCATTACCATTTGGTAGTATTTGATGGTCTTGAACTTGTCTGTTGATTGCTGTAGTTGTAGAGGTAATATGAGGGTTATTGACTGTAGTTCTGACTTGCCTCACATAATTATGATAATTGTGAATGACAGAGTTTCCAGAAGACTTGTGATAATCATGGTCATTGTGAATGACAGAGTTTCTAGAAGACCTGTGATAATCATAGTCACTGTTTGTTGTAGGTTTTGAATAGTTATGATCCAAGTTCATTTTTCATGCACCAAGCTGATGTTCTTGCTCCATGGTTTGTGAACTGTCTGAAGTTGAAGGAACTGCATCAAGATTCACTGTATGCGAATTGTTGGTAGCTGATGTTGAAGGAACTTCATTATGGTTCACTGTTTCATGTTTCAGAGAGACATGTTTTTTCAGGTAATCTGCTCTTCTAAACTTAGCTTCACAATATTTACATTTGTGAAATGTAACTTCATTGAGAGATTTTAAAATTTTTCTGTTAGTTTTTTCCTCCTCATCTTCTCTTTTCCGTTTAGAATCCATATTTAACTTGCTTAAAATTCTTTGACACTAAAGTACACCTTCGCTCAAAGTGAAATTCAGTCACTATGACAAAACTATTTGATCAACCAAAGTATATAACCACACCATAAGTTTTTGAACACTCAAATGTAAATTTCCAATAACCAATAGAATTTCATATTTTCAATAATCAATATAACCACACCCTAAGTTTTTGAACACTCAAATGTAAATTTCCAATAACCAATATCTGTCATTTCAAATTGTATTCATATGTGATATTGAATCCACTTTTGTTTGTTTTGTTTTTCATTATCTGTAGGAAAATTCTTTGGTCTTGTAATTTGAGAGTTTAGCTTTAGCTTTATCCTCCTTAACTGTTGATCTTTTTTTAGTTTTTTCCTCTTTTTCAGTTGGTTTGGAAAAAGATAATTAAATTTTTGTTTAACATAAAGCACTTTCTCAGAGTTTTTAGATTGTTTTTGGTCTGGAAAAACAGACTTTGTTTTTGAACCTTTTTTCTCTTTCGAAATGTTTTGTTTCTGATTATCTTTAATTTCGTTTTCAGTTTTCTTTTGTTGATGATTTCCAACCTCAGGTTCATCTTTTTTGTCTAAATTTGTACTTTCTGGAACACTTTCTTTGCTTTCTGTAGAATTGCATATTTTCTTCAAATGTTCATACTTTACTTTTAGATTAGCACTAACTCTTGAGCCATGTTTTACACGGTGTAATAAGTTGAATCACTTGTTTCCAGTGTTTAAGTAATAATATGTTTCTCTTTTTAAAAGCAAGGCTCTTCAAAACTAGTTGACGGATGACACGTCGATAGCGTTTCAATTTGTTTTTAATGTCTTTTGAAAGTGAGAGATTTCCTCTTAATGCATTGAAGATTATTTCAATAATGACACTCATTTGACTTTTTGTTATATGTCTAATTATAGCACGTTGTTGATAAATATTAGTCGTGAGTAAGAACTGTAGAAAGTATTTTTCCTTTTTTAATTTTTCACTCATAATTCTCGTTTACAGGACGAAATACTGTCAAAGTCTGGTCAGGAAAAATGTCTGTTCGTAATTTATACAGAGAGTTTGAATGACTGCTGATGTCCACAACCAGGTATGAATATTTTTTCCTTTCCATGGCTGTTTTGTATGCACTCATGAAAAAGGAGGTCTCACCAGGGAACATTTGTCTAGCTAAAGTTTGAATCTGAAGCTTGTCCCTTTGATTATTGAATAGGACAAAATAGTGTGAATTAAGACTGATTGTTCTGAAATACTTGCCACCAGTAAATAAGTTTTGCACAACGAAAAATACTGAAAATTTTTTATGATGTGAATAAATCGTGAAAAGATTCACAATGTCGAGACTTTGAGAAGCAATCTGCGCCATGTCATCCAATATTAAAAGCTTGAAACCAGTTTCCAGTGCCCATAAATCCATGTTTTCTTTAGTTGGTAATCCTCTGAAAAACTCAATATCTTCAACATCATGTTTTATATCATCATAAAGGGGTTGGTAGGTTGAATAGCAGTAAATCATTTTTTTCGGAACCTTTTGAAACATATGTTTATTCTGCTTCAGCAGTTTAGGCAAAAATGTTGTCTTACCGCTTGAACTTGGTCCTGCCAAAATACAAGTAGTAGGACATTCAAATTTGATAACCACATTTGACATGATGTTTTCTGAACAATATCCTGTTCTGAAATGACATTTAAAAAAGCACCAAGAACTATATATTTTCATGACACAATGTATTTTATTCAAGACTATTTGTACATGTATGATAAAGCAAACAAATCTATAATACCACAAACAGTATTAAAAAACAATAAGCACAATAAAAATCTATATTACTATAAAAATGGTTTTAAAAAAAGCACATTGCAAGCAAAGAATTATTTAATGCTATTTTCAACTGTTTTGTCACTATTAGAATATAATGTTTACATAAAATTAAATTTGTTAAAATGTCTCTTTCTTTATTGATTTGAAAGAAACCAGGGGATTCACTATATACGATACAGCTTATTGTTTCTGCCAATGCTTGTCTGAATTGAACTTCCAGACAAACATGTCCTGATTTAACCAGGGACAAAAATGAATTATTTTCTGGGAAGATAGGCTCCAATTGAAAAGTAAATAATGCTGATGTTTTTGCGAAGTCAATTCTACTAAGATCTAACCCCTGGTCTCTTCCCCATTTACCCGTGGTGAGAAATAAATTAGCATAAGCTCTTACAGATGCAGTCCCATCTGATGGATCAAAATCTAAATGCAATGGATTTCCACCAACAGGAACGCCATCTACATACAAGGATATGCTTTGTAGATCACAGTTTTTAAAATGAAATGGGTTAGATTTGTAATCTCCTGACAATGCTTTTGATGATACAAAACCAATAATAACTCTGCTAGGGCGATGACTTTGAAACATATTATCGCATGTAAATACTGTACTTCCAGATGCAAGACACTGAGAGCGGCACTCAATTTGATTGAATGGATACTTGGCAGTGGTTGTCTTTAACATTTCCGCATGAGCAATGACTAAAGCCGGATTGACCCGAATCTTCCTAGCAAGTAAGTAAACGTCCAGGATTTCTACCTTGAAGTTAGGTGATACATCACCAGAAGATAGACAAAATGCTGGTGAACTTCGATAGAGTTTTAGTTTTACATCCACTTGATTTAATAAATATCTCTTTGTGGTAAAAAGGCTATGGTAAATGGGACCTTGTAAGTCTAACACTTTAGATCCGTCGATATAACGCTGTCTCAAGAACAATCCATTGTTAGCACCGGTAGGATCACAATCTTCAGGATGATCTGAATCATCCTTGATAAAAAGCTGAGTCAGCAGCTGCGAATTAATTGTATCTGCGCCATAATTCAGTAACGTTTGAATCATAGCGATATAAGGATTATAATTACATGTCATGATTGTTTTGTTCTGAAGCGTGACTTCTGTTGTAGAAAACAAGGACTGTAAGAATAGATTAACTGGCCTCACTTTCTTGCTGGTAATATTAGTTCCATTTGGGTTTGTTACTTTCAGTTTTACATAGATCTGAGTTCGTTTAAGATCTAGATAGTTCATAGCATTTTGTCCACTAATGCGAAATTTGATAGGAGTGTCTTCCGAGACCTGTGATACAGGTTTCACTTCTTGGTAATAAACATCATTGACGGCTACTTGTGTTGGGGGTAAATCGAACAATGATAAATCGTCTGGTATACCCTCTGTAAAACTATCTTGTGTAAAGAAGGACATGTTTATTTATCGAAAATGTCAGTTATTCCTTGATGTCTTTTATTTTTTCTTCTTTTCTTCAATTGTCTTTTTTTCAGTTTTTTATTTTTTCCACCAACTTTTTGTTTAGATTGTTCTGTTCTTCTCTTTTTATGATTCACTTTTTTATGATTTGTTTTTTTCACAGAATGTCTACGCTTGTTTGAAGACCATCTTCTTCTGTGGTTTGGTGCCGACTGATTGGTAATTCCAGCGTCAGACAGATTATATTTGCCATGTTTTACCTCGCTTTTTGCCTGTTCTACAGTTTGTTCAGCAGGTAAGACAGCTTTTACCAACAAATCGCAAGCTTTGTCTTTATGGAGAAGAAAATTATCATGCTTTATATGATTTTTTTTTTCAAATGATTAATCCAAACATTTGGATTTCCAACATACAAATTACTCATGAGTATGGTGAAAATGAACAACGCTTAAAATGAAGTGTAAGGTATGAAGGTGTCTCTAGGAATGATGCAGTGTCACCCTCATCTGTTTTTATAACAAACTCCAAGTCTTGAAATTCTGGTTTTTTTTAAAGGTAAATAAAATGGATCATCAAAGATGTAATGCCAACCGTTTCTCATGTTTTTTTTCACACACCTTAAAAGATTATATTCCCCGCAATTTACAACACTTTCTTTGCATATGTTGCAATAAATGTATAAAGTGTCATTCAATTTTTTCTTAGGCGTTTTTGTGTTTACTTGTAAACTAATCTCACATAATGCAACTTTCCAAAACCCATCAAATGTTAAAGGTAAATTAAGCTGTACCTTAAATTTACAAGGTGTGTTATCTTTAAAAATATTGGTACTATCACTGTCTTTTATGTATACAAAACGTTCCATTCTACTTATCCTTAATCTGTTCAGCATTCACACAAGAATTAAATGAAGATGGAAATCCTTCCCACTTAACAAAATATTGATTTTTTCCTCTAAATTGTCTTTTTGTTAAAACTTTTTCTATAAACCATAAACTTTTTTCATCCTTTTCAATTTTTAATATTTCATTTTCATTCATAGATCCTTTAATGGGTTCATTATTGAGATCAGTTATTTTGTAAAATGGCACACCTTGTTTGATTAATCTGCTTTTTATTCTAAATACCTCAGTAGTATATTGCTGTTGATAGGTACGCCGAAATGGGTGCTTTAAATAGCTTAACCGAACTAAATCTCCAATTTTGAATTTGTAAGTTATTGGAGTTTTCTTCATTGATTTTGGTACTAAATACTGAGAAGCCCAAACATCTGCTTCGTTTTTTCGTGTTACTTCACTGGGAATTAAGCCTCGATGTGGGCTATGATTATATACATTTACTAAATCCTGCAATTTGTCTATGTATCTATAGTTCCTTTGATGTCGCAAAAGTCTAAAAATCATGTTTCTTAATGTTCTTTGAACTCGTCCGGCATAATTGGCTTTTGGTACATTTTGTGCAATAAAAAAGTAAATGCCTTTACCTTTAAGTAAAGATTTGAATTGATTGGACAAAAACTCAACTCCTTTGTCGGATCGATGAAATGTTTTTGGGTTAAAACATCTTGCATTGCAGAAACAACAGTGCTTGTCTTTTTATTCATCAATGGTCTTACTATCAAAGAGCGAGAAAGAATGTCAATGACAGTAAGCAAATATTTAACTCCATCATTATCCTTTGCAATGTTTTCAACAGACATTAAATCAATGTCTGCCTGATCATTTAACCCGGAGACTTCAACACGTGCAGTTTTGAATTTATGTCTAACTTGTTTTTGTAAACCATATGAATCCTGGTTGTTCAACCACTTCTGAATAAAATAAACAGTAAATGTTTTGGGATATTTCTTTTCCAAAATCCTGTGTAATTTTTTCGCTCCGAGATAACTACCTGGTAATTCAACATTGAAATAATATTTAGATAAAATATTTTCCTTCTGTTTCTTATCCATCATCATGGCTTTCTGATTGTTTTGATGTTGATGTGAATTGTTTTATGGAAACAATTTTAAGGGTGGATTTGGAGTCGTGTAATGGGAGCAGGTGTTATACAAAATTATAGATGAAAACTTATCAAAACAGAATTCTTACCATTTCAGGTAGGAATTTTGCTTTGTATTTTTCTCTCAATAATTTTTAACATAGAAAAAATACAATGCAAAAGAAGAAAAAATGGTTGAAATATCGTGAGAAAAGAAGAAAATAGGACATTGCGAGAAAAGAAGAAAAATGGCTGAAACATTGTGAGAAAAGAAGAAAATGCTTGTTGACCATTTCCCAACAATGTTTTAAAAATAGTTTTATTACTTGGATCACCTTATGGATTAAGCAACGATTTAAAGACAATTTATTATTTACTCATTTATTTTTTTCATAAAATCATGAAATGAATTAAGCAAAACACTAGCAAAATATCAAAATTGAAATATACAATTTGAACATGTTAACTGCACATAAAGTATTAGTCAAACCCAGAAATGGTTTTTGAAAATTCAACACACAAATTGAAATAATACAGTATGAACCATTTGTTAAAAACATGACCAGTTCTTTTTTCTGCTAAACAAATTATTGTCAAAACCACTTTCTTTTTAAACACGGAATAGTCTGTTCTCTAGGCGAATAATTGTTAAGACCATTTTTTTCATTTTCCGTTTCCACTGTTCTGTTTTCATTGTCTCTAGAAAGTCCTTGCTGGAAATCACCATTTTGTGTAACTCCATGAGTTCTGTTGAAATGTTGGAAATTTTCATGACATCCTCCCATGATTTTAGGATATCACTTTCATCCACTTCTTGCAGCATGTTGTCGAAGTAAAAGTCAATAAAGTATCTTCGTCCTCGGAGTCAGTAAGACAGGTGTGTTGTTTCTGCGATGGATGATCTATTGAGCAGCCATGACAATGTTTCTTTCGTACCACATTTTTCACCTCGCATAAGGCTTTAGCGTATATGAAATCAAAATAAGATCTCATCAACAATGTCATAGAACCGCTTGTTATCGAAAAATCAACAGGAACACTTTCAAACTCCGTCTCATCGTAGTTTGTTGTCATTGAATCCGAGCTGTTGCCATCTTGCTTAAGTTCAAGAGTAAGCACGTTACTGTTACAAGCATTAGCCATGGTGTGATCTCAAAGAGTGTGATCTGGAAGAGTGTCTAAGTTAAAATGCTCACTTGTCTATATATTCAACTTCAAATATAACCGTTAAATTTGAATCTAGTATGACTGACTACGAATTTGGCGGTTATTTTCAAAATATGCGTTTGAATTTAACTTTCATTTAACGGTCTTTTACATATTTTTCAGGTCTAGCAAAGAACCCTGTGACTGACTCGATGTACTCCATGGACTGAAAAACCCGCCATTCTTCGAAAAGACGTCAAGTCCCTGTATTGTTTCACAATTTGAATGTCCAATCATTTTAATAAAATAACAATTTGGAGATATCTTTGTATGTTCTTTAATAGGATCGTCCTCTTTCTTCCATCGATGCAATCTTAGCTCACATGAGAAACACTCAACAATGTCACTTTTTCCCGTGTATGTAAAGCCTGCGGAAGCAAGCTGATATTTATTTGGAACTATCTGCAAAGGCCAAGAGTCAAAAGTGTTTAGTCTGTCTTCATAGAATTTCAAATCAGGACAACAAAAATTCAATCCAAAAGATTTACAATTGGTCATCTTTAATCACTTTGATTGCCCATCTAAAAATGAGGCCACTAGTTCAATACTTTCCTTTAAATCACACAAGCTTGAAATTGTCGAATGGGATAGTGACAATGATTGGGTGCCCTTTCTCAATGTGAAACTTGATCCATTTCGTCGTTTAGAAATAATTACAGACAGTTTATCATCTATCATACATGTAATGGTTTTTGAGCTTGGTGACCATGCAATGTTCGAAATTCCATATCCCTGTAAAAACTCCAGAGAGTTGTTGATAAAGTCTAACTGTGCTTGTGCCATCGCTGTATAAACAACAAAATGTCTGCTAGTTGAATGTGATCTTACGAATGTCTCGCAAAGTCTGTGGTTGAAACTTTAATTCGTTTAATTTATCGAACACGTCTCTATCCCCTAGAATATCTCCGGCAGCCAAATTGTCTTTCACCTTCGAGAAAGCTGCTGCTAAAAACCAGTGTGGTTTGAATTCGTACTTCGCAACAACATCGAACCATTTACGAAGTAATACAAAGCACAAGAATTCCAGATTTCTTCCATGCTTATCGGCTAAAGAGTTAATCTGATCCATGTTAAAGCCAAGGTGCAACGCAAAAATCTCCCAGTTTAATATCATATTTGAATACTCTAGAATTTTGTCGTTTTCAATGTGCTCCATCTTACGTTCAGAAAGACTTGACTGCGCTCTACTGTGCCAATGTGAAGAAAGAGCAACGTCTTTTCTCTCTAACGAATCTCAGAAGCTAGCAGACGTCGCTTTTATCGATTCAAATATTCAATTTTTGAAAAAAACAATACCGCCAACGCATACCTATTCAATAACATGTAATTCTATACCCAACAATGGATTTGTGAAAAAACCGCCATTTTCAAAATTATTGAAGCGCTTCCCCCCAAGATGGCTGCAGTCTCGATACGTCGGCCATCTTTGAATTCGGTAGCCATCTTGGAGTCTCGGCAGCCATCTTGAAATCACTCTAGCATATCCTTTCAAGATGGCCGCGGGATTCTTGCTTATACACTACTCTTTTCTCCTTTTGCAATCCACTTAAACTTTTTTTGATCCAAATTTTCACACAGAAAAATTTAATGTTAACCTGTGTTCGTTCATCAATTGTATGCTGTCGAACAAATTCTCCATAATTTTTTCACGTAGATCTATTGGTAACGGTAACATGATTGTTATTTTTGACCAACGGCTAATATTTTTCCCGACTTACTTTGATTGCTACACAACAATGTGATATAGAATTATTTTCTCAAACTTTTATAACCATAGGGTACAGTGTCAGTACCATTTACAATAACTCTCTTGGTGTATACAGAGCGAAACGTTTTTGTTTGTGGTTCACTGGTAACCGTTCTATCTCTGTGTCTTTTAATTCTACAATCATACTGAATTTTGATTTCTATTGTAAGATCCAAAGCACATTTTGCATATGTATCGAAATTCACCACCTGTTTTGTATTGTAATCCAGAGTAATCCCCTTTACTTTACATTTGCTTATCTCTTCTCCATCTTTTTGTTTTCATTTTGTAAGCATAATTCTTAGGCCCAAGCCCTCTGAATTGAGTAATTTTACAAGCAGGCTCTTCATCAGTCCATTTTCCTAGCCGGCTGTTAATAATAGGAGGATTCCATAATTCAGGGTTGTGAATGTACATACAACTATCTGTATCGAAATACAGAACTATATCTTTTAACTTTTCAAGAACACTGTACAATTCCAACCTTGCATAAGCTGTTACGTAAGACCCTACTACCACATTGGCTGTAGCGTGGGTGTCAATATGTTCCAACTTTGATTCATAGTTAACCAAGATGAATGAACAGTCCTCGTCAAAGATTTCTACATGCTTTACAATGAAATTGGGATTGGTGACTAATTCAAAATATTTAGACGGATCACTGATGTATTCCGTCTGGGTCATTTTTTCACGCTGACCTAATTTTCCCCAAAGACAGTTCAACATAATCTTAGCAAATGATCTTCTCCCAGGATTTCTTTGAATACAACTTGATCAAGACGAACACCTTCCGACTTCTCATATTCACAAACGAACTGATCTTTTTCTGAGTCTGATTGACACCAATCTGGATAACCACTGGCTTCTTGCTTAATTTTCAAGAAATTGTCCACATAACGTTTAAAGAACTGATCTGACACAGAATTGAAATGCCAAATTTCATACACTTGCAATAATCGATAACCGCAGTCAAGAGCCTTGAATAATTCAAACGTAACCCAAGTTCCGACCAAAGCCCTCTTTTCTTCACCATGGCTACAAATGCTTGAACTTTCTTCTGCACATTTCATACAGAGTGGAAACATCATTTTGTTGTTACAGTAAACTGGGAGAACGGCGTGAAACAAATCAGTTGGAGGCAAAACTTTGCATTTGATTAAGCCCTCATATTGTCGAATATTGTTCATGTCAATATTCTCAGCAGACAAAATTTCTGGCTGACCTACAGGATAGGATTTGTGTTTACAAACATAAGGGTACAGAGAACAGATATCAATGGGGTACTACTATAATACGAAATGGGCAATTTTTGCGCGAAATGGGGCGAAAGGGGCAATGTTTCGGCGAAATGGGGCGAAAGGGGCAATGTTTCGGCGAAAGGGGCGATGTTTGGGCGAAATGGGCATGCTGTTTGAAACCCATGCCTTTTGATTGTAACTTTAGATAACTATTTGTGAGCCATTACGTGAAAAGGGTCCGGAAATGGTACAGGGTCGATATTATTTCACTTAACCCTTTCCAAAACAACAAATTTTAGACTCTTCCAAATTGAAAGCGTTAGCAGACATTTTCAGCTTTCATGAAAATGGCAGAAAGTTCTCCAAACAGGTTACGAGCAATTTCTCCTTTTCCTACAGTGTTTTCAAAACAGGTTACGAGCAATTCCTCCTTTTCCCACAGTGTTTTCAAAAGACTTGTACTGTAGAGACGTAAAAACCTTGGCTTTATTATTCGTCAAAGGGACCTTCTTAGAGGGCTTCGCGGACTGTGCAGTCTTGACAGGATCTAATTATTATTTGCAATCCAGAAAGCATACAAGGTCTTCTCCGTAGAAAGAGAAACATGGAACATCGTCAGACCGGGCGAACTGCGCAGTTTGACTAGGGTCTGTACTTTTCGCTTGAAAAAAAAAAAGTTAATACTGGCACATAGACTAAACGTTAATGAAATGAAATATTATTGACAAGAGTCGTGGTAGACGGGAAATGACCCCTTAATGAGTGCATGTTACTGATTAATTGATTGTATGGTGTTTAACGCCGTTTTAACAGTATTTCAGTAATGTTGCAGCGGTCAGTGCACATATCCTTGCTTTCATGGATTTAGTTTTTTTAACCAGTACTCCGCACAGTATTCTTTTCAAGCCACTGGCTGCTTTCCCACATAATTCTCGTCTAAACAATGGACAGCGGTGAGATAGGAATGTCGCAATGACTATCATGAATCCTCTGGAAGAATACTGGCCGAGCCGGGGATTGAACCAGCGAGCTCCTGTTCTCAAGTCCTGTACGCTACCAACTGGGTTATAGGGCTCGGTAAACATAAAAACTAAAAAAAATAGACCCACCCTTGACGAAGAACAATATTTTTCATTTGTACAGAATTATATAATAATGAAATTATGATTACGTAAACAAGATTTTTCCGTATTTAATTGTCAAACGAAAATAGTCAACCAAACAAGTTTACTAAAATGTCCTTGATATACATGTATTAATCTTTGGGGTTAATCACATTTTATTCTCTTTTTGGAGGTAGGCGTTCTTGATCTCTCTGCTCGTTTACGTTTAATTTGGTGTGGTTTTCGTCCAGCCGATGGTGTATGTAACACCGCTCTGGTACCGTCCGATGAAACGCAAATGTCGTTTTTCACGCGCCCCTTATCAGTCCAGAATTTACTGAGCAGCCTTTGTCTTTTTTGAGCTTCCAAGTCTACCCATGCATCTATACTTATTCGGTGATGCTGAAACAGCTCATGTAATTTATAGTTTCCATTGCCTCTAACAGCCCTGGAAACTTCCTCCTGCTCCGCAGTTATTATGCTATGCATCTGAAGAATCAGATCAGGCATCGATTTCTGCCTCCACTGAGTGGCCGATTTCAATATATGATTGGCCGACTCACAGTTGTTACTGGTCCAGTTAGGTTGCACTTTCCCTTTCAGAATTGGATCAACGACATGATTCTGTATAAGCGGAACCAGCCTTTGATCAAGGTACTGCCTGAAAGTCTTTTCTGAGTTTGGTAGTTCACGTGCAAGTAAATCATTATGAATCCGCTCTAGTCTTTTGTAGAACATGTCAACATCCGTTGAACTTGTTAGCCCATTTTCACCAAAAATGGCGTCGAGAACGCGCTTCCGCTCTTTCATTGGAAAACCAATAGTGTCTTCGAGATAGTCATTTGCATTTTTGCGAAGATGCCGTGTGCACAAAACATGACTGGATTGGGGAAAACATCTTTTAAACGATGCCTTCATAGCATATTCGTCGTCAGAACCTATCGTTAATTTACTCAACTCCTGCTCTGTAAAGTTGTCGGCAATGTGATGCAGAAACGTTGCGTAGGTTTTTGCACTTGAACTGCTATGAATGAAAGTTGGCCCAAATGTTATTGGATGATCTTGGGTGTATCTGTTCACGACCGACAAGTTTTTGTACGTAAATGGTGTCACATGAAAGTCGCCAAGATTATATGTCTTGTCCATGCCTAAAATTGCACCACCATCTTTACAGCAAAACCTTTTTATGTCTTTTATCTGCTGTTCCGTGTACAAAATTACACAGGGAGCGATGCCTTTCACGTGAACAACAGCTCTTACAAAGTCGTGTTCTTGTGCCATGTTTTCAATTGACATTATATGGTCTGCAGCGTTTTTTCGAGCAAAGGATGATGGGTTGGTCTTTTTAACAATGTCGTGTTTCATGTTTTGAAGCTGTTTTAGATTCCTTTGTTTTTCAAATTCATCTTGTGTTTTGTTGTTGAATTCCCTTTCAACTGCGGTCGGACCAGCACGTTTTAATGCATCTTTTAGTTTTTTCTTGACGGATATTTTTGTTCGTATGTATTCTGAGACGTTTTCAGATTTTTTTGTGTTTCCATGACACTTTCTTGGTGGAAATCTACCAATGTATTCAACCACCGCTACACTGGTTGGGACATACTGTATACTAGAAGGGTCTTCTTCTACCCATGTCACTCTCCTTTTGTACTTCATTTGCCCTGAAACTGATGCTGCAAGATCGTTATATGCGTAATGTATCTTAAGTATATCGGAGTCATTAGGTTGCGGGTCTAAAGGCACATATCTTCTTGTTTTTCTGGATCCTTTTTCGAAGCAATATCTTTTTTCTTTCCCAGTTTCACCCCCATTCTTTTTCTCGGGATCTTTCTCAAATTCTTTCTCAAGTACGTTTATCAGTTGCCCATCCTTTTTAAGAAACAGAGATATCGGCCTTGATCCTTTTTTATACGCGCCACAATCATCCCAGTACTCAGCATTGTCCCCGTTCGCACGTTTTGAAACATTATCTTCATCATTTATCACGAAGTACGTGTTCTCTTTCTTCCCCATAGGAATTTCATTCAGAGCTACATACGGTCCCCTTAATATCGACAATACCTCTCTGTAAGGCATGAATTTTCTGAGCGCAGTCTTTCCGTGTCCGGAGTTTATTGTTCTACCATATTCTTCATCACTGTCATTGAAGCTTTCTGGATCAGTCTCAGGTATGTAGGGAATTTCAAAGTCCTCATACAATTCGTTATCTTCCATTTTCACAGTTGTTTGCGAATCATTATTCGTTGCTGAAACAAGGGATGCTTCTTCTACGATGGTAGATACTTCATTTTGAAACTCCGTGTCTGATTCAATTCTTGGTGATTGTATTGCTTTAATATTGTCAGACGTCTGGTCATCATGTATGATTTGCGGGTTAACTGAGTATTCCTTTTGTGGTGTCGTAGTTGCGTCCGAAACGTTCGCACTCCCTACGCCATTGTTACGCTTCGTTGACAAACTTGTCTCAGCATCTTTAGTTGACGGCATGGATTCAAATTTCTCAGATGAAAGACATTCGAAGCGATTGTGCAAATTAAGTTTGTTTGCCTTTCCAATAATGTTTTTCCTAGCCAGTGGCTGTCCTAATTTCTCGTAACTAACTTCAACATATTCCACTGTTTCTGATTTCGCGTTTCCCCAGGTCAAGTTTACAACAATATCGTCTTGATCGCCCATAATCTTTGGTTTTTTAGCCACGGACTTCCCTCTGACTGTTGAACGACTTGGAAGATTGTTGACACTAACAAGCGGGACAAAATGATTCGGAAACCACATACGTTTTGCTCTCTTCTTTGTCTGAAAAGCGTTATTGTCAGGCAGAACTGTGTGAGTCCACATAATTGTAATTTTTGCTTTCTCTGGGTCAGCAAAAGGTGGTCTGAACTGATGATTCAATGTTTTAAATTGCATACTATTTGATCCACTCACGGCAGGATAAATAGACTGAACAGTTATATTCAATGCATTGGAAAGTGCAATCATCTCCCAAGCAGACGCCCAGGAACCAAGCTTAGTACATTCTATACAACTACGGTGGAAATCGGGACAGAGAACGTCCAGTTTGTTAAACAATTGATGTCGAAGGTACTTTCTTCTTTTTAGCACCATTTCAATACAACACCGATACCGCAGTTCAATGTTCCTTGTTTCATCTCCAGCCAAAAGAATCGAGAACGAATTAAACAGACAATCTCCGTCACCAGTACTCCACAACGCTACCATTGGGGTGACATGATATTCACGTAGTATGGTATTAGCAACTTTGTCCTGTTGATGTTCCCTAAAGTCGCAGTGCAATGAAGATTCCACTGGATGCAGTCGCATAAATAATTTCTCCCTCTCCGCTGCAAGTGAAAGTCTTTTCATTCCCGTTGTTGCTGCCTGCAAATAAAATACATTTTATACGCACATTAATCGTTTAAGTTTGTGTAACACGACGCAACATCAAAGAATATGCATTTGGTTTAGTTCAAGCAATCACCCGATTATTTTATTATGATAATCGGCCATCATCGGGGAACTTCTACACAATAACGAAACTTTTACATGTCCTCGAAAGTTGACAGTGTCACAAAAGCGAAGAGTTTCTAGCCTAGTCAGACTGTTACCATGGACTTCTTTTCAAGAAATATTACAACCACAATGTTTCAACATTTATAAAGTTTGTATTTGTCATTAAGCCCTCTTTTTCTATAACACAGCTTAGTATAGATAGGAAAGAACAGAATTATGGCCCGGGACTTTTGATCAGCGTAATATGCATGTATCTTGAAAGACTTAAATAAACTGGGGAAATGCTTAAAAAAACGCTTAAGTAATAGACTTTCAGCATCCTTTTCCTGTAACATAGTTTTGCATAGAAAAAAAAGGGGCACATGGTGAAACTTTTAATAAGCAAAATAAGTAGCAAGTATCGTGAAAAAAAAACTGAATGAGAACGTAAAAAATTGGAATTTTTGAAATAATTTTTGCAAGAAACCCACTTTTTCCATGACAAAGAGTCAAACTAAAAAATCTGGAAAAGTGCATCTGCGCAATAACCTAGAGGGTTCGTATATGAAGTTTTATCTAATTTGGTCCAGGGGTCGTAGAGAAATGGTTTCGAGCGGACGGATGGACGTGTGGAAGGACGGACAGACGAGGAATATAAACTAGAGGCCCTTGAGGGCCTGAATCGCTCTACTGGCCAGCAAATTTAGTGAGGAGGAAAGTACTAAAAAAAAAAAACACAAAAAAAAAACAATCATGTGAATTCCATTTCATGGGAAAAGAACTTCAAACTGTGTTTAGCTACAGAAGGCTAGTTTTTAAGTTATATCTGCAATTTTCACAGTGTTCACCATCAGTTCTGGTAGATCCAATAATGGGAAAAATTGAATGCATTGAAGGTCTCAATTGCCTATGGAATTTGTTAATGTTGTTTAAAAAAAAAAGTAATAATGTAAAATGTATCTTAAAATGTCCAATTTTTTCCCCAAAATCAATAGACAAACTATGCAAGTATCACGAAAATCTGACCACAAATGCAGACTTTATTGCGTAAACAAGAAATGCAAATGTTCAACTTAAAATGTTCACTAACAGATTGTCTGATATTTAAAAAAAAAAATCAACAGGGTTCAAGCTGTTGATGATATAGACAAACTGTGCAAGTTTCAGGAAAATCTGACCACAAATGCAGACTTTATCGCGTAAACAAATGCAAATTTCAACTTAAAATGGCTGCTTTTCCCTTACTGATTATCCATTATTTTTCCAAAATCAATAGGGTTGAAGCTATTGATGAGATGGATAAACTGTGTAAGTTCCACGAAAGTCCGACCAAAAATGTAGACTTTATTGCGTAAACATGAAGACTAACGGGCGGACAGACGGACGGATGGACAGACGGACAAACGGAAACCACGCCATGACATAAGCTCTGCTGGCTCTCAGCCAGTACAGCTAAAAACCTTGACGTAGCGAATCTAGACAAGTTTTGCACATGTCCTTTCATGAAAGTTTGCGCATGACAAGGAAAAATAACCCTACCTGGTGCAATCTCTTAAGTCCCATAAGGAAGTCGAAGGAACCATCATCTTTAGTACGACACTGTACGCAGATATAACCAAGGGGTAACTTTCTCCATTCCTCCTGACAGATCTCGTCTAATTTTTCACATTTGAAGTGGCCCCATGTTTGACAACTCTGTAAAATCAGCACATGTACTATGATTATGTGAATGGTCGGAGAAAGAAAGAAAGGAAGAAAAAGATAAATGAATAAAGAGAGGGAGCAAAGAGAGGGAGCAAGACAGAAAGAAAGAAATAAAACTCCAATTAAATACTGCAAGTTCCTAAACAAAAAAAATGGAGGCAGTTATCTAAATAGCTAAGACTTACGAGTATGATTATCCTGGGGGTGGGGGGGTCGGATTTTTTATAGATAGGTATGCTGTATTTCATACAATTATTTCTGTAAATGGTCAATTGCATAAACTTATTTGCCGAATACCAAATAAAATGACTTGAGTAGAAAAAATTATGTGTCGCGGGATGAAAAAACAATTCGTGGCTGCGCATCCTAGACAAAACGGCAAAACAGTGAAAAGAACAAATGATTAATAAAAAACTAATGATACCGACCATACAAAATATACAATCCGTCTTGCAATTTTCACTGCATATGGAACAAACGAGCTTGTTAACCATTTTGACATTCACATGCTGTCATCCACAAGAAACATAAAAATTAATGAGGCTTCCATGTTTTGGTCCTTATATGTGCAAAATTCAAAACCAGACAAATACTTACAAAAACAACATCCATTTCTGTCCTTTTTGAAATAAAGTACTTACCGAAATATTTATGGCTCCTCGTTTCTGGCGTTTCACCACATCTGATGCACCATGCAATTGCAGACAATTAACAAGCCAATTAACACCAAAACCATTCGTCACACTTGCTCTGCTGTAAGCGGAACACACGCTGTGCAGCAGTCGTTCAAAGTAATACAATTAATACTGATTTATTACACACTCATAAACAATAGCAGCTTTATCGTAAATGATAAACATTTTCTTTTTTTCCCCATATTTATTACAAAATTATAACAAAAATAAAGGAATAATAAATTAATGAGTGAAAATGAATCATTAATATAAACGATATGTTTAATCAAGTGATAATAAAAATAGACAAATACGCCCTGCACGGATAAAAATTTGATATTTTTTCCCGTGTTTAACGTTAGTATAGAAGCATAACTTTGTCAATTTGTAAAGACTTTAGACTTTGCTTCTGATGAAGAGTTGAACTTGAATATGTGTAATAAATGAGATTGGGCGGGTTGTAAGGATAATGGATTTCTTCTTGATTGCATTATTTTGGCCAAAAGCAGGATTTTTTTTTGCTCGAACCAAGACATGAACTACCTTTATCATTTTAAATTTTTTATCTCTGCCCATTTGAGTTCAGTAGATAAAACATTATTTTCATATATTTTAATTTTGTTCACCCCTATCTATAATGCAGCAGTCTCAATAAGATGGAAAATGCAAAAAGAAATATTTAGAATAACAGAAAGAAATCGACAGTAATACAATTCGCCTCTCCTACAAGCTTGCATGTCATCCATGTCCATTTTGCCCAGAAACTGCCCATTTCGATCCCATTTCGCCCAGAAACCGCCCCTTTCGCCAGTTTTTTTTTTTTCTGCGGTGCAATCATTAATCGCAAAAATTTGGCAATATGCGCTAGGTCAAATGAGGAGAAACATTCTCAATGGCATCATTTATTATATTAAGGATTTATCTCTTTAACAGGATTAAACATTTGAAAGAAATCGAAATGTCTTAAGAAAAGTATGAATAACAAAACACTGACGTGGCATTAGGCTAATTTAATCAATGAAAAAATAAATGTATTTCCCCATAATATTTCGAGACTTTGAATAAGTGTACATAATAATAATAAGCAATCTCAGAATAAGCACGTGGCAGAAATTTATAGGGGCATTTTTTCAGGGGGCAGTTTTTCTAGGGAAGCTAGCGTCCATAGGGCAGTTTTCTTGAGGGCAGTTTACGGGGGGGGTGTTCTAGGGGCTATATTTCCGGGGGCAGTTTTTTCTGATACCCCCAACTTGAGCTGTCGATAATTGCGGGAGGAGTAGCGTTCACAAGAAATGGAAGGACGGACAGACTGTCGTACAGACAGACGGAGAAGATGACGCGAAGCGAATGAGATGTATACATCTTCTTCGGCGACGTCATGATCGAAAATTCCATTCCAAGGGAAATGCAAAAAACAAAATATTTTGTTGAATGAATCTAAGAAGCACATCGACACCAACACATTTCCACCCCCCTCCTATTCATAAGGTGTATTTGGAGATGGATTGTAGCCTATAACCTTATCAACCTTGCCCACTTTGCCCAGAAACTGCCCATTTCGCCCAGAAAACGCCCATTTCGCCAAGAAATCGCCCCTTTCGCCCAGAAAACGCCCATTTCGCCCCAATTCGCCAAGAAATCGCCCATAAAACGCCCATTTCGCCCCCATTTCGCCAAGAAATCGCCCCTTTCGCCCAGAAAACGCCTATTTCGCCCCATTTCGCCAAGAAATCGCCCCTTTCGCCCAGAAAACGCCCATTTCGCCCCATTTCGCCAAGAAATCGCCCCTTTCGCCCCATTTCGCCCAAAAATTGCCCATTTCGTATTTTAGCACTACCGGTATCAATGTACTTGATTTCCTTCTTGCTTTTTTCATCAACATCAGGAACGCGATAATAGACCACGGGAGCTTCGCATTTTTCCTGCGATCTCTTGGCACTCTGGGAACTTAAACAACATCGTGCCAACTCAGTGGAAACGCTGTTTAGTGTGACAAGGGGTTAGATCACAATAGTTAGCGTCTGTTGCTATAAATAGACCATTGGACAGAGGTACACTACGTCAGCGTCTAGTAGTAAAGCTTTTTTTTTTATAAATACCTCTATACTTCGTACTATCAGCTACAGAGTTTTAGATCAAGCGACGCTCGACAAACGATATGGGATGAATGGTGAGAGAACAAATATTTGTTTTACGTGCAACGAAGCAGGACATTGGTCCAGAAATTGTCCAAAAAAGAAAATCAGACAGGAACATTTGTTTTTTGTCTACGTGAACCCACACAGTCATGACATCGAAATTTCACCATCGTTTTACAATGATACCGCTCTCCAACATTCGAAATTCGTCGGGACACTAAATTCATTCTACAACGAAAATACATGGAAAACAAGTTCACTACAGACTACAATATCACCGGTTGAAAATCAGACGTAGACATGCAGTCCGACACAATGGATATCACCGATTCAAAAAGATTTCAACACAATATTGAATTTAAACAAAATGTTGGCACTCTGGGAACTTACACAACACCGTGCCAACTCAGTGGATACGCCGTTTAGTATGACAGCGTCTGTTGCTATAAATAGACCATTGGATAGAGGTACACTACGTCAGCGTCTAGTAAAGCTTTTTATAAATACCTCTATACGCTGCACTACCAGCTACAGAGTTTTTAGATCAAGCGACGCTCGACAAACGATATGGGATGAATGGTGAGAGAACAAATATTTGTTTTACATGCAACGAAGCAGGACATTGGGCCAGAAATTGTCCAAAAAAAGAAAATCAGACAGGAACATTTGTTTTTGTCTACGTGAATCCACACAGTCATGACATTGAAATTTCACCATCGTTTTACAACGTTGTCGGTCTCCAACATACGAAATTCGTCGGCACACTAAATTCATTCTACAACGAAAATACATGGAAAACAAGTTCACTACAGACTACAATATCACCGGTTGAAAATCAGACCGTAGACATGCAGAGCGACACAACGGCTATCACCGAATCAGAAATCTGCAAAATAACAGAACAGGCAGAGAAAAAAATATCTACAAGCGATAATCTAAGAAAACAACAAACTTTGGATCTAAAAGAGGAGAAAAAGCAAAACAACGAAAAGAAGAAAAAACGAGTAACAAAGAACTGTTTCTTTTGCAAATCAACAAAACACAAGGGTAAAATCTGTCCAGATATGGTATTAAAAAACAACGAAAGGAAAAGAAAACGTAAAACCAAATGTGAATCTGACATCCCGAAGAAAAAAAGAAAACATACTGAGTGAAAAAAGATTTCAACACAATATTGAATTTAAACAAAAAAGACCGACTTGATTTTTTTCATTCATTTTTTTGTCTTTACAGTTCATTCATTTTTTTGTCTTTACAGTTCATTCATTTTTGTCTTTACAGTTCATTCATTTTTTGTCTTTTACAGATCATGACTTGATTTTTTCATTGTACATAAGTTCTTTTGAAAATAAAAACATGAAAATAATTACTTCTTACTTTTGACTTTTTTCTAGTTTTGACTGTAAGTCTTTTTACTTTTGACAATTTGAAAAGAAAGATCTTTCGTGCTAAATGGTTAGCCCTGAAAAGGGCTTTTTTAAGGATTTCACGATAACATCGAGCCCTACGACTCTTCTAGCCGATCCACTGGGGTGATTTCACACCCACAGTGTTCACAGCAAGTCGATGAACCTTCATCATCATCGTAAAATCCTTCATCTGTATCTGGACAGTTATGTTTCTGCCCAAGATACTCAAGTATGGCAAAACATTTTCCACACTCTATCTGGCATCTGCTTGCGCAGTGAGCACACACAAGAATTCGAACCATCCTGCAACAAATATGTTTTTATGTAAAATATCGCTGGGTTTTTTATAGCTTTACAGGAGGATTGAACTAGTTGACCCATGACGTTCATTTTCTCCTATGTTTTTCCCGCGTCGGCGTTTCATTAACATTGTGCAAGCAAATCGATGGTTATATCGGTGTTTTTTCACCACTCCTAATTCGGTGTCACACAGTACAATCCTGGTGTTTTCCGCCCGGTCCGCGCTCTTTAAAATTTTCAATTCTCTGTAAACGTATAAAGCCCAGCGTTATTTCCATACATTCACCATTTCTTTGACTCTCAGCTAACGAACACTTCGAAAGCAGTATCAATATTCGAAAGCAGTGTCAATATTCGGAAGCAGTTTCAATATGAAGCACAACTTAGATGAAATCAACTTGGACGATTTTCCACCAGTGGAAAACAATGGAGACATTCTTTCATCAGTTATAAATTCGACAATTATCAACCCACCGACGGTGTTAGACAACATTTGTGAAGAGATGAAACAGTTAAATTCAAAACAAGATGGCATGATGACTCGGATCTTAGAACAACTGGAGACTTTTAACCAAAATTTGGAGGAGATTAAAACTTTAAACACAAACACCGAGCAGCTCAGTAAAAATATTGAGACACTACGCCAACAGAGTCAGCGCATTTCACCAGTTCCTGTGAAGATCCCTGTGGAGTTTGAGTTTGATAAAACCAATCTTCACAACTTAGTGGACTCTATCGTAACTGTTGTGAAGAAAAATCAGCCAAAGGAAAAACAACCAAGAACAACAAAGCCAAGAAAACGGAAATCTGAGGAAGACGATAGCCATCTCCACAAGAAACAGCGAGTTGATCAAAAGCCAACTACACCAATAATGACAGGCCAGGGCAAATACGGGAAAAACATAGATAATCACGTTGATTTCAAGATCCCAAAAAAGCCAAAGAAAAGCAGTCGGTAGAGAAAAATACAGCCTCCAAAACAGCCCTTGTCAGGGCTACCCCAACAGTTCTTTTCAGAGCTAACCCAACAGTCCTTTTCAGGACTAACCATCTACCACGAAAGATCTATCTTTCTTCAAATTGTCATTTCTTCAAATTGTCAAACTTCTTTCTTTTAGAAGAGTTACACTCCAAAGAGTTACACTCAAAAGGCTCACACTCCAAAGAGTAAAAAACTCAGAAAAAAGTCTAAGTCCAACTCAATGCTCAGGCTTTTAGAGAGAAGAAATCATCCATAGAGATGTAGAAAAAGTCTAAGTCCGACTCAGTAGTCAGACATTTGAAAAGAGAAATCATCCGTAGATGCAAAAAAACTAAGTTCAACTCGATGGTTAGGTATTTAGAAAGAGAAATCATCCATACGTGAAGAAAAAACTAAGTCCAACTCAGTGTTCAGTCTTTTAGAAAGAAAAAATCATTCATAGATGCAGAAAAAAGTCTAAATCCAACTCAATGCTCAGACATTTAGAGAGAAGAAATCATCCATAGATGCAAAAAAACTAAGTTCAACTCAGTGGTTAAGCATTTAGAAAGAGAAATCATTCATAGATGTAAAAAAAGTCCAAGTCCAACTCAGTAGTCAGACATTTAAAAAGATAAATCATCCATAGATGAGAAAAACTAAGTTCAACTCAATGGTTAGGCATTTAGAAAGAGACATACATAGGTCAAGTAGTGGATAGAAGTAAACAATAAAGCAATCCTAATAGCATATGGTTAAAGATACTAAGTCCAACTCAGTGGTCAGACTTTTTAGAGAGAAATCATCCATAGATGCAGAAAAACTAAGTCCAACTCAATGCTCAAGCTTTTAGAGAAAAAATCATTCATAGATGTAGGAAAACTAAGTCCAGCGATATAGGGATAAAAATCAAAAAAAGCCTAAAAAAGTGACCCACTACACATATAAAACAGTAAACTCTTGATTAATTTTTTCTCATTCACCATTAACTATTGTAAAAGCTGTCTCAGTATCCCACAATGTTTGGATTGGCATTTTTTCTCTCATTGCTCTTCTGGTTAGAAGAAAGAGAACGCTTCAGATATATCAGGCATGAAATTGAGCATCTGATGCAAATGCTAGATAAAATGGAATCAATCGAAAGAAAGGGGGGAGGATAAAAAAAGTGTATTCTGCACAAAAAGGCAATCCTTTTCAGGGTTAGCTATCTTAAATAAACATCTTTCTTTTCATTTTGTCAGAAGACTCATAATCAAAAAAAGTCATAGGATAGTCAAACTTAGTTTTTTCTAAACCCGAACAAGAAAATGTAACAAAACTATAGATTGGTCAACAATAAAACATTTACCATTAGAAAAACAACGATAATTCTGATTCGATAACATTAATTTGGAGCCAAAACAGCATGAAACGCCGGCGCGGGAAAAACATAGGAGAAAATGACGTCATGGGTCAACTAGTTCAATCCGTCTGAAAAGCTATAAAACCCAGCGTTATTTCCCGCACATCGTTCATTTTCTTAGAGTCGAAACAATGGAGTGTGCACTTCGAGAAATGGATTTCTGGCAGCTTGCAGAACTATCGGTAAAGAAGAAGGAAAAGAAGAAGGAGTTTGTCGTACCACCGACGGAAGATTGGAGCAGTGATAATGAGCCACCGTTCTCGCTGAAGTTTGATTTGGATGAGCAGCAACTAAAGCGATTGAAGAGGCGGGCTGCGAGTAGCTGCCCAGCCTGCAGAAAGGTTGGAGGTTGTGCTTTAAAACACAACCTCCAAACCAGGTCCTTTTTAGGACACCCAACAGCCCTTTTCAGGGCTAACCATCCACCACGAAAGTTCTACCTTTCTTCAAATTGTCAGACGTAAGTTCTATCTGTTCTTCAAATTTGTCTTTGCTTCAAATTGTCAGACGAAAGTTCTATCTTCAAGTTGTCAGACGAAAGTTCTATCTTCAAGTTATCATTTCTTCAAATTGTCACAGCTCTTTTCAGAGCTAACCCAACAGTCCTTTTCAGGACTAACCATTACCACGAAAGATCTATCTTCAAGATGCCAGACGAAAGTTCTATCTTCAAGCTGTCAGACGAAAGTTCTATCTTCAAGTTGTCATTTCTTCAAATTGTCACAGCTCTTTTCAGAGCTAACCCAACAGTCCTTTTCAGGACTAACCATTACCACGAAAGATCTATCTTCAAGATGCCAGACGAAAGTTCTATCTTCAAGCTGTCAGACGAAAGTTCTATCTTCAAGTTGTCATTTCTTCAAATTGTCACAGCTCTTTTCAGAGCTAACCCAACAGTCCTTTTCAGGACTAACCATTACCACGAAAGTTCTATCTTTCTTCAAAATTGTCATTTTCTTCAAATTGTCAAACTTCTTCCTTTTAGAAGAGTTGCACTCCAAAGAGTTACACTCCAAAGAGTAAAAAAACTCAGAAAAAGACTAAGTCCAACCCAGCGCTCAGTCTTTTAGAAAGAGAAATCATTCATAATTGCAGAAAAAGACTAAGTCCAACTAAATGATCAGGCACTTAGAGAGAAAAAACATTCATAATTGCAGAAAAAGACTAAGTCCAACTCAGCGCTCAGTCTTTTAGAGAAATCATTCATAGATGCAGAAAAAAGTCTAAGTCCAACTCAGTGATCAGGCTTTTAGAGAGAAAAGAAGCTTGACAATAGAAAATCATTTTTGATCGTTACTTAACCTTTACTTTCCCTTAACTTTCCCTTTTTTTGCAGAAAAATTCCACTCAGGGTAGGCAGTCTGGGTATTTTTGTAGAAGTGATATAATGCAAATTCTTTCAGGGTAGGCAAACTGGGGACAAACTCTCTGTAGGGTAGGCAACGTAGGGCTCTCAGGGACGGCTCTTTAGGGGTCTGACCAGGCCCTGTCAGACCCATAAAGAGCCTCCCTATACTACTCCTGATCCTTTCTGGATCCTCGCACCCTCCTCTGGAGAAGCCTCTTTCTTGCAGGGCATATTTCTAGATATTTTTTGTCCAGGCTCTCTTTCACCTTCAGCCATGTCTCACTCTCCCATGTATAGGGACGTGAGATAAAACCGTCATCGCCCTCCTCACCACTCGACATCAGTTTGTGGGCTCCTTTAGACTGAAGTAAGTCCCGGACGTGTTTTCTTTTTTCTTCAGTCCAGTTCTTTTTTTCTTCTGTTGCTAAAAGTCTCCTCCTTACCTTCTGCTCCCCAGCCGGACTGGGGGTAGAATTCGCCGGCTGCCAGTCCTGTGGAGTGGTAAGACCCCACCAATAGACCCGCCTGTTTGCCGTGGGTGGAGACTCGTAAGCCGGAAAAGAGGATCCTGGCAGTTGAGGGGAGCCCAGGGATCTCCAGCTCTTCAACACACTGCTTCGGCTTCGGTGTAAACGAGAGCCTATATGGGCCCGGTCTAGTGCAATCGGCTGGTCGTTTTTAGATTTGGGCATTAATTATTAATGTTCTAACTTAAAGTACCCTTACTGGTTTTCTAAAAATACGACTACAGCGGGCCCTTACGAAGTTTTTCGGTACTGCACGTATCTTGCAGTCATTATTGAAGTTTTGAATCTAATCACACATTGTTACTTTGTCCATCTTACCATTTTAAGTTGTTTTATATGCTTTTTATTCCCTAGTCTAATATAGGCTTATGGGCTAATTGGGTGGTAAGGATTTTGTGGTTGAGGCATTGACTTGCATGGCTGTTCTCCGATACTCAGGAATTAGCCATGTCTGCTCCTTGTCGCTCTTCTCTATCCGAGCTGCCCGAGTATATCATCTTGGTAACCCTGGCATGGGGAGCTGGATCGCCGCTTCATGTACCATGCCGCCTTGTTGGGCTCCATGGATGGCGGGGGCCGTGGATGACGAATTTTAAAAAATCAAGCATGGAACAACAAACAAAAAAAAAAAAAAGTTCACGCGACCAACTCGAGACGGACTCTGATGACAGAAAAACGCCTACTTCTTTTCCTCGATTTCTGATAATTGAATCGACAAAACCAGACCAACCTTTGGCGGAACTATCACCTCTTGTCATAGAGAAAGTTTTTGTTTCTTTAGCAGGATCGCCAAAAACTGAAAAAGTTGAATTCTGGTTCGCTTTTAGTCGAAATCGAGAAAGCGAAGCATGCTGACAATTTACTTAAACTCACTCGCTTCTTTGAAATACCGGCTAAACGTTTACCCACACACTTCTCTGAATACATCACAAGGAATAATCCGATGTCCGGATCTTGCGGGCGTATCAGAAGAAGAAATAGTTTCCAATCTGACCGATCAAAATGTTACTGCTGCTCGAAGGATCACGATTTTTAGGGACAATGTTAAACGAAACACTAAGACCATCGTTCTGAAGTTCAATACTTCAATATTGCCTAAAGTGCTGAAAGTTGGATATTTGAAAGTACCCGTCGACATGTACATTCCGAATGTGGGATTACTGGTATTAACCACGACGAAAGCAGATACACAAATGACGTTAAGTGCGTTAACTGTGGCGAAGACCATCCATCTACCTCTCGTTCCTGCAAAGTCTGGAAACGACAAAAACAAGTTGTGACAATCAAATACAGGGAAGGCTTATCATTCCCTGAAGCACGCCACAATCTCTCCTTTTCAACTGTAGTTAAAGCTAATAAAACAAGTACAGTCAATCTCAAAGACGCTCAAACACAGACGAATGATGCTTCAACTCAAACCACTTCACCACAGACAAAAATATCTACAAATAAAAAAAAAATACAACAGAAACCTTCAGCTAGCAGAAAGCCAGAAAAACCGGTTCCAAAGAGTCCAAACAAATCGCAAAACAAGGTCCTCTCAGACCGCTTTCCAAAGGGGTCTGATGACCAAATTCAACAACATAATCGCTTCCAGTGTCTCGATGAAGAAGACATGGAAGCAGAAAACCATGCGGAATCTACTGCAAATAAGCAAGGTAGAATCATCAAATTAAATAAAAAATGAACAAGTACATACTTCCATTGCTCTATGGTATCTTTCTTACTCAAATTCTAGCAATGAATAATAACATTCTGCAACGGAATTGTCGAAGCATCAAAGCTTATTTCGAGGAATTGAACATTCTAGTTAATGAACACAAACCAGTAGCAGTTTGTTTACAGGAAACATTTCTCAAAGACTCCGACAAGTTTACTTTAAAATATAATTCTTGTTACTTTAAGCACTCTATTGGTAATGACAAAGCTTCCGGAGGTGTTGCCGTGATCGTGAACAACAGTGTCCCACACCATTCTGTCAAGCTTGACACTACTCTTCAAGCTGTTGCGGTAAACGTTTCTTTTAATAAGAGCGTTACTTTATGTTCCATTTATCTTCCTTCTAGCTCACCAATTGATATTAGAAAGCTCGATCATCTTTTAGATCAACTGCCCAAACCATTCATTTTAATGGGCGATTTTAATTCCCACCATACATTATGGGGATGTACAGACACGAATGACAAGGGTCGAACCATTGAAGAATTTGTCACGAAGCACGACCTTGTTCTGCTAAATGAAAAAGTCTTCAACCTATCTTCATCCTGCTACTGGTTCTTACTCATCTTTAGACCTTACTATATGCAGCCCTGGAATTTTTCCAGACTTAAACTGGAAGGTTGATGATAACCTTCATGGAAGTGATCATTTCCCTATCAAGGTCTTGGAAGTAGGACCTTCAATTCAACAACGTCCTGAACGTTGAAAAATACATAAAGCAAATTGGGAACAGTTCAAGGTCCACTATGAGCAATCAATTTGTCCCAGTGCTTTTGATAATTGTGAAAATCCTGCAGATCTTTTCACTTCCTTACTTTTTTCGGCTGCTGAAAAATCAATTCCTCGAACATCGACAAACCCGAAACATTCAAGCAAGCCATGGTTCAATGATGATTGCAAAAATGCTATAGCAGAGCGAAAATCAATTCTCAGACAAATCAATACGAGACCTTCTCAGGAAAATCTTACTAAGTTCAAAATTGCTCGTGCTAAAGCACGACGAATAATCAAACAAAGTAAACGCGCGTCTTGGCGACAGTACGTGTCTAGATTAAATTTCAGATCCTCTGTCAAAAAGACATGGGATATGATTCGGAAAATTCATGGAAAAAGCTCCGCACTAAATGTCGGACACTTAAATTCTGATAATGGTCTTGTCACATCTGAAGCAGATTTTGCAAATGTCTTGGCAGAAACTTTTGCACAGAAGTCGTCAGTAGTGTAGAAATGGGGGGAGGAAAAATCACCCAAGATGCTTTTTTGCTCCCGAGCACAGGGGGGAGGAAAAATCACCTAATCTTGAAAGGCGCGAAACACGTTTCGGCGCCAAATTCATTCGATTACCTCCATGAATATCTGTACGTTTTACAGGGCCTCGCGTGAAGTTGATAGAGTGGTATGTTACGTCGCTTTCAACAGTATTTCCGTCATAGCGGCTCACTTACGCGTTTGCGCTCTAAGTTTCACCACTATTTTGCTGGGGCTCTTGAATATTCTGTCTGATGATAGTTTCGCGTTAGGAATATAAATCTAACTCGTTACAGGTCTTTGACAAATTCTAGGATGGGTAGAGGCATAGCTCGTTTCTCACTCGATTTCTACTCTGAATATTTTAAATGAGGGAAGTTATCAGTGTGTCTAGTTCATTATCAGTGTGGCAGGTAAAGAAACAGGGTCAAAATGGAAAATGAAGAACGAGAGAAAATTTTACGGGAATACTATTTTGATCAGAAAAACCCGGCCGCTTATGCAGGCCCTCAAAAACTGTATAGTGTCTTAAACAAGAAGTATCCGGGAGTGTTCCAAAGAAGTTATATACAGCAGTGGTTAAGTAACCAAGATGCTTATTCTCTGCAAAGGTCGAGACGACATAAACTCAGGACGGCGCAAGTTAGTTACTGGTATTGGTGAGCAGCTTGATATAGACTTATTGTCTATGGTTAATCTAGCAGGTGAAAACGATGGTGTAAAATAACTCTTGTGTGCCATAGATATATTACCAAGGAAACTGTGGGTAAGACCTTTGAAAAACAAAACGGCAAACGAGGTTTTAAGGGCCATGAAGAACATTCTCGATAATATTGCGCTTACAAAGGTGCAGAAAGTTCGCGCCGATAAAGGAAGCGAGTTTGTTCACAGGTGGTTTAAAAAGTACATGAAAGACGTCAACATCTACTTTTTCACTACAAATAATCCCCCTAAGAGTAACTACGTTGAAAGGGTACAAAGGACCCTTAAGGAAAGAGTGTATAGAATGACGCGAGAAACTACCGATATATCGATGGTTTGCAGAGTGTTGTTGCAAGCTATATTGCGACTCCACACCGGGGTCTGAAAGGTTTGGCCCCTGATGACGTGAATAGAGACAACGAGGCTGATGTTTGGGCTCAAATGTACTTAAAAAAGTCGGATAAACTTCGCGCTAAACCAGTATTTCGGTATAAGGAGGAGGACCTGGTGCACATTAGCTTTACTAAACAGTCTTTTCAACGAGCCTATCAAGAACAGTACACCGCTGAGGTGTTTAAAGTAGCCGGCAGAATTCCGAAACAAGGTATAGCCATGTACAAATTGAAAGATTTGAAGGACGAGCCTATACGGGGATTATTTTACGCAGCTGAGCTTCAGAAGGTAAACAAAGACGAAAACGGCCTATGGTTCATCGAACAAATTTAAAAAAAATGAAAAAAGAACAAAAAAATTGAATACTTCGTGAAATGGCAGGGAGTAGTATTTATGGCACTATGCCGGTCAAATTGCCTGCGGCACTATAAAGGCCAGGCCTTTGTCTTTGACAGTTCAGACTATTGTTAGAGGCCTTTGTCTGTAGGAGGTCAGACTGCCTGTGGCAGTATGACGTAATCTTGTATAACTTTGTCTGGCTTTCGTTGCCTCCCACCTGCCGAGGCTAGATGACAATTCCTAGCGTGTTTAGGCGCGTTTTGACCGATCAGACCGGCGCCCGATTGTATAGAACCGTCTGCAAAAATTCAGACAAAGCATTCGCCATTAAAAATGCATGAGACCTTTCTCTCAAAGAGGTCGCTCTACTAAAAATGCTTTTGTCTGTAAACGCTTTTACCCCCCTTACCATTCAAAGTCTAGTTTTTGTATTCACTTTAATGAATAAAATCGTATGGTGTTTAACGCCGTTTTCAACATTTTTGTTGCACTTATGTCGCTGCGGTAATTGCACCTATCCATGCTTTCCAGCAGTATCTTTTACCAGGGCATCATTTTCTTTCCAAGTCACTGACTGCTGTCTCACATAACCATTATTATGGTCAGCTGTGGTAGAGAAATAAATGCTGTCACAATGACTATTTTCAATCCTCGACCTAGCCAGGGATCGAAGCCACGACCCATCCCAAGTCCTGCACACTAGCTATTTAGGAACTCAGCTTTTAGGTCCTCGCTTCTACTTACTACGATCCCCCAAATAGCGGTGGCATAATATAAAATTCCCTGTTAGTTTGATCATTCCCTCTCTCACAAATTCAACTAGCTGATTTTTTTTATAATTCATGAGACCTTTCGATACTCTCCTGACAGAGTCGGATATCAAAATGATTTAATGTTTGAGAAATGTCGACACTCTTCCACGTGATGTCTGGCGCGATTGTATAATATCGTCTGCAAAAATTCAGACAAAGCATTCGCCTCTCATTAAAAATGCATGAGAAAATGTCGATATTCTTACAAAATAGGTCGCTTTCCGCTGATTAAAATGCGTGATGTCTGGCGCGATTGTATAATATCGTCTGCAAAAATTCAGACAAAGCATTCGCCTCTCATTAAAAATGCATGAGAAAATGTCGATATTCTTACAAAATATGTCGCTTTCCGCTGATTAAAATGCGTGATGTCTGGCGCGATTGTATAGAATCGTCTGCAGAAATTCAGACAAAGCATTCGCCTCTCATTAAAAAAGCATGGAATTTGTAAACACTTTATCAAACGCTTTTGTCTGTTAACTATATAAAAGGCAAACGTTTTGTAGATGAATGTACATTTTCGGAGGAATGTGAGAGTCTGTTATGTGATAGTTATTTTTAAAATGAACATTTTAATATCAGATCATACTTATGAAAAGCATTTGTATAACGTATCCTATACAGGAGTTTCTTTTTTTTTCAGTAAAACTGTCTTGCTTAATGCAGTTCAACTGTGTTTGGATTCTCCTGACAGGCAATATACTGTTGGAAGAAGAGTATATTTTCTAAAGCAATTTAGTTTTTACATAGGGGTTCTAGGTATCAATAAACAATTAAGTAATAAAGTAAAAGTTGTGTGCGTTAGAAATGGCGCAAAGTTTATTGTTGTAACAGCGTTTCCAGATCATTGATGTTGGAACCTCGATTATAGAAAGGTAAGTCCGTTTTACTTCACTTGTTTGTAAACGCTTATAACTCGTTACCATACAAACCCTGGTTTTTACGGTAGTGAGATAAAAGACTTTGAAAATTTAACGAGAATGGGGAGAAAATGAAAGCGTACAGGGGAAAAGAAGAAAGGTTCTCAATGTGCACAATGAAAATCTGCAGTAAATATGATAGTAAAATATGAATCGACCTACCTTTAAAGCGTTGTAATCTATCCCTTTTTACAATATAAAAACATATACAGTTTTCCCGACACACACTCACACAAACACACATGAACACTATTTTAACGAATTATGGGATTTTCTATTTACATACATACATGTATTTACACAATTCCACATTTTGATCTACACTTGAATTATTGTATATTTGATCCCGTGATTGAAACCACGGGCATTCCGTTTGATCTATTTGTGGCAAATAAGTTTGCAGCAGCCAAGAGACATGCGGTTGTTGTAAACCAAAAATTGTTATGTCCATTCCCAATTGGCAATATTGCATGTCCCATCTCGTGGATAATTGTTCCGGCACACTGTCTTTTTGAGTTCATATTACCACAAAAAATGTGTATTTCATTAAATTCAGGACCAGCATACTTTGTGAAGCCATTATCATTCAAATTTTTTTCAGGGTGTAAATAAATGTGTAATTGTTTTTTATCTGTACTTCTATGTAGACAGAACATTAATTGAGCTATAAGTTCTTTACTATATTTTACAAACGCATCGTAGGAGTTCAGTTCATTTAAAGGATCGAAAAAAGAATTAACCCTACAGATCATTACTTGGCATCGTTCATCAGTGAACGTGGGTGGTTGGTACGTGATGTCTTCTTTCACCCATTGTGACCCTGAAAAGCGAAATAAAGAGACTCGTATCTCTTTGCACGTGAATGGTCCTATCCCTGTTGTTAAAAGAAAATGTAAAGCTTCTATAAGGTTAATGTCTATCGTATGAAACATAACTATAATCTCCAGCAAATTGAGAATATCCATCCTTCAGTTTCAGTAAAAAGAAGAGGTGCCTAAAATTGAAATAATTATGCTGAAACAAAATTCGTCAGTTTTTCTTTTCAAAATCCTCGATTTAACAATGTGCTACTTTTGTGCAATCAGACACTGTTTGATATTAAATCTAAAGTGACTTTTCCGTTTTGAAAAATTTAAAACATTTGCAGAAAAACACCTGGCTTTTAATTTTTGCATATATATGTACGTGTAAGTCTAATTTGTTACAATTGTTTACCTAATGTTACAAATTGCAATCAAGTTTTGAGTGATAAAATCTTTTTGAATTTACGCCGAACGTCGATTTTCAACTTTTATCTCTATATGAGATAATTTGTCAGATAAAATGTCATTGAGCATGTTCTTATCATCTATGATCAAATTCAAATATGAATTTCGTTTAAAATGCGAGAAAAATATCCATTTTTTGACTAAAGAAATTACTTTAGCGGATGCCTTTTACCCCGATTTCATATATTGCATTCCATACAAGTGTTGCTGTATGTCATTTTAAATAAAAAAAAAAAAAAAAAAAAAATCGAATTAGGTATAGAGGTATTAGAGATCACTTGTCAGATAAAATGTCATTTAGCATGTTCTTATCATCTGTGATCAAATTTGAAAGTGAATTTCGTTTAAAACGCGATAAATCCATTTTCTGACTAAAGAAATGACTTCAGCGGATGTCTTTTACCCCGATTTCATATATTACATTACATACTACTGTCGCTATATTTCATTTTAAATCAAGAAATCAAAATTTTCAAATTAGGTATAAAGGTATTGGAGATAACTTGTTAGATAAAATATCATTGAGCCTGTTCTTATCATCTATGATCAAATTCGAAAGTGAATTTCATTTAAAACACGATAAAATCCATTTTCTGACTAAAGAAATGACTTCAGCGGATGCCATTTACGTCGATTTCATATATTGTATGCCTGTATTAAATTAGTATTATGTGTGTGTGTGTGTGTGTGTGTGTGTATATACGTATACGACAGATGCTACAGAAAATGAGATTACAGAACGATGATGGCATATCTAAAAATAGCTCTTTCTCGAAACGAGGCTAATGGAGAGTATATAAGAAGACACACTAGCTAACATACCTATTCTGTTTTCAGATTTCAATCGAGCAACATGGACGCTGTGGCTGAAATAATGGACGTTATGATAAACTCTTACACGGATCCGGATGAGCTTATGGACTTTGCAACGACCATGGGGATCCAGGATTCCGTGTCTGTAAGACTTAGACTTTTCCAGCTGAGACAGCAGGAATATGATAATGAGTTTATCGAAGAACAAATGGACTTGGTGCTGCAAACCCTAGGTGGACGGATCCAGACTCCGGTTACTTTTAACGAGGAGGAGGACATGGGCGTATCGCTAGAGTATGTACAAATACAGGAGGAAATTGATGGAGCTGTCAAAGCCCTTCTTTTTGATGACGATATGAACGAGACAGCAAGGTTGTGTTTGGAAGATGGTGATTGGGACGATCCATTTGTTCAGACAGGGGGAGGGGAAGAGCCACGGGCGGGACCCTCCGGTCTACAGAACGACAACAAACTGAAATACACAATGAGAAAGAAGGCCACCCGCACATATGCCAAAAATGCAGCAATAGATACAACATATCAAGTAAAATTGGATGAGCGGTACAATGGTCAGCGGTTAATAGACGTGAGGCAGGGTCTTCATGACATGATCCAGGCAGCCCTTAACGAAGCCCGAGGACACCTACAGGGGAATGATCTAGGTCGTGTCGTGATACATCACGATGCTTTGCACAACCCTGTTGTCGTCCCTTTACAGAAGTGGGATACCCTTGACGCTAATAGAGTTATGGAGATCCTCGAAAAGGTACTCAATAGTAACCAGGAACTTTCGATCAATGAGACCTTTGATATAATAATAGGGACCATTGACCTACCTAAAGGAGGCGCGCGAAAACATATCTTACGTATTAAAGGTGAAAACACTTCATTGGATTTAAAACGCTCGGTAGTGACTATTGAGAATGAAGATAAAATGTGTATGGCAAGGGCCATTGGAGTCAGCTGGGCAAAATTAAAGAGGTGTACCAAGGAAGAATGGGAGGAGGTAACGAAAAACAGACAGGGAAAAAGTAGCTTGGAGTTGGTCTTAGGATATCAAAAAGCCCCCTTGTCTTACTATAACGACCTTGTCAACAAGAAGAAACACCAAGGACAGCTGGCAAGGGCTCTGTGTAAGATGGCAGGCGTACCCATAGACCGAACAGCTAGTCACAACGATGTGGAGGCGTTTGAGGAAATCCTAGGCGTGCGCGTGATGGTCATCAGCGCTCGCCTAGGCAATAAATTTATTACTAGTCCTAGCAGTGACGAGCGTCCCTGTATCTACGTGTACTTGGTGGACGACGACCACTTTCATGCCATAACAAACATCACCGGTTTTTTTAGCGACTCCTATTTTTGCGAAAAATGTCTCAAACACTATAGTAATAGGGAATATCACCAGTGTGCAGAAAAATGTATAGTGTGCAAGAGGGACCACTGCCCTAAAACGAACTAGACTCTGAGGTGCACAGATTGTAACATGGACTGTAGGTCAGATGATTGTTACAAACAACACAAGAAAGTACCCTTACACAAAAATAGAAGGAGAAAAGGTCAACCCAGCGGGCCATCCCAGTGTGAAAAGTGGTGGAGGTGCTTCAGGTGTTACAAGGTACTAAGGACGGACATAAGGGAGAAGGAGGACCATGTGTGTGGGGAATACTTTTGTAAGACTTGTGAAAAGTATGTGTTGGACGATCATCAGTGTTATTTAAGAGCGAAAGAATGTAAGGACAAGTTTGTACCTAAATATATATTTTTTGATTTTGAGTGTAGTCAGGATGATATGAGTGAGTGCGAGAATGGATACATACCGCAAAAGAAAATAGAATGTGCAGATTGTCAGTCATCACAGGTACGTAAGTCTTGTTCTAAATGTAAAAACTGCAACACATCATGGTGCGGTAGAGCTACGCATCGTCCCAACTTTGTCTTAGCTCATTCGGTATGCCCAAAATGTATTGACAATGAATTGACTCCTAAATCAGTATGTAAGAGATGTGGTAGCCGTTGTAAAAAATGTCAAAAAAATGTGGATGAGAAAGATTTGGGACCTTGTCCCGGAACATGTGGCTTTAGAGAAGTCACTTTCCAGGGACATGATACTGCTGAACAGTTTGGGCAATGGTTATTTGCGGAACAACACGAGTACTGCAAGGTGGTGGCTCATAACATGAAAGGTTATGACGGTTACTTTCTGCTAGAGTACCTCGTTGATCAGTCATTACGGCCAGACAAAATTATTTACAACGGGTCCAAGATAATGTACATGACAGTAGAGCGAGACTTACATATCAAGGTAATAGACAGTCTTAACTTCTTACCCATGAAACTGTCAGCATTACCCAAAGCATTTGGTTTACATGAATTGAAAAAAGGGTGGTTCCTGCATTATTTTAATACCAGAGAGAATCAAAATTATGTTGGGCCCTACCCTGATGCTAAAGATTATGGTTACGATTTCATGGGTGAGAAAGAAAGAAGCGAGTTAGTAGAGTGGTTGAAACAGAGAAAGTGTGAGGTTTTTGATTTTAGAAAAGAGATGTTAGAATATTGTAGAAGTGATGTTGATATATTGAGACAAGCATGTTTGAAATTTAGACATTTGTTAATGAATGCAACGGGAGAAGAAAAAGAGGTCATAAATGGAAAGGGAAAGACTGAAAAAAGGTGGTTTGGGGCCGTAGATCCTTTCGACAGTGTCACGATTGCATCAGTATGCATGAATGTGTTTAGAAGTAAATTTCTAGAAGAAACGTGGAAGGTACAATTGTATGACACTGATGAATGGATTCCAGCCAAACTATGTGAAGGAGTGTTGTATGTACTGGTGAAAGATGAATGGGTGAGTGCAGCAAACTTGAAAGTCAAGGGTAAAGAGTTTGTAAGCACCCCGATAGCAAAGATTCCTCCCAGTGGATACAAAGAACAATACAGTAAGGTGTCAATTCAGTGGTTAGAGTGGCGAGCGCGTACAGATCATGTACACATTCAGCATGCACTGAATGAAGGTGAAAAAAAAGATACCAGGAACACGATACAAATTAGATGGATATTATGAAGAAACGCACACAGCATACGAGTACCACGGATGTGTGTTTCACGGATGCCCTGTGTGTTTCCCAGACAAACGAGAGGACACGTATCATCCCCTCACCAATCAATCACTGAATGAATTGTATGCTCTGACTCTAAAAAAGAAAGCATACCTCGAGCAATTAGGCATGAAGTATGTGTGTATTTGGGACCATGACTTCAAAAAATTAAAGGACGAAAATGAAACACTCAAAGAACGCATTGCACAATTAGATGTAGCTGACCGATTAGACCCAAGAGAGAGTTTCTTCGGAGGGCGCACTAATGCCAGTCAACTCTATTACAAAACCAAAGAACATGAACAGGTCAAATACGTAGACTTTAGAAGTTTGTACCCTTGGGTGAACAAGTATTGTCGGTATCCCGTTGGTCACCCCAAAATCTTGACCAAAGACTTCGGAAACCTTGAGGAGTATTTTGGTATTGCCAAAATAAAGACATTACCTCCGAGAGGGCTGTATCATCCAGTCCTCCCCTATAGATCAAATGGCAAACTGAAATTTCCTCTATGTCGTACCTGTGCGGATACCGAAAATCAAGATTCATGTACATGTTCTTCTGAAGATACGGTTTTAATTGGCACGTGGTGCATCCCCGAGATAAAAACGGCTCTAAGACTGGGTTACACACTAGAAAAAATATATGAAGTATACCACTGGGAGGAAACAACACAGTATGATCCTGAAACGGGTGATGGGGGGTTATTCGCCAAGTATATCAACACGTTTTTTAAATTTAAGCAAGAGGCGAGTGGCCCTCCTGATTGGGTCAAAACGAAACAAGACATGTCAAAATACATGGAAGATTATCATAAAAAAGAGGGTGTATTGCTGGATCAAAACAGCATTGTAAAAAACCCTGGCAAAAGAGCTCTGGCCAAACTTTGTCTCAATAGCTTTTGGGGTAAGTTTGGACAGAGACTCAATATGCGTCAAACCAAAATATATCACGAAAGTCAAGCAAACTTATTTTTTCAAGTATTTTCTGATCCTACAAAAGAGCCTCTGAACTTTCATATACTCTCAAATGATATGATACAAATAGAGTGGATTTATAAACATGACTTTCAGCCCGAAGACACCAAAACAAACATTTACTTAGCGACCTTTACAACATGTTGGGCCCGATTAAAATTGTACGGTGTGCTTGAAAAGTTGAATAAAAGAGTGTTGTACTACGACACAGACTCTGTCATTTACGTGAGTAGACCCGGAGAGTTTGATCCTCCCTTAGGGGACTACTTGGGTGAGTTGACGGATGAACTGAAGCAAGGAGAGCATATTGTAGAATTTGTGTCAGGAGGTCCAAAGAATTACGCATATAAGACCAGTACCAACGAGGAAACATGTAAGGTCAGAGGTTTTACTTTGAACTACACTAATAGCAAACTAATCAATTTTGAAGCCGTGAAAGCTATAGTAACAGATTCAAAAAGCAGTTCAAATATTGTTGTAACCAACCCAAGTAAAATATGTAGAGATAAAAGAAAGAGGAAATTGTATAATAGAGAAGAAAAGAAAAGTTATCAAATGGTGTATACAAAGCGAAGGAAACTAGACAATTATGACACTGTACCATATGGATATGACTGATTTTTTTTTTTTTTGTCATTGTAGATTTTTTTTCTTTCTTCGTTCGTGGGTTGTTCAATGTCAATCATTTTTCAAAAAAGTGTTAGTCATTTTTCAAAAAGTGTCACTCATTTTTCAAAAAGTGTCACTCGTTTTTACGTTTTTATACTTTTACAGGTAAATTCCCATAGGGTCTGTTTCAAAAAGTGTCACTCATTTTCATAAAAGTGTCACTAATTTTCAAAAAAGTGTCAGTCATTTTTTAAAAAGTGTCACCCGTTTTCCAAAAAGTGTCACTCGTTTTTAGGTTTTTATACTTTTACAGGTAAATTCCCATAGGGTCTGTTTCAAATAGTGTCACTCATTTTCATAAAAGTGTCACTCATTAAAAAAAAAAGTGTCACTCGTTTTCAAAAAAGTGTCATTTTAAAAAAGTGTCACCCGTTTTCCAAAAAGTGTCACTCGTTTTTAGGTTTTTATACTTTTACAGGTAAATTCCCATAGGGTCTGTTTCAAAAAGTGTCACTCATTTTCAAAAAAAGTGTCACTCATTTTCCTAAAAGTGTCACTAATTTTCAAAAAAGTGTCACTCATTTTCCTAAAAGTGTCGCTTATTTTTCAAGATACCAACTGTTGTTTATTTTATTGTGTTAACGTGATAATTGTATTGCTTATAAATAAAAAAATTGTAAGAATGAGTTTCTTTTTGTGTTTTGAGTTAATCTAACGTAAGAATATGACAGAAACTCCCGAAAAAGGAACGTTTTTACGTTTCCCTAAACCTGACGAAGAAAGCCATAGTGACAAGTGGCATTTACTGGGCACCCGTGTCCCACAAGCAGAGATTGTCTACTTTTGTCAGATGATCATAGTGTACATCATTATTATTACGTCCATCATTAACCTATCAGTACAAAACGGGTCGACCGAGCTTTGGGTATCACTCTTGAGTAGCAGTATCGGGTACGCCTTGCCTAACCCTAAACTTAAAAAATAATGACCGTCCCTCTTCCATTCGAACCATGTTCTAGTATGTGTATTAGCGGACAAACTGGTAGTGGTAAAACCCAATGGGTGTACCGCTTTTTGAAACAAGTAAACCTCATGTACGGACGAGACCCCCCTTCTCATATTCTCTATTGCTACGATATCCATCAAGACTTGTTTGATGTCATGGAGAGTTCCATTCCAAACTTTAACAGTAAGCAAGGACTACCTACTGCAGAAGAATTGGATGACTTCACAAGAGACAAAAAACACAAGTTAATCATTTTAGACGACCTAATGCACGAGGTCATGCGGAGTAAAGAAATGGAGTTACTGTTCACCCAAGGCTGCCATCACAGAAAAGTATCGGTGATTATGATCACACAAAACTTATACCCTGGGGGTAAACATGCCAGAACTATTGCTTTGAATACCTGGTACCTGGTGCTTATGAAAAATATTCGTGACATATCTCAAGTAGGAGTGCTAGGACGGCAGCTTTATCCCGGTAAATCCGGAGTGTTTATGAAGGCTTACGAAGATGCCCTTAATACGAGACACAGTTATTTCATAGTGGACATGTCCCCTTACTCCGATGACAAGTACCGTTTAAGGACTCGTATATTTCCCAACGAAGATCCTATTGTGTACCGTTTGACGTAAGAATGGAAATAAATAGCTTATAAGAATACAATATGGTAGAACTAATTAAACAGCAACGTCACTTTTTATATTTAGTGGCCAACATTACAGCCAACCAGAGAAAAGCGCTTTTAAAAACTATTACCCGTCAACAACTAAGGGCGCTTAGTCAAATTGCGTACAACATTATCCGGTTCAAAGGTAGATTGACACTTACGGAAAAAGCCACCTTAAAACGGCAGAGACGCTGTATTTACTTGCTTGGAGATCGTAACACGGGGTTTGTTCAAAAGAAGGAAGCTATCCAACATAAACAACGTATTATCCATACATTGGTGAAGATCGCTTCAGCCTACTTACAACCCGTATTACAGTAATGGAGCAATACGTATTAGTACCTTTCGAAAAGTTTGAGCGATTGAAAAAACTATCTGGGAGACAAGATGATCAGCAGAGAGAGGAAAGGGAAGATACCTCGAAAAAGAAGAATAAGAAATTAACACTATTTCCTCCGGGACTTAGAGAGAAGAAACGAAAGAAAGATATAGACTGGATTTCTTATTGAATAACAACACGACAATTTCATGATTTTATATTTTTATTAACAGAATAATACAATAAAAGTATAAAAGAAGGCATGAGTCATTGTGTGTGGGTTTTTTTTTTTTTTATTATTTCCCTCCGTATTTATTGTATATACATTTCTCGCTTTATCGATTGTAAGTATTTCTGGAAAAGTAGCGTACAGAACAATGTCACACTCTCTGGTAAAGGTTTAGCAAATTTGATTTCCAAACGGCAAAGACCTCTTCTTTTTGTGTTGAAAGAATAATAGGGATCGATATCCAGCACATATAGGCAGTATCCTTGCTTGTACTCTTTGTATGTGATGTTGATATAATTTCTACAGGAAGTGAGGGTCTGATAACAGTCGGTGAAATGATTTCCTTCAAAATTAGGTTGCAAAGGTTGCGATGGTACGGATTGTCCATCAACGAAGAAACCGAGGTAACTGCAGTCGTAATGTTTCAGGTTGAATGGGTTTGTTTTGTAGTCTCCGTTATATGAAACGCTCGGAACCGTCCCTATGATGATTTTGTTTGGCACCCTACCTTGAAATATATCGTCTGCGTGAAAACTATATTGTCCTTGCGCTATCGAGGTTGTTTTTATCTCTTAGCGGAAATAAGGGTACATAGCGGGAGTGTCCTGAATCATTTTGTCGTGAGCCAGAAGCAAATCGTTCTGTAACCGCTGAATACAGAGCTTGAAACGGGCGTCAACGATTTGCACCTTGTAATTCGGAGTAAACGCATCTGTAATGATTCGAAAGGCATCGGATGCTTGCCAAAATTTAAGCCCAATTTGCACTCCGTTAATAAGCAACTTGGGTTGTTGAAACAAGTCAACCGGGATACTTCCTTCCAGATCTATAATTTTACCACCCTTGGTCTTTTCATATCTTTGGAATAAACCGGTATTTGATCCAGTTTTGGGGTCGCTATCGTCCAGATTCCGATAATCCTTGTAGAATAATTGACTGGTCAGAAAAGCTTCCTGTATAGATTGATTGGTATTTAATAAGGTGTCAATGTAGGCCTTATACGGATGCGTGGTTCCGCTATTCGGGAATGGTTTTTGTTGTAAATGAATGTCCAGCTGTCTGAAAATGGTGTGCAAGGGTAAATTGATTAGTCCCAGCGTATCATCTTCTGACACGGGTGTACCGTCTTGTAAAGTGAGTCTCAATTTCAGCCTCAATTTACATTCCTTCAAGTTGATGTAGGCGCTGGCCTGTGGTGGTATATTAAATTCCAAGCTCGATGAAGAATCGGTTACCGGATTAATGGGTCGGAATTCGATCCAATCTTTCGATAACAATGACGAATCTTTCGGGATCGGATTAAATAACGATAATTCTTCACTGTGCTGAATTTTACTATTCATGCTAATTTTTCAAAATGCCCAGTCGGGATCTTTGCGATACGTTTTGTGAGTCTTCTTACGCTTGATATTCTTACGATCTTCGTCAACACCGTTCTTACGTTTTATTTGAGATTTTGCCCTATCAACTACTTCGGCTAATGGGCTCACCATTTTTACCTGAGGAGTTTTGACTTTTTCAAGTTTTTCTTCCATATCTCGCAGCAGTTTATTCTTTTCTTCTAGTATTTTCTCCAAATTCCTTATTTGATCTGGGATGTGGTCTTTCGGTTTAAAATAGTCAATCCAATACTCCACATCTTCTTTGTACGGAACCCATTTCTGTAGTTTTGAATCAAAGACGTCTATGGAACCCATGATTTCTTGAAATGAAGGACACAGTGAAAATCGTTCGAATTCAAATCAATCGGTTTTAAATCTTCGCCTTTTAACGACAGCCTAATAGTGTTAAATTTCTTGACACTCACGGGTCTATAACGTCGATGAAGACATTCCGTAAATTTAAATTTCTTGTATCTTGTTTAGATTTCTATATTGGTGAGAACGGGTTGTAACTTATTCCTGACAAACGTTTCCTCTATAATGTCACAATTCAAATACAACCGCTTACTTCGAGGTGTAAAGTCGCAGGTCAATGACGATTCTACCAGAGCACATAACCAACTTCCTTCTAAAATATAGTCCTTAGAAAACTGGAACAAGAAATCTGCGTTATTCTTACGTATATCGATAGATTCTGCGGAATTTAAATACAAGTAAAACTCTGTCATTCTTCTCTCCTTGTTCTCAATTCGTCTAGTATAGTAGGAATGAGATAAACTGGGCGTAATAAAATGGGTATAAATGAATGAAATCGTCGAAGTAAAGTCTTCTTACGGCTTGATGAAACGTTATTTGAGCATAGTGTGCGTAACAATAGTCTCCTTCTTTCAAAAACTTGAACATCTCTTCTCATTGGATTAATGACTCCATTAAGTATACGTTTTGCCACCTCGATGATGGCCTTTAGTTGACGATTCGTTAAATTCTGCAGTAAATTCTTCCTTACCGTTGTTTCGGTCTCTTGTAGGTGAAGTAAATAAGCGATTTGTAGATAGACTGTAGAGTGTTCCATGATTGAATCGGTTAAAATACTCATTCCTTCTTACGCGTATAGAGTTCGAGTTCAATTAGTGTGGGACAAACAACCTCGTCCTCTTTTTGTGAAGAGGTTACACCCGTTATGACCACTTTCCCTGTATGAAAACAACAAAAATGCACCCCTTCCCTTTTAAAGTTAAGAGACGGAAATAACTGGGGTTCGTATACGACATCTTTATCGACAGACAAACGCTTCAAATCCAAATCCGAACTGAGGGTATGGCTCATAGACATGGTTAAAAGTTTCACGTCCGATAAATTTACGGGATATCCGCAATTCTGTAGCAGTCTCGCATATTTCCGTATTCGTTCGTACCCCTCTCTTTTACTCGAAACTTTGCCGTTACAGTTGATAATACCGTTAGAAAACACTAAACAGTTTCCTCCAGCTTTTCTGTGCTGCCATATCAGTCCGGGAAATCGTGCTGGATCATACCGTACATTCGTTATTTTGTAGCAGAGTTGTCTTAAATCAATAGGACAATTGAGTTGAGCACTGTAGACCACGTTTGTGATGATCATGATCGTTTGACTGTCTAGACATAAATGATAGAACATTGCTAGTTTTCAGCCTCTTTTTATATTCTCGGTTGTTTACGAGTATTGCGTAATATCAGTTTCCGGTATCCAGCTGTCATACTTTTTTGGCCAGTGTAACCAGCGCACCAGGACTTCCTGTTTCTTATTGCGTGTCCTTCTTTTCAAAATTTTTTCGATGCTAAAGTCGGTACCGTCGTCAACGTTTATGGCTTGTAATTCTTGTTCGTAAAATGTACCATCAATTTCATCGTTGTCCCGGTCTACTAACGTGTAAATTGGAAGTCCTTGTCTTGAAACGTGATCTGATTTTGAAAATCTCCCCTGTCCATTTTTGCGAGTATTCTCTGTCAAATACGGACCTGATGTGCGACAATCGTACAGTCTGACCGATTTTATATTTTAATTTTTTTATAACGGGCTTTTCTCCTTTGCTTCCTTTGGTTCTAATGAGATACTGTTGAAGACGACTTTCCCCTTCATTTTCCACGGAAATTGCTGCTGGGTTTTCTCCAAGACTCCTGTGGGTAGTGTGATTGTAACTATGTACAAAATCCTGTAAAATGTCAATGTATCTACTGGTTCTGTTTTTGAGCAGGTATCGACAAATCTTGTGTTTTAGCGTTTTAATAACTCTTTCGGCGTAATTCGCTTTTGTTTCCGTATTATATGCGTACATATGATGTATACTTTGACTATTTAAATATTTATTTACTTCTTTGCTTCTAAATTCCATTCCTCTGTCCGTACGAATTGTGTTTGGCTTTTTGGGGCCTGTCAGTATACGTTTCAATGCTATGACTACATCAGCGCCTCGCTTACTCTTAACAGGTTGAGCATAAAGAAAACGAGAAAATACATCGATAACAATCAAAATGTATTTCACACCTTCGTTATGCTTCTGTAAATTGGCCATGTCCATAAGATCCATGTCCCATTGACTGTTGATGCCATTTACAATCACCCTGGAACGTTTAAAGCGGCGTCTAGCACCCCTGGTCAGAGAATACGCTTCTTGATTCTGCAACCATCGGCGTATTCTGTGCCTACCAATTTTGTATTTACCCTCGTCTTTAACATGTTGATAGAGTTTTTCAGGACCACCAAAGCTAGCGGGAGATTTAAAGTCAAAATACAAAGAAGACAAATATTGTTGCCAGTCAGACATGTTTATTTATTACATAGACATCCATACATTCTTACTACAGCAAATAGAAATAGTAAATAGAGAGGTTTCTTTCGTTTTCTATGTACAAGTCAACGAGCCTTTCAACACCCTCCGCAGCGTCTCTTCGCAATTGTCTGTATCTCAACCACAATTCGAAGTCATTCATTGTTGTCACAAATATAAGAATGAGTCCGAACATGTTCACATCGGTTTTAGAAAAAGGCTGAATTCAAAGCACTCCAGTTATATGTAGAACCGTCACGGGACAATCTTCCATTGGTAACAGACGCGTTTCGTTGTGTATCACACCTTGAAGTGATTTGACTCGTGTATCCCGTCATTTTCAAATATATACAGGACGGAGACCATTTCTCGTGCTCTTCCCAAGGATCGTCCTTTTCCTCCCATGACATTATGTTGACACCACAGGCAAAACACGTCACTTTATCTGCAGTACCGGTGTAAAAGAAGCCCGCTTTTGCTAATGACCATTTCTCAGGCTTTATTTGCTTCGACCAGTGTTCATACGTTTGTAGTCTATCTTCGCATAACATCAAGACTGGCTTCGAATATGCAGTCGCTTTTGTAGAATCTTTGAACATGGTGCTTATTAATGTGATGTTAATTCTGTCAATCGCTCAGGACTATTTACCAGTTTCCGTTATCGTTAGGGTTACATTCAGAACACCGCAACGCCCCTAACTGGTTCATATGATCACTTTGAAGGTAACAGGGAATGACAGCGTCCAACTCGGGTAGATTCCTACCAATCTCTGACACATGTTTTTTAAGAGAGTTATATTCAGTGGGTCTTAAGCAGATACCCTTTTTGGTCGGTACCACTTCATTGTCTGGTTTCCAATACTGTCTTATATCTACACAAACGCTGTTTTCACCGATACTGCAATAAACGTTTCCTCCTAGGTGAGCGCTGTATGCTCGTTTACCGTGTAATGCTTGATCAACAAACTCAGAGGCATCTACCAAATTCTTCCATCTCATAAGCGTAAGACTAATGCCTTTCTTAGTAGGTTTGTCTTCCTGCCATTCCCTGATATCGACTCTCAGTTCACCCCTCCATTCACTGACCTGTACGTAGCGTTCGTTACCGAGACTAAATTTACATCTAACCATGTTGCTGATTCGAGTGTCAAAACTCTTATGACTCCAAACACGAAATTCAGCTTTCTAATATAGTCACAAAGTCTCTTCTGATTGGTCAGTTTGTTCTTCCATCTGACCAGTTGATTATTCGCTGGTCTGATCTGTTGTTATCAAAACGTGCCTGAACACGTTTGAAATTGGTAGTGAAAATGATAATGCTTTGTCTGAATTTTTGCAGACGTTATTATACAATCGCGCCAGACATCACGCATTTTAATCAGCGGAAAGCGACCTATTTTGTAAGAATATCGACATTTTCTCATGCATTTTTAATGAGAGGCGAATGCTTTGTCTGAATTTTTGCAGACGATATTATACAATCGCGCCAGATATCATGCATTTTAATCAGCGAAAAGCGACCTATTTTGTAAGAATATCGACATTTTCTCATGCATTTTTAATGAGAGGCGAATGCTTTGTCTGAATTTTTGCAGACGATATTATACAATCGCGCCAGACATCACGTGGAAGAGTGTCGACATTTCTCAAACATCAAATCATTTTGATATCCGACTCTGTCAGGAGAGTATCGAAAGGTCTCATGAATTATAAAAAAAAAACAGCTAGTTGAATTTGTGAGAGAGGGAATGATCAAACTAACAGGGAATTTTATATTATGCCACCGCTATTTGGGGGATCGTAGTAAGTAGAAGCGAGGACCTAAAAGCTGAGTTCCTAAATAGCTAGTGTGCAGGACTTGGGATGGGTCGTGGCTTCGATCCCTGGCTAGGTCGAGGATTGAAAATAGTCATTGTGACAGCATTTATTTCTCTACCACAGCTGACCATAATAATGGTTATGTGAGACAGCAGTCAGTGACTTGGAAAGAAAATGATGCCCTGGTAAAAGATACTGCTGGAAAGCATGGATAGGTGCAATTACCGCAGCGACATAAGTGCAACAAAAATGTTGAAAACGGCGTTAAACACCATACGATTTTATTCATTAAAGTGAAAGTAGATAAAAAAGGAGAGAGCTAGGAAAACTCTTAACTCCGTCCTAATTCTTAACCCCGTCCTAATTCTTAACTCCGTCCTAATTCTTAACCCCGTCCTAATTCTTAAATCCATCCTATTTCTTAACCCCATCCTAATTCTTAACCCCTAAAAATCACGTGTTTTAACCATAATGCGCGTTTTAACCACAAACCCTAAAAATCACTTTTTCCCTGTCTCGCTTTGGCTTCGACAAAGTGGCCGGGGGCTGGCTTCGCATGTCTCATATTTTTAGTCCATATAGCTATATGAGCAAAATCCGATCTAGGTCTTTATCTTAGTGTGCCCCCAAAAATATAACTTGTTATAAATAAAGTTATATTTTTTTACCAGACGAGGCTGGTCGAGTCTACAAGTCTAACTCTATCAAAATAGATATGTAAGAGTGACGTGCAGTAGGGCTGTTTGATCTTGAAATAAAGTTTATGATGTCACATTGTTTAATTTCGAGTGGTTTAGGAAAAACTACACAGCTACAAGTTTCATCTTTCTTTTTAATAATAGAGTAATCAACCTGCTCTATTCCGTTTACCACAATATTAACTTTTACCTCTTCTGGTACATTAGGGTCATCTTTAACAACCGTTAAACTACCTCTTATAATTCTACCTGGAGCACTCATACAATAACCACCCAAACCATGCTCTTTGCCTGAAGCACCATTACCAAATGAAAACTCATAATTACCGTTTCCAATTGGTCCATTTTCTTCAGCCCACACGGTTATAATAGGGAGGGAGATTCTTTTATCCACGTAGGATTTTGTCGCTAAATCTCTCTCTTCTACCGGGACCGCAGCGTTTTTAAAAGAAAAACCTTGAAGATCTATGTCAGTCACCACCATGAAACTTCCATCTGGGTTTTTTATAATAGCTCCACCGTTATCGACATAATTTTTATTGACAGCAGAGTCACGGGATACAGGATTTGGTAACCTAGTAATCGAGTTACCATTCATATTTATTTCACCATCCATTGAATAGAATCCGTCTCGTATTTTTGTTAAAGCTTTTTCACCCCTGGTAGCCGCCTCAACGGTGGTATCTACTTAAAACTTATTAGAGGCTTGATCGTGTCTCGTAGGGATTCCGAGATTGTTAATTACTCGTCCTCCCATTGAGATTGCATCTTCTGCCTCATACCACCTTCCGTCTTTATAAACGAAGGCCCGATCGATATTATCCACATATTTTTTAGTAGCAGCTTCATCCGGTTCTGTTGGTTCTTTAACATTTCTTATCGGATTAAAACCCATATTTAAATATCCAGTAACGTGGAATCCACCGTTTTCATCCAACAACCCTGAGTTGGCGTCAACATAAGCCTTAGTTGCAACATCATGAGAATTTACTGGATTACTAACCCTCGTTAATGTATTACCATTCATGTTTATAGAACCAGTAACAACAGTTGTTCCATCTTTGCGTAAAAAATTATTATTCACGTAAGCGAGTGACACACCATCACTGATTGTACCATCATCTTCCATTCTTCCAAATTTGTTAACGGGCATTTTATAATATTACTAAAAAAGTTTATTTAAAACATTTTGAAACTTTTCCCCTGCGGATAACTCTTTTAGAATGTACAAACATAAATGACCGCAAAATACTTGTCCCGCTCGTTGTAATTGATCAGTATTATACTGTATCGGGCTTTTTAAATACTCTCGAATTTCAATGGGTGGTTGTATACCATAACTGTCAAAATAAATTTTAGTTTTACCATTTTTATACCAAGCAACCCAATGTGTACCAGGTCCACCACTTTTATCGAAGTTTACTATACCACATTCTTTTTTAGTCGGTTTTCTCGGTTATGTATCTAGTAAAAAAACTCCTCTAAAATAAGGAATCTTTAATCTTTTAGCCGCATCTTCTAATTCGAAATTGTTCAACGGTTTATTCGGTAAAATTACGTTTTCGATCGAAATGTTTTCCATTTTTTAATAGTTCAAATATTTGTAATGTCTTTATTGTCAACCCACGAATTAAATTCATCAGGATAACCTTTCCACTTTACTAGAGATTTCTTTTTTCCTTTTTTAATAACCTTTTCTATCCTATACAACTCTTGACTGGTTTTCTGCAATTCGGGCTCATAAAAGGTACCTTGTATTTCTTCTCCATTAAGATCCTTAATTTTATATGTTGCTGGTAATGTATGTTTTACTTCAGAAACTGTAAAAATCTCCTCAGTCCATCTTGTTGTATAACCTTTCTCAAAAGTCTTTTTCTTTTTACTTATCCTTACTTTGTCTCCAACGGAAAACTTAGGATTTATATCTTTTATTTCGAGATGATCGGGGTAAAGATTTCTCCAAACTCTCGTTTCATTTTCTTTTTTACTAGCGTCTACCGGAGTCATCTTAATAGATGAATGCCTCGTGTTATTATATTTTTTAACGAGATCCGGTAGCACATTGATGTAAACGTTTGTGGAGTTAGCGGAAAAATACTTCCACATTTTTTCTTTCATCGTTCTAATCCATCTCTCAACAACGCTAGATTTTTCCTCATTTTCGGTAGAATATAATTCAACTAAGTCTGTTACATCTTTGTTATAAAACTCTTTACCCTTATCCACCCACATTTTTTCGGGGGATCTCTCCTTAAAAATACTCTTCAATGCTATAGCGACAGATTTCCCCGTTTTGTCTTTTAATGGTATCAACCATCCGTATTTAGAAAAGATGTCAATGACAGCGAGAAGGTATTTAAAACCATGATTAAACTTAGAAAACGCCTGCATGTCTACTAAATCAGCAGCCCATATCTTATCTATACCGTTTACTATAACTCTCCTTTTCTTAAATTTTCTTTTTATGGGTTTATGTAATTCTTCCGCTAAAATTTCGAAGTTTTTTTCACCCCCATTCCGAATTTTACCTTCGTTCCAATGAGTTTACTTACCAAACCTCTTTCCATTTTTTCTCTAATACTAGGATTGTAAATCCCCTCCAACTCCGTTAACATATTATTATCACACACCGCGTTTCTTGTAGCAGTGTCATTGTGTTGAAGATAGCAAACATCATGATTATAAGCGGCTTTATCAACGCGGTTTATTGGTTTACTCCATTCCTTCGGTGTTAAATCTGGATTGAGTCTTTTATCTAGTTTGGTACCTGGCCCTGTAAAGTTGTGTCCTGGTAGATGCATTTCAACGGGTAAATTATTTATAAATTTGTTTAAGATGCTACTCCCGGTGTTTTTTTTTTTTATAAACTGAGTTTTAGTTATTCCACAAACCACACATTTCCCCTGCATCATATTTCTTCCATTTTTAGAAACAGAATATTTTATATCATTCGTATCTGTATGTTTTTTACATTTAACGCAATACATTTTATATTTAAAAAATAAAATATTTAAATAAAATGGATATTATAAACTTATCATGGAATGAAGTAGTATCGAGGAGATTTAATCACTCCCTTTTACCGAGAAGTATCAGAGGTTTAATTATAGGCAAATCAGGATGCGGTAAAACTACTTTATTGTTAAACCTTTTACTTAGACCGGGTTGGCTAGACTACAACGATTTGAGTGTTTTCGGAAAAAGCCTTTTTCAACCGGAATACCAAATACTAAAAAAGGCATTTGAAGAAAAACTACCAAAAGAATGTATCTTAAGGTTGTTTAACATGCGTGATGAGATACAAGAACTAAACATTGTACCAACAGCTTTAGTTGAAGAATGGATTAAAACGATTAAAAACAAATCAGATATAGATTGTAGCTTCTTCGAAAATGCTAGTGAAGTACCTGATCCGAGAGAGTTAAACTCCGAAAATAAAAATTTAATGATTTTTGACGATTTACTTTTAGAAAGGCAAAATAAATGTGAGTGTTACTACATTCGAGGAAGGCATAGTAATGTTGACTGCTTTTACCTATCACAGAATTATTTTAGACTACCGAGACAAACTATTAGAGAAAACGCTAATTTTATTTGCCTTTTCCCGCAGGACTTAAAAAACATTAACCATATTTATAACGATCATGTAGGTGAAGATATGCCTAAGGACGAGTTTAGAAAATTTTGTCAAAAGGCATGGGAAAAACCACACGGTTTTGCTATCATTGACTTAACCAGTAAAAAGCATGATGGGAAGTATAGAAACGGTTTTGACAATTTTTATATACCAAAGTCAGTATAAAAAAATATTTTCGCTTTTTTAAAAATGGAAGATCTTTTAGAACAAATTGTAAAAAATACGAGCAACAAAACATCATTTCAAATTATAGTAAGCGACAACAAAACACGTTTTAGAACGAGGTTTAATCCCCCAATTCAACTGGAAAAGGATAAAGTATATGAAATAGCTTTGGTAAACCTCGAAACTTACTACTCTTTTCCAAACATTGATGAAACAAACAACATATTCGTTTATTCTCCGGACAATGGTAATTCATGGGTTAAAATAAGAATACCTGAAGAAAGTTATGACCTTGTTGGCATTAATGACACCATTCACCAAGAAATGAGAAAAAAGGGTCATTATGATAGAGTTAATGAAGAGTATCCTATTAACATTTCTGCAAACACTAATACTCTAAAGTCTATTATTACATTAGAAGATGGTTATCAAGTAGATTTTAATCAAGCGAGCTCCATTGCCAAAGTATTAGGATTTACTCGCGCTAAATATACGCGAGGTTTTCACGAGTCAGAGAATGTAGTGAACATTCTTAGCATAAATAGTTTGCTCGTTAACATAGATATTATTTCAGGAAGTTATGTTAATGGTTCAACAAAAAACACTATTTACTCTTTTTTCCCAGATGTTGCACCCGGATATAAGATAATTGAGTCACCAGTTAATTTAGTATACCTACCAATAACATTAGATGAAATACATAACCTAGAGGTAAATATTACGGATCAAGATGGTAATTTACTAAATCTTAGAGGTGAAAATTTAACGATTAGGTTTCATATTAGAGAAGCGAGATAAATAAAAAAATAGTTATATATAAAATGACGAGTTACACTAATGTTAAAGTAAATATATCGGAAGGGCAAAAGGAAAAGCTTCAACACGCTGTTAAAGCTAGTTGTCCAGTAAGTATTCGTTTAGGTCATGAAGATTTACGTGGTAATGATGTTTTAGCAATTACCGATTCGCAAGCTAAGAAAATAGCTAAAGCCTATGAGGATGGTAAGGGTATAACTATTAGAATGTCTGCGAGACAACTTAAACATAACACGAAAATAGAGGGAGGTTTTCTCGGAATGTTAGCTGGGTTACCTGCTAGAGCTTTGCCAATGCTAGCAAAAACTGTTTTACCTGCTTTAGGTGTTGGTGCTCTTTCTGGATTAGCTCAAACAGGTGTGCAAAAAGCGATGGGATCGGGTCTTTACCTTAAAAAAGGAGGATGTATGTGTCAGGTGGAAACTGATGGATCTGGATTATACTTAAAACCATACAAAGGTAAAGGATTAGCTTCCGTTGGTGATGGTTTGTATTTAAAGCAAGGAGGAAAAATGTATGATGGAAGAGGACTTTTACTCGGACCTAATAGTCCATTCGCTAATATACCTATCCTAGGAGCTATACTATAAATATTATTTATAACAAATAAAAATGGATATACATAAATTTGGTATAAAACCTAATATTACTACTCAACATAAAACTATATTTTGGAAACCTCATTTACGTGGAGTAAGATATCCTCCCTTAAAACATGATCCTCTAAAATGGAAAATATACTCGCAAGTAACTATCAAGATTCCTCCTCGTGATGGTATGAGACTTTCGCTAGGATTTGGTTATATATCTACACGAGGAGTTGTAGTGATATCTGTTAGTAATAAATGGAAAGATAGTTTAACCATTCTTAATGGAGCACATCTTGATAATGAGGCTGATGATATCTTAGTCTACATTTATAATTTCTCACAAAAACCGATCGAAATACCCGAGGGAGAGTTATTCTGTTATCTAAAATATTTACAATCTTGAGATAAAAAAAATTATTATTTTAATAAAATGGCAGATACAGATCAAGAACATCCCTCTAAAAAAATATATCCTCCAAAGAACGAAGTATCCCAAACGCCCCACCTATAGAAATGCACGCAATGGGTGATGACAAAGGTCATTCCTATCGTTTACAAAAAATATCTGAAGTACAACAGTTTCTTGAGAAGGAGATTCGAGAAAGAGAAGCTCTAGCCAAAAAGTATTTTCGTGCCTCTAGAATAGTAGACAACGTTGATACCGTCCTGGTAACTGTAACAATGGCTGCCGGTGCTGGTGGTATAGGTTTGCTTTCTACCATTGTAGCTATTCCAGCTGTAGTAGCATTAGAAGCAACAGCTTTGGGAACCGGTCTTCTTTCATTGGTAGGTAAGTATGTTGTTAGAAATAGTAGAAGCAAAGGAGAAAAACATCAAAAGATTAGAATGTTAGCTGATGCTAAGTTAGACACTGTTTCAACACATATATCCAAAGCTTTAACTGACAATTATATCTCTGATGATGAATTCAAACTAATCATGGAAGAATTAGATAAATATAAAAGCATGAAGGAAGAGATACGTACCAAGATCAAGAAGAAGATTTCCTCAGAAAACGAAGAAAGCTTAATCGAGAGAGGGAGGCAAGAAGCGCGTGAGTCCTTTCGGAGGCTTGTTGAAAAGAATAATCCGTCCACGATGTAATCTTCCTGAGATTCGGTGTAAGTGTATTTGTGAAATAGGTGATACCTCAGACATGTAATATATAAGAGAATATATAACACTCTTATATATTATCCCAAAAACTACGTTAAAAACTACGTTAAAAAACTATTTTACTAATTAAAAAGATGTCTTTTCTAAAAATCGTTGATCCCACAAAAAGGGACTTAATCGTAAAAGAGTATCTCGAAACGAGAAAGAATATTCGGGATAATCTACTAGCAGAGAGAACGGGTGAACAGCAACTTCAAACCGATCTTTCAAAGTTTTTTAAACCTATAACGGAAACGCAAAAAGCTGCAGCGAGGGAGATTACTGAGGAACTTAGACCAATTAAAGAAGGTATCGAAAGCTTACCACAGGCTATTACTTTCCCGGACTCATCTATAAAGGCTATTGAACAATCATTAGAAAAACAAGGAAAAGATCTCGGAGAAATAGCAAAAAGTTATTTAATGAGACTTGGCGACCCGAAAATAACAGATACAAAATTTGGAGTAAGGTATGATGAAAGTAGTAATAAATTATATATTGGCAGCAAAATGGTAATGTTTGATGAAAATGATATTATAATTGGTAAAGATGTATATGAGGGTACCCCTGGTCTATGGGAGTTAATCGTGTCTAATAACCCGGATGGTAGTATTTATGATGCTGAGGATTATGATAATTACGGGAAGATAATGATAAGAACAAATGCTCTTCATCGGAATTACGATTCAAGCATAAACCGACCTAGTTCTAGCAGTAGTTTAAAATGGACTAGTCTACTATCTCCTATTTGGAAAAATAAGAAGAAGTATATGACAGGAAAGGGTATCATTATCCCATCTGACCCTAACGCATTACTAGAAAGACTAGACCTGTTATTGGCAAGTAAAAAAGCAGGTAACACAGGTGTAAGAAATGAGTTAGTGAGCATTTGTGACGAATTAAAAAGACAAGGTGTTTTAAACTCAGACTCTTATAAAAATTTAATGTCTATACTATAAAAAGATGATCATAACTAAAAAACATGGATTTAAAAAAAGGTATTCATACGGTGGTTCTGGAATCTTTGATAGTGTTGCTAACTTTTTAGCGAGGCTTTTTACTAGTAGCGCGGTTAAACAAATTGCGTCTTCTGCCGTTGATGTAGGAAAGAGTGTAGCTAAGGAAGGTGCAAAGAAAGCTTTAGAGGTTGGAAAAAGCGCGGCTGTAGAAGCAGGGAAGAAATTAGTTACGAAAGCGTTATCCCCAACGAAGCGGGGCGAGTTGACACCAAAATCGAAGCAAATTTTACAAAAATATGGTGCACCTCATATCCCTAACGAGCGAGTGAAAACGCAAAACATTAGTACATTAATAGATGGGAGTGCCATTGCTATTCAAGACTTAATTAAAAGATTAAACAACGGAGCGGGCATTAAAACGGTATGAAAATAAAATTAAATTTAATTTAAGAAATTATATTCATTATATAAAAAGAGAATGTTAAAATTTGATCGTGTAGATTATAAAAAATACAATACTAGTTGTATTACTATAGTAGGCGCATCTTTACCCCTAAAAGATTGTGAAATCCTCGAAATTAATAAAACGAAATATGGTTATAAAAAAGCTGTTGTGAAGTTATCTCCTGAAAAAGTAATCAAGATGAAAGAGATTGAGGAAAAGGTGAATGAACGTTTACAAAAGTGGGGAATACCCCAAATAACGATTGTATACGGTAATAGAGTTTATCCTAAAACTAAACTGGAAACCGCGAAAAACCTCAAACTTGAAGGTGTGTTTGTTAATAATGAAAATAAGTCTTTCCCCCAGCTTTGGTTATCCCAATTATAATTTTTATTTTATTTAAAATTATAATTGCTATTATAAAATGGACATTTTAAGAATTACTGAACCAATTTTAAAAGATGATAGTATTGATGAGTATGAACACCATGAGTATGAACCAATCACAGGTACACAGCTCAACAACTCAGGAGGAGATATTAGAATTAACATCGAGACTCAAGATATTTTTACTCATCCTAGTGAGAGTTATTTACTTATCGAAGGCAATTTAGTTTCACAAGCTGGTAATTACGCTATTGATTCTTATGTTTCTTTAACAAACAACGGTCTCATGTATCTTTTTAAAAATATTAAGTATCAACTTTCGGGCATGGAGATTGAATCCCTATTGAATCCTGGTCATGCTACTACGATGATTGGTTTGTTAAAATATCCGGATGATTTTTCTAAATCACAAGGGTTAAATCAATGTTGGTATAAGGACTCCAGCGTCGCTGCTGATGGTGATCCTAATAATGCTGCTACCTATAACTTGGGTTTCGCCGTAAGAAGAAATTATATTATTAATAATCCTAATCCAAGAGGTACCTTTAGCTTCAGAGTTCCATTAAAACATATATTCGGTTTTTGCGACGATTACGATAAGATATTGTACGGGATGAAGCAAACTCTCACGTTAACGAGAGGTGGTAATAATGATGCAATTTTTTGGGCTAATGGTTTGAATCCTGGTAGAATTAATTTAACTAAAGTATCTTGGTTTATGCCGCATGTGATACCCGCAGATGGAGAGAAGATGGAACTTTATAAAATTATCGAGAAAAAAGAAAAAATACGGGTCGGATATAGAATGAGGCAGTGCGACTCTATCGCGGTTCCTCAAGCACTCTCATTTAGCTGGAGACTCGGAGTTAAATCATCTCCTGAGGTGCCACGTTTTATTATTGTTGGCTTTCAGACTGATAAAAGTAATAATCAAGAACAAAATGCAGCCATATTTGATCATAGAAACGTTAAAAATATTTATGTTACGCTAAATTCTACTAGATATCCCGCTGTTGACTATAATCTTGATTTTACTATGAACCGATTTAGTAGAGTGTATGGTGACGCTGCTCTATTTAGATCTAAGTTTTATAACATGAATGAAATGGTGTCAAACCCTAACATTACTCCTCCAGATTATAAAACCCTTTATCCTTTGTTTGTGTTTGACGTTTCCAAACAGAGTGAGAGATTAAAATACTCAGTCACCGATATCCAAATCAAAGCATTTTTTACTGTAAATGTGCCTGCGAACACAGAGGCATATGCTGTTATTATTAGTGATAGGCTAATTAACTTCCAGTCTGATGGAAATAAAATGAGCGTAGTGTATTAAGTTAAGTAATTATTTTCTATATATAAAAAAATGATAAAGATTAACGATTTAAGAAAAATTCTTAAAGAAAATAACATAAATTTTTACGGATACTGGGATAAAAAACGGTTAGTTGAATTGGCGAAAGAACATAAGTTGTTACCAGAGGAGCCACCTAAAAAAGAAAAAAGTAAAGACCCTAAGTTTGATAGATTAAAGACTATTAAGCATAATCCTAAGAAAGTTACTTTAGAGGATGTTGAAACCGGTGAAATAAAAACCTTTCCATCGATTTATAAAGCGGGTAAGTTTATAGATCGAAGTCCGCAAACGATTGAGCATTGGAATGGGAGAACTTGGAATAATAAATATAAGATTAACATTATGTAATTTTATTATGATTACGAATTCATAATAAAATTAATTTTAATTTAAGTAATTTTTTTTTTTTATAAAAATGGAAGATGTTAATTATGATATATATACTGTAAGCGGTTTAAAAAATTTGGCAAGGTCTAGAGGAATCCGAGGATTTTCTAGGCTTAGAAGAGCCGAATTAATTGATCGTCTAAGTAGTTCTCCACCTCCTGGACTTGCTATTCAATTCCAGGGATTCACAGTAAAAGACTTAAAACGAGAAGCTAAGGCTATAGGAATCAGGGGATACTCTAGACTCAGAAGAGCCGGATTAATTAACCGCATACTTAACCGCTCCATTAATCGTGAAGCACCGATATTAGACTATAGTATCGATAATGGAGGAGCACCGATATTACAACCAACACCTTACACCCCACCAGCACCAACACCAACTCAGCCTAAAGACTCAATTGACGAGTTGATGAATTATTTAGATAACGTTGAAGAAATTCCGAGAAATATATCACCTAGGATAAAAGCTTTAAAAGAAAAAATAGATAAGATATATAAAGATAAAGAAGAAATAAGTATTACAGAAAGATCATCAGCACTAAGAGGGTTTACGAAAGAATATCTTATAAAACTTATAAGTTATTATATACCAAAGGATTTCCTTGATTTAGCGAAAGATAAAGTAACCCGTGTTATGAGAAATAATCGGCAAACAAAAGTTAAACTCATTATGAATTGTACGATGAAACACTCTATTACCGATGAATATCAAGAGATGAATTTTCATTCTGGTTATCCAATCGCTAATTTAGATGGGGATGACGTGGACGAAATATATGATGAAATGGCGGATGAAATATTACGTGCTATAGCAGCGAAGGAAATGGAAAAAGATTATTGGAGAGTCGTTTACGTAATCGATTTAAGATTATACACAGTAGCGTATAATCCATTAAGAGGTAATTCTTGGTTTCCAACTCCTCCTAAGATATCGAATACAAAAAGTGTTATTAACCCGAAGAACACAGATGATGATATGTGTTTTGCGTATTGTATTCTTATAGCTTTAAACCCAACAATTGAACATCCTGAAAGAACTGAAAGACTAAAGCCATTATTAAACACTATTAATATGGAAGGGATCGATTACCCCGTTTCCCTTCAGGATAGAATTAAATTTGAAACCCAAAACCCATCAATATCGGTATCAATTTATGGATATAATAATTTCACCGGCGTTTACCCGCTTAGTATAAGTAAGGAAGTTTATAAAAGAGACCATCATGTTAATCTTTTACTTCTCGAGAAGGATGGTACCCCTGACGAAGCAGAGCGAGTCAAAAAACATTATTGTTTAATTAAAGACATGAGTAAATTGTTATCTAAACAAATATCTAATCATAACGGTAAAACTTATATTTGTGAAAGATGTTTAAATCATTTTCAAAAAGAAGAAACTTTAAAGAAACATTTAGAGTATTGCAGTGAAAAAGATGCTTGTAGAATAGACTTGCCTAAAAAGGGAACCAAAATATCTTTTCAGAATTTTTATAAACAGCAAAGACATCCTTTCGCGATTTATGCGGATATGGAGTCTACATTAGAAAAGAAAAACGAAAATAAAGGTTACCCTCTATCGAAGGTAGAGAAGACTACAAGGGTAATTAATGCGCATAACATTTCGGGATATTGTTTTTACGTTAAATCGCTTTACGAAAATGTTTACCCTTCCAAGGTTTTCCAATATTCCGGTGAAAATGCGGCTAAGAAATTCGTAAAGGATTTAGAAAATGTTATAAGAGAAATAGATAGGATACCAACGAGGGAAATGATTTTTAAAGTTTATGATAAAAGAGAGTTTAATAAAGCGGTAAACTGTTGGATATGTGGAGAGGCATTTACGAAAGAAGATAAAAAAGTAAGAGACCATTGTCATTTTACTGGAAAGTTTAGAGGAGCCGCGCACAATGCATGTAATTTAAAATATAGAAGACCTACTTTTACACCCGTATTCTTTCATAATTTTAGTAAGTATGATGTCCATTTATTTATAAAAGATTTAATGAATACCCCTGGTGAGATGAATTGTATACCTACAAACAAGGAAACATATATAAGCGTGTCTAAAAATGTACCGATAGAATACGTTGTTAAAGGGACGAAGAAAATTAAAACGCATGAGATTAGATTCCTCGACAGTTTAAAATTTCTAAGTGATAGTTTAGACAAATTAGCTAGCAATCTAACTAAGGAAGAAAAGACTAATCTCGCAAAATATTTCGAGGAGGAAAAGTTCGAATTGGTCTCACAAAAGGGTATATTCCCATATGAATGGTTTGATAACCTTAGTAAATTAGAGGAAATGAAGTTACCTGAGCGAAGAGCATTTTACTCGAAGCTTAGATGCAGTGGAATTAGTAAGGAGGATTATCAACACGCTAAAAATGTATGGAAAACATTCGACATGAAAACTTTTAAAGATTATCATGACTTATATAATAAGACTGACGTTTTATTGTTAGCAGATGTCTTCGAGAATTTCAGGAATGTTTGCTTCGATAATTATGGGTTAGACCCATCTTGGTTTTATACAGCGCCAGGATTAGCTTGGGAGGCGATGTTAAAAACTACTAAGGTAAAATTAGAATTATTATCAGACCCTGATATGATTTTATTTATCGAAAACGGAATAAGAGGGGGTATCTCAACCATTTTTAAACGATATGCGAAAGCGAATAATAAATATATGGGTGAGAAATATAACCCGAGTGAGCCATCTAAATTTATTACTTATTTAGACGCGAATAATCTCTATGGTTGGGCAATGTCTCAAAAACTTCCTGCTGGTAATTTTAAATGGATGGATGATTTAGAAAATTGGAGGGATCAGCCATGTATATTATAAGTTGATTTAGAATATCCTAAGGGATTACACGACTGGCACAATGATTTCCCCTTAGCTCCTGAAAGATTAAAGGTTGGTAAGGTTGAGAAACTTATACCCAATTTATACGATAAAAATAAATATATACTACATCGAGAAAATTTAAAGTTATATTTAAGTTTAGGTCTAAGAATTAAAAAGATCCATAGAGGGTTAACCTTTGATGAGAGTGAATGGTTAAAACCTTATATCGATAAAAATACTAACCTAAGAGCGAAAGGTAAAACCAAGTTCGAAAAGGATTTCTTTAAACTTATGAATAATTCCGTATTTGGTAAGACTATGGAAAATATTAGGAACAGAGTAGATATAAAATTGGTTAGTACCAGGGAAAAAGTGGAAAAATTAGCCGCTAAACCAAATTATTATGATATAAGTATCCTCGATGAAAATTTATGTATAATTCAAATGAAAAAAATCGCGTTTATATTTTAATAAACCTATTTATGTAGGAATGTGTATTTTAGATTTAAGTAAGACATTAATGTATAACTTCCATTATAATTATATTAAAGATAAATATGATGAAAAAGTTGAACTTCTTTTCACTGATACAGATAGCTTAATGTATGAAATAGAAACGGAAGATTTTTATAAAGATATTAGTGATGATGTTAAAGATTGGTTTGATACGAGCGAATATCCACCTGATCATCCTTCAGGTATTCCCACAGGATTAAATAAGAAAGTTGTAGGCATGTTTAAAGATGAGACAAGTGGTAAGATTATTGAGGAGTTTGTAGGCCTTAGGTCTAAACTATACTCTTATAAAATGTGTGAGGAGGAAATTAAGAAATGTAAAGGAATTAAAAAGGGTGTAGTAGAAGCATTTATGAAACATGATCATTATAAAGAGTGTTTGTTTAAAAAGAAGACACAATTAAGGAAAATGGTAGTTATTAGGAGTCATAAGCATGAGTTGTATACTGAAGAGGTTAATAAAATCGCATTAAGCGGAGATGATGATAAACGTTATATCCTAGAGAATAATATCGATACCTTAGCATGGGGGCACACTAAGATAAAGACCTAGATCGGATTTTGCTCATATAGCTATATGGACTAAAAATATGAGACATGCGAAGCCAGCCCCCGGCCACTTTGTCGAAGCCAAAGCGAGACAGGGAAAAAGTGATTTTTAGGGTTTGTGGTTAAAACGCGCATTATGGTTAAAACACGTGATTTTTAGGGGTTAAGAATTAGGATGGGGTTAAGAAATAGGATGGATTTAAGAATTAGGACGGAGTTAAGAATTAGGACGGGGTTAAGAATTAGGACGGAGTTAAGAATTAGGACGGGGTTAAGAATTAGGACGGAGTTAAGAGTTTTCCTAGCTCTCTCCTTTTTTATCTACTAGTGAATACAAAAACTAGACTTTGAATGGTAAGGGGGGTAAAAGCGTTTACAGACAAAAGCATTTTTAGTAGAGCAACCTCTTTGAGAGAAAGGTCTCATGCATTTTTAATGGCGAATGCTTTGTCTGAATTTTTGCAGACGGTTCTATACAATCGGGCGCCGGTCTGATCGGTCAAAACGCGCCTAAACACGCTAGGAATTGTCATCTAGCCTCGGCAGGTGGGAGGCAACGAAAGCCAGACAAAGTTATACAAGATTACGTCATACTGCCACAGGCAGTCTGACCTCCAACAGACAAAGGCCTCTAACAATAGTCTGAACTGTCAAAGAAAAAGGCCTGGCCTTTATAGTGCCGCAGGCAATTTGACCGGCATAGTGCCATAAATACTACTGCAGGGGTTCCCAAAAACATTTAACAGTTGGGTGGCTGCCGATGATGTCAAAGACGTTTCAGCTACCGGGCACTAAGTATCATGGAAAGATATGTGTACATAAAAAACGATGAAAGTAACAATTACTTTTCGGACAATCAAGTGTACCAATTTAAAGTACACCTAAGTGTGCCGTTGGCGTTGAATGGTAATTGGAAAGTTGCTCTCGCTGAGTTTTATGCTGAAGATACTTCGAAATCTAAAATAAAAAGTACGGATTCACTTTACATCTACACAGACCATTGCAAGGGAAGTATTGTACACGGTGTCGAGCTGCCGCTTCTCAGACGACTACCCATAAACGGAATCGGCGTATGGAATTATACACTAGACACACTTTATTATTTACCCGTAAAACGGAAAGAACTGAGAGAATTTGAAATCTATATAAAGTCCGGAGACGGTACCTTTGCTTCATTTTTGAAAGAGCCAGTTCATTTAATGCTTCATCTGAGGCAATATCCGTTTTTATAAAAAAAAAAAAAAATGAAACTATACGTTCCAAATCCACAAAAGTGGGTCGATTTTTTCGATCGTGTGAGCAGTGGAAAAAGAAGTTTAAATCAATCAGGTGGAGGAAGGCGATCGTCAATTATTCCTGTTGATGAATCAGATGCCGTTGCTGGTAAGATGTATCCTATAAAAGCGGTTTTGCCTGCAGAACAAACAACTGCGCAGGCTAAGTTGGAATTAGAGAGAGACGATATAAATTCATCAAGTATTGTAAATATGATTCATTCTTCAACCGGACAGACAAGGCTTGGAACGAAGCGCAAGAGAAGCAGAAAATTAGTGTAAAAAAGAATCAAACGTTTACGTGGAAGTAGTAAGAAAAAAAGTCATACAAAAAAGAAAACATCAAGAAAATGACGTAAGAGGTTTGTGAAAAATCGAAAAAGGGATGTATTTGAAATTAAATAAGAATGTCTGTGTTTAATGAAGAGAAGTTTAAAGAAGGACTCGTTTCGGAGCTAGCTATTTTTGATTTGCCAAGCACTGAGAACAGATATTTATTATGACGAAATTCGACCATTGTCGCAAGTATCAGCTGACAGTCCATTCGAATTTAAGATTAGCGGGCAAAATTCGACGGATTATTTAGACTTAAAAAACTCTCAGATTTATGTGCGACTGAAAGTTGAAAAGGCAGATGGGAGTCCTTTGACGAAATCAGAAAAAGTGGGACCCGCTAATTTGTTTCTGCAAATGCTGTTTTCAACGACAGAAGTTACCTTGCAAAACAAGGCCACCATTACCTGCAATTATAATCCGTACAGGGCTTACGTTCCGACATTACTGAAATACGGCTCAGACGCAGCAGTAAGTCAGTTAACTACACAGCTTTTCGAGAGAGATGATAGTGACAGTCCAGGTGTCACTGATCCAAATGGGAGTAATAATGGCCTCTTTAAAAGGTCACTGCTGATCGGTTAATCCAAAGCTATTGATTTGCAAGGGCCAATCTTTCACGACCTGTTTACCATGTCGAGATATCTTATCAATCAGGTAGATGTAAAAGTGAAACTTTACCGAAGTTCTAGCAACTTTTGTTTATTAACTGGAGATAGCAGCGATTATCGTGTGGTAATCGAAGATATCTACATTATCGTGAAAAAAGTACGAGTAAATCCTGCCGTCATTTATGGGCTTTCTATAGTGATGTTAAAGGGCATTTTGACTTTCTCGACACCTATGGTCGAACGCCGGACAAAAATAACCCTTTCTTTCGCCAGTGGTTAGACAAAAATGCAAAGACTGTGCAGATAAATCATTCTCAAATTCAGGGAGATACATCAAAATTGTGCGGTCTGTATTGTATTATGTTTCTTCATCAAAGACTTGCAGGATATTCATATCAGGACTTCATGCGAGTTTTTGATGACTTGGCTTTAGATTCAAATGATAGATTTGTTGCTGATATAATGCAAAACGAGTGTGTTGGAAAGGACGTTTATCACAATCAGATGTGCACTTCTTGGATGAAATGCTTGTAAATTATGGATATATATTTAAGCAATAAAAATGTAAAAGTAACAAATGTTTTTTTTTTTTTTTTTTAATATCATTTATCACTACATGGAAATATCATTTCTTGTTCACTACATTTATCACTACATTTATCAAACTGATATGCAGATTTTTTATTAATCTAAAAAATTCGAACAAGGAGTAACTCGAACATTTTCTACAGAAAACGCATCTTTTTCATTCGCTTGAAAATTATCCTGGTCAGTCACTGAAGGAACTTCCATAATGATCAATGGAAATGATGATGGAACATCGTCCAACTCTCCGTATTGACTATCGACATTACTAATTTTGTAGTGTCCATAAGCGTAACTTTCGATGGCATTACTGAGATATCGTTTGTCATCAAACATTGAAAGACTCCTTTTTTGTATCTTTTCACAAAATAACTGATGCCTGTGACTTCTAATGGAAGTCATGGATGATATCACGCATTTTTCATTGAATAGAGTGTTCTTGTAAGAGTCATGTGTTAACTCCTTCTTGACAGTAACTCTAGCGATCCCTTTGGCTCGTTTCTGTTCTTTCCCGTCACACAAAAAGCTATACAGTTTGGACCTCAGTCCCACAAATTCATATATAGGTTTCCCATTTGTTTCGTCTTTCATTTTTCCCAGCGTTTTTTGTTACAATCACTGTGAAGGAAATGATCTGTTGGATAATCAGAAGTATCAAAGTACTCCAGGGCAGTTTTCATGTCTTTGTAGAGATCGGGAGTCTCAACCGAATACAGCAGACTATCCGTATCTGTCCTCAGCAAACGTGCTGAGGCATGATATTTTCTTTTAATGTAGTTGTACCAAAAGTCATACATCAGACACTTGCTAATATCTGAAAGAACATGTACAGATTTATGATTTTCTAAAACATTATTTCAGTCAAATCACGACGCCAGCTTACGTATTCATGTGTGACCTAAAGTTAGCCATACTAGGCAAGGACTCTGACCGGGTTCAAGCTTTATGGAAGGCACTTTTTTCCCGTGAAAGTGTCCTTCGGCAAGATACTTCAAAGCTAAAACATAGAACTGGTGAAACCTAAGAAATAAATGAATATGTGAGCTGTCATCGTGATTTTATGAATATGTGAGCTGTCTTCGTGAATTGACTGAAATGATGTTGAAAGCGACGTAAAACACTATTCAATCAATAAATCAACAGCTCCGAAGTGGCTTGCTTAAGAATACTTACACCATCAAACCTTTCGTAAATTGAATTGAAAAGTACAAGAATTTAAAACAAGGTTTGGCTTTTTCGAGAAACACAATATTGTAGGGAATACCTAATATGGACATGCCGCAGTAAATAGGTTTGACTAAATCGACTCTTGTCTTATAGAGTTCCACTGCGACTAGGTCTTCATTAAATATTGTGGTGGTTTTGTACATTGGTTTTGAAGTGACTTTTTTAAGTCTGGTCTCTGTGTGGATCAATTCGATATTCCTATGGTGCCGAACGTTTTCCATGGTCTGAAAACATATAACGAATTAAGTGAATGTTTAATTATTACTTAACGATTGGTTATTGAAACATATAGTTATGCTTTATTTTTATAGTTCATTGAAACAAACAAACAATCGATAAAATAAGAGAAAGGCCTACCTTTCCGAAAAATTAAACATTTAGGAGTTTGAACAAATTCCGCTGGAAGGTGGATTTGGCTTTCTTTCGCATCGAAGTGTTCTTTTCTATGAAGGGTGACATCCACGGCTCTTGTCTGAACTGTAGAATTCTATGAATGGCTTTGAATTCCATACCGAGGCTGAGGTATAATTGCAAGTTGCGATAATGCAAAACATAATGATCCTTATCCTCCAGTGTGGTCAGCAGTTTCTCAACTTTGCTTCGATTTGGTAGAGGGCTGTCCTTTGGCAATTTGTAAAGTTCTCGCAATAGCTGCTGAGCGTAAGGAGAAAGCTCTTCATTCGAGACCATCTTTTTTACAGGCGCTAAAGGCAGACAGTTATGCCTGTCATGTAGTTCTCTACGGTAATGCAAAGAAACCTCTAGAATATAGCCTATATCTCCAGTTCTTGATACGATCATTACATCAAATAATGCAATGTCTTTTTCTTCCATAAAACAAAGTCGCCGACTGGAAGTGGTTGCACCATTGCCCACCCGTAAAGATTATTTGCGTCCAAATATTGTAGGAATGTTGTCGGCTTTGGAGAGTCGAAATCATCTAAATATTCGTTGTTTGCCCTAAAATAACGATGAGATCTGGGACACCCCTCCACGAATTCCGCGCTCTACCATGAGAATTTTGTCTGGTTCGCAGAGAAGACAGCTGAATACCCATCATTTTAAGACAATCAGACCAAGAAAGACCAGGTGATGTATAGAAATGACAGGGGTCCAGCTCATACTGCTTCATGCAAAGGTCTCTGAAGGACTCGAACACATCCGCCAGTAAAACAATGTCCGATTTAAGATATGTCAAAATAGTCGCCTAAAGACTTCATGTTAAACATCTTAAAAACATCTTGTGCGTGCTGATAATCTTCCTTTGATATGTGTTCTTTCTTGATTGAGGAATAAAATCCTTCTAAGGGCGGTAGCACCGGCTCGTTGAAACGTTCGAAACTGTCCAGGTATTCATAACAAAATACGCCTTTTCTCAGAAGTAACTGAGCCTCAGCAGCACCCGTTGTCTCAAACAGCAAATTTGGGAAAGCCTGCAAACCATCTTGAGCCAGATCGTCTACCAATGTTTCTAGGGAAGCAGAAGAAATTGGAAACTGTCAATGAACCTCAGTCGATCAAGAGAAAAACTGACGTATTTTTCGGTATTCTGTGCGATGCACGTCAATTTTCGTTCTTTAAACTGACCGATATTTTCACATAAAATGTGTGCATCAAAGTTTTTGAGGTTATGAAATATTACGGGAATGAAAGTTGCCTGTTTACACGAGGTTACAGTCATTGCAAGCTGGACCAATGATTTTTCCTGTCAGATGGTTATGATGTCTGACTACCCTACGATATATCTTGTCATAAATAGTGAATTTCTTTTTACAGAGACAACAGTAATTGGTAGCTCGGATGAGATCATCTATTTTATCGGTCGTCTGCATGGGTGCAATATGTGAAAGAATCTGTATTATTTCATTTTGCTCCTGAAGCAAACAATCGATCAATCTGCTACTCGCGTCTTCCCCTCTATATTACCGAAGGTTTAGTGTACTTAGGATCTTCGCACACAACTTTGTAACCAAATCCGCAGACTTCCAGCTTGGTTGTAGGCGTAACGGCTGGTTGTTTTGGATTTGCACCGCATGTATGTATTTTCCGTGTAATGGTCTCAAAATCGGCATAGATGACGAAAGGTACTTTTAAGGTTTTTTCAAAATCGTTGAAGTGCAAGATGTCATTCTTGCCAGGAACTGGTAGCTCTACTCTTTGTGCCTCGTGTTTAGAGCAGTTGCCTTGGTGGTCATTCAGTAAATCTTCCCTAATAAATCAGTGTAGGCAATAAGGGCAGAAATACAATTGCGACCGATGTTTGATTGTGTGAGACAGAAACCGGTTAAAGTCCCTGATTAAACAGTAATGGGATATGTCACCAACTTTCAGCCATAATAGATTTACATGATGTAAACATTGGCGTTTCTCTCTGATTCTTAATGGAAGCACAGTATTGTCCTCGTATGTAAAGATATTAATGGAAATGTTCTCGTTCTGATTTTCAACCTTACGAACTTGCGGTAAGGTGACTGGATAGTTGATGCCTGCCATATTTACCTCAGTTTCGTATTGGTAGTATTGTTCAATACGTTCAGGTTCGGCATCCGCGGGGTACAGTGAAGCGAACAAACAATATAAGAAACATCTATCTCTTTCATGACATTCCACATTAACCAGACTCCTACTACATGCTAGTGCCTTTGGTAGGGGTAAAAACGTAGAACCACCAAGGGGTTTATACACAAGCAAGTGGATTTCTAGTCTCAAGGCTTTCTTAACATACCAGCCCGAACCTTCGCGCATATATTTTTCTAGGCTTGCATACATTTTTTGTAGTGCCTCATTTAAATTGTGTTCTTCGAAATCCTCCGCTGATAATGTCATATAAGTTCGACTTCGAAAGTATGGCGATGCAACTCTCATTACCGTCGTCACGGTGCATTTCTACCTGTACACATAGATTCCACTTGATGCTTCCTACAGCAAGCGCACGAGATTTTAGGTAAGCACTAATTTGATCTCTAACATTACCCAAGAATTCCAGTACATCATATTTTTCGTTCTTTGTGGGGAATATGTATCTATTTACGAGACCGTTTCTTAAAGCTGACTCTTGATTGACTTGACCCATAGGTTCTTGATTCAGATCACCACCGTCTGCTGCACCATCAGTGCCATTTCCGGCATTAGCAGTTCTGTTTTGCGGACGAACACTTTGATCTGCATTCAATGAACGCGGATCTAGGGCTCTTCTCCCACCCTCCTGTTGGTTTAACGGGTGCGTTTGGATGACATGATAATATAAATCACTGTAATCTTGAAATTCTCTATCACAGTGCCTACAAGAAAACCATCGTCTCAGCCGATTTCCAGTGCATTACCGATGAAAGTAAGTATTGTGTCGCATTAGATTGTATTTTTTTGTAAAGATTTTGTTACAAGAATCACACTTGTAAATCGAAGGCTCGTTTTTTTTTTTCTTTTTTTCTCTGAACTCCGTGGACTCTTTCTTCGTGAAGACGTAAATTCGGCACTCTCGTAAATGAAGCATCACACGAATCACACTTCCGCTTAGCCATGTGACTTGTCATGTGTTGTTTCCAGGTTTTTACATTTTAATTCCTTAGAACAGATAGCACATCGGAACACTTCCTTTTCATTTCCATTTTTCATTCCTTGGAATTTCTGTTTCTTGCAGTCTTTGCCAGAGCTGCCGCTACTATCCTTTCCACTCATTTTAGAAAGTCAGAAATGAGAACACTTCATCGAGTTTAATGCCAATTCACAATAGCCTAATGCATTAGTCTGATGAAGCCCGTCTGTAAGATCTCAACAACGGCCGAATAACCATATTATCAATTCACGGTTGCTATCAAAACCTATACACAAACTGTTAGCTTTAATACAAGTTCATATCGAGTGTCAGTTTATAAAAAGAAACGAGGAGCGATTTGGCGCTAAAATGTTAGCTTTACGTTTTGGCGCCGTACATCGGCGGGAGTAGTATAAGGGTTCCTAGCGCGTCACCAATTTTTCCTTGTTTCACACTGTGTTTGATAGCGTCAGTCATCTTTAAGTGCTTTTCAAATATTAGTGAGTGGTACTAAATCCGCCTAACGATGTTTACAGGTACTTGAAGGCTGTTTGAAGAGTGATTTGAGTGAAGACAATGTATATACATAATTCAGACCCCCCCCCGATCAAGATCAGACTGCACAGAACACGCTAAGGAGATATTTGAATTCCCAAATCATAACTTTGATGGAACAGTAATATTTCGGTTATTGATGTCGAATTGAAAATTAAAGAGTAGATCAAGATCATTTCGCAGGATGTGAACAGCACGTTCAATCTCGTTCAAACATGTCCGGTCAAGTCTCTATTTGTTGTTTCTTGCGTTATATAAATATTGCTGCGATGTCTGTACACAACTACTGAGAGTATAACCTTTCGACATGACCTTTTACTGTTTTTCTATAGAATCACTCGACTTAAAGTATTCTTTCAAATATTAGTGAGTGGGAATTAATCGTCTTTCAGATACTTAAAGGTACTTGAAGACTGATTGAAGATGGTTCCAGGGGCTCTAGTACTATAAAGTGAATAAACAAATTTGAAATCGTAAAGGAGGTTAGTTTAAACATATTTATTTTACATCGATTGAGAAACAAGTTCTGACAACTTATACTAATCTCCCTCGATTCTGCTTCCTGGGAGGATAGTACGGAAAATGTCAAAACCCGCGGCCTTTCATCTATTATTAACCCTTTGGCTGGTAAACGTGACTACCTAACCGTTTATGGACAGTGTAGATCAAGATCAAACGGTGTAGAACATGTAGTTCGAAATGTTAAAGGAGATGAGATCGGAAAATTTCATATTTAGTTTTACGTTATGTTTATCAACACTTAAGGTGAAAGAGGCTTGATAAATGATGGACCAAAGTTACTTTTATTTGTTATTTAACACTGACTAATGAACTTATCCGGTGATAAGGGACGAGTCCGCGACTCCGTATAACCATTTAGCCATGCTACTGAGATTCGCTGTTGGCGCGATTTATATGTCACACACACACACACACACACACACACACACACACACTATGATGAAGTGAAACAAAACATTGCGAAAAAAAGAAAAGGCATTTATCAAACGAGAAATCTTTCATTAAAATGATTCACAAACTTTAAAAGATAAATTCTCCATTCACAACGTCTTCATTTATTTATTTTTTTTTTTTCTTTTTTCGAGCGGTGTAAACTAATATCAAATTGCACATTTCACTTATTATATAATCCATTCTCACTAATCAGTTACACTATCAAATGAGTTTTGTGGTAGTAAGGACTTTATTGTATTTGAGTTTAACATCGCTTTAATAGCATAAGTCATATTACGGAGGTCAGTGTACCTATCCACGTATTCCTTACCTTTCTTACACCTGTACTAACACAACTCTCTTTCCAATTCACTGGCAACTTTCTCACATACATCAGAGGTGAGAGGCCTGAAACTCAACTAGGGATCCAACTCGCAACCTTTTGATCACGAGTCGGATATGCTACCAGTTGAGCTACCCGATCGGGTGTATAGTAATAAGCGTTTATGCATGTTTATCTTCAACCTTGTGAAGAACGTGCATGCGTGCGTACGTGTTGTGTCTGCGTGTTTAATATATTGTTTTTTTTTTTTGTTGTTGGCTTCCTAAGGAAAGCCTTTTATATTTTGAGTCAGAGAATGAAAACCGAGTCAGTTTGTTAGGTTTCCAACAGGAAAGGCTGTTACAACAGGGAAAAAATCTTGGTATTTAATACGTTCTGGTAAAGCAAACCCGTAAAAAGAGCATACGACTTTGCAGCAATTAACTGGTTCTTTATTAATGTCTGTACCAATGACATAGGGAAATTTTTTCTCAAAAATCGCCCTATTTCCTGAGTGTGTTACGACATTATATTGCTCTATAGTAGTTCTCACAATGTCATACACTTCTGCAACAGAGTAATCTTGTGAGAACAGACTACAAGGAGACTGCCATATGAATTGTTCTGCATCAAAGTAATGTTTGCGTAAAAAGTGTTCATAATCCAAATACTTTTTATAACGCAAATAATCTTCACTGAAATGCTCATTACAAGGTTTTCCAAAACCACCACGATTTTTTCTGCAAGCCATTCTGAATAAGAATAAAGCTCCATTTTTTATTTTAAACATTTTATACAGGGCTTGCAATGAACATTACAGAGTAACAAAGCACGATTACGTTAAGACAATATGCAATGACAGACAATATGTTTACACTGTACAATGACATGACTCGTTTTCATGTTTAATACTGTCTGCATTCCACAACATCATACCCCGATTCGTTGCGCATCACTATTTAGACTTTACAATGACACGCCCCCGCCCCCACCCCCCTCTCCCCCGAATCGTTCGTTGCTCGTAATTTTAACCTCTATCATTCTTACATGAAGATACGCTTTAAAATCACTGCTCATTAATTATACAAAGTTCTGTGAAAATTGGATTGAAAGGATCTTTTGAGGGGTAAGTTTTATTTTTATATTAATTCTTAATATATTAGACAGTCAATAATTCGTTATACCGGTGTACAGAGATTTTTTTTTTTTCTTATTAACGATTATGCAAACAATTTAAAAATCGGATAGAAATTGATAACATAATGAGGAAAAAAAAATAAAAATACAGTGATATATTCGCAATGACAGGACCATGAAACTTGTTTATACATAGTGTATTTCATAATAGAAAATATGGTGGAAAAGTAATTTTTTTTTCGATTTCTTATCTCTCTCAAACTGTTTTCCTTATATTATCATATAGAATTATTTTCATTTATAAATGGTGTTGTTTTTTTTTCTTTCAGGCATAAAGCAGCTGATACATGTGCTATTTATTCCTAAAGTAAATAAATATGAGTAAAGGATACAAGAACGTGAGGAACTATTTATAGACATTACGAATAGAGTACCAGTTCTAACCTGTTCATAGGAAACAAGAACGTGAGGAACTATTTATAGTCATTACGAATGGCGTACAAGTTTTATCTTGTTTGTAAGACACAAGAACGTGAGGGACTATTTATAGCCCAATAGCGTACTAGTTTTATCATAATCATTTACTTTGTATCAGTGAACCTCTTACTGTGAAAATGGATTCCTTCGAGATGGCTTTAGAGACAATGGTCCACTCTTATACCGATGCTGAAGAGTTGATGAATTTTTCTGCGACCATGGGTATTCAGGATTCCCCTATTGTGAGGTTCCGTTTATTCCAACTGCGAAATCCGGAGTACAGTGATCATTATATAAATGAACAAATTGATTCGTTATTTCATAATTTAGGAGGTCCAGTGGCTATAACCAATGACAGTAGTGACTTAGATTTGGAATCGGTAAGAATAGAAAAAGAGATACAGGGGGCAATAAAAGCGCTTCTGTTTGACGACGAAATGGAGGAAACTGCTCGAGTTTGTGTTGAAGATGGGGAATGGAATCCTATACTCCCTCCAAATCAACCTCAGTCAGGATCTTCGAACGATATTCGGTATAATATTCGAAAGAAGTCTGAAAGAACGTATGCCAAAAACAAGGCTGTGGACAGGACCTATGAGATAAAAATAGACGAAAGACATTACGGTCAAAGTATAAGTGGTATTCAAAGAGGACTTGAGCAATTATTCGAAAATGTATTAAATGCGACCGGAGGTAATGTAGCTTGTAATGACTTGGGACGGGTAATTATTCAACACCAAGGACTTGATAACCCTATTATAGTTCCACTACAGAGATGGGATCAACTTAATGCGGCAAAAGTTATAGAGGCCATTATGAAAGTGCTAAATAGCCATCAAGAACTGTTAATTGATCAGAGTTTTATTATTGTTATTGGTTTGATCATTTTGCCAAAAGGGTCATCAAAACGACAAATGACAAAAGTAAAGGGTAAGAACAATTTGGTACATCTAAAAAGGTCCCTTGTGACTATTGAAAATAAAGACAATTTGTGTATGGCTAGGGCTATAGGGGTCAGTTGGGCAAAATTAAACATATGCACTAGAGAATGGAAAGAAATAAGGAAAAACAGAGGGGAAAGAAGTAATATAGACTTGATTTTAGAACACAGAAAAGTACCCGAAAGTTACTATAAAAATTTACGCAATAAGAGTAGAAACGAACAAAAGAAATTAGCCCAAGCACTGTGTCATGCCGTCGGTGTGAGCACCGAGCAACCCCTCAGTTTAAATGATGTTAGGATGTTTGAAGACTTCATTCGTGTTTATCATTAGGCTCAAAATTAACGGTTTTTAACCTCAAAATTAATCATGTCTTTCCAAGAGAAAAGAACCGATAATGGTGTTATTTGTAAAAGTAGTGTGAAGTTCGGGAAAAACAAAGAGTTGTGTTTTACTCCATACAAAGGTCGCACATATGCACATTTGTCTGATTCGAAAAATTGTTTTCATAGTGGAAAATTCGATTTCAGTAAAATGAAATCGGTATCATTTAATCGGGAGGAAGTCCTCGAACTCCGACGTCTATTGCCGGAGTTTGAGCGATATGACGCCCTGTTTAGGGCCGAAGAAGTAAGTCTTTTACTCTTTACTAGATGAAGCAATTTGAAAACATTGCTGGGAAAGGGTTAATTGGAATTATTTCTATCAGTTTTGTTTCATACTCATTATGCCTAACTACATTGGTCATATAAAAATAGCAGCGAGGTTAGGACATTAATTTACTTGTTATTGTCTTAATGCCAAGACAACCTGTAACCTAACCCATTACCACTTTTGTTTCGATTTATTTTGTTATCTGCATTTTGTTTTGGAGAGTCTAAAATTTTGTTTTGTGATGATGGGTTAAGTCAGATGTTGTTAACCAGTTGCTGACACATATGGAAAAACATATATAACATGTATAACATGCTTTATATTTTTTTTATTTTGGAAACGTTCTGACAAAGATATACATATGTATATTTCAGTCCCCCCTGACGGAGGTACAAAGCCCTCAGTATGAGGCGGTAACACCGCCTCATACACAGCCTCATACACAGGCCAAGCAGTTGGTTTTTACAGTGAGTATATTTCCTGGAATATTTAGAATGAAAGCGAGTTGTAAAGTAAAGAATGAGTGTGAATTGTAAAATATGTTTTCTGATTTTATAGCGAGGCATTTATAGAGTTTGTGAAAGGGTGTTATTCAGTCTTTTACATATTTTCCAGACACCTGCCTCAACGAGTGCCATTACGTCTGAGACTGAGGAGCAGCTATTCGTAAGTTTAAAAATGTTTTTCCATCTGTGTCTTTGTTGCAATTAAGATATTAATTAAGATATTGATCTACACTTAAAGACACGAACAATTGTTACCTTAAGACTTTGAAAACATTGAGGAAAAAGGAGTAGATCAAGACAACCCACATTTTCTTCAAAGATAAGTTTCATAATCAACAATGCTGATTAAAAAAAACCTTCATAGCAAAGAAAATGTCTTCTCTTTTACAGAATGGAGTAGGGGAAGACGAGATTTTTTTCGCAGTCCCCGTAAGTGGTTTATTTTATAGAATAATTCCAAGTCATTCATATTATTCAATATTTTAATCCATCACCAAAAGTAAATGTTTATAATGATATTTACATTGATTAAAAACGTTACAAAAAAAAGTAACATTATTTACATTGATTAAAAAGTAACACTATAATTTACAGTGATTAAAATCGTTATGAAAAAAAGTAACACTAATATTTTCATAGATTAAAACGTTCCGAAAAAAAGTGACAGTAATATTTACATTGATTAAAAATAGTGGTAATAATAATTCTTAAAGATTATTATTGCCACTATTTTTCATAAGATCATATGGAAAATGTAGACTTTCTGTCTTTTCAGATCCAGGGAGGGCTCACCAACATCTAGAAATAATAAATAAATAAATAAATAAATAAAATAATAAAAATAACGTAGTTTTTTTGTTGGATTTTTTCCTTTCTATCTATATATACGTATAAATGGAAATACTATAGCATGCGAAGGAACACCTGTTTCTCCTCATCCTATAATATTTCCCTTTACATATATTGTAGCAATTCAATGAGAAGGCATGCTTTCGTGCGTAGAAACTTGTTTAATCTTGTAATGACCATAGGCAAGAGAGCTGATGCCATCTTCTAAAATATATCTTTTATCATCAAAACTACTCAAAGAAATCTTGCAAATGTTTTCACAGAAAATTTGATGATTGTGACTGCGTAGCAGATCCATCTTTGATTTCATCAAGGTTTTATTGAATAATGTGTTTTTGTAATCCTGTAAGGACAGCTCGTTTTCAACAACAATTTTTGAGATGCCTTTTGCACGTTTATCTTCCCTTCCCTCGCAAGTATAAGCATACATTTTTGATCTTAAACCACAAAACTCTTTTATAACTTTTTCACCAGTCTCACTTTTCATTTTACCCATTACCTTTTTGTTGGTATCACTATGAAGGTAATGGGTTTTAGGGAAGTCAGACGTGTCAAACAAATGCGAATGAACATGCATGTCCTTAAAAACATCAGCAGTATTGCAAAGAAACAAAAAGGAATCAGTGTCTGTCATTTGAAGCTGTACATTGTTCCCATATAATTTTTTTAAATGGTTATAATAAAAGTCATACATTGTATGTTTGGATAAATCAAGTACAGTCATTCCAACATAAATAGGTTTGTTGAGTTTTACTTTATGTCTGTTGAGTTCAACACCAACGAGGTCCTCCGAGAAGATCCTGTGCGATTTGTATGTTGACTTGGCAGATAATCTCCTTAGACGTTTCTCTGTGTGACACAGTTCCACAGTCCTGTGTTTTCTGAGGTTTTCCATCGTTTTACCTGAAAAAGAGAATGAAACCACATAAGTATATCTTTTTACTCGGAAATCTATGTAAGTATATTTATTCTGTTAGAAAAAAGTTTAATCGATTAAGTGCCTTGAATGCAATCCCTAGAACATTATTATGAAACCTTAAATTTTCTTCAAATCACACCTATCTTAAAAATCGCCATTTGTAATGTTTTTCTCGGGAAAGCTGACAGAGTTTTGAACTTTCCTTCTCAAACAGGTATTTAGGTATTTAAAGCGTGGATTATGTAGATGAAATGAATCCGAGTTGTATGATGTTTTACACCGGCTTCAGCAGTATTTCAGCCATATTACGGTGACAGACTATTTATGTCTGTTCTGGGTTTCTCCAACACTAGACTGGGGCTCTGATGTGACTTGTGCAAGGACACTCTCACAAAAAAAAACCCAAGATCCATGTATTACGAGTCATACACTTTACCACCGAGCCATGTAGGACCCCTAAAATGATTTTTAATTATTTTCTCAATCATTAATACTGATGTTTATTACTTTGGAATTATTCTTAAAATAAGACTAATGGATTAAGAGACGCACACTCACCAAAACAACTGTTGTTCATCAATTTGTAGTAATCCTTTTCAAACTTTGTCTTTGCTTGTTGTCTCATTTTGGTGTTGAACTCTATGTAGGGTTTCATGAAGGCTTCTTGCTCAAATTCTAAAATTCTATGTATCTTTTTCAGTTTCATACCCAGCTGAAGATAAAGTTGAAGGTTGCGATAGTGCAGGACATACTTCTTATTTTCGAGTGTGGTGAGTAGTTTTTCAACTTTTGCTCTTGGTGGTAGTTTGTCGCTATCTGCTTTTCCGTGCAGCTTTTTCCATACAGCCTTTGCATATGGAGATAGTTGATCATTAGAAATACTTTTATGTTCAGGCGCCAAAGGATAATCATTATGACTATCATGTAAATTTTCTGGATAGTCTAAGTCAACTTCTAAGATATATCCCTTTGATCCATCCTGAGGTATTTGCATGACATCAAAATTGTCAATTTCCTCAGTATTTAAGAAAAGAAAAAATCCTACTGGAAGTTTCTGAGAAAGACTCAAACCATACAGATTGTTTACATCATAGTAACTGAGATACCTAGTGTCTTTACAACTATCAAAGTCATCTAAATATGGGTTATTAGCGTTGGCGTATCTGTTTGAAATTTGGCTTATCCCCCCACGAATAGCTTTTTCTATGAACAGGTAGTGGTCGATATTCATCAAAAGTTCGAGAGTAACACCGGTCATTTTCAACATGGCTGACCAACTTAACCCAGGGCTGGTATAAAAATGAAATGGATCTAGTTGATAGCATTGGAGAGTAACATCTCGAAAATGTTCCATTATTTCCGCTAAAAGTAAAACATCTACCTTAAGATAAAGATCATGGTAATCTGCTAATGTTTTACAGTCACATTTTTTGAAAACAGTTTTAGCATGAACATAGTCACTTTGGGATATGTGTTCCCTTTTGATATCTGAGTAAAACTCTTCTCTAGGTGGAAGCTCTGTGTCATTAAATTTTTCCCAAGAATCCACATATTGATATGGGTATATTCCTTTTCGTAGCAGTAAATCTTTTTGATTGGGAAACTCATTTAAGAAATGATAAAAAGGGTGCGAGTCATTCTGAGCCAAGTTTTCTGTCAGAGATTCTAAAGATGATGGTAGAAAAGCAAATGAATCAATAAATCTAAGCTTTCCAATTGTAAAACTTATGTACCTTTCCATGGTTTGAGGAATGCAACTGATTTTCTTATCTTTAAAAGATCCTATTCCTTGACATAATAAATGACTGTCAAAATTTTTCAAGTTATGAAAAACCACAGGAATAAATTTGACTTGTTTGCACTGCAAATTACAATTCATATGACTTGCCCCTATGAAATTTCCTGTTGTGTGATCATGATGTCTGGCTTTTGTATCACTATCAATAAATATCTTGTTGCATATACAACACATATTGGATGTTTGAAAATTTTTTTCTTCCTCCTCTGTCAATGCAAGTGGTTTCACGTTTTTTAAACGTTGCTCAATCTCTTCACTTTCTTTAAAAAGATATTCAAGCAATTTTTTAGGGGCATCACTCCCTTTATAGATAACGGTTTCCTTGCTAAAATTAGGATCTGTTGAAATAACCTTGTAACCAAAAGAACAAGGTTCTAACAATTGAGTACGTTTTGTTGATGACTGATTATCATCATGTTCATCTAAACGTTTGTTGAGTGTTTCAAAGTCTGCATAAATAACATATGGGATACGTAATGTTTTTTCAAAATCTTTGAATTCAAGCCAACAGTCTTTAGAGGTTGGTAATTCAACTTTCTGTTCTCCATAAACCTGACAGTATGGAGTATGATCTTCGAGCAATTTTTCATTGACAAAACCATGTAAACAGTATCTACAAAAAAACTTTTTATTACGTTTTCCATTTCTAAAACTCAGGAAGTTATTCAAATTTTTTATCAAAATATAATGGGAGTTTTTTTCTGAATGCAATAGCAATAAATCAATGTGATGTGTATTTTCTATCTGCTTACTTATTCGCAATGGTATGACTTCTCCATCTTCAAACGTGAAAATGTTGACTGATATATTTGGGTTTTGGTTTTCAAATTTAGCGACTTCGTGAATTGAAACTGGGTAGTTTATGCCTTTCATGTTTAATTCATTTTCATAAGGTTCATAATCACTTACCAAAGGTGAATCAAAGGGATGTAAGGAAGCTAAACAGCTCCAAAGAAAACATTTTTGATCCAAATTTCTTATGTTTAAAAGACCCCTCACATGTCGTATTTCTTTAGGTAGCTCCATAAAACTTGAGGCTGTAAGTGGTGTATAGTCCACTGTGTGAACAACTAGACTTTCAACTCTCTTTAATGTCCACCCCGAAGATTCCCTTATGTATTTCTCAAAACTCTCAAACATTTTTTGATAGCTTTCATTTAGCATATGTTCTTCGAATGTTTCTAGATTGAGAGTTATATAAGTTCTGCTTCTGAAATGAGGTCTTGCAGTCCTTTGCTCAGGATTTTCCTTGGTCAATTCCACCTGAATAGATAGGTACCACTTTACCCCATTTTGCATTACTCGCGACTTCAAAAAACGTACAACATCTGACTGTACATTTGCAAGAAAAGTTAACATATCATACTGTTCATTACCATTTGGTAGTATTTGATGGTCTTGAACTCTTCTGTTGATTGCTGTAGTTGTAGAGGTAATATGAGGGTTATTGACTGCAGTTCTGACTTTCCTCACATAATTATGATCATTGTGAATGACAGAGTTTCTAGAAGACTTGTGATAATCATGATCATTGTGAATGATAGAGTTTCCAGAAGACCTGTGATAATCATGGTCACTATGTGTTACTGGTTTTGAATAGTTATGGTCCGCTTTTCCAGACTGATGTTCCCGCTCCATGGTTTGTGAACTGATCGACATCGGTGATAAAGGTTCAACTGTTTTGAGTTTCTCCTCCCGCTGATTGTTGGTGATCGATGTTGAAGGAACTTCATTATGCCCCACTGTTTGATGTTTCAGAGAGACATGTTTTTTCAGGTAATCTGCTCTTCTAAACTTGGCATCACAATATTTACATTCGTGAAATGTAACTTCATTTAGAGATTTTAAAATTTTTCTCTTATTTTTTTCCTCCTCATCTTCTCTTTTCCTTTTAGAATCCATATTTAACTTGCTTAAAATTCTTTGGTACTAAAGCACACCCTCACTCAAAGTGAAATTCAATCACTATGACAAAACTATTTGATCGACCAAAGTATATAACCACACCCTAAAGTTTTTGAACACTCATATGCAAATTTCCATTAACCAATAGAATTTCATATTTTCAATAATCAATATCTGTCATTTCAAATTGTATTCATATGTGATATCTGTCATTTCAAATTGTATTCATATGTGATATTGAATCCACTTTTGTTTGTTTCGTTTTTCATTATCCATAGGAAAATTCTTTTGTCTTGTAATTTGAGAGTTTTCCTTTAGGTTTATCCTCCTTAACTGTTGATCTTTTTTTACTTTTTTCCTCTTTTTCAGTTGGTTTGGAAAAAGATAATTAAATTTTTGTTTAACATAAAGCATTTTCTCAGAGTTTTTAGATTGTTTTTGATCTGAAAAAACAGACTTTGTTTTTGAACCTTTTTTCTCTTTCGAAATGTTTTGTTTCTGATTATCTTTAATTTCGTTTTCAGTTTTTTTTTGTTGATGATTTCCAACCTCAGGTTCATCTTTTTTGTCTAAATTTGTACTTTCTGGAACACAGTCTTTGCTTTCTGTAGAATTGTATATTTTCTTCAAATGTTCATACCTTACTTTTGGTATTAGCACTAACTCTTGAGCCATGTTTTACACGGTGTAATAAGTTGAATCACTTGTTTCCAGTATTTAAGTAATAATATTTTTCTCTTTTTAAAAGCAAGTCTCTTCAAAACTAGTTGACGAATGACATGTCGGTAGCGTTTCAATTTGTTTTTAATGTCTTTTAAAAGAGAGATATTTCCTCTTAATGCATTGAAGATTATTTCAATAATGACACTCATTTGACTTTTTGTTATATGTTTAATTATAGCACGTTGTTGATTGATATTAGTCACGAGTAAGAACTGTAGAAAGTATTTTTCCTTTTTTAATTTTTCACTCATAATTCTCGTTTACTGGACGAAATACTGTCAAAGTCTGGTCAGGAAAAATGTCTGTACGTAATTTATACAGAGAGTTTGAATGACTGCTGATGTCCACAACCAGATATGAATATTTTTTCCTTTCCATGGCTGTTTTGTATGCACTCATGAAAAAGGAGGTCTCACCAGGGAACATTTGTCTAGCTAGAGTTCGAATCTGAAGCTTGTCCCTTTGATTATTGAATAGGACAAAATAGTGTGAGTTAAAACTGATTGTTCTGAAATACTTGCCACCAGTAAATAAGTTTTGCACAACGAAAAATACTGAAAATTTTTTATGATGTGAATAAATCGTGAAAAGATTCACAATGTCGAGGCTTTGAGAAGCAATCTGCGCCATGTCATCCAATATTAAAAGCTTAAAACCAGTTTCCAGTGCCCATAAATCCATGTTTTCTTTAGTTGGTAATCCTCTGAAAAACTCAATATCTTCAACATCATGTTTTATATCATCATAAAGGGGTTGGTAGGTTGAATAGCAGTAAATGATTTTTTTTGGAACCTTTTGAAACATATGTTTATTCTGCTTCAACAGTTTATGCAAAAATGTTGTCTTACCGCTTGAACTTGGTCCTGCCAAAATACAAGTAGTAGGACATTCAAATTTGATAACCACATTTGACATGATGTTTTCTAAACAATATCCTGTTCTGAAATGACATTTAAAAAAGCACCAAGAACTATATATTTTCATGACACAATGTATTTTATTCAAGACTATTTTTACATGTATGATAAAGCAAACAAATCTATAATACTACAAACAGTATTAAAAAACAATAAAAATCTATATTACTATAAAAGTGGTTTTAAAGAAAGAGACATCGCAACCAATGAATTATTTAATGCTATTTTCAACAGTTTTGTCACTATTTGAATATAATGTTTACATAAAATTCAATTTGTTAAAATGTCTCTTTCTTTATTGATTTGAAAGAAACCAGGGGATTCACTATATACAATGCAGCTTATTGTTTCTGCCAATGCTTGTCTGAATTGAACTTCCAAACGAACATGTCCTGATTTAACCAGGGACAAAAATGAATTATTTTCTGGGAAGATAGGCTCCAATTGAAAAGCAAATAATGCTGATGTTTTTGCAAAGTCAAATCTACTAAGATCTAACCCTTGGTCTCTTCCCCATTTACCAGTGGTGAGAAATAAATTAGCATAAGCTCTCACAGATGCAGTGCCATCTGATGGATCAAAATCTAAATGCAATGGATTTCCACCAACAGGAACGCCATCTACATACAGGCATATGCTTTGTATATCACAGTTTTTAAAATGAAATGGGTTAGATTTATAATCTCCTGACAATGCTTTTGATGATACAAAACCGATAATAACTCTGCTAGGGCGATGACTTTGAAACATATCCCATGTAAATACTGTACTTCCAGATGCAAGACTCTGAGAGCGGCACTCAATTTGATTGAATGGATACTTGGCAGTGGTTGTCTTTAACATTTCCGCATGAGCAATGACTAAAGCAGGATTGACTCGAATCTTCCTAGCAAGTAAGTAAACGTCCAGGATTTCCACCTTGAAGTTAGGTGATACATCACCAGAAGATAGACAAAATGCTGGTGAACTTCGATAGAGTTTTAGTTTTACATCCATTTGATTTAATAAATATCTCTTCGTGGTAAAAAGGCTATGGTAAATGGGACCTTGTAAGTCTAACACTTTAGATCCGTCAATATAACGCTGTCTCAAGAACAATCCATTGTTAGCACCAGTGGGATCACAATCTTCAGGATGATCTGAATCATCCTTGATAAAAAGCTGAGTCAGCAGCTGTGAATTAATTGTATCAGCACCATAATTCAGTAACGTTTGAATCATAGCGATATAAGGATTATAATTACATGTCATGATTGTTTTGTTCTGAAGCGTGACTTCTGTTGTAGAAAACAAGGACTGTAAGAATAGATTAACTGGCCCCACTTTCTTGCTGGTTATATTAGTTCCATTTGGGTTTGTTACTTTCAGTTTTACATAGATCTGAGTTCCTTTAAGGTCTAGATAGTTCATGGCATTTTGTCCACTAATACGAAATTCAATGGGAGTGTCTTCCGAGACCTGTGATATAGGTCTCACTTCTTGGTAATAAACATCATTGACGGCTACTTGCGTTGGGGGTAAATCAAACAATGATAAATCGTCTGATATACCCTCTGTAAAACTATCTTGTGTAAAGAAGGACATGTTTACTTGTCGAAAATGTCAGTTATTCCTTGATGTCTTTTATTTTTGCTTCTTTTCTTCAATTGTCTCTTTTTCAGTTTTTTTATTTTTTCCACCAACTTTTTGTTTAGATTGTTCTCTTCTTCTCTTTTTATGATTCACTTTTTTATGATTTGTATTTTTCACAGAATGTCTACGCTTGTTTGAAGACCATCTTCTTCTGTGGTTTGGTGTCGACTGATTGGTAATTCCAGCGTTAGACAGATTATATTTGGCATGGTTTACCTCGCTTTTTGCCTGTTCTACAGTTTGTTCAGCAGGTAAGACAGCTTTTACCAACAAATCGCAAGCTTTGTCTTTATGAATGAGAAAATTATCATGCTTTATATGATTTTTTTTCTTCAAATGATTAATCCAAACATTTAGATTTCCAACATACAAATTACTCATGAGTATGGTGAAAATGAACGCTTAAAATGAAGTGTAAGGTATGAAGGTGTCTCTAAGAATGATGCGGTGTCGCCCTCATCTGTTTTTATAACAAACTCCAAGTCTTGAAATTCTGTTTTTTTTAAAGGTAAATAAAATGGAGCATCAAAGATGTAATGCCAACCGTTTCTCATGTTTTTTTTCACACACCTTAAAAGACTATATTCCCCGCAATTTACAACACTTTCTTTGCATATGTTGCAATAAATGTATAAAGTGTCATTTAATTTTTTCTTAGGCGTTTTTGTGTTTACTTGTAAACTAATCTCACACAATGCAACTTTCCAAAACCCATCAAATGTTAAAGGTAAATTAAACTGTACCTTAAATTTACAAGGTGTGTTATCTTTAAAAATATTGGTACTATCACTATCTTTTATGTGTACAAAACGCTCCATTCTACTTATCTTTAATCTGTTCAGCATTCACCCAAGAATTAAATGAAGATGGAAATCCTTCCCACTTAACAAAATACTGATCTTTTCCTCTAAATTGTCTTTTTTTTAAAACTTTTTCTATAAACCATAAACTGTTTTCATCCTTTTCAATTTTTAACATTTCATTTTCATTCATAGATCCTTTAATGGGTTCATTATTGAGATCAGTTATTTTGTAAAATGGCACACCTTGTTTGATTAATCTGCTTTTTATTCTAAATACCTCCGTGGTATATTGCTGTTGATAGGTACGCCGAAATGGGTGCTTTAAATAGCTCAACCGAACTAAATCTCCAATCTTCAATTTGTAAGTTATTGGAGTTTTCTTCATTGATTTTGGCACTAAATACTGAGAAGCCCAGACATCTGCTTCGTTTTTTCGTGTTACTTCACTGGGACTTAAGCCATGTAAACTTCGATGTGGGCTATGATTATATACATTTACTAAATCCTGCAATTTGTCTATGTATCTATAGTTCCTTTGATGTCGCAAAAGTCTAAAAATCATGTTTCTTAATGTTCTTTGAACTCGTTCAGCATAATTGGTTTTTGGTACATTTTGTGCAATAAAAAAGTAAATGCCTTTATCTTTAAGTAAAGATTTGAATTGATTGGACAAAAACTCGACTCCTTTGTCGGATCGAATTTTAGTGAAATGTTTTTGAGTTAAAACATCTTGCATTGCAGAAACAACAGTGCTTGTCTTTTTATTCATCAATGGTCTTACTATCAAAAAGCGAGAAAGAATGTCAATGACAATAAGCAAATATTTAACTCCATCATTATCCTTTGCAATGTTTTCAACAGACATTAAATCAATGTCTGCCTGATCATTTAACCCGGAGACTTCAACACGTGCAGTTTTGAATTTATGTCTAATTTTTGTAAACCATATGAATCCTGGTTGTTCAACCACTTCTGAATAAAATAAACAGTGAATGTTTTGGGATATTTCTTTTCCAAAATCCTGTGTAGCTTTTTCGCTCCGAGATAACTACCTGGTAATTCAACATTGAAATAATATTTAGATAAAATATTTTCCTTCTGTTTCTTATCCATCATCATGGCTTTCTGATTGTTTTGATGTTGATGTAAATTGTTTTATGGAAACAATTTTAAGGGTGGATTTGGGGGCCGTGTAATGAAGACGGGCGTTATACAAAATTATAGAGATGAAAAATTTGTCAAAACAGAATTCTTGCCGTTTCAGGTAGGAATTTTGCTTTGTATTTTTTCTCTCGATAATTTAAACATAGAAAAAATGGTTGAAACATTGTGAGATAAGGAGAAAATAGGACATTGCGAGAAAAGAAGAAAAATGGCTGAAACATTGTGAGAAAAGAAGAAAATAGTTAAAACATAGAGAGAAAAGAAGAAAATGCTTGTTGACCATTTCCCAACAATGTTTAAAAATAGTTTTATTACTTGGATCATCTCATAGATAAGGGACTACTGGGTTAAGCAAGAATTTAAAGACAATTTATTATTTACTCATTTATTTTTTTTCACAAAATCATGAAATGAATTTAATCAAAACACTAGCAATATATCAAAATTGAAATATACAATTTGAACATGTTAAATGCACATAAAATATTAGTCAAACTCAGAAATGGTTTTTGAAAATTCAACACACAAATTGAAATGATACAGTATGAAACATTTGTTAAAAACATGATCAGTTCTTTTTTCTGTTAAACAAATTATTGTCAAAACCACTTTCTTTTTAAACACGGAATAGTCTGTTCTCTAGGTGAATAATTGTTAAGACCATTTTTTTCATTTTTCGTTTCCACTGTTCTGTTTTCATTGTCTCTAAAAAGTCCTTGCTGGAAATCACCATTTTGTGTAACTCCATGAGTTCTGTTGAAATGTTGGAAATTTTCATGACATCCTGCCATGATTTTAGGATATCACTTTCATCCACTTCTTGCAGCATGCGGTCGAAGTAAAAGTCAATAAAGTATTCTTCGTCCTCGTCATCAGAGTCCGTAAGACACGTGTGTTGTTTCTGCGATGGATGATCTATTGAGCAGCCATGACAATGTTTCTTTCGTACCACATTTTTCACCTCACATAAGGCTTTAGCGTATATGAAATCAAAATAAGATCTCATCAACAATGTCATAGAACCACTTGTTATCGAAAAATCAACAGGAACATTTTCAAACTCCGTCTCATCGTAGTTTGTAGTCATTGAATCTGAGCTGTTGTCATCTTGCTTAAGTTCAAGAGTAAGCACGTTTCTTTTACCAGCATTTGCCATGATGTGATCTCAATGACTGTGATCTCGAAAAGTGTCCGAGTTGAAATGCTTACTTGTCTTTATACTCAACTTCGAATTTAACGGTTATATTTGAATCTAGTGTGACTGACTTCAAATTTGGCGGTTAAATTTCGAATTTCAAAATATGCGTTTGAATTTAACTTTCATTTAACGGTCTTTTACATATTTTTCAGGTCTAGCAAAGAACCCTGTGACTGACTCGATGTACTCCATGGACTGAAAAACCCGCCATTCTTCGAAAAGACGTCAAGTCCCTGTATTGTTTCACAGTTTGAATGTCCAATCATTTTAATAAAATAACAATTTGGAGATAGCTTTGTATGTTCTTTAATAGGATCGTCCTCTTTCTTCCATCGATGCAATCTTAACTCACATGAGAAACACTCAACAATGTCACTTTTTCCCGTGTATGTAAAGCCTGCGGAAGCAAGCCGATATTTATTTGGAACTATCTACAAAGGCCAAGAGTCAAAAGTGTTTAGTCTGTCTTCATAGAATTTCAAATCAGGACAACAAAAACTCAATCCAAAAGATTTACAACTGCTCATCTTTAATCACTTTGATTGCCCGTCTAAAAATGAGGCCACTAGTTCAATACTTTCCTTTAAATCACACAAGCTTGAAATTGTCGAATGGGATAGTGACAATGATTGGGTGCCCTTTCTCAATGTGAAACTTGGTCCATTTCGTCGTTTAGAAATAATTACAGACAGTTTATCATCTATCATACATGTAATGGTTTTTGAGCTTGGTGACCATGCAATGTTCGAAATTCCATATCCCTGTAAAAACTCCAGAGAGTTGTTGATAAAGTCTAACTGTGCTTGTGCCATCGCTGTATAAACAACAAAATTTCTGCTAGTTGAATGTGATCTTACGAATGTCTCGCAAAGTCTGTGGCTGAAACTTTAATTCGTTTAATTTATCGAACAAGTCTCTATCCCCTAGAATATCTCCGGCAGCCAAATTGTCTTTCACCTTCGAGAAAGCTGCTGCTAAAAACCAGTGTGGTTTGAATTCGTACTTCGCAACAACATCGAACCATTTACGAAGCAATACAAAGCACAAGAATTCCAGATTTCTTCCATGCTTATCGGCTAAAGAGTTAATCTGATCCATGTTAAAGCCAAGGTGCAACGCAAAAATCTCCCAGTTTAATATCAGATTTGAATACTCTAGAATTTTGCCGTTTTCAATGTGCTCCATCTTACGTTCAGAAAGACTTGACTGCGCTCTACTGTGCCAATGTGAAGAAAGAGCAACGTCTTTTCTCTCTAATGAATCTCAGAAGCTAGCAGACGTCGCTTTTATCGATTCAAATATTCAATTTTTTAAAAAACAATACCGCCAACGCATACCTATTCAGTAACATGAAATTCTATATCCCACGACTGGACAATCCAACAATGGGTCCTAAACAATGGCGGCCAACAATGACCTTTCCACCCGATAGCATTATGGCTGATCCCCACCCACCACAATCGAAATGGCCGCGGTCTCCCGCGATATGGCAGCCATGTTGAAATTACTCAAGCATATCCTTTCAACATGGCCGCGGGATTCTTATTTATACACTACTGGGATGTCTTTGCTTATATACCAATGTTGGGAACACGGATCAGCTTGCACACCAGCGCAAACTTATTCGTGCTTCAACCATTGGTGATATTATTCTATCATATCTGAACTTGCTAAAGTTTTCTGCATGCTTTTGTGTCTGAGCAAGTCAGTTTGAGCCATGCTTTGAACGTAGAGTCTTGTAGACCCCTTTTGGCTTGACACACCCCGAATGATGTCATCAATGACTAAACTTGTATTTGTACTAATTATCATTAATTTGTAACCTCATTTTTTCACTTGTGTATATTCACAGGTTTCAGTTCAGTTATCATCAATAAAATTACAAAAAGATGGAACACTAGACCTAGTTGTTCCTTACTATCCGGCTTGTCACAGAAATAAAACGGAAGAGAAGAGAAAAAGAAAGAAAAAAAAAAAAAAAAAAAACGATCATACCTGCTCGATGAGGCATGGTGAAGCGTTAATCGAAAGAAGCTTTTGAGACAATATTCTAAACTTCTTAACAGAGTACTGATATTACATGGGGTAGTTAAATATACTGAATTGTATTTTCAAGTTTATGACGATCACCTATGATGGACCATCATGGTCTGATACGCCGGGTTATGGCCTGTTACGTTTTACTAATTTCTGCTACGCATTAACTCCGCGTTGTCAGTAGTATAGGAGGGTAGAATACAACATTGACATGGCCTGGTCAATGTTGTATTCTACCCTCCCTGAGTGCCCTACATCACCACCCTGAAAGAAATTTGTCCCTATTCTGCCACCCTGAAAGAAGTTGCATTTTTTATAATCCCTATTCTACCCACCCTGAGTGGAATTTATCTGCAAAAAAAGAGTAACACAAAAAGCCATTTTTTTTAGACGGCACTATAGGGATCTGCCAGGTCTGATCACTGAGTTGGACTTAGTTTTTTCACCCATATGCTATTAGGATTGCTTTATTGTAAGTAACACAAAATGGCAAAGTAACACAAAATGGCAAAGTAACACAAAATGCCATTTTTGACGGCACTATAGGGATCTACCAGGTCTGATCACTGAGTTGGACTTAGTTTTTTTCACCCATATGCTATTAGGATTGCTTTATTGTAAGTGTCATCCAAAATGCCATATTTTCGAGGGCTCTATAAGCATCTGCCAGGTCTGATCACTGAGTTGGACTTAGACTTTTTTCTGCATCTCTATGGATGATTTCTCTAAAATGTCTGACCATTGAGTTGGACTTAGTTTTTTTCTGCATCTATGGATGATTTTTTCTTTCTAAAAGTCTGACCATTGAGTTGGACTTAGTTTTTTCTTCACCTATGTATGATTTTTCTTTCTAAATGTCTGAGCACTGAGTTGGACTTAGTTTTTTCACCCTATGAATGATTTTTCTCTCTTTCTAAAAGCCTGACCATTGAGTTGGACTTAGTTTTTTCTTCACCTATGTATGATTTTTCTTTCTAAATGTCTGAGCACTGAGTTGGACTTAGTTTTTTCACCCTATGAATGATTTTCTCTCTTTCTAAAAGCTTGACCATTGAGTTGGACTTAGTCTTTTTCTGCAATTATGAATGAGTTCTCTAAAAGACTGAGCACTGGGTTGAACTTAGTCTTTTTCTGAGTTTTTTGCTCGTTGCAGTATAACTGTCTGGAGTATAACTCTTTTGGAGTGCAACTCTTCTAAAAGAAAGAAGTTTGACAATTTGAAGAAATGACAATTTGAAGAAAGTTAGAACTTTCGTGGTAGATGGTTAGTCCTGAAAAGGACTGTTGGGTTAGCTCTGAAAAGAGCTGTGACAATTTGAAGAAATGACAACTTGAAGATAGAACTTTCGTCTGACAGTTTGAAGGTAGAACTTTCGTCTGACATCTTGAAGATAGAACTTTCGTGGTAGATGGTTAGTCCTGAAAAGGACTGTTGGGTTAGCTCTGAAAAGAGCTGTGACAATTTGAAGAAATGACAACTTGAAGATAGAACTTTCGTCTGACAGCTTGAAGATAGAACTTTCGCCTGGCATCTTGAAGATAGATCTTTCGTGGTAGATGGTTAGTCCTGAAAAGGACTGTTGGGTTAGCTCTGAAAAGAGCTGTGACAATTTGAAGAAATGACAACTTGAAGATAGAACTTTCGTCTGACAGCTTGAAGGTAGAACTTTCGTCTGACAATTTGAAGAAATGACAATTTGAAGAAAAGATAGAACTTACGTCTGACAATTTGAAGAAAGGTAGATCTTCCGTGGTAGATGGTTAGCCCTGAAAAGGGCTGTTGGGGTGGTCCTAAAAAAGGACCTGGTTTGGAGGTTGTGTTTTTAAGCACAACCTCCAACCTTTCTGCAGGCTGGACAGCTACTTGCTGCCCACCTCTTTAGCCTCTTTAGCTCCTGAGCATCTAGATTATATTTAAGTGTGAACGGTGGTTCATCGTCATCGTTCCAGTCTTCCGTCGATGGTAATGTGAACTCTTTTTTCTTTCCGTCCTTTTTCACCGATAGCTGGGCGAGTTCCCAAAAATCCATGTTTCTCAATGCGCACTCCATTGCTGCAGCTTGAAGAAAATGAACGATGTGCGGGAAATGACGCTGGGTTTTATAGCTTTTCAGACGGATTGAACTAGTTGACCCATGACGTCATTTTCTCTGTTTTTCCCGCGTCGGCGTTTCATGCTGTTTTGGCTCCAAATTAATGTTATCCAATCAGAATCACCGTTTTATTTCTAATACTAAATGTTTTATTGTTGACCAACCCGTGGATTTGTTACATTTTTTTCTTGTTCGGGATAGAAAAAAACTAGAGTTTGACTATTCTATGACTTTTTTTGATTGTAAATCTTTTGGGTTTTGACAGTTTGAAGAAATGACAATTTGAAGAAAGATAGAACTTTCGTGGTAGATGGGTAGCCCTGAAAAGGGCTGTTTTGTTTTGGAGGCTGTGTTTTTTTCGTCTCACGTTGTTTTTCCACTTCTAATGGCAGCACCCGAAATTCGCTTGGCAAATGGGGCATGCTTCAACTCTTTTTCTGATCACCATTGCTCCATTATCGAAAGTAATCTTTCTCCCAAATTCAATATCAACCAAGACGATGTCAGGCATTGTCTTTAAAAATAGTTGAAGTAATCTTTCGCCGAGATCTTTGTATGGCTGTGTTATACGTTGTAGTTGGTTTTGTTCCTGCTCTCCTACAAAATGAGTGTTTAGTTGTAATAACTGCTGCCAGGCATTTAGATATTCTTGGGGAGCCTCACGTAGTTGATGATTTACCTCCTCCATATTAATATTGTTTCCGAAAGTTGATACTGCTTCCGAAGTGATCGTTAGCTGAGAGCCAAAGAAATGGTGAATGTATGAAAATAACGCCGAGCTTTATAACGTTTAAGGAGGATTGAAATTTTTAAAGAGCTCGGACCTGGCAGAAAGCACATACATTTTTTCCATGCTACGTTTCATGCTAATATAGCAAAAAAAGTTATGAGACGCTGTATGGAAAAAATGTAGACAGAACAAGTCTTTGGGGAAAAAACAGAATGAAGAGCTCTATTGTTTTTTTTAACTTTTATTTTATTGAACTTTTATTTATTGAACTTTTATTTACTGAACAGAACTAAACAATGATTGGTTGGTTGGTTGTATTTGGGTTTAACGCCACTTTAACAGCTTAGGTCATATCATGGCGGTCGGTGACGCACATGTGTTTCCTGGCTTTCTCACACCAGTACTAACACAACTTTCTTTCCAAAGCCACCGACTACTTTTCTCACATGCTTCAGCAGAGGTGAGAGGCGAAAATACGCCGGAAAGATCTAAACAATGAAACATTTTTTTGCAATGCATCATAAAAAATTTCTTGACAATGAAAAAAAATTTCTTGACAATGAAAAAATCACAAGGAAACATTTTTTGCAATGCATCATAAAAAAATTTCTTAACAATGAAAAAAATCACAATGAAACATTTTTTTGCAAAGCATCATAAAAAATTTCTTGACAATGAAAAAAAATCACACTGAAACATTTTTACAATACAGCATAAAAACAATTTCTTGACAATGAAAAAAAAAATCACACTGAAATATTTTTCGCAATGAATTATTTACAATGAATTATTTGCAAAACAGTATATAACAATTTTTTACAATGCAAATTCGCAAACACCACGAGTTTCACATTTGTTTTCATATTCCTACCGTTTTGTTTTTTCTTGGTTGTTTTCGCTCTGTCTTTGGTTTTTTCGGGATCTTGAAATCAACGTGGTTATCAATGTTTTTCCCGTATTTGCCCTGGCCTGTCAATATTGGTGTAGTTGGTTTTTGATCAACTCGCTGTTTCTTGTGGAGATGGGTATCGTCTTCCTCAGATTTCCGCTTTGTTGTTTTTCTTGGTTGTTTTTCCTCTGGTTGTTTTTTCTTTGGTTGATTTTTCTTCACAACACTTACGATAGAGTCCACTAACTTGTGAAGATTGGATTTATCAAAGTCGAACTCCACAGGGATCTTCACAGGAGTTGTTGAAATGCACTGATCCTATTGGCGTAGTACCTCGATATTTCTACTGAGCTGATCAGTACTTGCGCTTAAAGTTTTAATTTCCTCCAAATGTCTGTTTAAAGTCTCCAGCTGATCTATTATCCGGGCCATCATGCTATCTTGTTTCAAATTTAGCTGCTTTACCTCTTCATAAATGTTGTCCAGCACCGTCGCTGGGATGATGGTTGTTGAATTTAACTCCGGTGACGGATTGATGATTGTCGAATTTATAACTGATGAAAGAACGTCTCCATTGTTTTCCACTGGTGGAAAATCGTCCAAGTTGATTTCATCTAAGTTGTGCTTCATAATGAAACTGTTTCTGAATATTGATACTGCTTCCGAAGTGATCGTTAGCTGAGAATCAAAGAAATGGTGATTGTATGAAAATAACGCTGGGTTTTATACGTTTACAGAGGATTGAAATTTTTAAAGAGTGCGGACCTGACGGAAAACACCGGGATTGTACTGTGTGACATTGAACTGGGAGTGGTGAAAAAAACACCGATATAACCGTCGATTTGAATGCACAATATTAATGAAACGCCGACGCGGGAAAAACATAGGAGAAAATGACGTCATGGGTCATCTAGTTCAATCCTCCTGTAAAGCTATAAAGCCCAGTGATATTTTACATAAAATCATATTTGTTCCAGAATGGTTCGAATTCTTGTGTGCCCTCACTGTGCAAGCAGATGTCTGATAGAGTGTGGGAAATGTTTTACCATACTTGAGTATCTTGGTCAGAAGCATAACTGTCCAGATACAGATGAAGGATTTTACGATGATGATGAAGGTTCGGCGATTTGCTGTGAACACTGTGGGTGTGAAATCATCCCAGTGGATCGGGCGGAGGAATCGTAGAGCTGGATGTCAATGTGAGATCCTTCAAAAAAGCCCTTTTCAGGGCTAACCATTTAGCACGAAAGATCATTCTTTTCAAATTGTCAAAAGTAAAAAGACTTACAGTCACAACTAGAAAAAAGTCACAACTAGAAAAAAGTCAAAAGTAAGAAGTAATTATTTTATATTTTTTATTTCAAAAAGAACTTATGTACAATGAAAAAATCAAATCATGAACTGTAAAAACAAAAAATGAATGAAGTGTAAAGACAAAAAATGAATGAAAAAATCAAGTCAGTCTTTTTTTTGTTTATATTCAATATTGTGTTGAAATCTTTTTTTCACTCAGTATGTTTTTCTTTTTTTCTTTTGAATGTCAGATTCACATTTGGTTTTACGTTTTCTTTTCCTTTCGTTGTTTTTTAATACCACATCTGGACAGATTTTATCCTCGTGTTTTGTTGATTTGCAAAAGAAACAGTTCTTTGTTACTCGTTTTTCTTCTTGTCGTTGTTTTGCTGTTTTTCCTCTCCGTACGAGCAACCCGGTTCTGCAGAAAATTAGTTTTTTAGATCCAAAGTTTGTTGTTTTCTTAGATTATCATTTGTAGATATCTTTCTCTACCTGCTCTGTTATTTTGCAGATTTCTGAATCGCTGATAGTCGTCGTATCGCTCTGCATGTCTACGGTCTGAGTTTCAACCGATGAGGATGTAGCTTGTGGTGAACTTTTTTTCCATGTATTTTCACTGCGGAATGAATTTAGTGTCCCGACGAATTTCATATCTTTGAGACCATCAACGTTGTAAAACGATGGTAAAATTTCAATGTCATGACTGTATGGATTCACGTAGACAAAAAACAAATGTTCCTAGCTGATTTTCTTTTTCTGGACATTTTTTGACCCAATGTCCTGCTTCGTTGCACGTAAAACCAACACTTGTTCTATCGCCATTCACCCCATATCGTTTATCAATCGTCGCTTGATCCAAAACTCTGTAGCTGGTAGTACGGCGTATAGTGGTATTTATAAAAAAAAGCTTTACTACTAGACGCTGACGTAGTGTACCTCTACCCAATGGTCTATTTATAGCAACAGACGCTAGCATATTGTGATCTAAGCCCCTGTCACACTAAACGGCGTTTCCAAAGTTTGTTGTTTTCTTAGATTATCGCTTGTAGATATTTTTTTCTCTGCCTGTTCTGTTATTTTGCAGATTTCTGAATCGCTGATAGTCGTCGTATCGCTCTGCATGTCTACGGTCTGAGTTTCAACCGATGAGGATGTAGCTTGTGGTGAACTTTTTTTCCATGTATTTTCACTGCGGAATGAATACCCAATGGTCTATTTATAGCAACAGACGCTAGCATATTGTGATCTAAGCCCCTGTCACACTAAACGGCGTTTTCAAAGTTTGTTGTTTTCTTAGATTATCGCTTGTAGATATTTTTTTCTCTGCCTGTTCTGTTATTTTGCAGATTTTTGAATCGGTGATATCCGTTGTGTCGGACTGCATGTCTACGGTCTGATTTTCAACCGGTGATATTGTAGTCTGTAGTGAACTTGTTTTCCATGTATTTTCGTTGTAGAATGAATTTAGTGTCCCGACGAATTTCGTATGTTGGAGACCGACAACGTTGTAAAACGATGGTGAAATTTCAATGTCATGACTGTGTGGGTTCACGTAGATAAAAAACAAATGTTCCTGTCTGATTTTCTTTTTCTGGACAATTTCTGGACCAATGTCCTGCTTCGTTGCACGTAAAACCAACACTTGTTCTCTCACCATTCATCCGACATCGTTTGTCGAGCGTCGCTTGAACTAAAACTCTGTAGCTGATAGTACAGCGTATAGAGCTATTTATAAAAAAAACGCTTTACTACTAGACGCTGACGTAGTGTACCTCTACACAATGGTCTATTTATAGCAACAGACGCTAACATATTGTGATCTAAGCCCCTGTCACACTAAACGGCGTTTTCACTGAGTTGGCACGGTGTTGTTTAAGTTCCCAGAGTGCCAAGAGATCGCAGGAAAAAATGCGAAGCTCCGTGGCCTATTATCGCGTTCCCGATGTTGATGAAAAAAAAACAAAAAGGAAATCAAGTACATCGATATCTGTTCTCTATACCCTTATGTTTGTAAACACAAATCCTATATTGTAGGTCAGCCAAAAATTTTGTCTGGTGAGAATATTGATATGAACAATATCAGACAATATGAGGGATTAATCAAGTGTAAAGTTTTACCTCCAACTGATTTGTTTCACCCCGTTCTCCCAGTTCACTGAAACAACAAAATGATGTTTACACTCTGTATGAAATGTGCAGAAGAAAGCTCAAACATTTGTAGGCATGGTAAAGAAGAGAGGGCTTTGGTCGGAACTTGGGTTACTTTTGAATTATTCAAGGCTCTTGACTGTGGTTATCGATTATTGCAAGTGTATGAAATTTGGCATTTCAATTCTGTATCAGATCAGTTCTTTAAACATTATGTGGACAATTTCTTGAAAATTAAGCAAGAAGCCAGTGGTTATCCAGATTGGTGTCAATCAGACTCAGAAAAAGATCAGTTCATTTGTGAATATGAGAAGGCGGAAGGTGTTCGTCTTGATCCAAGTTGTATTCAAAAAAATCCTGGGAGAAGATCATTTGCTAAGATTATGTTGAACTGTCTTTGAGGAAAATTAGCTCAGCGTGAAAAAATGTCCCAGACGGAATACATCAGTGATCCGTCTAAATATTTTGAATTAGTCACCAATCCCAATTTCATTGTAAAGCATGTAGAAATCTTTGACGAGGACTGTTCATTCATCTTGGGTAACTATGAATCAAAGTTGGAACATATTGACACCAATGCTACAGCCAATGTGGTAGTAGGGTCTTACGTAACAGCTTATGCAAGGTTGGAATTGTACAGCGTTCTTGAAAAGTTAAAAGATAGAGTTCTGTATTTCGATACAGATAGTTGTATGTACATTCACGATCCTGAATTATGGAATCCTCCTATTATTAACAGCCGACTAGGAAAATGGACTGATGAAGAGCCTGCTTGTAAAATTACTCAATTCAGAGGACTTGGACCTAAGAATTATGCTTACAAAATGAAAACAAAAGATGGAGAAGAGATAAGCAAATGTAAAGTAAAGGGGATTACTCTGGATTACAATACAAAACAGGTGGTAAATTTCGATACATATTTGAAATGTGCTTTGGATCGCACAATAGAAATCAAAATTCAGTATGATTGTAGAATTAAAAGACACAGAGATAGAACGGTTACCAGTGAACCACAAACAAAAACGTTTCGCTCTGTATACACCAAGAGAGTTATTGTAAATGGTACTGATACTGTACCCTATGGTTATAAAAGTTGGAGAAAATAATTCTATATCACATTGTTGTTAGCAATCAGTCAAAGTAAGTCGGAAAAAATATTAACCGTTGGTCAAAAAATAACAATCATGTTACCATTACCAATAGAACTACGTGAAAAAATTTATGGAGAATTTGTTCGACAGCATACGCTTGATGAACGAACACAGCTTAACATTAAATTTTTCTGTGTGAAAATTTGGATCAAAAAATGTTTAAATGGGTTGCAAAAGGAGAAAAGTCCTACAAAGTGTATGGCATAATCAACTTTATTGCGATGATGGTGGACGATTCGGGTTTTGATCTCGATGTCAAGACTCATTTAGCAGATAGCTGCTTGAAAGACAATGTTATTAGTAAACTGTTTCGATCCACAAGTCGATGGACATTTTTTATCATAGGAAGAACAGAAGAAAGTTTTCTTAACGTTCTGAAAATGAAATCAGTTCTATTTGACTTTTACTTACGGTACAAAAAAGGATCTGTTCATGATTCCTACGGAGAAACAATGGAAACCATGTCAGGGTATATTCTATTTGATAGAGATGTTACAGAAGAAGTAGTGAATTCAGCTCTTTCAACAAAAGACGCTTATAGACATGTTGCTCCATTCATAGGACTACGAAATTTCGACGATATGGACAGTGAGTATACAATGTTTTTGGGGTATGACCAATTGCATAAAGACATTACGGAATATGAAAACAAATGTGAAATTCGTGGTATTTGCGAATTTGCTTTGTAAAAAATTTGTTATATACTGTTTTGTGAATAATTCATTATAAATAATTCATTGCGAAAAATAATTCAGTGTGATTTTTTTTTCATTGTGATTAATTCATTGTGAATAATTCATTGCGAAAAATATTTCAGTGTGATTTTTTTTCATTGTCAAGAAATTGTTTTTATGCTGTATTGTAAAAATGTTTCAGTGTGATTTTTTTCATTGTCAAGAAATTTTTTATGATGCTTTGCAAAAAAATGTTTCATTGTGATTTTTTCATTGTTCAGAAATTTTTTTATGATGCATTGCAAAAAATGTTTCCTTGTGATTTTTTCATTGTCAAGAAATTTTTTTCATTGTCAAGAAATTTTTTATGATGCATTGCAAAAAAATGTTTCATTGTTTAGTTCTGTTAAGTAAATAAAAGTTCAATAAATAAAAGTTCAATAAAATAAAAGTTCAAAAAAACAATACAGCTCTTCATTCTGTTTTTTCCCCAAAGACTTGCTCTGTCTACATTTTTTCCATACAGCGTCTCATAACTTTTTTTGCTATATTAGCATGAAACGTAGCATGGAAAAAATGTATGTGCTTTCTGCCAGGTCCGAGCTCTTTAAAAATTTCAATCCTCCTTAAACGTATAAAGCTCGGCGTTATTTTCATACATTCACCATTTCTTTGGCTCTCAGCTAACGATCACTTCGGAAGCAGTATCAATATTCGGAAACAATATCAATATGGAGGAGGTAAATCATCAACTACGTGAGGCTCTCCAAGAATATCTAAATCCGGGCAGCAGTTATTACAACTAAACACTCATTTTGTAGGAGAGCAGGAACAAAACCAACTACAACGTATAACACAGCCATAAAAAGATCTCGGCGAAAGATTACTTCAACTATTTTTAAAGACAATGCCTGACATCATCTTGGTTGATATTGAATTTGGGAGAAAGATTACTTTCGATAATGGAGCAATGGTGATCAGAAAAAGAGTTGAAGCATGCCCCATTTGCCAAGCGAATTTCGGGTGCTGCCATTAGAAGTGGAAAAACAACGTGAGACGAAAAAAACACAGCCTCCAAAACAAAACAGCCCTTTTCAGGGCTACCCATCTACCACGAAAGTTCTATCTTTCTTCAAATTGTCATTTCTTCAAACTGTCAAAACCCAAAAGATTTACAATCAAAAAAAGTCATAGAATAGTCAAACTCTAGTTTTTTTCTATCCCGAACAAGAAAAAAATGTAACAAATCCACGGGTTGGTCAACAATAAAACATTTAGTATTAGAAATAAAACGGTGATTCTGATTGGATAACATTAATTTGGAGCCAAAACAGCATGAAACGCCGACGCGGGAAAAACATACGAGAAAATGACGTCATGGGTCAACTAGTTCAATCCGTCTGAAAAGCTATAAATCTCTGCGTTTTATTTTCCATACATTTCATTTTCACAATGGCTACGATAGCACCACTTCTTGGTACTTGGATGGATGCTGAGCGAAAGTTAATAAGAGCAAGGAGACAAATCGTCTTACTTAAACAACGCTTAGCTGGAGTGAGAAGACGATACGAGAGGGCTGAGCTTGCTAATAACAGGGTGTTCTGTTATAACCTTCGGATGAAGGAACTCATTATTGAGGGCATGCTTGAAATGTATTTTCAGTATGTTATTTCAAAAACAGAGGAGGTAGACCGTCTTTTCCGCGCGCAAATCGCCGCTGAAAGGAGTGAGTCAGACAGCGAATCGACTGATGCCGATACTGAATAAATATTTTAAAAAAATCAGCCCTTCTCAAAAAACAGCCCTTTTCAGGGCTAACCATCTACCACGGAAGTTCTTTCTTCAAATTGTCAAACTTCTTTCTTTTAGAAGAGTTACACTCCAAAGGTCCACACTCCAGAGAGATAACTGAAAAGAGCAAAAAAAAAACTCAGAAAAAAGACTAAGTCCAACCCAACGCTCAGTCAAATAGAAAGAAAAAAATCATCAATAGATGCAGAAAAAACTAAGTCCAGCTCAGTGCTCAGACATTTAGAAAGAAAAAAATCATACATAGGTGAAGAAAAAGTCCAACTCAATGCTTAGACATTTAGAAAGAGAATTCATTCATAGATGCAGAAAAATCTAAGTTCAACTCAATAGCCAGATATTTAGAAAAAATCATTTATAGGTGCAAAAAAAGTCTAAGTTCAACTCAGTGATATAGGGATAAAATCAAAAAAAGTCTAAAAAGTGATCCATTACACATATAAAACACTAAGCTCTTGATTATTTTTCTCATTCGCCATTAACTTTTCGTAAAACCTGAGTCAGTATCCCACAATGTTTGGATTAACATTTTTTTCTCTCATTGCTCTTCTGGTTAGAAGAAAGAGAACGTTTCAGATATATCAGACATGAAATTGAGCATCTGATGCAAATGCTAGATAAAATGGAATCAATCAAAAGAAAGAGAGGGGGATAAAAAAGTGCATTCTGCACAAAAAAGCAACCCTTTTCAGGGCTAACTATCTTAAATAAACATCTTTCTTTTCATTTTGTCAGAAGACTCATAATCAAAAAGTCATAGGTTAGTTAAACTCTAGTTTTTCTAACCCCGAACAAGAAAATGTAACAAAACCACGGATTGGTCAACAATAAAACATTTAGTATTAGAAAAAACAACGATAATTCTGATTGGATAACATTAATTTGGAGCCAAAACAGCATGAAACGCCAACGCGGGAAAAACATAGGAGAAAATGACGTCATGGGTCAACTAGTTCAATCCGTCTGAAAAGCTATAAAACCCAGCGTCATTTCCCGCACATCGTTCATTTTCTTCAAGCTGCAGCAATGGAGTGCGCATTGAGAAACATGGATTTTTGGGAACTCGCCCAGCTATCGGTGAAAAAGGACGGAAAGAAAAAAGAGTTCACAGTACGATCGACGGAAGACTGGAACGATGACGATGAACCACCGTTCACACTTAAATATAATCTAGATGCTCAGGAGCTAAAGAGGCTAAAGAGGCGGGCAGCAAGAAGCTGTCCGGCGTGCAGGAAGGTTGGAGGTTGTGCTTAAAAACACAACCTCCAAACCAGGTCCTTTTTTTAGGACCACCCCAACAGCCCTTTTCAGGGCTAACCATCTACCACGAAAGTTCCACCTTTCTTCAAATTGTCAGACGTAAGTTCTATCTTTTCTTCAAATTGTCATTTCTTCAAATTGTCAGATGAAAGTTATACCTTCAAACTATCAGACGAAAGTTCTATCTTCAAGTTGTCATTTCTTCAAATTGTCACAGCTCTTTTCAGAGCTAACCCAACAGTCCTTTTCAGGACTAACCATCTACCACGAAAGTTCTAACTTTCTTCAAATTGTCATAGTTCTTTTCAGAGCTAACCCAACAGTCCTTTTCAGGACTAACCATTACCACGAAAGATCTATCTTCAAGATGCCAGACGAAAGTTCTATCTTCAAGCTGTCAGACGAAAGTTCTATCTTCAAGTTGTCATTTCTTCAAATTGTCACAGCTCTTTTTTCAGAGCTAACCCAACAGTCCTTTTCAGGACTAACCATTACCACGAAAGATCTATCTTCAAGATGCCAGACGAAAGTTCTATCTTCAAGATGTCAGACGAAAGTTCTACCTTCAAGCTGTCAGACGAAAGTTCTATCTTCAAGTTGTCATTTCTTCAAATTGTCACAGCTCTTTTCAGAGCTAACCCAACAGTCCTTTTCAGGACTAACCATTACCACGAAAGTTCTACCTTTCTTCAAAATTGTCATTTCTTCAAATTGTCAAACTTCTTTCTTTTAGAAGAGTTGCACTCCAAAAGAGTTATACTCCAGAGAGTTATACTGCAAAGAGCAAAAAAAAACTCAGAAAAAGACTAAGTCCAACCCAGTGCTCAGTCTTTTAGAGAAATCATTCATAGGGTGAAAAAAACTAAGTCCAACTCAATGGTCAGGCTTTTAGAAAGAGAGAAAATCATTCATAGGGTGGAAAAAACTAAGTCCAACTCAGTGCTCAGACATTTAGAAAGAAAAATCATACATAGGTGAAGAAAAAACTAAGTTCAACTCAATGGTCAGGCTTTTTAGAAAGACAGAAAATCATTCATAGGGTAAAAAAACTAAGTCCAACTCAATGTTCAGACATTTAGAAAGAGAAATCATCCATAATTGCAGAAAAAACTAAGTCCAACTCAGTACTCAGGCATTTAGAAAGAGAAAAATCATCCATAGGGTGAAAAACTAAGTCCAACTCAGTGATCAGGCTTTTAGAGAGAAACCACTTAAAGGCCAAGTAGTGGATAGAAGTAAAACAATAAAGCAATCCTAATAGCATATGGGTAAAAAAAAGTCTAAGTTCAACTCAATGATTACGCAAATAGATAAATTCCACTCAGGGTGGGTAGAATAGGGATTATAAAAAATGCAACTTCTTTCAGGGTGGCAGAATAGGGACAAATTTCTTTCAGGGTGGTGATGTAGGGCACTCAGGGAGGGTAGAATACAACATTGACCAGGCCATGTCAATGTTGTATTCTACCCTCCTATACTACTGTTGTCGTAGCGAAATTTTTGACCGCAAAAATGTTGTCGCGATCCTTGCGGCCATCCTGATACCACAAAGTACCCTCGAGATACACGCGATTCGATTCACTATAAACAGCGAATACATGGCAAAGCTAATTTCTGTTACAATAACAATTTCTATTTCGTATTTCTATACGATAATCATTATGATTAAATTAAGAGTCCATCAAAGCTTGAAATAACCGAACCTCTAGCCTGGCCTGATTGGAAATGCTAGAGATACGGATCCGTATCCCTAGCCTCACAGACTAAAGATACGGATCAGTATTCCTAGACTCGGAGGCTAGAGGTACGGATCCGTACCTCTAGACACTTCCTACTGAAATACTATGAAGGTACATGTATTACCTAGAGAAAGAAAGGTGATCAGAGGAATCAGCAACCTCATTCATCTATCTGCACATGATATATATTTTCAATAAGTCTGAGAGTAAGGTACCCATTCGCATATTGCATTGAATTATATGGCAGTAGATCTATCACTAATAATAGACCCCCAAAAAGGCCAACCACCAGCAAAGACAGCCATATAAGCTTGTCAAAACAACAGGTAGAGTTAACTGTCTACACAGTACATGTTCAGTGGTTTAAAGTTTACTTCCACTATTTATCTTTTGTAAAATAAATGCAACAAATTCATGGCAAAGACAAGATTTCTGACAGTCATTTCTGCTACAGAAGGTCTATTGACAAAATTGTCATGAATGGAACCTGTCCGTGCTACAACTTCTGTGTGTGTGTGTGTATGTATTCAAGTGCTAATTTTCATGTTGATAATGGATCTGTGTTCGCTGTAGATGATGACTATGTGGAAGTTGATGGCCTTGGAGGCGACATATTTGAAGTAGATAGCATTGCTGTAGTTGTTGTATGGTATTTAACGCCGTTTTCAACATTATTTCAGTTATACCTCGGCGGCCAGTGCACCTATCCGTGCTTTCCTGGAGTTTCTTGTACCAGTACTCCGCACAATATTCTTTCCAAGCCACTGGCTGCTTTCCCACATAATCATCGTCGAAATAATGTTCAGCGGTGGGAGAGGAATGAATCCTGTACCAATGACTATCATCAATCCTCGGAAAGAAATTGGCCGGGCCAGGGATCGCATTGCTGTAGACTGGTACGGATGATCAGGTAAAGCGTTTGCTACTTTGTCAAAGAAGGTAGTATCTCTTAATGAGCCATCCACCAATTAATATCTGTTAAAAGCTTTTGTTTTTCTTCCTTAAAGTAAGTCAGCACTCTTAATTATATGAAGATTATTAGACTATATGACATATAAATGGTAGAAAGTATGCAAGAAAAAGCTGTTAGTCTAAAAAAGTGTCGGTGTCCCAAGATGAAGAACATTATACAAGTATACATCATATCAATTCTGAATGTACTTTTTTTCATGAATAATTCTAAAATACGTGTGTTGCTTTCCTTGTGCGTACTCATTGCAAAGTCTTCGGCAAGCTCTGAAGGTATTGTCGTTTGAATATAGGTGGATATATTATTGAAATTTAGACTGTCCTTTCATACACCCTTTCTTCACAGTTCTGCTAGGAGTAGCAACTTCTATTGTCTCACCTTCATCGGTCTCCTTTACTGAGCTTGGACTGCTCAAGGGTTCAAATAAGGTTTTAGCAGCAGTGCTCTTACTTTCAGTTGTACTCTTGGTTCGTCTAATTATTATGTGGGGCTGTTACAGAAATATGTAGTTTTGAGAAATCTACGATACGCTTGTTACAAGTACTTTCTTCAGCTATCTAGTAGTATATATCAATCATTTGGGGAGAGTAGTATATATCACTCATTTGGGAAGAGTTGGTGGCACGGTGCCACCCTGCCCGCATTACTGCCCCAAAGCAATGGGATCATTCTCGCGTTACTGCCCACGAACAGTGGGAAAGTATTCTAGAGAACAACGCGGTATATTTTAGGGAACAATGGAGCTGATATCTTCTGTCTGCCTAGAAAGTGACGTCACCCAAGGTCGAATACCGCGGAACAATGGGGAGAGTTGGTGGCACCGTGCCACCCTGCAAGCGCGAGTAGCCAAAAACAATGAGGTTATTATTCCGAGAACAATGGGATAATGTTCTGTGAACAATGGGGCGGGTATCGCATGTCTGCCTGGAAACAATGACGTCACTCGAGGTCGCACACCACGGAGTTGGTGGCACCGTGCCACCCTGCCCACATATTTGTCTACGAACAATGGGGTATTATTCCGAGAACAATGGGGAGGGTATCGTATGTCTGCCTAGGAACAGTGACGTCACCCAAGGTCGCATACCACGGAACAATGGGAAGAGTTGGTGACACCGTGCCACCCTGCCCGCATGACTGTCCAAAAACAATGGGATTATTAATCCGAGAACATTTCTCCTCATGCCACAACGTTTTCAAAATACAGTGGAAAACACATTGTGTCACCGTGCCACCAGAATGGCGTTTATGTTTTAGAACAATCCCTGCTGCCGTGAGTTTGATGGCACAGAGAACAATAGGTATTACACAATAGTCTGGAGTGGCGTGAATCTGTATCGGAGATGACTAGGAACTAGTACTGGTTCACATCAATAGGTGGAGTAGTTGTTGTTATACATACGGATGTCATACCAGAATATGCGAAAATTTCGATCCAGTGTAAAGGGTAATAACTATACCATCTAGTCTGTGTATGAGGTTTCGATTTCAAGTGACACACGCCTACAGATCGTCTGATCAGATTACAACTTTCCGTTATGTCTCCGGTGTTTAATGACCAGGATAGATCAAGGACTCGATAGTCACCAACTGCATTTCGATTTTCTAATAAATTCCACTTTTATTTCACTTAGTTCAAATTCTAAATGTATCTTTAATAGACACTGCCTCTGCCTCGATCTTCTTGAGGTCTTTGAGGGACTTCAGGGTGTTTTCTATTTCTCTTACGTTCCGCAGCATACGACCTTTTAAAAAAAAAAGTACATTCCTGTTCCCACAGTTGAGTGCGTGCGTGCGGTCGAACTCAGTAGTTCAGTTGATTATGTAGAGAGCTTAAAACCAGGGGATCGCTCTCTGCGAGATTTTGAAAAGCCCCATCTCGGCTACTTTCGAATTAATGATGCCAATCTTTACTTATTTGTGCAGGTAGATACGCTAACCGCTTCGATATGACTGTAATAATGTTGTACCGGCGTAAAACAGCGTACAACAGGGATGAGAATGGAAATTATTGAAAAAAGAGGAAAATTGGCCAGGGGTCAAGGGGGCCGCCTAGGCCCCCTTCCGGCTCATGGGCAGCGCCCAGGGGGGGGGGCAGGGGGGCGATACCCCCCTGGCCGAAAAGAAAATAGCAAAATTTAGTAGCTGGAAATACAATTTCCTTCAATAAAAATAGGCTTTCAAAACACAGAATTTGAATACTTGATGAACTTTTTTCATGGCATCAGTTTAACGACGTTTCGTCGGGTTGTCAGTGCGCAACATTTTTGCGCATGTCTCTTCGCTTCTCTGTTTTCTAGCGCGTAACTTTGTCTGATTTTAGTACTATTGTTGGACTACTGATCTTTGCTGCAAGACGTGGAGGAAGTAGTGGTTGATATATTTTTTTTTAAAAGATCAGTTTATGAAGGTGTAAATCATTCCCAAACAGCGAAAACGGAACATGTACATCTGTCGGACATTACTTATCCGGACAGTAAGTTTAGTGTGGTAAAAAGAGAAAATTACAAGTATTTTCTTCTTTTCAACGTTTTCTAACCCCCTTTCCTGGGTATTGATAGAAAGGATCGTTTGATTCATTTTGCTATAAGGTTCGTAAGTAATCTATGCCTTTGAGTAATTCTGGACAGTTCTACATGTATTGTTCTTCCATTCTCCCATCTATTAAAATATACCACATGTATTTGGTATTAACCTTTTCCTAAATGAAATAAATTGGAACTTCACTATATCAAGGAAAGGGTTGACAGAGTACAATCTTTGTTGTGAAAAAAACATGATTTAGTGCTAGAAATAATACATCTTACTAAGTAATTTGAAATCTTGGGTGTTCTGTGTCACTTTGTTTCAAGGGAGGTAATTGAGTTCGAATATTGGGAAAGGTAGCCTGGTAACCCATCTTTTTTTTTGCATTTTTTGATAAAGGATATAATCATGTATATTTCTGAGAAAAATGAGAAAAATCTTTGCGCTAGATTTTTTTGAGGGTCAAATAATGTCCTGGTTTTCTGTGATAAAATAAGCAATTTTGTGGGCTAAGGGTTTTACTGAAACAGATAGCCTATCATTAATTTGAAATATCTGTTAATTTCTCATCAAAGTCAGAGGATCCATTGTTTCACTATGAATTTAAAACGCAGAGAACCTGATTGAACCTGACTGAAATTACAGATTTTAATCACAAAATTCTGACGTATGCTGCAATAATTGGGTTTTGTGTAATTTGAAAAAAAGGTTATATTCTTCGTGGGCTCAGAACTTTTTGGTTCATCAGGCAACGTCCGATTATCTCTTCGCATATTGAAAGAACATACTTTGAAGTGTTTCTGTTTCAAATTTCACGAAATTCTCTGCGCTAGAAATAACTCGCTGAAATGCCTTTAACATAAACTCAATCAACATTTGTGAAATACACAGCCTTTGAATAAAAACTAGACCCAGACCAGACTGCTCAGGAACAGGGTCTGTTAACGGTCATCATATACATGTACTATTTGCATCTGAAACATTTGTATTTTTACAGTAGTTTGGTTTCCAGGAACAAGATTTGGGCTCTGATTGTGTCAGTTCCTGTTCATAGCTTATTTTTACTTTTATTTTCATTCATTGAGAAATAGCAAAACTATAATCAAACCTTTCTTGTTTAATAAAAAAACATGATTTGAAAAAAAGGATGGACGGCATGTACCATCTTATTTTGTCAAATCATGTCAGGAACAGGAAGTGTTCACTAGATATCCATATTATATCCATGCAAATATCTAGCATATAATGCGAAAAGTATCTCTATCAACCACAGAAACTGAGAAAGGTTGGATTTCATTTGAAAGATTAAGAGGGCTGAACTGAAACAACAGCTACATTGTAAAATTTCAAAATTTAATGGAAAAAAAATGTAATTATTTGCTTGTTCAGCACTAATGAATTTGAATAACAAAAAATAGGACAATTTAAAGCATTAATTTCATTGTTCTTTTGATGGAAAAGTTAAAATGCATCCTAACGATGGAGTGGCCAACAGCGCAGACCCACTGCAATCTCATCAGGGTCTGCACTGTTTTGCAAAGGCATACCTGTTCAAAATTCTTAGAATTTTACAGTATTTCAAAATATTATTTCATTTCAATAAAAACATATCATGGAAAATAGGTTAATAGTTCATTCTTCAGACTAGATTGATTTCTTGACTAGTCATACATAAAGTACAACAAACAAAAAAAAAATGACTAGACTAACATATAACAGCTGGTGCATACTATGGTCATTTAATTTCAGTTTCAAAATTATTCAGACTAGATTGATTTTCTTGACTAGTCATACATAAAGTACAACAAATAAACAATAAAAAAATAACTAAAGTACATATTACGGCCACTCAATTTCAGTTTCAAAAATTCTGACAATACCCTAAGATTTGTAAGCTGATTTCATCTTACAACCCTAAGCGGTTTCAATTTCTGTCCGAAATTAGTTTTTAAGTTGCTTGCGCTTGGCACATAATTCATTCAGCTTTTCTGTCATGATACATTTCTTCACCCTCTGTGCTTCAACTTTCAAATGTTTGGCATAGCTAAGATCATGAGCTTCAATCAACTTCTGCTAACTGAGAAGTGTTTGTGTCTTTGAAGCTTGTGTGTGCGTAGTGAGCTCTGTTTGTTTGTATTTCATTGTTGCTGACCTGTTTGACGTACATACGTCTGTCAATACGAGAAAACTTCGCATCCTTTCTTCTGAACATTTTCAGCGCTGTGGTGTAACGAGCCTTAAGTGCATATTTTACTGTTTGAATTGAACTATAGGTCCCAATATTCGTTCTTCCGGGCCGAGCTCCGGTAGCTCAGTCGGTAGCGTGCAGGACTTGAGAACACGGGGTCCAGGGTTCGATCCCTGCCTACGACCCCTGGCTCGGCCAATTTCTTTCCGAGGATTGATGATAGTCATTGCGACAGGATTCATTCCTCTCTCACCTCTGGTCGGTAGCGTGCAGGACTTGAGAACACGGGGTCCAGGGTTCGATCCCTGCCTACGACCCTTGGCTCGGCCAATTTCTTTCCGAGGATTGATGATAGTCATTGCGACAGGATTCATTCCTCTCTCACCTCTGACCATTGTTTCGACGATTATTATGTGGGAAAGCAGCCAGTTGATTGGAAAGAAAATTGTGCGGAGTACTGGTAAAGGAGACTCCAGGAAGGCATGGATAGGTGCACTGGCCGCCGCGATATAACTGAAAATCATACAATCAATCGTTCTTCCGGCCTTAACATTAATCACATCTCCCATGACATTTGAAGGTGGACTCAACTCGTGGACCATGGAAGATAGACAGGGCTCCCATCACAACCATACTGAGCACGGGATATCTGTTTGAAAGTTTTACCTCAGCCCACCATTTTACAACATTGTCATTAACCTCTGGCAAATGACTGTCAACGCTGTAGCTGGTAATCTTCTTCAGTGAGAAGGTGTGCATAATTTATGAATGAATGGTACAATGTAGGCATCAAATAAAATGTCAGTACTCAGTGCAACATCATAGGCAGAGAGCCATCTATGCTCAAGAAATCTTTCTGGGGTAGTGTATTTGATCTCAAGCAACTCACAAATCTCAGAAAGCAACTGTTTTTGATCAGAAGAAAATTGTGTAGATCAATGAACAGTAATTCAAGATACTTCTGGAAAGGGTTACAGAACCTCTTACAGGCATTGTGAATGTGGCGACACGAGTCGCCATCTATATCAAGCAAATGTGGAGCTTTCTCATCGTGTCGCCATCTATATCAAGCAAATGTGGAGCTTTCTCAATCTTATCTCCACACCAGATTTTTTGCCTCGCATAACACTGCAACAGCCTATCACTACCGATGTCAAATTGCACCATGGGATGTCATTAGTCTCTATTGAGTCAGCAATGACATTATAAATTGACTCTGCATTAACTTTGATTAGTTCTACACCCTGCATGTGTTCACATACCACAGAATTTGAAACTTTGTTATAAAATGACACGAGAAAAGCTAATACCCTCTTGTCATTACTGCTAGTGCTTTCATCAATCTTAAGCGAGAACGGTGTTTGTCGCATGTTTCGAACAATTCTTTCCTTAAACGTTTCTGCAACGCCATAAGTCATTTTATATGAGGCAGTTGTTCTGTCCATTGATAGATGAGTCAGGGCCTTCGGGTCTTCAGCCAAAGTCTTGGTAAGGTCAGTAAGAACTGGAGCGAGTGTAAATGACAGTTAGTGTTCTGCCATTGTAGAAAGCAGGAGTGCCTCAAAATGTAAATTGTGGAACAAATTACCATGATTTTTTTCAACCAGTGGCCCCTGGTGAAAGACTGTCAATTTGGCATATCACCAGTAAATTGTTGATTCCGATTGCAGTAATGGCCCCCGGTGAAAAACTCAATTTGGCATATCACCAGTAAACTGTTCTGATTCTGATTGCAGTAGCAGTGGAACGGAGCAGTTTGCTCTACGTCCACGGGAGGGGTGGGCATTTCTGAAATTTTTTAAAATTTCGGCATAGTGGCCCCTAGATTAGATGATTTTCCAGCAAATTTTAGTGGGCCTTTTAAAAGATAGGTACAAGGCAGAAAGAGGAAAAAGCTTGGACTAGCAACTATGACTCATAATGACAAGTGTCCGTGTTCATAGCACCACTTTTTCCATTCCTAATAGAATAAAAATGTTATATTTACCTCTGCATATGAAACTCTATCACACATGGGTACAAGTGTAGGAGTGACATCACTGGTTGACGTTGTTTTGTCATCAGGAACCGCTTCCTCCCCAGTACCTTCCTTCTGCTGTATGAACAAATGATCTATCTTGTGGCTTGATTGTCTGTTTCACAAGTCCTGAATGTTTTGCTGATTTAACATGGTCATCTAGCGCAATTGCGCCACGGCTCCCATAATTGGTGTGTTTGTTGCACAATTTGGACACAGCCTGACCTGCTTCCTCCGTTTTCGCAATGTCACCCCCCGACACATTTATCCCACAAGCGATTACAACTGTCCTCTCGAGCCAGGCAAATGAGAACTTGTTTTTGACGTTTCTGTCATTTTCTTTTATCTTCACGATGTCACTATTTGTTAAGATTCCCAATTTAAAAACACTTTTAACTTCATGGATTGCGTCAAAAAGCTACATTTCACCCTGTCCGCCATGTTTGTTTCTGTACTGAAAGCGATATGAAACCAATATTCTGATTGGATATCTAATATTGCGCCAAATTCAAAGATTGGTTCTAAACAATCGGTAACTTCCGTTAATTTCCGGACAAATTGAGCGGGACAACTATCTGACACGAATATGATGAAAGCGTTCAGATGGGGTTACCACCACTCCCCTCCCCAATTTTTCTCCGCGAATTTACATCGATCTCAAGAATGGCCCAGGGGCTTCCAACCCAAACAGGACTATGACAATATCTCAACATTTTCACTGCAAACAGCCAAGATAAAAATGTAGATGTGACAAATTTTCTTCATATGAATAACTGGGTGGGCATTTTCAGAAATTGAATACTTAACTAATATATGTGTACAAAATCACCAAGCAATTATTTTCACCTAAATCACACACAGCATATTACGATAAACTCTTTTTTTTTTCGTAAGGATGTGGTTTTGGATGTAAAAAAAGATACCGTTTCACTTACTGTTCGGTAAATGCTGAAAAGAACGTGTTAATCCCTTCATTCTTCTCTCTCATTGCAGCAGATGCGAGTTTATAAAACTCTTCCTGGGCAGCAAGAATTTTTACCTGTTGCTCAGCCTCTTTGCGATGTGCTTTGGACAACTCTACATTTTCCCGATAAAAGTCGAACATTGCAGCTTCAGCTGACCTGACAAAAATCGCATAATGTTGAGTTAACCTTGCATTTATCTGATGAATTGGCTTTGTAATGATTTCTACACGGTATAATTATGTTTCGTCAGCAGAGAACATTTTCATTCTTTATGATGTTCCCTGCTCGTCCCTCCAGTGGCATCTGTGGTTTAGTGATTGTACAGAGTGCGTACGTAAGAGGCTTTAATGCTTTTATGCAAGGGCCGTTTGGCAAGACACTGTATAGCAGCTCATTATTCATACAGTTAAGATCCAGTAAAAAGTCGGACTAAGTCAGCAAACACTGTTATAAAAATGAATTAATGTTAAAAGTGAGGTAAACCCACAAGTTTATAGGCTAAAATAATATGACTGAAAAACATTGTTTAAAATGCCAATAGACAGTTTTCAAGGATATAACGAAACACAACATAAATGACTAGGATAGGAAAACATTTGTTTTTGACTTAAGAACTGAAACACAGTTTGGCAATATCAAAAAGTACACTAACTCTTCACCACAAAATCCTGAGTTTTAACGAACCTAAAAGCCTTTTGAAAACATTGTAGAAACTAATAAATCACTATATGACTAGATTTCTACAATCTAATAAATCACGAACAATTGTCATGTACATTTAAGTAATTTGAATAATTAGAAGTTAAATCCTTCAACAAGCAAATCTGTATCTGAACGTACCTGCAGCAAATGTTTTTAACAAGCAAATCTGTATCTGAACGTACCTGCAGCAAATGTTTTAAGATATTGAAGGAAAGCAAGAAATTGAGTGTAACTTGTACTTTCACCTTTTTCCACAATCTTTTTTTTTTTTCCCTATTGGACACTTTTCCGTTATTTTTACTTAATTCAAAATTGTTGTCTGCAAACTCTTTCAATTTGGAAGAGTCTATAATTTCTTGTTTGATAAATGGTTCAGTTAGAAAGTTAGTTCAAAGCATTCTGACAAAAAGGAAAAAATGCTTGTTACAAAGTTTTCAAAAGTCTACTGTGATGGTTTTAACCCTTTCCCTGTTCCACTGTTATGAAACTTCCCCAAATACGAGGGGCAATCCAGAAGAAGCGTTACTGGTCTTATAAATTCCGTGTTAATCCATAAACATCAACCAAATTTTGTAAGAATACGACACATGAAAAAGAAAATGCAGACGTCAAATAATTGAAATACTGATGGTGTAGAAAACATTGTTGTAAAAGGAGAAATTACGTGTTTTGAGTAAATTTCTCCTTTTCCCACAATATTATCAAGACGAAGCATTAAAAGGCGGTTACATAAGGGAAAGGGTAAAATGCATCTTTCTTTTATGCTTTTCTCACACATTCTCAAAATACTGGCCAAAACGGTGTCACTCATATATTAATTGCTATTACACACTTTCTTTTTTTAGATAAGTGAATGTCCCTTTTTTGTGATCTTATGAGACTGTTTCTGAAATATTTGTTCCGATTAAGTAAGTTCAGATGTCCTTTTGTAAGCCCATTTTGCGGTTTTTAAAACAAGTACCCCCCCTAAATTCCTCTTGTCACAAAGCGTACTCGTACCGTTTGCCTAAATATATATCAATAAATGCTGAAAATATTAAAGTTATGCTCTTATCTTAAATCAATACCTTGCTTGTATGTTGCAAAAACGCAAGAAAGATATGTTTTCCTCTTCTTTTGTTCAAACTGCGTTATCTAATTTTGTCACAGGATGTGTGTATTTTACGTGACGAAAACTTTAACCATCCACTAGTAAATCCAGAAAAACTATATTGACATCAATTATGTCTGATTTTGAAAGCCGTTACTACTTTAAACTTGTGCAGAATGTCAATTCTTGGTTCTGGAAATGATCAAACGTTTGCATTATGTCATTATTTTATGTATTCCTTATAGGGATTTTTACGTGTATTGTTACGTGACGCCTCTGTTGTCAGTAGTCGATCCATGAAACAGTGTTAAATAGTATACATTGTCCCGCTGTGATGATACCATATATTCACTTGAGTCTGGCAAATCTAATAAAATATTAAGTAAGAAAAATGTATGTTTAAAAACTTAAATGTATTTTACGTGACCGTATGTTTACGTGACGGTTTATATATTACCTGCATATATTTACAAGACGATGGCGATACTATAGTCTATTTATATCTACATAACCCACACGGAAGTTTAAAGCGCCATTTTGTTTGGAAATTGAAATCAACGTTGTGTAAATTCGAGAAAACACAAAGGAAATTCGGTGAGTTCAACTGTAGTTATGTTTTACAGGTTTCATAAAGAACGTTTTTTATCTTTTTCCTCTTCGATGTAGAAAATATGATGTCCAGTTTACTTTAATACTCATTGCATCATCCCATCCACGTGTTCTGGTAAACATATTGCGTGAGATACTTGTGTCACGTAAACGACACATCTGTGTCACGTAAAATTCAGGTTTTAGTTTCCCGTTTTCCCCCGTTAATTTGCAGTGAATTCATGATTTAACAAGTGAACTCTATATTTCATTTAGTTTAAATATCTGTTTTTGTGCCAATGATGTATTACAAAACTAATAATAAATGGATTTGTAGTGATGTCCAGGTATATTGCAGAGGAGCTGAAATTTTATGGAAAAAAAAATGAAATCCCTACTTGTGATTTTTCATAAACTGGTCATGAACACCATTTCCAATCACTGTTCTATACCAAATTGATTAATACTTCAAATAGCAAAAAAATGAAAGTTAAAAAGAAAAGTACATGGATTTTTTGAAATATGAAACATTACACAGCAAGTGTCACGTAAAATGCATATTGCTGGTACACGAAATTTCACATATTTTTATACGCCGCAGGAGGCGGGCGTGTATTGGCGTCATCTTCACCGTCTGCTGTACGTCCGTCCATTTCTTGTGAGAGCAACTTCTGCTAAGTTTCTGAACAGATCTTCATGAAACTGAATATAATACAAAATATCCAATAAGGGGTAATATTTCCTGGGTTAGAAACCAGTACTGTGCAAGCAAGACTATCAGTTGACACATATTGCTTTCAACAGTCTGTAGATCTTCTATACACATTGATTGGAGCCATAATATATTTTATAACTTTTTTTCCAGGAATGGCAAGAACGCATGCAGAACGTCAGAGAGCGTATAGAGAGAGAAAGAAAGCCTTACCGAATAGTACTTGGCTGAAAACTGAAAGTGAAAGAACAAAAAAATACTACAAAAAGACAGAATGCTTAACAAGTAGTGAACTGAAAAAGAGACGGAAAACACTGAGGGAAAAGCAGAAGTTGTATCGTGCAAAGAAGAAGGCAGTTCTAAACCAAGAAAACAGAAATTTCAGCACATGACCCAATACCTGAAACCAAGCATGAACCTGAGGGAAACCCAGATACAGAATAGTGAAGTAACAAGTTCTGGTCAAAGGATGGTTGTTGCTTTGCCATCTTTCGGAAAAAAGAAACAGTCCCGCCGAAAGTACGAGAAGAAGATAGAATATTTGCAGCTTGTAAGAAAGAGTATAGAGAAAAAGAACCAAGCACTAAGACAAAAATTGTGTAGAGTGAAGAAAAAGATAAACACTCGATCAAGTCCAGGGACACCAAAGTCAAAGAAATGGTTGACTTTGTGTCGCTCCAAAGGACCATCCTGACTTTAGAAGAAAGCTGTTGTTTGCTAATTGCCTGGTAAGTGAGATGAAAAATAGCACATTGGGTGGACAATGCAAATGCAGCATAGTTAAAAGAATAGTAGCTGGCCAAATTCTTAAGAAGTACAAACTGACACAGTATGCTGCTAACCTGATAAATGTTCGTGTAAGACACAAAGATACAAAAGTAGTTAGACAAGTAGTAGGGAAGCGCATGAAAGAGAAAGTCCGTAAATTCCTCGAACGTGAAGATAATTCAAGGCAATTGCCTGGGAAGGCAGATGCAGTCAAGAACGAAAATAATATTAGAGTTCAAAAGTTCGTCTTGAATGATTACATGAAAAACATCTTCCTGAAATTCAAAGCAGAAAACCCAGAAAAAAAGATTAGCTTTGCCACTTTTTGTCGCTCTAGACCAAAGCATACAATACTGGTGAACTATGCTACGAGAATAACTTGTCTCTGTACACGTCATCAAAATTTTGCCTTAAAACTTCAGTGTTTGAAAAAGAAAGGAATATCTGGAAACACGAGCCCCGATAGCTTTGCAGATAACACTACTAAAGAAGAAATATCAAGGAAAATGGAAAACTTACCTAATGAAGATATAGAATTCAAACAGTGGAAAAGAGTCAAAGGTGATGACGGGAAGCAAAGAACAAAGCTCCTAGATCTAAAGAAAGAAAAAAAGTCGTTTATTGAAGAGTTTGGAAAAGAGTTTGAGTCATTCAAAGAGCATGCATACAGAGTGAAGGAACAGTTTAACGCTTTTAAGAAAATGAAAGAGGACCTAATAGTTAACAAAGATCACGTTTGCGTCCAAATGGACTTTTCATAAAACTATAGTATCAAAGAAAGAGAGGAAATACAAAGTGCATACTGGAACCCCGAATCTGTCACCCTTCACCCTGTAGTTTTGTATTGGTGTGGAAACGAAAATGTTGTTCATACAAGTATGGTCGTTGTCTCAGAAGTTCTGCATCACAACACAATCATGGTACAAGCTATACTACATAAGGTCGTTGCAGAAGTCAAGAATGTTTGTCCAACCGTGAAGCACATACACTATTGGACAGATTCGCCAACGTCCCAGTATCGAAATAAAACGATTTTTGATATTGTGTCCCGTCACCCTGAAATATACCAAGTGAAAGGTAGCTGGCATTTCTTTGAAGCAGGCCATGGGAAGGGGGCCTGCGATGGGATAGGGGGCGTGGTAAAACGGTCGGCCGATACTGCCATCAAGGCTGGAAAAATTAATATTACTTGTGGCCGGTATTTTTATGAGTGGGGCTGTCAGTCAAACAGCAAGATCAAATACATATTTATAGAACAGAAGGACTACGAAAAGTCAAGTGTGATGATAGAAGCTCGCCAGAAAGAAGTAAATGCCGTCAAAGTACACTTACTCTACACAGTGTGGTCGGTCTTAGTTTGAATGAGATAATGGTGAGAGAAACAACCTGCATTTGCCCCGAATGTTTTAGTATTGAAGGATTCCATTACTCAGAGGCATGCGGTTGGAAGAAACATAAGACACGTAAAGAAAAAGAACTTCAAAATGGTGACCTTGTAGTTCAAGATAGGAGTCTAAGTGGGCCATCACTGGAAAACGAATCACTATCAGAAGAAAAAGAGATCAGTGAAGGCGACTTTGTTGCGGCATTGTACGACAGAGAAATATATATAGGAAGAGTTGAAGATACTGATGATGGACAGTACGAGATTACCTTCATGGAATATGGATCGAAAGTTCAAGATTGCTTGAAATGGCCAAAAAGAAAGGATATTATATGGGTTGAATCAAAAGACATAGTCCTAAAAGTTAGTGAGCCAGTTCCGAATGGCAAGGGAAAACGGCTGTTTAAGCTGATGGAGAAGGACAGAAAAGAACTGGAATCTCTAATTTCTAAGGAATTGTGAAGTTTACGTGACGCTATACTAGTTATTGAATACAGTTGTGTTAAAGAATAGTTGGTTCAATGTTAAAGATATGAATAGCTGTTTAATATAGCGTTTCTATATGCAATATGTGCATTTGAGATGTCCAGTTAGTTTTGTTGATTAATTTACAGGCAGTTTGTCTGTTGTAGTATTTTACGCGACATTAAATACTATCAGTGACTAGTTTATTGTTCCATCAATGCTTTTCAAGGGATACAGACATACCTGATTCGTTCCATAGTGCTATGTAAATCGCATCTGAAATAAGTTGTAAAGGATATAGAAATAGTAGCACAACATGTTTTTACACAGATATGGTGGTTTTTGTAATTTACGTGACATGTTTCACATCATTTAAATTGAAAATATTTCACAAACATGCTTGACAAATCATGAAATTGCAGTTTAAATCTTTTCCAGTGCAATTTTCCCCTTTTCCAGCGAACATTCTCAATATGTAATGTCTAGCATAATTCCCTAACATATATTGTAAAAAAGGTGTTAACTTTTTAAGCAGAAAATAGGGAAAACAACTTATAAAGGAGTCACTTCAAATCGAGTGAATGTTTATTTTTATGCAGTTGGTAGTAAAAGTTTGACTTTTTGTGATTATAATATGATCCAGTTTAATTGATAAAGAAGTGTTCTGATATTCTGTTCTCTTTATGTCATATTTTACACCCCTGTTAATAAAAAAACTCGTCAACGTCACTTTGACACCACACCAGTCTCAGGATTCGAGAAATGTGTTATGCCCTTATATAAAAATCGTATCCCAGTACATTCAACATTGATATGAAATCAGCAAACATATGTTAGCACATACTTTATTTTTGACAATATAGGTCTGCGAAATTGGCCGTATTTTTGAGAATGAGTGTTCTACGGAGCCCGGTAGGTGTCATGCTCTAAACATTTTTTATTTGGAAATAACGAAATCCTAAATCTTTAAAACGAAATACTATTTCGAGAAAACGAAATACTAAATCGTTAAAACGAAATGGTATTTCGAGATAACGAAATACTAAATCGCTAAAACGAAATGCTATTTCGAGATAACGAAAAGCTAAATCGTGAAAACGAAATGCAATGTCGAGGAAATGAATTAGAAACTGCTGATGGAAACGATGGATTTAAGGGAAGCACTTATCGGACATTATTTTAATCTTGGGCTTAAATACAAGGACATCGTGTATATATTATTTAACACCCATGGTATCAGATTATCGCTGAGACAGCTAAAGCGAATTTTGAAGAAAATTTCACTTTATCGGCGCAAAAGGGAAACGGACATAATGCACGTCGTTGACTTTTATCATACATGAGCAGAGAGGATCCGGCTCGTTATATGGATATAGGTGGATGTATCAAAACCTTCAATGTCATGGGTTGAATCCCAGGAAAGAAGATGTTAGGCTCCTGCTTCGCCAATGACAGTCTTCGCCGACGTCAGTTTCACGCAAAAGGACCGAACTATATTTGGCACATGGATTCATATGGCAAGCTACGGTCATATGGTATTTGCAATAACGGCTGCATTGACCGATATTTCCAAAAAATCATTTGGCTCAATGGTTTTGTTACCAGTAGCGATCCAAGAGTTATTGGAGGATATTACGTTGAAGCTGTCAAAAAGTTTTCTGGTTGCCCCGTGATATTGAGAGGAGACAGGGGCACTGAGAATAGAAACATATGTGAATTTCAAAGGTTTCTTCAGCGTAATGGTGATGACGCTTTTAAGGGAAATCGCAGCTTTATGTATGGCCGAAGTACAAGCAACCAAAGAATCGAGAGTTGGTGGGGATTTTTAAGGCTAGAATGCATTGAATTTTGGCTTGCTTGTTTTGACCAACTAAAAGCTGATGGTTACTTTGAAGGAAGTTTATTGGATAAAAATTTTGTGCTTTTCTGTTTCCTGTCAACCATTCAGGTACAAATACACATGCACACATTTTTGCTATTACCTGTATTTTATTGCATATTGTAGCCTTAAAACAGACAGACAGACAGAACCTGGTAGTTTGTATGTCCATCTTTTTAACCCCGCTGATGGCGCGTGGATAATTGTTTCGGTGTTACCAGTGCATTCTGGCTCAGCAGATTACCCCATTTTTTCACCAAAATCATGCATTTGATGATGCAAGCATAAAGCTTTGGACAGATACTCATATATGAATTCTATTTAAAAGAAAAACCATTAGTCACCCAAAATTTCACAATGGTGGCCGTTTTTTTTCCAAGATGGCCGTCAAGGCATATTAAAAAAATGTATTTTGGGACTTCTGTAAAGACTGTATTGCAATATTTGTGGTATCTTTGGAAAATTTGTAGTTCTTATCATTACTTAAGAGAATTAAGATTGAATAGTTGATGAAATTTAATTTTCTTCTTAAATGCTATGAGAATATCATTGTGTTAAATATTTTCTTTAGTACTGCAATTGAATTAGGTATTTTACAGATGAAATGAAAGAAGAATATTTTCTTTTTGTCTATAAAATGACATATTAGCCCTTTAAGATATATGCAAGAGTAACATGAAGACCCTTGCTGACTCACCTGAGCGAAATGTTAAATTTTTAAACAGATCAAATCAAATTGTTCTTTTCATTGAAGATCCTTTTTGCTACAGAGAGCCTAAAAATGACTGGTTAATCCTTATGTATAGAACTTGTTTTAATGAAATCAAAGCGCTGAAAGCGCTGAATGACGTCATGTTTGTGAATCTATTATTTATGGCATTCAAAACACTTGATTGTCTTTCCTAGTTCTGAGTGTTGTAAAATAATTGTCGTTTTGAAAAACTTTTGCTTTTATAGATCAATTTAGTGATTGAGGTAAGCTTTTAAAATTGATGAATGTCCTGCATCTAGTGGATTTTTCATTAAAAAATTGCAATTACATCCTAGTATCAGCACATTTAACTTGCTTTTTTTGCACACTAACATCTTGAATATGAAACAATTTCCTACGGACGAACACAAAGTGCATATTACCATAAAATCTCAGTTAAGTTGGCTTAGCTTAGTTAAGGGTCAAGAGTACTTATCTAGGCTTAAACAGTCAAAATGACAGAGAAACCATACAGCCAAAGTCATGCATTTATGCTTGGCAAGACAGGTGGACATCTATATACTCTTAGAAACTGCTCGAGACATACTCTTAGAAACTGCTCGAGACATTTCCTTCAATTGGCTGTGCAGAGACTGCATTGTTATTATCGGATTTCTTTGCAGTCACGGGCAGTCTTAACAACCATTCTATGGAGCTACAGCAGACACCTTCCAGAGTTTGGACAGCTTCTGTGAGGTTTATATGAGGAAGGCTGTAAAATGGTGGCAGTGTCCTACATTTTGTATTTACTAAAAAGACTCCAAGCTATCCCTCTTTAGCAATTATGTAATGCCCACTAGATATTTCTACATTCTACAGACTTATCGTTTTAAAGAATGTATGAATATTGTTTTTTGATGTTTATGATCATAGGTTCAGGGAATCAGTTCCAATACCTGTGTCAGTAACACATGGTTGTTATCTGTTCCTTCATGAAGAATGTGATATGGGCAGTTCACAGGCATGGTACAGCCGTGCTTGCAAAAGGTAAATTATAGGCATATTGCAATGCACAAGTGCGTGTAATTAGCAACCATGAACAGAGATATCCACCCAAAATCTTTATCAGTTCCTCATTAAGAACATTGAATCGTTCTTGCATGCATTTCACAACACTGAGACAACATTGAGACAACATAGTAACAAAAAAGCAAATTTACAGAAAAGTTATTTGTTTGCTGTCAAATCCTTTTTACGAAACTTTTTTTTACTATTCCTCTCGGACAATTAAGGCATTGTTAGGCCATCTATAGATAACCCCAAATGGGCTGAAAACCAATATTCAAGCCTCTTTTTCCTGAGATCTATGAAATAAAAACGAATTAGACCATTCATAGATGTACATGTAATTTGGCATTCACCAATTTCTATATATAAATATTAGTATTTGAAGAGGAAGGCCTTAAATTTAAAATGTATACAGTGGTACAAAACTTAGACAATGTACAAATTTTTAGCAATTACTCGGACAATAAATAGCTTACCAAAACTCTTGATTGAAATTGTTTGTTATTCTGAAGAACATGGGTCTTTTTTTCTTTTCTTTTTATTTACAAAGAATAAGCTACTAAAGCTTTAAGGGTACTTAGTCATTACCCTCAATTTTTATCATGTAATTTCGTTATTGTTAATGGAGAACGTTTTCTTTCATAGTGTTTAGTTACAGATGTAAATATTACTGTTTTTAGCTCCACTGGCCGAAGGCCAGCGGGCTTATGTCATGGCCTGTTGTCCGTCGTGCGTCCGTCCGTCCGTGCGTTAACTTTTTTTTAAAACGTCTTCTTCTCTGAAACTACCCATCCAATTTTGATGAAACTTCACAGAAATGATCCTGCCATGGTCCTCTTCAGAATTTCTTGAAAGAATTTAATTCCTTCAAAAACTCTGGTTGCCATGGCAACAAAACTGAAAAATTTTGAAAATCTTTGAAAATCTTCTTGTCTGAAACCGTAAGGCCAAGGGCTACCAAATTTGGCATGTAGCTTTATCTAGTGGACCTCTACCAAGTTTCTTCAATTTATAGCCCTGGGGTCAAAATTAGCCCCGCCCCGGGGGTTACAAGTTATACATGGGCTTATTTAGGGAGAACTTTAAAATTCCTCTTCTACCTAGCCATAGGGCCTAGAGCTGCCAAATTTGGCATGTAGCTTTATCTAGTGGACCTCTGCCAAGATTGTTCAAATTATAGCCCTGGGGTCAAATTAGGCCCTGCCCGGGGGTAACAAGTTTTACATGGGCTTATATAACAAGTTTTACATGGGCTTATATAGGGAGAACTTTAAAATTCTTCTTTGACCTAGCCATGGGGCCTAGGGCGACCAAATTTGGCATGTAGCTTTATCTAGTGGACCTGTACCAAGGGTGTCCAAATTATAGCCGAGGGTCAAATTTGACTTCGCTCCGGGGGGTAACATGTTTTACATGGGCGGGCTTATATAGGAAAATCTTTCGCATCTAGCTATAAGGGCTAGGGCTATCAAATTTTGCATTTAGCTTTATCTAGGGGGTCTCTATCAAGGGTGCCCAAATTATAGCCCGGGGGGGTCAAATGTAGCCCCACCCCAGGGGGTCACAAGTTCTACATGGTCTTATATAAGGAAACTTTAATAATCTACTTGTACATAGCCATATTTAGGCCTAGGGCTACCAAATTTTATATAATGGGCCTCTACCAAGAGGGCCCAAATTTTAACTTTGGGGGTCAAGTTTGACTCCACACCAGGGGTCACAAGTTTTACATTGGCTTTTATAGTGAAAACTTGATAAACCTGTGTCATGGATCACATATTTTACAGGGCCTTTTATTCAGCAAACTTGTTTTACATGACTTTTTATTGGGCAAGATTAAAAAATCTTTTTGTTTATAACCACACATTCTAGTTTCATATTGTAGGTCTGGGGTCAAAATTGCCTTCATTCCAGGGATCGCAAGTTTAACATGGGCTTCAAAATATTGTCACTTCAATTTAAACATTAATCAAGGGAAATAACTCTTTTTATGAAAGATAAAGTTCGTTACTATTTACCTCCCTTGATTATCAAGCTGCAGTGATACATGATTGGTGCTAGACAAGTTTTTTAGCTCCACTGGCCGAAGGCCAGCAGGCTTATGTTATGGCCCGTTGTGCGTCCATCCGTATGTTAACTTTTTAGCTCATTTGAGCACAACGTGCTCAAGGGGAGCTTTTAGCATTTGTTTCAACTCAATAAAAGAATTTTCAATCATACACCAAAACAAAAAATTATCCTCCACATATCTGACTGTGTTTACAAACTATGAAGTGTTCATATTAATACACCATGTCTACTGTTTGATGATGACTAGCTTAGAAAAAGTATTAATAAAATAAGTTTGAAAAAAAATCTTAGTGATTTATTATGACAATTGTTAGCACACATGTAACTCATTACCAAACGATAATATTTTAGGCTTGTCTAAATCGAAAGCACTTGCAGACGACAAAATAAAAGTGATTGAAAATTTGAAATTTGTTTTGTGAACAGTAGAAAACATTGTAAGAAAAGGAGAAAATGCTTTTCTAAAGCCTTCTTTCTCAGGGTCATCAAAAGTAGGGATTGTCTGGTAATAGGTTAAAAAGATATATTTCAAACTGAGATTGATGTATATACTTGTTTTTTTACTGGCACTGAAGGTCCGTCCGTCAATCTGTCCGTGCGTGCATTAACTTTTATTTCAAACATCTCTGAAACTACTTATCCAATTTTGATGAAACTTCAAAGAAATGATCCTGCCATGGTCTTCTTCAGAATCCCATGACAGAATTTTATTCCTTCAAAAACTCTGGTTGCCATGGCAACAAAACTGAAAAATATAGAAAATTTTCAAAAATCTTCTTCTCTGAAACTGTAAGGCCTAGGGCTACCAAATTTGGCATGTAGCTGTATCTAGTGGGCCTCTACCAAGTTCCTTCAAATAATAGCCATGGGGTCTACCAAATTTTGCATGTAGCTTTATCTAGTGGGCCTCTACAAGGAGGGCCCAAATTATAGTCCTTGACCCAAGTTTGTCCCCACACCACGGAACACAAGGTCACCAGTTTTACATGGGCTTTTGTAATGAAAACTATCTTAAGTCATCATGTTACTAACCATTATAAAGACTAAGGCTATTAGATTTAGCCCTGTCTCATGGGTTTCATGTTTTACAGGGCTTTTCATTGAGAAAAATTTGAAAATCTTCTTGTTTATAACATTCAAGAACTGAATTATTTGGTATGGAGCTTTATATTGTGGACCTCCACCAGGATTCAAATAATTATAGCTTTGCGATCAAAATTGGCTTTGCCCATGGATCACAACTTTCTCGTAGGATAAGATAGAAAAATGTTTGCATGTCCTCGTGTTTGAAATCAATTTGCTGAATATTGTAATGTTTGGCTTGTAGTGTTTTTACTTAATAGCCAGTGGAGCGATACAGGGCCATCATGGCCCTCTTGTTAAGTAAATATGAGTATTTTGAGATAAGTACACACTGAATTAGTGGAATTGGGCACTAATTATCATTAATTTAAGTATTTAGATCTGGGATACACATACTTAATAATCACTACAGCAACTGAATACAAGTCTTACCCCATTATTAGGTTTGTATTAATCAGGTTTTTTAACTTAACTTTTCAACTTCGTATACACAAGTAATGGTTTTAATTGTATATTTCACGATATTTTGTTGTTCAGTCATATACTTTCATTGTATTCCCTGACAGAAATTAGATGAAAATTCACTCAATGATTCTAGGATTCATTCATGACCTCTGTGACAATCAAAATGTGTTTTATTCCTTTTTATTCCAATTGAATTTAAAAAAAATAAAATAAAAAAAAAAAAAAAATAACTGTCTAGATTATTAAATTAAAGTACTTTCAGCACTTTGATTTGCCATAAACATCATTAGAATTTACAACAATGCTTAAACATCATTAGAATTTACAACAATGCTTAGAAATAGTTATGATAGGCTCATGTCATCACATGAAGACATTTAGGACATAGCGAAAGAATAAGATTTATAAAATCGATGTTGATATCTGATCAACTGATGAGGTAAATTAAAAAGTGCACTCGATGACCTTTGACCTCTATGTAAAAAAAAAGAATACATCTCGGAAAGTCGTTGAAATCGGAAGATTGCTCCAACGTTCTTTCATGTGATCTGTGACCTTAAATACTTGCTTTATTTCCATTTTTTTCCCACAAAACATATACTGTTTTTGAGAAATAATGTTCTTTTTTATCAAGTATGTTCAGTACGTGAATTTCTGCCCGCCCAGGTGGCTCAGTGGCTAGCGTATCTGACTTGTGAGGTGGTAGTTGCACGTTCGATACCCGGTTGCGGCAAGCTGTCTTTCCCTCGATTTTTTGCTTCTCACCTCTGATGCATGTGAGAAAAGTAGACACTTGGAAAGAAGGTTTCTGTCAGTGCTGGTGTGAGAAAGCCAGAGAGCATATGCATAGGTCCACTGACCGCCGTGATATGACCTTTCAGCTATTAAAACAGCGTTAAACTCATGTACAAACAAACTCAAGAGCGCAGTGGAATTTTTTTTTTTTTTTTAGTTAAAATGAATATTTACTTTTTTTTTTTTTAATTATAGAGAAAAAAATGCCTAGTTGTTTTGTTACGGTATGAGAAAGGCAGGACACATATGCATAGGTTCACTGACCGCCGTGATATCATCTAATGCCAAAATTAGTTTTCCTTACTTAAGTCTTATTTTTTTCTTGTCAAAAACACACTCCACTGAAAAGGTTACTTTAGTAAATTGATAAGTAAGCGCAATACTATTCTAAGTGCTTGTATATTGTATACGCACTTAGAATAGTATTGCACTCATCCAACGAAATGCTGTATCCGATTCCCTGAAGCGTATTTTCCAAATTGTGCTTTACCGCGACAGGTACATTCTGCTCTGACTCGATATTGCAAACAAAACTTATCAGAATTCACGTGCAGGATATGGGTTATTCTACGGAAGTGGTAACTCGTATGGGTATGGTTGCGTTAAATGAAATATAACCATAATTTGTATCATTTTGAAGTTAAAATACTTATTGATCCTACGTAAGATTATCAAATGAACAAATAAAAATAAAATTTACTGAAAACATGCACGATTGTAGTTATTTTTTTAAATATATATGTTGTCAAGTGCCCATATTTTGTCATGTGAAATGGGACAAACTTATGGTGTGTCATTTTAATGCCAGATATCTGTTTTATTTACAACGCTCTGTTAAAATGGTTGTTGGTATTATCAAGAAGACGTACCGAAACCAGAGTTATGCTGTCTAAATCATGACTGAAAATTATTTTTTGGATAAAAAAGAAACAATTGAAGTATCGGTCACGTCCGTTACAATCGTGTCCATCATCAAGATCGGGGGTACTGAATGTTTGCAGATATTCTGGGTGAGTATTTTTACAAACGGTTTTTATGTCTAATAGTACTATGGTTCCCCGATGTTAAGGTGAATTTTCGGCATTACTTACCTTCAGATGAACAAAAATATTGATTTAAGAACAAACACAGACAATTTTGTGTCCTGGTCGTTACGTGCGTTAAGTTGACCATATTTTTTTCCGGAACATGTGCGTAGGGTATTTAGTCTACCCCGCTGTGACGTTTTCGCGCAAATAAAATGATGACGCATACACATCTTTCTTTTCGTCCATGCAATGGCGGTTACAGGAGTCGATGCGACAGTGTCCCGAGTTGTAACGTCCAATTTTGGTAACTACCGAACCCATTTAACTCTATTATTTCAGTATTTGTATACTAGAATCTGCTTACATGTAATTGCCCCTGTCTATAAGACTTCTTTACATTTGTTAATTATTAATTTCTCGGTATTTGTACATTTTCGTAGTTATTGTTATCGTTGCTAACCAAAATGAGACACTATTTTTATTTCGAACGTTACAGCAGGAAACGATTTTTTTGCGTCTGCCTTTATGATGTAACACTCGTTCAGCAAAGGTGCAGGGCAATGTGTTCGGATACATGTAAACATATTTGCTACAGTTAATTAAAATAATTTCATTTTTCACATACTTTATCTACAAAAAACATGAAATTAACTATTTTCTAAATATTAAATTACACTCATTCACATACGAATGTTACAGTGGGACACATAGTAAATTGCAACACTTGTTACAGAGGACACAATAATTTACAAAAATGTAACAAGCGTTACCAGATTATTTTGTTTATTTTTATTCTGCTTAGTGTGCATTTAAATTACTTGACTTTACAACAACTTCAACATGTTTTTAATGATTCTGTGTATTATGCATAAATTTGATGCAGACATTTGAAATAAAACATATAGTGTCACGTGTGTTACATAATGGACACAGAAGTTTGCATATGTGTGTTACAAGTGGACACCAAGTTGACATCATGCTTGTTACATTGGACACCAAGTTAACATCACACTTGTTACATTGGACACCGACTGTAACATACGTTATTTAATGTTCATAAATCTGCAGTTTTATGTTATTATTATAAATATTTACAAGTCCTGACACATTGTGCTTTCTAATATATTCAAGCACATTTTAAATATAAATTATTCAGAAACACTTTTTACATGAAAAACACAAATTTATGTGAAACACTACATATTATATGAAACAATATTAAAGATGCATTCCTACTGCCTACTCTTCCTACTCTGTGTTAAACTTTCGTCAAATGGACAGTTTTTATGCCACCGGATAGTGTGCATATTATTTACCCAGTCCATATGTCAAAAATTTATTTCAAAAATACTCAAGCTACAGTGCTCATATATATTTGGCATGCAGGTGCTTTGCATGGAAACAAATTTATCAGTTCCAATGATTTCACACAGTGTCTGTTTTTAAATTTAGAAATTCAAAAACAAATCATTGTATTCTTGTTGAATTGTTTAAAGTCATCTGCTTCAGGATGTTTAAATGCGTCTTCAGGCATTGAAGAGTTAAATTGTCAAATTCATGATGTCCAGTGCTGCAATTGATAATAAAGTTTCTGAAAGAGATTTTACATATTTTTTTTCAGGTAAATCAGGGATGACTTGTGCTCTGACATACCTAGTACTGCATTATGTCGCGCCTAAGAATAAGGCTTACAGACCATGTACGACAAAAGACAAATGCTGACAAAGCTGCAAAGAAAAATAATCAACCCCTTTCTTCCAAAGCTAAAATGAAACTGTATAGAGAAAGACTTAAAGGCAACCCCGCATTGTATAAAGCATACAGAGAAAGTGAAGCAGCTAGGAGTAGACTGTATAGAGCATCATTAAGTGATAGGAAAAAGGCAGACCAAAGAGAAAAAACTCGAATAAGAGTCCAGAAATGGAGAGAGAAGCAAAAAGTCAAACTGGGTCAAAAGAATGAAGCAACAGTATCGAAACCTAAGAATTCTGTGAAAACCAGGGAACAAAAGAAAACACAGCAAGAAAAATGGAGACTGAGCAAACAGAAACAACGAGCTAATATGACAGGCCAGAAAAAAAGGCGAATCAATGAAAAAAGAAGAGCGAAGTATCATGAGAAAAAACAAATCGCTATTACCAAGAAAGAAATGACATCAAACACAGAATCAAAAGGGCTGGAAGATGATGGCTACAAAACAACAGATAGTAAAAGAAAAGCAGTTTACAGAGCAAAGCAAAACCTTCCAAAGGATCCAAAGAAATTCGCTCAATTGATATCAAAGTTGTCTGAAACAGCTTCCCCTCGAAAAAGAAAAGCTCTTGAAGAAGAAGGGGTTTTCTCACCAACTTTGAAGAAGAGGCATGTTGATATTTTAAAACGGTTTCAGAAGGCAATGCAAAACACAAAAACAAAGAGGTCAAAGTTTCATTTGGAACAAAGACGACACATTGCAAGTATTGGGAGAATTATCACCAAGTCTGAAAGAAAAAACTTTGGTTTCAGTTGGGGATTTACCTATAAAGCCTCACAAATTGAAGGAATATGGGAGAAGAAGAAGAAGAAAAATGCATTGGAGGAGTTTGCCATAGAACAAATCCAACAGTACTTTAAGAAATCAGGTGTTTCAACATGTTTACCTGACAAAAAACTAGTTAGCGCAAAAACAATGGAACCCAGAAGAATTTTGGAGAAAAGCTTGAAGCAAACATATTGTAATTTCCGGGAGGAAAACCCAGATTGTGTTTTAAGTTTCCCAAAATTTGTGTCACTTCGGCCAAAATCAGTGAAAACAATGAACAAGAACCACTTTAATGGGTGCCTGTGCGAGTACTGTGCAAACCTGGAGATGAAAGTGAATGCTTTGAAGAAGACTGTTCCAAAACTTAAAGTACAGGAAAGTGATTTTGAAATAAACAGTCGATATAACCTATTGAAAATGACTCTGTGCTCAAAACAAGAAGTCGCCAAATTTCATAACAGAGAATGTATTGACAGAAAATGCAGTAAATGCGGTCCCAAGAAAATGGAAGATCAAGTAAAGTCTGCTTTTTGTAGGAGACGATTAACAAAATCAAAGACCATTGAGTGGAGCAGATGGGAAAATCAAAATTACAAAGACGAGCATGGTATAAAGAAGACACGAAAAATGTTGAGACTCAAGCAAGGCACTGTAAGCACATTCTTAAAAGAATTAGTTGATGAGCTTGTACCATACAGCCTTCATATTCATGATGCTTCCTGGCAGTACAACCAGTTTAATCAGTTAGTCACTGATGTTCCACATAACTGGGTAGTTTTTTGTATGGATTACGCGGAAAACTATCAATGTCTTTATCAAGATGAGGCACAAAGTGCCCACTGGTCGCATGACCAAGCAACACTTTTTTCAATAGTCGTATACAGCAGATGTCCATCATGCGATGAAAATATGCATGAAAGCCTTGTGTTCGTTTCAAGTGAAAAACAACATGACAGTCATGCTGTCCACCACTATGTAACTTTAGCTAACCAGCATTTATTGGATACTCGAGGATTGAAAATTAGTCGGGAAATTCATTTTTCTGATGGGGCATCGAGTCAATTTAAGTCAAGGACGCCATTTGCTGATGTAGCCCACAGTGTTGAAGATTATGGGTTTCCAATTGAAAAGCATTATTTTGGTTCGAGGCATGGAAAGGGGCCATGCAATAGCGAATTTGGAGTTGTGAAACGTTCAGTTTCCATGGCAGTTTTATCAAGACAGGCAGTGGTTAGAAACGCCAAGGAATTTTATGAATACTGCTCTTCCAAACTTAAGAAGCCAAAAGTTGAACAAGACAATTGTTGCCACAATAGACGAACATTTTTCTATGTTGATGTACAGGAAATACCATCAAAGCATTCGAGATCTGACAGAATAAATGCCAAACCAGTATCACAAACCAGAAAGCAGCATGCAATCAAGCCAAGTGGGGAAAGTAAAGTTGCTTTGTCCAAACGCTTGTTGAGTTGTTTCTGCAAGTTTTGCGTAGGTGAGGAGGGGGACAAGTGTTCCAGTGTAGCACATGTAGATGATTGGCTGCCTGAAGGTAAAGTTCAGCAGAGAAAAGGCTCTGAGGTGGTAGAACATGAAAGTTTAAAGGCAAGGAAGGAATGTCCAAAAGCTAAAAGGGATTATGTCACTGCAGATAATGACCAAATAGAGAAAAATAAAGCATTTGGTGACCCTGAACCAATAAATGAGGACAAACTCATCCTTCAGTGTTGTAATTTCAATGACTTGACCAAAGCTGTGAAGAAAATAACGATTGAAGATTTGCCAAGTGTTTCGGCAAAGAATTTTTGTAATACTGGATGTACAGTCGACAACGACAGCTTACCTATTGTTCCTGAGGATATTCCTCTGAAACCAAACAGTCAGTTATACCCATGCACGATTTATGGAGATGGAAATTGCCTACCTAGGTCAGCAAGTTTGCTGGCTTACGGTTCAGAAGATAACTTTAAAGAAATGAGAAGAAGAATGGTCATTGAACTTACCAGAAATGAAAAATACTATCTTGACAAAACAATGATGGAGAAAGGAAAACAATACAATGCACAAAATGATGTACCAAAAACTTTCGCACACTTTTCAAACATGTTCCAAGGCCAAAAATTGACAAGTAACAATGTAAAAACTATTTTTGAGAAAGAAGTGTTAGAAATCAGAAAATCTGGTGCTTATATGGGCCTTTGGCAAATCGCTTGTCTGGCAAACATACTAAAATGTCCAGTTGTTTCTGTTGTCCCAACTTATGGAACCAACACAGTTAGAGAGGATATGCACAGAGCGTTTTATCCATTTATTGAAGAATTCCATTCTAATCAACCAGTGTTCATCATGTGGACAAGACTTGGTGGGGTTCAGAACTTGGAAGAAAAAGACTTCACACTAAATCATTTTGATATTTTGATGCCTTTGACTGACACAGGCAGTATTGATACAGACCTTGATGAGTATGTGATGGATGAAAGTTTTGATTTAAATGATACAGCAGGTTCAAGTATTTTGAACATTATCACAAATTTTATGACAAACGAGCTAACAACTGAAAATGATGTTCCAGAAAATTTGATCACAGCCTTTAGTACAGACGAATTACATGGCAATGACATATCTGTTCCACCTGCACCTGACAATGGCAACACACAATTCTCTTATGCAACTGATACAACTATCTGTGAGAACAATGTGATGGTGAATCAACAATTACAGACTGAGGAGCCAAGGTCAGTTAAAAAAGTATTTAAATAATTGTGTACTGTTACAAAAACATACTTCTAGAATTTGTGTTATAAAGAGATGAAAAGAGATTTTTGTGTTTACATGCAAACACACACTCCTAATGCATTTCAATAAATTTAGCTGATTAGGCCTAAGATGCAAAAAACTAAATTGAAATGCTAAAATGTATATTTGAAAGTATGGTGTGACTTTTAAAGTTACTTTTTGAGCACACTATCATTTACTCTTCAGGTCTATAGGGTCTGAGGACAACAGTAGACAGATGGAAGCAACAGGACACACCAGAGATTTGACCGAGGGACAAGACCTTGATGCAGACACAGGGGGTGATACTGTACAGGCAGTCAGTCAAGAGAAGAGGTAATTATATTTCGATTCTCAGGCAATGGTGTTAGACGCTAAAAAACAAAGGTTGTTACAAGTTCTTCAGTGAAATACGAAGCCTGTAGCAGCACATTTTTTAAAGGATTTGCAACATTGGTCAATGACCTTGATTTCGGTTATATTACCTTGACAGTGTCATTATCTAATCTGCATCTGTATAAGCTACAAAGTCATAGAAAGTTACCTAATGAAAACATTGTCTTTTACTCTTCAGGTCTATATTGTCTGAGGACAACAATGGACAGGTGGAAGCGGCAGGACACACCAGTGATTTGACCGAGGGGCAAGACCTTGATGCAGACACAGAGGGTGATACTGTACAGGCAGTCATTCAAGAGAACAGGTAATTATGTTTCATAAGGTTAAACACAAAGAAACAAAAGTTGTAACAGGAGGCTTCTGTGAAACATGATGTCCCAAGCAGCGCATTTGTTAAAGGATTTGCAACCTTGATTTTGGTCACATGACTTTGACAGTGTCAATATCTAATCTGCATTTGTAGAAGCTACAGAGTCATAGAAAGTTACCTAATGAAAACATTGTCTTTTACTCTTCAGGTCTATAGGGTCTGAGGACAACAGTGGACAGATGGAAGCGGCAGGACACAGCAGAGATTTGACCGAGGGGCAAGACCTTGATGCAGACACAGAGGGTGATACTGTACAGGCAGTCAGTCAAGAGAACAGGTAATTATTTTTCATAAGGTGAAACACAAACAAATAAAAGTTGTAACAATAGGCTTCTGTGAAACACGATGCTCCCCGTCAGCACATTGTTTTAAAAGTATAGTACATGGATAGATGTCTTTGATCTTTGTTGCATGACCTTGACAGTGTCAATTTCTAAGCTGCATCTTGATAAGATACCAAGTCATAGAAAGTTGCTCATTGTGCACACTGTCTTTTACTCTTCAGGTGTTTAGGGTCTGAGGACAACAGTGGACAGATGGAAGCGGAAGGACACACCAGTGACTGGACCGAAAGGCAAGACTTAGATGCAGACACAGAGGGTGATACTGTACAGGCAGTCACTGAAGAGAAGAGGTAGTTTTATGGTGATGGTATTAAAAAACTAAGAGCCATAGTTGTAACAAGACGTGTCTTTGAAACACCATGCCCCAGGCAGCGCGTTTGTTTTTTTAGAAATTGCAATCTGGGTTAGTGACCTTGATCTTGGTCACACAACCTTTACCTACGTTATGAGTATTGTAACTGAATACTTCGGAGGATTCAGCCAATGTTAAGTTTTGTAAACACTTTGACCTTGACCTTTGCAATATGGTATCTGAACGTGGCTTTGTATCCATCGACGGTACCTACATGCCAAATATGAGCACTGTAGCTTGAATACTCTCGAAAGAATTAGCAATATGGCAGGGGTAAAACAATATGCCCCAGATCACTTGATTACAGGGCAAACAAAAAGACATTTTTTGAATGATTGGTTTTGAATTTATATTAACCCTTTTCCTGTTCTGCCAAATTTAGATCTTCTTAAAAGCATTTACAATAGAAGTTTAGAACATGTAGGCAAATTTAAAAAAAAAACCCAAACTTTGTGTCAAATGATGAAATTGCTCGTTATGAGCAATTTCTTCATTACAATATTTTCAAAAGTCCTTAGCTACAGAGGTGTTAAATGGCGATACTATGAAGGGATAAACAAATATACAGTGGGTTTAGAGAAGCTTAATTAGCTACACACGAGTTAAAGAAACATTAAAGTTGAGATGTAAAAGACATGAACAATTACAAATGCAACAAAACAGTTCCAAGAAATGCAGGGAAATGTAATTGGTTTAATTTTAACACTGAATACAGGTATAACACTGGAGACTATATTATTATTCAACATGGGCAGTCTTTCATTCCTGCAGTTGTAAGTGATAAAAAGTTGTCAGCAGAACTTTACAAATGTTACTTTTGCATGTACATGATTTTTGTGTTAAATTCCCAAGTTGCTTGTTAGCTCACCAGAACACAAAATGCTCATGGGGAGTTTTTGTGATACAAGTGTCACCAGAACGCTTGGATGCTAGGCAAAACTTAGAAAAAAGTTTTACACATATACTGTATTTTGAAATAATTTGGTGTAGATATTAGATAATCTACTAAATTTGGTGAAAGAACTAAAATCTGTACTGCAGCATCCAGCTGTGGTGACATTTGCTCAGGTGAGCCATTTGGGGGCACCTAGGCCCCCTTGTTATTTGCTTGTTACTGAACATTACAAGTTCTTGTTTGAATGCCTTTTTAGTATCACTTACAGAAAATACAGCAAAGACCGCATATAAAATGGTACAAACATTTATCATTTGCCTCATGAATATATAGATATTAACTGATTTTTAGATGCTACAATAATGAATTTTGCTGTGCCATTATTTCTGTTTGCCAATTCATCAAAATGAATGTAGTTTAAGGGTTATTGAATGAACAATTTATGATTCTTCTCTACCTTTATTGTTTTGTCTTTTCTGTTCAAAAGAGCAAAATATCTGTAAGCCAGGTATTGAATGGAAAAAGAGTCATAGAGGTTTTTTAAATATTCTTATAAAGTTTGTTCAATTGATGGTATTGAATGTCAATATTATGCAAATTAAGATGGTCAATTCGGTATTTCCTGGCAGATATAAATTTGATGATGTCATCGTGCATTACAAATTTGGCATACACATATCGTCCCAACAGTCATGGATGCCAGGCTGTCACTGGTAATGAGTTGAACCCCCCCCCCCAAAAAAAACAACAACAAAACATTGTCTTATCATTGATTGAAGGAAAAAAGGCAGCTAGTGGAAAATAATTTTAGGAAATGTATTATTCAGGTGGACCACTGGCCTTGGGTCAAGTTCTTTACTGCTGCAAAGAAAAAAGGCTTTTGGACTTTGAGTGATGTACAATACACAGTCCTTCCAAGTGATGTGGATCGCACAGTTCAAACTCCAGGCATCACAATATGTGGAACCAGACTCTTGTATCATTTCCCAGGTATAATTATATACATTCTTGTCCATATTCAGATAAAACTTTTTGTATGCCATTTCCCATATATTTTTTGTCTTAAATTACTAGATCAGGTGGAGGAGCCTTGGATCAAGAAACCCAGGAAGCAGCAGTGAGCATGAAGCTTTCTAAGAGGATGTTTCATAATCTACACTAAAATAAATTCATACTTAAGTTAAAAGTTAGATGCATGCATAAAGTAGGATTTGACGCTTGTAAGGTGGTAATATTCATACATGAAATCATGTATACAGTATTGAAACTCAGGAAAGCAACATTTTTTTGTGGCTTCGCTCCGATTTCTCTGCGGTTTCCATGCATTTAATTCCAAATTACTAAAGCTGAAAACATTTGACATACAAGCATGACTTCTTTTTTTCACAATGTTTTCTTAATGTTTATTATGGTCTATTTTACATTCAGTCAGCCCATTTACTGCTGACTTACTGCTTTGACACCGCTTTTTGGGTTTAAATTTTGCAGTTTTGCTTCAATTCGGTGTCACTTGGGTTTGGAGGTTTCTTTTGTTAGTTTCTGTACTGTAAATATGTGCTAGTATACAGATAATGATCTTTTTCAGAGCACAGTCAGCAGAAGGTTACAGACCAACTTGGAAAATGACACAGTCTGCAGCTGCACTTGAAATTATTTGGCTTAAAATACATGTACAATGTTTTAGCAATTAAATTCTTAAAACCAGGGATTATGTATCATTATAAATTATCCGCAGTGGAGTCACACTGGAAGAATTTATATTACAATGGAGACAATTTTAAATTTGGTACAAAATAACTTTATGTAGAAAACATTATGGGAAATGGATAAATAGCTCGTAATGAGCAATTTCTCAATTTCCCACATTCTTTTTTATCTTTAAAACTTAGTATAGATGACCTTTAGTTCTCTGATGATGTAGAAAAGATTGAGGGAAATGGAGAAATTACTCATCATGAGCATTTTCTCCATTTTCCACAATGTTTTCTTACGATGTCTGTTGCACATCTGTAAAAACAAGGTATTGACAAGTGAAGGGTTAAACTCTGGAAAAACAAACCAACACAAGTTGTAAAGTTTATCTTCTGCTTCTCACTTGAACCCCCAGGTCCACTTGGCTCTAGGGTTGCCTGGTTAATGACTAATATGGTAAGAGCCAAACCACCACCCGTGCAGCTGTGTTACAAGCAAGTGAGCATGCTACAGAGGAGTGCTAATAGTCAAAGGGTACATAAAGCAAAGTTCATTACACACTAAAAAGCAGACTTGAAGGTTAACCACTGACCTCATGAATAATCACAATTACATATGTATATGTACCTTGATGAATCTTAATTGATGCTATTTTGACATATTGGATTTTTCTTTGCCATATGGAATGTGTAGAATCTGAGCTACAATATATATTTAGAGCAAACAGATCAGACAAACCCTTTTTGAGCTGCCTGATATTGGTCTGCTCTGTTTGCCAATTCGTCAATATAGATATGAGGTAAATGGTTAAGTTTGTTTTGAATATAATGTTAGTACACATGATAAGCAATTCACAACAAACCAGCAAATATATGTTTGCATATATGCACATTGACAACACAAAGTTAAAAGTTTTATCTTGTAGTCACTAAAAACCAAAACAACATAAACAAACGCTGCAAATTAAAAGCTACAGATGCCCTCAAGGAAAGATATTTGCAGTCTCAAGTGGTTGAGGAAAATGTTTCTTTATGTAACAAAGGTTACATTCTGTCTTATGTAGCCTACTGTGAAATGTATAAACACAACAATAATTCAAAAAAAGGTCTCTGTTCATTGAGAAATAATTTCACAACACAAAACACTTCTTCTACTTGTAGAAGAACGTGTAACTGAAGGCAAGAAGTTTTTTCCAAAATAAGACGCAATGTAACATCCGTTATTAGTGTCCATGTAACACACGGTACCAATTTGTAATTTTTTATGGTAATTAATAAAAAATTATTTTGTATATAGTACCAAAGTTTATTCTCCTATACAGTAGCTACCATACAACACAGTACTTCTCTAAATGTAGTCTTGTCCTTTCAAAAAGAGAGTTTTAGAGTATGTGAATCAATGTCTTTATTTCAGTAGATTTACTTGGCATATTTTTTACTTTTTCCGTTCAAAAGTTGGCTTCATTCTTATTGTGTTTGAAAATTAATGTGATTATTTTGAAGATGAACCAGGTAACTGATGAAGACGAGGCTGCAGTGTTGTTTTTTATTTGTAAATAGGACACTATGTAACATGCGTTACAATTTTCGGTGTGGTTTTATGCATCTCCATATACAGTTCCATACTTCTTTTTTTATCTTCTCATTGTTTTTACATTGATGAGTTATGACTAAACTATAGTAATAACACAAGAAAAACTTAAATTTTTATTTTCTTGAAAATGACACTATTGTCCCATTCTTGGTTAGCAGTTCCATAGAATAACCCATATACTAGCATGTATATCTAGATATACAACTGTGGGAGTTGTATCTTCGATATATACTTTTGACATACTGATCGCTGATTGGTGAATTCGCTACATGCGTGGTCTAAGTGCATGATTTTTCACTAATCTGCTTGGCTACGTGCACCCGTCCATCTGGTATCTCAATATCATGTGATGAAAAAAAAAAAACACACACACACACACACACATATATATATAATGATTTATAATGACAAGCCTATGATTATTATAACTTTATGTCCTCAACACACACACATATATATACGATGCTGTCCGGTAATCTTGCGCACCTAAGCAAACGACTGTTTACTTATGACACTAAAATGAATAGTTAGATCCCCACAGCTATTTATCTATTTATAGAAATATTTCATCTAAATTATGACTCAAGATAGTTATAGAACGATTCCCCGAACAACACGAACTTTTAAGAAGTAAACGATCACCGTGAGGTTTTATCCGGCATACAAATGTCCGGTGATCTTGCGCACTTCGATAAATGACGTCAATGCAAAGGATTTCTAAAGTATTTGTGGCCCATACAAAGAATAATTTGTAGAAAAGAAATAATTATGCTCGATTTGGGCCTTTGATTCAGAACTTTAACAAAATGCCGGCAAATAGGAAACGAATCTGTGTCTGATAAAGGTTGCACGTAAATAAGGAAAATTATGTTAAAACTGTTCCTTAATATCTTATAAAGTTGTAAAATATATGTTTAATTGATTCATTTTTGTGATGAGACATAAATTGCTCGTTTAACTGACGGGTAAAAAGTGTTACAGCCAGCCTAATCGGGAATTGGGTCATGGGGCGTGTTTATGAATAATTAGTCAGGATGATGTCATAGACAAACTTTAGACACTCTCAGGTACAAAATTTAGCTATAGTTACTTTGTGAAGGTTTCTCTGTTATTCCAAATTCCTATGGTCTAAGAAAAACTGCAGAAACGGGTAGAATTTATCAAACAAACTCGCGAAACAGGAATCTACCGAAGTGCGCAAGATTACCGGACGCGCAAGTTTACCGGACACAACGGTATATATATATGCTGCAAACGTAAATACCTTTGAATCAGATACAATTCAGGATTATGTCACCTTAAATTTCTTAATTTTATCGAAACAAGTGCATCCGGGCCATTAATATTTTTCGTCATTTAATCAGCTTTATGTGGATATGTATCTTCATGGCACAGGACCACACAAGTTCATCTGGTTAAGTCGGTTGTAACGTGCTGTTAAATATCTACCAAAAATAGCTGTTTTGTCGGAGGTGTTTGTTGCAGTTTCTTAGAACTTGAGTGACACGTTTATGGATATGTATCTCCCGAAGATACTGCTTCTTTATCTTTACTAACTCTACTGCGAAATTCACGATAAAGAGACCCCGTAGCGTAGAATCACAATTATATGATGCTATATTTTGTCTCACTTGCTCTTCTTTTTCTTTTTAAGGACGAGCTAGACAGTATTGTTGAAGTTTGGAATTCTCTTATCATTCGCCCATCAACAAACCAGAACGTACCACATGGTCGACCAGACGTCATGTTTTCGATTCCGAAACTGTATTCCGTTCAAAACTATATCGCTGTGAATGAAGATGAAGTGCAGATTTGTAGTGAAAATGCACTTCAACGAAACGGCTGTTCCTGTGACGAAGATATTTACAATACATGTATAGATCTTATGGCTCAGCATGGTCTAAACTTTGGAGGAAACGCATATAAAAAGATTGGAACTGATTCAACATATAGTAGACTGACTATTTTGGTATTTATTCTGCACTATGTTGGAAACGATAAAATATGGTGGACAGAATAATTTTTAGAAGAGCATCCATGCATTTTACTTTGTTGTTTCGGGTTCGGTTAAACGCACTTAATTATAAAGTTCAGGACATTTTTTCTATGAAACTTGACATCATTCATCATATGAAGCTTAGTTTAGAATATTATTTACAGAATCCTGAAGGGGCCACCCAAAACCTCGCATGTCTGTACATGTGAGGTTTTACGATTTTGTCAAAACCTCACATGGCACTCAACTTAAATACATGCGATGTTTTAAATTCTCGCGAGGTAACAGGGGCGAGATTTTACTTCTTAAAATTTATTCATTTACATGTATTGAAGTTCAGTGACGTGCGAGGTTTTGACAAAATTGTAAAACCTCGCATGTACAGATACGTGAGGTTTTTGATGGCCTCCTTTAGGCTTCCGTAATTACTAGTATTAGGGACTTTGTCTGATTGAAATTGTTTACATTATGGCACTGTATCTTACTTCTTAAAGTAAATGACCGAAAAGGGTCCTAAACTAATCAAGATACTCAATACAAGAAAAATCATTCTGCTACTTCGGTATTTGCATTCTTGATGGGTAAATGACCCCATAAACGGTGTGGATTCAGATCACTTTTGTGTCTACAGATCGGGTTAATTCTTGCTAGTGATAGATTCTTCAAATTACATTTGTACGGGGGTATTTACACACGATGATTTGGACTACACTGAAGCCGCAATCCCAGTTCTCTTTCTTTCTCGACGAAAGACAGTGTAGAAAAATTGTTGTAAAATTCCATTCCCCAATACAGTATATCGGATATTGGTCTTTGCAAAGCGACGTTTGAAACGGTTTGTAAACTGGTGACGGATCATTACTGTCATGCCATTTATCAACAAGGCTGTCTGATGTTGAAAGAATTCTCATATTGCATACATAAATTATACATTCGAGATATTTTGTTGCGCATTAGAGGTTCTTTCACAAGGAAAATATATGAATTAAATTTAAAAAAAAAAAAAATCCAGGTAAACGCACGTCATTTTGTGGACGTGCAATGATGTTTCTTCGAAAACACTGTGGTAATGGTATTAATCGTTTACTTAACAAATACTCAATTCTACGAATTCTTCTGATGCAGCTTTGGAAAACGTTGTGACAAAAGGTGAAATTACTCATTGCGAACGATGTTACCTTTTGCCACAATGATTTCTAACCTATCAAAAGGAGTAATTTACAGATCAGCTCGTTTTGTACCCTTGCTATCATTTAGTGTCCGCAGAAATATCATATGGGGTAATAGGTTAATATCTTATATAGAGCAATTTCTCCATTGTTGCGGTGTTTTCCTTGCGTGGAAAAGGTATCCTATAGCACGAAGATAATAATAATCTCGGACCCCTCGTCGTTAATACAATTTTAAGAAATACACGTTCCAAGCCCGTCATCCAAGCATGTTGACGTTATTGAACTTAGTATATTCTGCTGTGATTAACTGTTAATCCAGTACGGACTTAAACATCTAGAAGCGCATTAATGACACATTGTGTGCATGTGAGGGGGTGAGTTTTTGTTACACCTAGGAAAACATTAAGGCAAATACAAAAATGTGTTCGATATGAGGAATTTCTCATGTTTCAACAATTCAAAAGGCCATTACCGTATACATATGAAAACACGTATCGATGTGGGAATGGGTTCAGCCTTTTCGGGATAAGATAAATTCTTCTTCCTATGTTTTCAAATGACGTCTGTAAAAATGTGCATCAATATGGGGACAATGAAAAAGATTATACTTACGAAAAAAATTTATAGTGACTCAAGTAATCTTGAAGCTCACAAATCCATTTGAAACATTGAAATGTTATTGAGGATGGACAGGTTAATGGAAGAAAATTACTTGTCACTTGTTCATGATAAAACCTAAATTAATGACACCCCAAACAGTATAGACTGAGATCACTTAGTACATGTGCAGACTCATCTGAATCTATGTTGGTTGCCAAAATATTTTAGAAGCTTCCGGTGACAAGACCTCGTGCCGGATTATCATAGACCGAGATGAGAATAAATTAATCCATTTCATCACAGTCGCAAGTGTCATTAATTCATTTTATACGCTAGTGTTATTATATTTCAAGCATAAGCCAGCTGTGACTTCTTGGCAAAGAAGTCAATAAAACCGACACTTCCACATGTAAAATTTAAACAAGTTATTGCACATTTAGTAAGAATATACCGAAAAGTTATCACGAAACCTGAGGACAATCCATATCCGGAAATAGACTCCATATTTCCTATAGCCCGTTCTTGATCACTGTGCGGCTTAGCCTCTATGGATCACTGTCAATATAAACAAGAGGGCCATGGGCCCTGGAGCGTTCACTTGAGATTTAAGCACTATCTAAAACATCTGATCCCATTTGTCAAATATCAATGCTGAAGAGCTTATAGCTTGGCATAAGAATATTTCACTATATAAACCTATATACATACTTGTGACCCATGGGGCAGGACAATTTCTGGCCCTAGGTGCATAGTTTGAACAAACTTCATAAAGGTCGATTAGATAGTGCTACATAGCGAATGTCAACGCTCTAGGCCTGATGGTTTGGTACAAGTACAATTTTTTAAGTTCTCACTATACGAGCCTATGTATTAACATATGACCTCTGGGGCGATGCCAATATTGACCCCCAGGGGCATTATTTGAACAAACTTGGTAGAGGCCCACCAGGAGACGCTACATACTAAATACCAAAGCTTTAGGCCTTCTAGTTTCAAAGAACAAGATTTTTAAAGTTTCCACTATATAAGCCTTTGAAAAAATCTTGTGACCTCTGGGGCGGGGCCATTTTTGACCCCAGGGGCATTATTTGAACACACTTCATAAAGAACCATTAGGTGATAATATATACCAAATATCAATGATCTAGACCTTATGGTACGGCACTAGAAGATTTTTAGATTTTCACTATATAAGCACTTATTCATGCTTGTGACAGCTGGAGCGGGGCCAATATTGATCCAAGGGGAATGATTTGAACGAACTCGATAGAGGTCCATTAGGTGTTGCCGCATACCAAATATCAAAGTTCTAGGCCTTATGGTTTGGCACAAGAAGGTTTTTAATGTTTTTATGCCCCCCTTCAACGAAGTGGGGGTATATTGCTTTGCTAATGTCGGTCGGTCGGTCGGTAGACCTTACCTTGTCCAGATGATAACTAGACACAGAATTGACCTAGGTTCTTCAAATTTGGCACAGACATGCGTCTTGGAGTGTAGATGATCCCTATTGATTTTGAGGTCAATCAAGCAAAGGTCAAGGTCACAGTGACCGTCAACATGTTGATATATAGACCAAACCTTGTCCGGATGATAACTAGACACAGAACTGACCTAGGTTCGTCAAATATGGCAGACATTTGTCTTGGAGTGCAGATGATCCCTATCGATTTTGAGATTAATCCATCAAAGGTGAAGGTCACAGTGGCCTCAACTTAATGATATATAGACCAAACCTTGTCCAGATGATAACTACACACAGAATTGACCTAGGTCCTTCAAATTTTGTACAGATATTCATCTTGGAGTGTAAATGATCCCTATCGATTTTAAGGTTAATCCGTGAAAGGTCAAGGTCACAGTGACCACCAGATGATTCAGGGCCCGCGCTGCCGTTCGCCACTTGAGCCATTTGCTAAAAAACTAGAGGCGCTTGAGCGCCTGTATCGCTCCACAGGCCTGATATTTCTATAATGGCGAAAGGAAGTTTTTAACAATTATCATTCAATCCTGCATTTTAGCTCACTGAAGAAACAATTTGGTAGACAACCACCATAGGAACTTACCTGCAAAACAACAATGAAATCCAGTGAATAGTTTTAGAGAAGAAATTTTTCAAAGATTTTACTTTATACCATAAAAGGAAAATGAGTCTCCCATAAAAGCCATGTTTTTTGACAGATCTTTTTTTTTTTAAGGAATTCTGTAAACCTGTATCTAAGGAACATTCCTGCAAAATAATAATGCTATCCAAATAGCGGTTTGGGAGGAGAAGATTTTTAAAGGTTTTTTACTTTGGTTGCCATGGCAACCAGAATTCTTCATGGAACACAATTATTTGAAGGAATTTGAAAGAGGACCACCAAAGGAACATTCCTGTGAAATTTGGTAAAAATCCAGTCAATAGTTTCTGAGGAGAAGTTTTTTAAAGAAAAAGTTTACGGACGCACGCACGAACGGACGGACGGACAGACGGACGGACGCACGACGGACACAACGCCATGACAATAGCTCTCTGGCCTTCGGCCAGTGGAGCTAAAAATAAAAAAAAAAAAATAAAGTGTCTCAGAAATCATCATCTGTGGCTCAACTTATGGCTCCAACATTTTATTCGCGTATTATCGGGGACGTAGTAAGCATCGAAGTCGACTGGGAAAAAGCGGAAGTCGAACGCGCGTGCCGAAAAGAAAATCGATAACCCAGTCTGTGTATCGGCGACTGTTTACAATCTTGTATGTATACTCACGGCGGTATGTATAATTATGCGAACTGTTGACAGATTATCACGTTTAACAATTGAAGTGGGCTATAAATCAAAAAGATGACATCGATATTTCCCAATCAATTCTTTTGATATCAGTTTATGAACTGCGCCACTTCCTGTATCAATGTGGCAGTAGGGGGGCATGACCGTTTTACAAACAGACATCTTGTTACTATATGAGCCTATGTAAAAACTTGTGACCCCTGAGGTGGGGCCAATATTTACCCCAGGGACATTATTTAAACAAATTTGGTAGAGGTCCACTATGAGATGCTATATTACCAAATACCAAAGATCTAGGCCTTCTAGTTTCAGAGAATTTAAAAATGTGGTTATTTCCGCTTTTTTGTTGCCATAGCGACCAGAGTTAAGGGTGGAATTTAATTCTTTGAAAGCTTTGGTAGAACTTCACCCACGGAACATCCCTGCCATGCATTATCAAGATTGGCCCACTGGTTCAGGAGATGTTTAAAGAAATTGTTGACTGACGACGACGACAACGGACGGACGCCGGACATCAGGGTATCACAAAAGCTCATCTTGAGCACGTTGTGCTCAGGTGAGCTTTAAAAAACGTTACGGTGGAATGAAAATGAGGAACTGAAGTTATTTTCCTTCGTACAAAGGGAAACACAGCAAAATGCTTTTTTTCTGCTGATAAATGGATTCCGTATCGATTTTTCGCTGAGGAAACAAGCCTGTGGTGTAATTGTGAAATACAATGCCGCTGCTACTAGTTACTTTTGTAAATTGTGACCTTTTTCTGTGACCTTGACCAGAGATCTTGAAAGGTTAATCACGTGATGTATGTTCGTGTTACCGACCTGCATATCAAGTATGTACATTATAACTTCAAAACTTGGAAGTTACATGCGTGTTAAGTTTTGGAGACAGACGGACAGACAAGAGTAAAACAAATTGCCCCTGATCAGTCAATGCAGGCTTAAAACAAGAGGGCCAATATGCCCCTGGATCGCTCACATGAGTCGTTGAGTTAGCAATATGCTAAAGGCATGTGGTCAGAAAAGGGTCAACTAAGGACCATTTCTGTAGAATTCTATCAAAATCTGTCCACTGGTTTATGAGAAGAAGATTGTTAAAGAATTTTCTTATGTCCATATAATGAAAATAAGGCCCGCTCACCATTGCAATGTTTCTTGACGGATCAAAATTTCGCGAACAATTTTTGAAAAGGGTCATCCAAGGAACATTCCTGCCATATTTGGTGAAAATTGGCCCAGTGGTTTAGGAGTAAAAGGTTTTAAATATTTGCAGACGTTGTGCTCTGGTGAGCTAAAAAAGATATAGTTAACCCTTAACAAACAGAAATATGGTTTTTACGGATGCAAAGAAAACATTGCTTTTAGAAAAAAATGTGAGAAAACGATAAATTGCTCGTATTGAACAATTTCCCCTATTCCCACAATGCTTTGTTTCATTTCCAATATATAAGTAAAATAATCATTTCAACCCAATAAACGCGTTTCAAACTGAACGACATTTTACTCCCATAAGTGGTAAAGGTCTACCTATGCAATCTTTCGGAGACCATTGAACATCAATTTTAACCCATTCTCAAATAAATGTAACTTGTAAATGGGTGATCAGGAATGGCCATTTGAAAATTTTGCGGGAAGGGGGAGAAATTTTCTGCTTTCCTAATATATTTCCTTGGTCCTCCAAATAAGAAAACCCATCATGACTAACAGGTACATTTTAACCCTTACCCTCAAACAGACGACTTTTGACGGGTGTGCAGTGGATTGCATTTAAAAATGTGACGAAATGTGAAATTGGTAGTGACGAGCAATTTCACCTTTTGTAACAATTTCTACTCCATCTAAAAAGAGTATTTTACCTTCGAAAAAAATCTGTCAGCCGATGCTTCTTGTAATGTGATGGTCTAAAATTGCACATGGGGTAAAGGATTAAAACACGTAAGTGCACTTGAAGTGGTTATGTGTTAGTTAAAGAGGAGCCGTTCCTTTCTGTCGAAAAATACAGCCACCATAGCGAAACAACCGGACGTTTAAGATACAAGAACAGACTGTCTTTTCTCTGTGTCTGCATCTTAGCCTTCAAAACAATCTTTAAGTTTCTGCTAGCACTAAAGGAATCTTTCGAATAGCAAACAAGTACTGTTCCTGATTTTATTGCTAAATGTACCTAAGGTTGGACTTGGGTAGCAACTAGAAATGATCAATTATGATTTTTTTTCCAAGTTCTAGGTAGTAAAATTCGATAGCAAAAGTGTACCCCCAGACATGATGATTTAAACACATTCTACTTATGAACAAGAGGTGAAGCTATTCACAACATATTAAAGACCTAAGCCTTGTAGACAAGTCGGTTTTTCAAGATTTCAAAATATTCCATTTTTCAATGATCTGCAACCATTTCATTAATTTGGAAAGCCAAACACCTTAGTGTAATGCGAGTCCAGTTTAAATGAAATGCCCCTTGATTTAGGTGGTGATGTTTAAAAACAATTGACAGATAATGTACGGCACACGATATATACTTATGCACAAAAGTCTTGTCCGGTCGGGGTTTCCATAATAATGTTAAAACACGTGAAGCTACGTCCTTGAAATTTGACCTACTTTATATCGCCTGTATTTCAAACCGCTTTATGAATTTTTATTGTCGTCTGCGAGCAAACAATGGAGATGCACTACCCGCGACGTTTTTCACGTAATCTCTAATGTATACAGTATTGAAAACAATTTGATAAATTTCTTTACCAACACCTGTTGTCTTACGATAAGCCAAGCGCCTGGTCGTAATCGACGTCGTATTAGTCTACAATGGACAGACGATGATCACTATAAGTCGTCCTGAGGTCTGCTGCGTGTGATCTTATAAATAATAGAACTAATTAAATCTTGTTTATTTCCTTTTTTAATAAGATAAAAATTACTACGCCATAACTGTGGCATTTTTGATAAAAAACAGGAAAAAAAAATGTGTTTTGACTTTTCTATGAAATGAATTTTAAAACTGTAAGTATACAACACAAAGCAATTAAAAAGTATCTTGGAAACAAGAGGACCATGATAACCCTGAATCGCTCACCTAACATCATTTCTATATATGGGTCTAGAGCTGCGGGGTAGGTTATTTTATAGTTAGAAGAGCATAGATAACAAAAAGTGAATAAAACCTTTCACACTCAGGAGCGGGGCTGTTTTTACCTAGCGGGACTGTTTTTTACCTAACGGGCATACTTGGAACATACTTGGTACATGTAAAGGACCAGTAGATCAAGCTGCATATCCAATTTCTGCCAATTAGGCATGAAAACCACGCTGAATTGATGGTTTGTTAATTTTTTGTTTTATTTTTTTTAAGACTAGAAGATTGTCCAGGGACAACTGTCGAGCCCGCGAGACCTTGACCTTTGACCTACCTGAAGGAGAACAATTATGCCAAATTATTTTGAAATCCATACATAAATATAGAAGTTCTGGTCCGGACAGACGGACGTCCGGACACACACACACACCGAAGTGACGTTGTGACAACTATGTTTCGCTCACCGCAAGCGGGCTCGACAAAAAACTGTCTTAATATCAGTAAAAAAAAAATGTCAACTATCCAATGGTGAGTGGGAGAGGCATGCAGCCTTTCTGATTGAGATTCCATGTCATTATTGTTTTGATGATCATTCTAAATTTAGATATCTTAACCTTTTACAATACAAACCCTGGTCCTTACGGCTCTGATATAGAAATCTTTAGACTACATTCTGGTAAAAGGAGAAGATGCTTGTAAAAAGCATTTTATCCTTTTATCACAATATTTTCTACCTTTCCAGAGAATTTGATTAAAATTGACCCAGTGGTGTCGGAGGAAAAGATGTTTAAAGTAATTGTTCACGACGCACGACGGACATAGTGATCCTAAGAGCTTCCCTTGAACACGTTGAGCTCAGACCAGCTAAAAATATAAGCTTAAGCCGTTCTCTTAAATACTCTTTTGAGACCGTCCCAGATTCGAGGCAGCAAATCAAAACTGGTTTCAACCGGAGTTTGAAATACCAATACGGCAATAGTGTACAAAACATTGTGTGAAAAGATTAAATTGCTCATTACGAGAAATTTCACTTTTTTCACAGTGTTTTCCAAAGCTGTCTCCTCTCACTGTGTTAACCTGAGTATATATTAGGGAAAGGGTTAAAACAATTTTGAAATGTACATAGATGTTTAGGTGTCAAGATTATCTAATTTATTAGCACAAAAAAGTGTTTTCAATAAGGAACCAAGTCATCTTTCAAAAGGCCCTTTCTTTGCCCACATAAAACCTCTTATTTCAGAGGGTTAAGATAAAAACAAGATCAAATCTCACATTTCTAAACAAAGTATTATTGTAGTATGAAATGTAAACACATTATGGGTTAAACATAATATCTTAACTGCTTTTAAGAATCATATGTGCTATAGAAACACACAGATTAAAGATATCCATGGCCATCTTCTGCCAATCAGGCATAAAACCACGCCGAATTGATTGTATGATAATTTTTGGTTTTATTAAAAAAAAAACTTGTTAATAACAGTAAAAAAAAAAATGTCAACTATCCAATGGTGAGTGCGAGAGGCATGGGGCCTTTCTGATTGAAATTCCATGTCATTATTGTTTTGATATCTTAACCCTTTACAAGACAAACCCTGGTCTTAACGGCTCTGATATAGAAATCTTTCAAAAACATTCTAGTAAAAGGAGAAAATGTTTGTAACAAGCATTTTCTCTTTTTATCACATTTTTTTCTACCTTTCTAGAGACAAATTTAACCATTAGAGCCGCTCACTTTGTTGTCTGCAAATGTTTTCACTATGGATGAGGCCAATATTTTTCATCTGGTAAAGAGTTAAACCAAAGTAAATATGCTATAAAAATATTTAATACAATAGCTTGTTTATGGATTTTGCTTTTCTGTACCAATTTCAGTCCAATGTATTTAAAGCATTAATTTTACTGAATGTTCTATAACCATAGTACACAAAACACTCAATTAACAGATGGTTATATAAAATTAATTTTGGCATTTAACCTTTGTGAAAATGTCACAATATGCAAACACCCAAGAAAATAATGATCGATCTCTTTCCTTAAGCAATAGATAAAGAATAATCTTATGACACTAAGAGAATCTCAATACAAGTCAAAACCACCCGGAGAAATGTTTTTTTTTTTTTTTTTTTTTCTTCTTATCGAAACAAGAGACCAACAAGGGCCTGAATTGCTCTACTGGCTGTTTCCTGGAGTTTCTATGTTACTGGATAGGAGCTTTTGCCACTAGGTTCTAGACTCTAATTAATATGTAAACTTATAATCATATCTACAAAGATAAGAGCATGAAAATAATCAGTGCCCTCTAGAGAGTTCTCAAGCTGAAATAGGCCTTGTCATTCAATTTTGCTAATTTAAAGAATCTTCAAGCTGTCAATAATAAAAAGATCTTATAAAAGCTGGAAAAGAACTGGCTACAAAATGAGTCTTCACAAGCACAAATTTGGTGACATACAGAGGCAGATAATCCTGGGCTGGATAAAAGCAATTTCACTCATTTAAATAGAGTTTGAGCAATATATCAACATTTTATAAATGTCACTTCTTAAAGATAAAAATGTAGACTTGGTTTTATTGACCAACAAATTTGCTATTTTTCGACAATCAGGGGCAGATAATTCTGAACATGATGAACGGATTTGGCTCAATTGCAATAGGTTTTAGGCTCTGATATAAAGGTCTTGAGGTCTTGTGTGAGTTAGATCAAATAAAAACTTTGGACTTTATTGCATAAATAAGAAAAATTCTATAGGAGAGACCGACTGATACACGACCGAAACTATGCCATGACCCATAAGCTCTTCTGGCTTTTGGCCAGCACAGCTTAAAACCATACAAAATAGTATCAAATTTTCCTAAAATTTGATGCCATAAACATTTTCATTAAATTAACATGAGTGGGGTTTTTAGCTTGTCCATTCGTAAAGGCATATACATGGAAAAGTTGAATTCCAGCCACAGCAAGGCTATTTTCGATACAGAAGAAACATTTTGGAAAAAGAGAGATTACTTGTTACTATTATTGCTTGTAACTGATTGCTTGCAATTTCGCCTACCCAATGCTGTTTTTGAGGTCCATTGTGCATCCACCAAAACCTGTATCTAAGTATCTAATGGGTTATGAGAAAAACTAAAGAAAAAAGTGCATGACTTTAACAGGTAACAATTTTTGTCTAATTGGTACCTACACAAGCATGACTTTAAAAACCAGAGGGCCACTTAGCCCTGGGTAGCTCACTTGAGATACCGAGGAAAAAAGAAAAGAAACGACGGACGCCAGACACTGGATGATCACAATAGCTCAGTTTGAGCACTTTGTGCTCAGGTGAGCTAAAGATTAATCAAGATGAGCAATTTTACCTTTTTCCAAAATGGTATCTTTCCATTACAAAAGAACATGATCTAGTCGACAATACACTAATCACTAAAGGTTTATGTAAGTGGATATATTTCAACCCAATAGGTGCAATTTTGTACAGACCACCTCAAAATCTTGTAAGTGGTACTTGGTTATACACAGGAAAGTTTGTTAAAGCATTAACTGTGCAATTACTTATGAGTAACTTCACTTAAAACACATTCAATGTTATTCTGCTGCATAACAGGAAAAAAATGGTATGAAAAAAACACTTAAGCCAATGTCAAATGCATGTTTTCTTTACCCTGAAGAATACTTTCCCACTCATTTCTGAAGTCAGGGAAATTTATGTATATGGAAGGTAATTCCAGGACTGGACCCCGTTTTACTAAGGTAGTTACGAACAAAATTTGCGTAAGTTTTATGTAACTATAGAATAGTGGCATTAATCTGCCACGAGATATATGATAACTATAATGATTATTTTAGAAAACTATTGCGATAAATCAAAGTTTCCTGGAAATTTTATCTAGATAAAATGAAAAGATAAAATTTCCAGGGAGTATGATTTATCGCAGTAGTTCTCTGAAATAATCATGATAGTTATCTCGTAGCAGATTAATGCCAGTATACTATAGTTACGTAAAACTTACGCAAATTTTGTTCGCAACTACCTTAGTAAAACGGGGCCCTGGTCCACATGTGTGTGCTGTTGGAACTCTTCCAACACGATGTCTTACCACAAATATAATTTCAATAGTTTCTACACAAAGCATATCTGATCCTGTTAAAAAGCCCCAAATGTTTTTTTTTTTTTTCCGAACATTAATACTTTTAATTCGTATAAAAATAAATCCGCTTGCAAACTCACGCAAGTGTTAAAACTCGTGACCACCCTTGATTTTCACACCTTCTGATTGACATTGTCGGTTGATACCATTCAGTGTTTAACTGCTATTGTAATTAAAGGCGTTGTTTGCCGTGTACCGTCAATTAATCAATCAAAACGACAATTTGGCAATTTCTAATTTCCTTAAAACATTCTACAAGTGATGAATGAATGATATCGGTCTCAAGTCCTCTAAGTGATTTGATCTGCAAAAGGGGAAATCACTTCAATGGAATGAAAAAATACAAAAACAACGGATTGACATGTTTCATGTGTTTAATATAATACAGTGTACAAATGCCCGTAAGCATACATGTCTACTGATGGATGTACATTGTACACTAACCAAGCTTGTCAGCCGGGACTTATGTGCCGGAGCGGCCTATTCGACATTTTTTATGAAAGGGTGCGGCCTATACAGTGCAGCGGCGTATTGTCCGGAAAATATGGTACGTTCATCCTGCTACTGGGTCATATTCGTCTCTTGATTTGACAGTCTGCACCCCTAACTTGTTCCTTGACTTTACCTGGAAAGTACTAGATGATCTTTGTGGCAGTGACCATTTTCCAATTTTATTTAGGAAAATGGCCCTCCTGTCCTTGATCATCCAAAGCGATAGAAACTCCACAAGGCTAACTGGAACTTATTCCAAGTCCGCTGTGAACAGTCCATTGCAATGGACCAGTTTACATCTTGTCAGGATCCGACGCAACTCATCACTTCTCTAATATATGATGCCGCGAAAGAGGCTATCCCACAGACCACGACTTCCCATAGAAACCAAAACAAGCCCTGGTTTACAGAAGATTGCAAGAAGGCCATTGCAGAGCGTAAATCTGCTCTCCAGGCCTTTAATTTAAGACCTGCACAAGAAAACCATTATAAATTCAAGAAAGCCCAAGCAAAAGCTCGTAGAACGATTAAAGAATGTAAACGTAAGTCTAAGTAATTAGGTTTAAAACAAAAAATCAATTGCATAGACTTCGAACTATGTACAAAACGGATATAAATCTAATATGCCTTTTAGGGAATCCTAATTGGATGAACACATTGCAACGTAATTTTTCTCACCACAATGAATAAAATTATCCTATTTTCAATTAGCTCTACAATGTTAATCGATGAAAAACAAATAATCGATTTAAATTCCTGGTGAGAAGTCTGTACCTTCAGTACCTTCATGATTAAATCAATAGTAAACAGGCAACCAGAAGTATCATCGTAAAGTCTGACAGCTGATACATAATCAATATCAAAGGAGTCCATTGTGATGTAGCAATACATCATGATATCAAACCACCAGACAAGGTGTTAGCGTCGCGTTCAGTACTTTGACTATTCAATCGAAGTACAAAATCAAAGAAAACCTTTTCAAAAGTCTGAAATCAAACAAGTTATATACAGAACTTCAAAGTGACCAAGAATACGAAATAATCTACCTGGCATTGGAAAATTTGCATTACCCAGACCACTTTGACAAACCGTCAAAGAAGTAGGAAAGGCAACTTCTTAATTCCTATTCCGATTTTTGTTTTCCCTTTTCCGTACTGAGTGTACCGACTCATCTGAGTCACGCGCTTGCGGTAAGAGAACAACAAAGGACTACTGTTATATTTTCAGTGGTATGTGATCTCTTCCAAAAATCAGCATTTACTGGAATACGTTGTATCCGGCGGTCAGATTTACACTTAACACATTTACTTGCTCGAGTTTGGCAACGATAGTCTCCATCAGTTTATTAAGGTTATAATATGAGCCTAGTAGAACAGTTCCTATAAGTAGCGCTAGTCTTTAGGAGAAGTTCTCCTATCAATTTTACATCCGTTTCTGAGGTAGTTAACAATGAATCTGAAATGAGCAGAATCACAATAAAGAAATAGTGTCCCCCAACTGATAATCTCAGCAAACAGGCTCTTCTGATCGGACAAGGAATCTTTACTGGCCTCAAATCTAACTCCCCCTATATTTAACACAACTTTCTGTCCTTTCGCTTTACGAAAGTTTTCCAACTTCGAATTAATGTTGTTCGTCTTCGTCCTCGCCTGATCTGTCACCGGAGGGAGCAGGGGAGGTGTTACTTCAATCAGTTGACTGAACACTACCCCCGGGAACTCGTCTTCCACATTGACATTCTCCAAGATCTCTACTTCAGGTTCATTGAATACTACGTCTTCTTATTAATTTTGGTCATTTTCACAATGTTCTGTGTTAATTCTATTTTCAAGTTTTGTTATTAGTGTCATTTACACTGGTGTTACTGATTTCTAGCTCTCCATCGTTTCCCTCTTCCATAACCGTATCGTCGTCCGTGTCAGTCTCGGTCTTGTTAGGTCTGACCCTTTTGAACCTGGTCGATTTTACGTTTTCATTGTCCATCTCTGCATCTGATATATCCGAATATTGGTCAGTAGGGATATTAACCTTTCGTTTTGGGGTATATGGAAGAGGCAACAGAACATTTTTAGAAATACAAAACTCAGAGAGGTCTAGTTTTCTCTTCTTAGGCGATAGATCTACACTTTTGTTAACACAAGAGTGTGTTGTGGATATCATGGTAGCTTGGACCTTCGATTTCCATTCTCTAAACAACACGAACGCCTCCTATCCCCTAACACCCCTGGGAGATTGCAAGTCCATATCTTGCTTCTTCAGAGCACCACAACCATGCTTATAATTTCGTCTGCTGAAAAGTCTCTTGCATTTCAGGCATTGGTGTTGAAAGCCAGAGTGCTTTTTCTTGTACATGCCTTTGTGCCTGATGATATTTCTGAAACTTGTTCGAACAAATGGTGCACTCGAACTGAAATGGAAAGGAAATGCATGTAAATGCGTAGTCGTATAACCGAGCCTTCAATCAGACTCTAGTCACGGTACCATGAGGACTTTGATCCTACATACCGCTTTCATCGGTCTTGATGTACAACACGGAATTTCGAACGCCGTGTTTTCTGAATTCTGTAGATTACGTCATTTAGATGTTTTGTCACAAACCAGGAACCATCCAAAGGACTTACAGAGTTTTTAGCTCTTGCCCTTTTTAGGTTTGGGTTGAATAACCAGACCATTTCACTAAGATTATACAGATTTTGAGATATTCTATTGTCGTAATTCATCTTCTGCGTACGACTAGCTAAAGCTATATATTTACGCGTAAATTCATGAATTTCTAGCATTTTTATGCCCCCCTTCAACGAAGTGGGGGTATATTGCTTTGCTAATGTCGGTCGGTCCGTCGATCGGTCGGTCCTTCGGTAGACCTTACCTAGTCCGGATGATAACTAGACACATAATTGACCTAGGTTCGTCAAATTTGGCACGGACATGCGTCTCGGAGTGTAATTGATCCCTATTGATTTTGAGGTCAATCGGTCAAAGGTCAAGGTCACAGTGACCGTCAACATGTTGATATATAGGCCAAACCTTGTCCGGATGATAACTAGACACAGAATTGACCTAGGTTCGTCAAATTTGGCACAGACATGTGTCTCGATGTGTAGATGATTCCTATTGATTTTGAGGTCAATCGATCAAAGGTCAAGGTCACAGTGACCGTCAACATGTTGATATATAGACCAAAACTTGTCCGGATGATAACTACACACAGAATTGACCTAGGTTCGTCAAATCTGGCACAGACATTCGTCTTGGAGTGCAGATGATCCCTATCGATTTTGAGATTAATCCATCAAAGGTCAAGGTCACAGTGGCCTTCAACTTAATGATATATAGACCAAACCTTGTCCAAAACTTGTCCAGACGATAACTACACACAGAATTGACCTAGGTCCTTCAAATTCTGTACAGATATTCATCTTGGAGTGTAAATGATCCCTATCGATTTTAAGGTTAATCCGTGAAAGGTCAAGGTCACAGTGACCACCAGATGATTCAGGGCCCGCGCTGCCGTTCGCCACTTGAGCCATTTGCTAAAAAAAAAATTAAAGTGTCTCAAAAATCATCATATGTGGCTCAACTTGTGGTTCCAACATTTTATTCGCGTATTATCGGGGGCGTAGTAAGCATCGAAGTCGACTGGGAAAAAGCGGAAGTCGGATAATTCGGAGTCGGACTTAATCGCTGAACAGCTCCCGGTAAAGTTCGTCCATCTGCTCAGATTTACCACTGGCATACTCATGGTACATATCGAGTGTTTCTTCAATAACCCAACATTTTATCCGAAAGTAATAACAGAACAATCTGTTATTTGCACGTTCTGCCAACCCGTATTTTTTCTCTACCTCGTCTTGACGATGTTCTAGCAAGTGGATCTGTTTACGGGCTTCCATAAATTCTCGTTTGGCAACATTTATTTTGTGTTGTATCTCGCGTTAACTTGAAGTCAGTTCTCTTGAAAGCATGATGATTCGATTTGGTTATCTAGTTGATGATAATAATTTTTTACGATTGACCCGGACTTAATATATTCTTGCATAGGGATTGACCTACTTTGACTCAGAATTAAGAGCGGGTTCACGGGCGAAAGCACCCTATGAATTAAAAAAATTATTGAATCGTATTCCTGAGATATAGACTTTTGTCAAACTTTTTTAGTTTGCCACAGAATTAACGTTTTTAACCCAATCAAAAGCCAATCAGAAACTTCGTTATATTTTTTATATCGGCGAGTTATGGACAGGTGTTGGACTTAGTCTTTTTTTTTAGTATGGAATACAGTGTGATTTTTTTGAGAAACTAGGGACCTAGGCTTAGACTTTTTTTTGTCAGAGGACAGGCATTGGCCTTAGACTTTTCTTTTGACTAGAGAAAAAATGATAATTTGAAAGGAAAGATCTTTCGTGGTGGTGGATTAGCCCTGAAAAGGGCTGTTTTTTGCAGTATTAGTTTATCTATTAAGTCTGTTGCTTTTCTAATCGATTTACTGGAATGATTTAACACCCACAATATTCGCAGCATACTGTTGAGGTTTCATTATCATCATAAAACCCCTCATCAGGATTGGGGCAGTTGTGTTTCTGACCAAGGTAGTCCAGAATAGTAAGACATTTCCCACACTCTATATAGCATCTGCTACAGCACATCGGACAGAGAAGAATCTGTACCATGATGACTATTTTTTGTGTAAAAAACATTGGGGTTTTATAGCTTGCAGGGTGGATTGACCTACTTTGACACAGAATTAACGTTATCCAATCAAAATGTATAAATGAATAATATGGCTATGGATGAACCCACTAACAGATATTGACATGTTTTTAATATGGTATTGCTTTTCTTTTTTTTCATTTTATTATATAGATAAATCCTGGCGCAAGAGCTGAAATAGCGTTTAACGTAGCTCACAGCAGAACAAGAACGGTGATAGAAGTTTTGGCTTTCTGAAAAGTCACTTCAGGTATACATAAAATACTTTATCAGTAATCATGAGTTTTCGTCTTTAAGACATTGTACGAAAAAGGCACGACTTTTTGTTGCAAGAAATTGTTCCTTTTCCAAGAATATTTTCAAGAGCTTTCCACTTCATGGGCATGAAAAGGGTGCATCACAGTAAACTTATCACAGTTAAGCTATCTTTCAATACTTGTATCGCCTTTGCTTTTCTAATTATCACAGATACGAGTGTTGTTGCATAAACTCGCGGAATTTGCCTGTAATTTCAATACGGAGTGTAAAATCTGAAAACAAAATACATTTAAAGAAACGTTTATCTACATCTTATACATATAGATGTTTAAATTTTCATAGAGATACATAAAACAGATTAAATACATTTAACTTCAAAGAAGAATAGTAAGTGACACTTGAAGCACGCCGACGTTTAAGTCACGTCGCCTAAAGGTCAAGAATAAGCCCAAGATTATCTTCCTCTACATAGTCGCCCCCTGTTGCGATGCACTTCCTACGTCTGTGTATCCACTGATCAAATGTAAAAGTTTTAAATTCGTCAGTTAAGATCCTGTATGTTGCCGTAGTCATTGACCTAACTCTTGTGCAATGTATCTCACGGTTAATCTTCTGTCCCTATCAATCATTTCTTTAACGACTGTCTGAACACTTGTCGGACGACCCGGTCTTATATCCTCGTATATGGAACTCCTGTTTTTTCTAAAACGATCATGCCATTAACTAACGAATGTTTTACCATAATTCGGCAAAGTGTCTGAGAACATAATGCGTCTCCATGTTTCCGCTAGAGAAAGTTTAAGGTAGTAGACCCCTAATGGAAAACAGCTATTTCCACTATAATATTATCCTACAAAATTGGCTATGATTAAAAATGAGTATTATTGTACTTCTTTAACCGAGCCAGTTTTTTCTTTCTTTCCGTCTTAGAATTATCATTTATAAATCTAAAACCACTATATTCTCATTACAAAGGGAGATAATTATTACCTCCCCTTTCAGGAAACTAACAAAAGTATCAACAAATAATTACAAGATAGACATCAACGGAATTTCTGGTCGGTTAAAAATGTGCGAAAGTATTATATCAGTATAAATCCTTATTTATTAACTAACAAGAAATTTTATTCCATGTCGCACTAGAAGCGTTAGGGGTCTACTACGTTAAGTCAAACATAAAACTTTACGATAGAACGTAACTAAACGTCATCAGCTGACGTCAACTTTTTTTCCGAAGTCATAACTGATATGTAACTGTCCAACGGAAGGTTTTCAAATTCACCGGAAATAACGTCGGTAACGTCAGTCGCTTTCGTGCCAAAATTGCATGCGGCTTTCACATTTTTATACATTTTCTAAAAAATGAAAATGTAAAAATTTTGACTAGATTCAAGTCGCTCTACCTTGGTTGCTAAAGAAACCAAATTCTTTGATATACAACGGAAGAAGACATGACAAAATTTCTCATTTACTTGACATTATGTTGGGGTATGATCTCTGAAAGTGTGATGTGAATTGAATGTAAAACAAAGATTTTCGACAACAATTCCGCGAATTTATGGAACAGCCCTCGTATGTTAAATAATAATAGATGGATTGTCGGTGAAATTCAAAACTTAAATGAATACAGTGAGAAAATAGCTATGTTGGAGGAAAGAAATGCTCCCTGCCCACAACGTTTTTAACAGATGTGTACTGCATAGGTATAAAAAGGGGTGTTAGATAGAGTATCACAGTGAAAGGTATCAATCACTTTTTAAACTTAATTGAAGGAACAGTAGCAGTCAAATGAAAACGATGCAGGTGTTAAAATACATATAGGTTATGAATCATACCTTTTAAAAGTATGGACATTATTGTGAAGGTGACAATGTGTTTTTGTCCTGTTGGTCTAAGTGTTGGTTGCTGGCAGAAAAACTAATTAAAAATAGGTTTAAAGTTGCAAGGTCGCTGTATCTTTTTGTTAATTTTTCCTGATTTTAAAATTCATTTTTTTGCCAGCGACTAACACTTGGACCAACCAGACAATAACTGACTGTCACCTTCACAAATTTTCCATACTTTCAAAAGGCGCCGAGCCCCGATAGCTCAGTCGGTAGCATGGAGGACTTAAGAACAAGGGTCGTGGGTTCGATCCCTGACTCGGTCAATTTCTTTCTGAGGATTGATGAAAGTCATTGCGACAGGATTCTTCCTCTCCCACCGCTGACCATTGTTTCGACGATGGTTATGTGGAAAAGCAACCAGTGGCTTGGAAAGAAAATTTTATGCGGAGTATTGGTAAAAGACTCCAGGAAAGCATGGATAGGTGAACTGGCCACCGCGATAAAACAGAAATAATATTGAAAACGGCATTAAACTCCATACAATTGATTAATCTTTCAAGAGGCATGAATAAAATTTAAATGCATTTTAACACCTGCATTTTTTTTTTTTTTTTGTCACCATTGGGCCTTTAACCACATATTACAGATTGTCTGTATAATAGCACGACAGTCACTATTTAGAATAGAAGCAATTGCGTGTAGCAAACCATTGTTCCTTTTCTCCACAATATGCAAGCCTTCATACTCTGGAATTGTTTTGCAAAGGGACAAGGTGAACCATATGCTCAACGCTTTACCATAAAACACACTTTCGATTTGACGAAATTGAAAGCATTCGTCTCCTAAATGATGGAAAACATTGTGGGAAAAAGGACACAATGTTGGTAACCAACATTTTGTCTATCCATATTTTTTTCGAAACCTTCTTGATTAGGGTTGTTAAAACTGAAATTAGGTGGTAAAGTGCCAAAGCAAGACATATCTTTTTACTACAAAAAACTGTTTCGGCTGTGTCTGAAAACTACTTTCATATCATATTACAGGATTTTTCAGAATACTGAAAGTGTAAAAAAAAAATAAATTTTCACTTTAGAGATGCCTTCATAAGACTGGTGGCTGTCTGCAGTTTGCACCAAAAAATGTGCCGAGGTTTTAGTAGTGTGTGCAAAACTGCACAATTTGTGTATCGAAGATGGACTTTGAATGGAAGAAAATCCTGATCCCGAGGTTCAAAATGACGATAATGATGATTTGAATTTTGACCTCGAGCCAAATGCTCATCGAAGAAGAGAAGCTTTGATGAATACATTCTGATAATATACTAGACCAAACTTCCAAAGCAACACCAATATTACATAACCCACAGATACTTTCTCTCGACAAAGTAAGGAAATCTTCACTGTCATTTTAGCGCATTTATTGTACAGCTAAGCTGTGTTTACAATGCCAACATTGAACATTGAATGCTGGAGACCGGCAGTCTGGACAGCAGCAAGCTGGACAGTGTAAGCAATAGGTAGCTCTTGCCCTTACTGCGCCTCTTCTGCAGTTGCCAGACTGTGGAGAAAATTTTATGAAACAGGTACATATCAGTGAACATTTTATGTTGTTTTGTTTTCCGTTAGTAAACATATTTGTTTTGTCTTCCATTAGTAAACATTGATGACACATCTTAAGTACCTGATTAGATTTTCTCCTCAAACTGGCAATCGTAGAAGGGGCGCAGTTAAGGGCACGAGCTACCTGTTGCTTACACGGGCCAGCTTGCAGCAGCAGTCCCAATTGCCCATTTCTGGAATTCTATGGTCAATCTAGGCTACCCCCAGCTAGGCGGGGGTATAGAAATAGCCTAGCTGTCGCACTACAGGATGGTAAAACCCCACCAATGTGCCTGCTCGTTTGCCGTGAGCTGCGACCTGTGTCACTTGATGAAGGGGTCCTAGTGGTTGAAACACACCACTTCGGCCTGGAGTTGAGTTAAACAGGAGGTCAGGTGGGCCCCTACGTGATCAATCGGCTGGTCATGCCAAGCCCTAGGGCTCTGGCTTCGTCGCTGTGCAACTTTACCAAAATGTTTGACCGTACAAACAGTTCAATACCCTTAGTTCTACCAATATGCCTTGGAAGGCGGTGGCTCAAGGGTCAATCGAGTGAAAGTTTTGGCGTTTGACAGACAATTGTATTATCCTTGATCATGTTATAGGAGCTTGGTATAGCATCTGACAGGAGAGCAGTTGTCCCCTTAGCCCTTTCGCTTGAGTATACCACCAATGTATCCTTGACTTCTGTGATAGGCTTCCCCAGGACAAGTCCCCTTGTTGGGCTCCGGGGCGGGTGGAGAGCATTGGTGCTGAATTCTTATGAACTCATCATGGCCACTCAAAAAACACCCCAAGCTTGGTGAAAGTAAAAACAATGGTGGTAACAGACCTTTTTCAGAATCTGATTCTGAAACTCAGCAAAGACGTTTTACTTCATCATCGTCAATCCGTTACCCTCATTTTATTTATTGAATATGCAGATCCTTTAAATCCTATCATAAAGCTATCTCCTTTTGTCATAGAAAGACAACTTTTATGTTTTCTCGGTACACCGAAGACTGTGAAGAAGCTTCAAAACAATACCATCTTAGTTGGAAGCTTCACAAGACAACAGGTAGAAAACCTTTTAAAGCACAAAAAGTTTTTCCAGTCAGATGTAAAGATCTACCCTCACAAGACGCTGAACTCTAGTAAAGGAGTGGTGCGATGTAAAGAGCTTTCTTTGTGCTCCATCGCGGAAATTGAGCATGGTCTCAGATCGCAGGGAGTTACAAATGTTAAACGTATCTCTGTTAGAAGAAATGGCGAAATCAGAACAACAAATACTTACATTTTGACATTTTCGTCGCCAAATATTCCCCAATCTGTGAAGACTGGATACATCTCTGCAAAGGTAGATCTATACATTCCAAATCCAGTGCCATGCTTCAAGTGCCAGCAGTACGGCCATCATATCAGTAAATGCCCCAGAGGTCCAATTTGTGCTAAATGTGGAACAGACGAACAAAATCACGATTATGACACATGTTCAAGCCATCTGAAGCGCACTAACTGCAAGGGTACCCATGCAGCCTTTTCAAGGAAATGTCCCATCTGGAAGGAAGAGAAAGAAATTTTAAACATAAAATGTTACAAAAATATAAGCTTCCCTGAGGCTAGGCAGCTTGTAAAGCAGCGCCAAGCTGATCAGGCGAACTTTTCCTTCTCTCAAAGCTATGCTAGTGTGACAGCACCTACCAAAGAGGATTATCACACTTGTACCATCCTTGCCAGACTTATTCTCAAGAAATTTCCTGAGATGAAAAATGATTTAAGAGACATTCTTTCCAAGCAAACTTTTTCTGCTGTCTCACAAGAAGCATCTATACTACGCGTACATGTTCAAACTCTTCCTCATCAGTTAAACCTTCTGCACCATCTACTTCTACATCCTCCGGTACAAATTCAAATATTGACTCTTCATCAGTTGCAGGCCAAAATCTAGCTCTTCTAGTTCTCTTGGTAAACCTAACCAAGAAGCTCAAAAGACACCGTCGCGACCAAAGACGCATATCCAGTTGGCGAAAGATTTACCGTCAGCATCTACCCATAAGGATAAGCCAAAAAAGTCCTACGATGAAGAAGTTTTTGAAACCCGTGTCTCTGACTCAGAGGTATCGCAACTAGTCGATTCCGAAAAGTCAGAACGCGGTAAAAAAGAAACCGTAAGACACAAGAAAGGAAAATAAAAGTCAAACTTGGTAACCCGTCTATCTCCCTTTCGAATAAATACGAAAAGCTTGAAAAGATTACAGACAAGACAAATCCAGAAGACATAAATAAGAGTGAAGAAAAGATGGAGGAAGAGTGACGGCTCAGAGTGTAACTCTTCCTGGGCATGCCACAGATCTGACTGGAATAAAAATCTACAGTTATGGCAAGAATCGACTCCCGAAACCAAATGTACAGGAAAAGCGTAATAGCTATTATGGAGAGAAACATACTTCATAGTTCATTAATTTTTCTAATCTTATTTACAATCACTATGCGTAATAGTGTAGTACGAGGGTCATTTCAAAAAAAGTGAGAGTTGGTCAATATCTTCGGACTTAGTGAACGTACATGTATAAAACTTTGCACGGGCATATTGCAAACTTTCCCGCTCCCGTGCATATTAAATATGACGTCACAACGTGACGTCATATTTTTTGACATCATTTCCGAAGAAGTCATGGCGGACGTCGCGTTCACGCTTCAACGGAAAGAAATATTGGCATATATTAAGATTGAAAGTTTGCGGGAAAGGGCGCGTCAGAAATTTTGACTGCTTTGCAAGATGTTGATCCAGACTGTTCTTTTGGATTTAGTACAGTTTGCAGGTGGGTGCAGAAATTCAAATCTGGAAGATCCGAGCTTTCGCTCAAGCACGATTCTGGCAGGCCTAGATCAGCAACTGATGGAATAAACACCGAAAAAGTGGCACAAATTTTGAAAACTGATCGACGATTAACTTGTGATGAGATTGCTTACGAAGTTGGACTTAGTGGTGCCTCAGTTTAAAGAATTTTGACGGAGAGTTTGAATATGAGGAAGATCGCCGCGCGATGGATACCCCATTTTCTATCGGAATCTGAGAAACAACGGCGGGTAAAAAATAGCAAAGAAATACTAGCCAAGTACACGGACGAAGGAGAAATCATGCTCAAACGTGTTGTGTCGATCGACGAAACATGGATTAAGTCTTTTGAACTTGAATTAAAACGTCAAAGTAGTGAATGGCACACTCCAAACTCCCTGCGACCTGTCAAATTTCGCCGAAGTCTGAACAACCCAAAAATTTTGATACTTGCGTATGGTATCAGCGGAGTTCTTACCTCGCATAGGGTTCCACAAGGACAGACGGTTAATAAAGAATACTATGAGTACTTTTTGAGACACATTCTACGTCCAGCTATACGCCGCAAGCGACCAGAACTCTTAGAAGCAAAGCCGCTCATTCTGCAGGACAACGCAACGTGCCATAAAGCCGGTAATTGTAGGCCGTATTTACGGAATACAACTGGGAAGTTCTCCAGCACCCTCCCTATTCGCCGGACTTGAGTCCCTGTGACTACGATCTGTTCCCGAAAATCAAAGAACCGTTACGTGGAATACGTTATGATGATTTGGATGAACTGTATGCAGCCGTGAAAGGGGTGGTAAGAGGCATCAACGTCCGTTGCCTAGCAACGGGTATTCGAGAATTACCAAAGAGATGGGAGTCCACCATACGATCGGCGGGAAATTACATTCAGGGAATGTGACTAGAAATAGTAAGTAATAACTAGTTTTCACAATAATCGCCAACTCTCACTTCTTTTTGAAATGACCCTCGTACAATGGAATTTTCGTGGTTTCAGAGCTAACTTTGAAGAGTTATCCCTTTTGATTACAGACAATAAGCCAGTAGCAGTATGTTTACAAGAAACCTTTTTAAAAGCAACAGACAAGTGCTCTCTGCAAAATTATTCTTGTTACAAGACTTCTAGTGGAAATGCAGGAAGTATACGCGGAGGAACTGCACTACTGATAAAATAATGTTGTTTCGCATAAGTATCTTTCTTTGAATACAAACTTACAGGCAACAGCTGCCAGCTTGTCTTTAAATAAGAAGGTGACATTTTGTTCTGTCTGCCTTCCTCCAAGTATTCCAATTAATATGGCAGATCTAGAAAATCTTACTTCCCAACTTCCCAAACCGTTCATCTTACTTGGAGATTTTAATTCCCAACATACGTTATGGGATTGTAATACCTCAAACCAGAGAGGTCAAATATTGGAAGATTTTATTTCCAAGAACGATCTATGTTTGTTCAATGATAAATGTTTTACATACGTTCATCCTGCTACTGGCTCATATTCGTCTCTTGATTTAACTGTCTGCACCCCTGATTTATTCCTTGATTTTACATGGAAAGTATTGGATGATCTTTGTGGCAGTGACCATTTCCCAATTTTATGGAAGGAAAATTAATAGCCCTTCTGTCCTTGATCGTCCAAAGCGATGGAAACTCCACAAGGCAACTGGAACTTATTTCAAGTCTGCTGTGAACAGTGCATTGCAATGAACAAGTTTCCATATTGCCAGGATTCCGACGCAACTCATCACTTCTGTAATATATGATGCCGCGAAAGAGGCTATCCCATAGGCAACGACTTCCCCTAGAAACTCATACAAGCCCTGGTTTACAGAAGATTGCAAAAAGGCCATTGCAGAGTGTGAATCCGCTCTCCAGGCCTATAATTTAAGACCTACACAAGAAAACCATTATAAATTCAAGAAAGCCCGAGCAAAAGCTCGTAGAACGATTAAAGAATGTAAACGTACGTCTTGGCGACAATACGTATCTAAACTTAATTCTAGATCGTCTTTCAAAAAGGCTTGGGAAATGGTAAGTAGAATTCAGGGTAAAAATTCCTTTACAAGTGTAAATCATCTGAACACTGCAGATGAAAAAAACTTCGAAAAAGGATATAGCAAACACACTGGCTGAAACATTTTCAAAAACGTCCTCCTCTACCAATTATTCCTACGCTTTTCAAAGATTTAAAACCCAAAGAGAAAAGGAAAGACTCAACTTCAATTCAAACAATAACGAGTCATATAATAAACCCTTCTCTATGAAGGAACTTAAAATGGCATTAAAGAAATGTCATGACACTGCTCCGGGTTCAGATGATATTCACTATCAGTTCCTGAAACATCTTCCGTATAGCTCTTTACACTGTTTACTAGAGATCTTTGACCATGTATGGGAAACGGGAAGCTATTGTTATTCCTATTCCCAAACCGGGTAAAGATAAAACAGACCCTGCAAATCACAGACCAGTAGCCTTAACTAACTGTATTTGCAAAACCATGGAAGGAATGGTTAATGATCGGCTTGTTTGGTATTTAGAAAAAACAATTTAATCACAAATTTCCAATCTGGCTTTCGAAAACAAAGAAGTACAGTCGACTTGGAAAGCGCCTACGACACTACATTGAAGTATGGAATCATGAATGATCTCCATTCGTTTGGTATACGGGGTCGAATTGCTAAATTTATAGCAGCCTTTTTAAACGACCGTCAGTTCAAAGTTCGTGTTGGACACACCTTTTCTGATCCACACGAACAGGAAATGGGTGTTCCTCAGGGTAGTATCCTTTCAGTTACACTTTTTAGTGTAAAGATCAATAACATAGTTAAATCGATAAATCCAGGCGTTGATTGCTTTCTGTATGTCGATGAATTCTGTATTTGTTACAGATCAAAACATATGCATACCACTGAGAGACAGTTGCAGCAAGTATTGAACAACCTGCAGAAATAGTCCAATGAAAACGGTTTTAAGTTTTCAAAAAGTAAGACCAAGTGCATGCATTTTTTTTTTTCAGATGCGAAAGCATCACCCTGACCCAGATTTGAAACTAGACGGAACTCGTATTGAAGTTGTTCCACAATTTAAGCTCTTGGGCCTCATTTTTTATAAAAAACTGAAGTTCATACCACACATTAATTATCTCAAGGATAAATGTCAAAAGGCACTTAATCTGCTGCGTGTTGTTTCCCATTTCGACTGGGGAGCAGATGGAAAAGTTCTTCGGCTTTACCGATCTCTCGTCAGATCAAAACTTGACTATGGGTGCATTGCCTATGGCTCAGCAAGAAAATCATATATTCAAAAGCTAGACACCATCCATCATCAGGGTCTACGTTTAGACCTGGGTGCTTTCAGGACTTCGCCTATAAATAGTCTTTATGCAGAAGCAAATGAACCGTCTTTATATTTACGAAGAGAAAAACTGGCCATGAAATACTTTCTTAAACTTAAGTAAAATCCAAACAACCCTACACATAATATAGTTTTTAATCTTCCATACAAGGAACTGTTTTTAGCGAAAGAAAGGGTTATACCACCATTTAGTTTACGTTGTGAACCCAACGGTACTTGTCTCGATTTGGACTTTGAAGATATCGCGATCAGTTCAATTCATGACACTCCTCCGTGGACTTTTAAAGACCCTCAATTTCTGTATGACCTTACTTCTGACAAGAAGGCAAGCCCGGACCCAGTGATATTTCAAACAAAGTATGCCGAAATATAAGAAATGTATTTCAACTATGAACACGTCTACACAGACGGTTCAAAGGATGGCAAAAAGGTGGCTTCGGCTGCTGTTTTCGATTATGAAATTATTACATTCCGGCTCCCAGACAATGCATCCATTTTTTCAGCCGAGCTGAAAGCCGTAAGATTAGCCCTCGATAATATTGAATATCGAGGTGGTCCTCGATACATTATAAATTCTTTATCTGCTATGCAAGCTCTTGAGAATAACATTAAGGATTACCCCGTGGTGAGGGATACACGTGAACATATATCTAGAATTGTTTCAGCTGGTATACGCTTAATTTTTTGTTGGATCCCGAGCCACATAGGTATACGAGGTAATAATCGGGCAGAAACTGCTGCAAAGTCTGTCCTATCTCAAGATATTTTACCTTTTCAAGTTCCCTACACAGATTTTACACAACTTGTCAATGTTTTTATATAGAACGTATGGCAAACTTCTTGGGACGACCCAATGAACGAACATAATAAACTCTATGCCATTAAGCCTGTGTTAGGTGAATGGTCACCTACAACAAGATCTCGTCGAGAAGAAATAATTCTTTCACGTTTAAGAATTGGGCATTCATTTCTGACCTATTCCTACCTCTTGAAAGGTGATGATCCTCTTGAATGCATTTCATGTGCAGAAATATTCACTATAAAACACATACTTCTAGATTGCACTGATACGGCAGACACACGAATGAGATTTTACAATGTAAGTACCATGCGTCAGCTTTTTGAAACTGTGTGTCTGGATAAAATGTTTGACTTTTTAAGAGCAATTAATATCTTTAATCGGATTTAAGTTTTAGCCTTTTGGGCCAGCTTTTGCCATTTTTGTCGTTTTATTGTTACATTCTAATTTTCCTTTAACGTACTATTCAGAGTCTTAACGTTTGCATTTAAAAATTTTTTTGTAGGCAGGGACGCCCAGCCACTCAATAATATATTAAATTTTATGCACATTAAAAATTTAACATAATCCTTCTTCCTTACATCCTTTATTCAGTCTTAACTTTTTCATTTAATTAATTTGAGTAGGCAGGGATTGCCCAGCCACTAAATGAATTAATACATTTTACATTTAGAATTACACATTATCCTTGTTCATATGAATTCAATTTTTGTTCGAATCTTCTTCTCACAATCTTAACTTCACCATTTCTGAGTAGATAGGGATTGCCCTGTCACTCACTAGTGTCTTTTACACATATCAAGATCACATATAATCCTTCTTAATTCAATTTTTGCATCATTTTGTTCAAATCATTTTAGCTCAAAAAATCACCTTAAAAATCATCTAATATAAAGCATGCGCGCTAAATGACCAAAGCTGTCGATGCGCCATAAAACAACAATCATTCATTCAATCTAGGCAACGCAGTTCAGCTGCACAATACAGGCGCTAAAAGGATGGCCAAACCTTCCTCTACTCTCCAAGAGAAAGTTTTATCCGCTGATAGTCACTTGCTTTACGTAGAACTCACTTGGCTCAAAACGTGTTTTGTCATTTGTTCAGTCAACTGTGACGGAAAATTAATACACTGTCCATGGCGAATTTCAGGTATGCCGTCCTTCGTCTACGTGTCAACATTTACCCTGTTTGCACTGTAGATACCACATTTTCAGTCCAATACTCATGGTACTCAATATTTGTCTTGATAATATCTCAGGTTCAAAATTTGGTCACATCTGGTGAAAAAGTAGCTATGACAAAATTGAAAAAAGAAAAAAAAAAAAAAAAAAAAAATTGTATGCATTCTTCAGGCCACATTTTCAGTCTGATATTCATGGAAAACGGTCAGAATGTTTGATGGTTCCTAGTTCAACTTTCAAATTGGGTGATGTCAGGTCAAGAAGTAGGTCACACAATTTTTGAAAACCGTGTTTGCAGTGTTGAGGCCACGTTTTCAGCCTGATACTTATGAAAGTTGTTAGAATGTTTGTCTTGATGATACCGTGGACGAGTGTGAAATTAGGTCACATGTCAAACACTAGGTCACAAGGAGGAATCGTAGAAAACCCTTATTTCCACATTTTGAGTGATACTCAGTAAAGTCGGTCAGAATGTTTGTTCTGATGATAGTACAAGTTCAAAGTTGGGTTGTGTTGGGTGAAAACGTAGGGCACTGGGAGAAATCTTAGAAAAACTTAGTGTGCATTCTTAGAATGTTTGTCTTGATAATATCTAGGACAAGTTTAAAATCGAATCATGTCCGGTGAAAAAGTAGGTCGCTGCGGCAAATCTTAGAAAAACGTTGTTTGCGCTCCAGAGGCCACTTGTTTAGTCTAATACTCATGAAACTTGGTCATAATATTTGTCTTGATAATATCTCCAACAAGCTTAAAATTAGGTCATGTCAGGAGCAAAAGTAGGTCACTTGGACAAATTTTGAAAAAAACATGTACATTCTAAAGCCCACATTTTAAGTCCGACACTCATGAAATATGATCAGAATTTTTGTCTTGATAATATTTTCAAAACACATTGGATCAAAAAGTATGTCACTAGCACTCATGTGTTTTACATTATCACAACCAGGGTGTGTTCAACTTAACCAATTTAGATGACTTTACTCAGTGAGGGCTTTAGGGCCAGTAGGCCTCTAGTTCTCCAGTGCTATAACAGTGAAGGTTTCTAAATTTGACATGGATATTCAGTATGAGCAGCTAAATGAATATTTTTGTGATTATTAGTGTGGTACTTGGAGTTTAAATGCCCATTAGCGACCTAAATTAAACAATGCAGTTGATAAAATGCATTTAAATTCAAATTATACCATTTCAAAGTGTGGAATTTATTGTGATGACAGTCTGTTATAGTATGGTTTGTCCAAATGTTAGTCCCTCGCACAAAAATAAATTTTAAACCTAGGTTAAAAGTTGCGAGGTAGCTCTATCTTTTGTTTACTTCTTCCCTGATACTAAAAGTCGTTTTTCTACAGGTAATTTACACACTGACAGACTACAGAAAGTCAACTTCACAATAATCTACATTACATGTTCAATGGTATAATTTAAATGCATTTTTACACCAGCAGTTTTTACTTTTCGTGGTTATTGGTCCTTAAAGTTTTTTTTTTTTTTGCACAGGGCCTGTAGGTCAGTGGTAACACACAGTAATCCATGGAATGTGAGTGAATCCTTATATGGCCCAAATTCTTCTTGAAAAGGTGCACTTGCTGCTGTAATATAACTGAAACGCTATTGAAAACTGTGAAACACCCTTCATACATTAAGAGTTTTTTCATTATTGGTGTTCAGTAATATTTACCGAGAACAAATGCCCCAAGATTTCATTTCGTGTTCTCTGCTCATGTAGAATACCCTGTAAGAGTTCAATATGTCGGTTTGGTACGTCAGTTTGTCGATTTAGTATGTCGGTTACAGTGCATTTTTCATCCTGTTCTAACATGAGAAAAAGTTCCGAAATTCATGATTTGGTTATGATTACAAAAGGCCATAAACTATTCTAATGGTACTTACTTGGCAGTATATTTTAGGGAATAGGCATCAGTTGAAATCGATCTGGAAAAAAATGTATTTTTTTATGAAATTTCACTATGTACTATCTGCTGTAGCTCATAAGTAAAAATTCTCAGCTTTTACAGTTTCAACAGTAACGCCTCACCTTACAGTTTTAAGGCCCAAACGCAGCAAAAAGTAAACAATGCATAAATGCATTTAAATTCCATTCATACCATGTATAAGTATGGAAATTACTGTGAAGATGAAATTTTTAATTGTACGGTCGGTCCAAGTATAAATTGCTGGCTGAAAAGGTGTATTTTCAATTCAGCTAAAATGTAAACAAAAGATTGAGCAACCTGGCAACTCTTAACCTACTTTGAGAATGCTTTTTTTCTGCCAGCCACTAACACTTTGAGCAATCGTACAATAATAGATTATCATCTTCACAATTATTTCCATACTTTTAAAAAGTATATATTTTCTAATGCATTTAAACACCAACATAACATTGTTTACATTTGGCTAATACTGGGCCTTTTTTAGGAAATTATGTACATAAAAGTGAAAAATAAAATAAGTCAGTCTTTTGATAAACTTTGAAACAGAACAAAAATTTCATTTCTATCAGAATTTCAGGAAACTTTGGTTATTTTCTAACAAGTATCATGATCTTATGATAAAAGAAAGAACAATGAAGGAAGCCCAAAGAAATGCTCAACAGCTTTTGGACATTGCACTGGGCTTGTCCTTCATGGCAATCAGGGTGACAGCATTTGACATCATAAGTCTGGAGTTAAATTACCCTTTAATCTGTTACCACAAAACGCAAGTTTAGACTGCTTACCAGCATTTTCTCCCTTTCCAACAATGCAACAATGCTTTCTAAAGGCCTCTTCATCAAGGTTGTTATAATTGGGATGGTTGGAAGAGGGTTTATACTTTTTAGTTTACCTTTTGTAGTTTCTGATTTCCTACTGATGGTGAATACTTTGTTTGGTAGTGTTGTTCTCGGTGGAGAAGCCGTTGGTGGTGTTTGTTCTTCGTTTACTTGAGGGTGGAATTGAGTGATGGGATCTGATAAATAACAAGGGTTTTCATGTATATGTTTGTGAAATCTTCGAATAATAATTGACATACTGCTTATCGAATGAGATAGCACTAATAAAAGTAAATGAAATGGGCTTAATGGTCATGAAAACAGATCCAAATGTTGAAATATTAATGGGTGTTTTTCCCGAATATTTTACACATCATGGCTGGTATAATTCCAAGATCAGACTGCATGGTCTGTGCCATCGGATCTTGGTTTTCATTTTTCTTAAAAATACATCCATACAACCGAAGAGAAAAAATACTGATAAAATTTGATACATTGTAAAATGGTTCAGAAATAAAAAAAATCACACACACACATATATATGTGTGTGTGTGTGTGAAATTAAGGTCACTTAGCTCATCCATAGTCTGATCAGGATGTACGCTTTCGCAGGTTAATTTCAGACAATGTGGACCTTATACAGGATATCTACACAGCTTTTCGCTTCATAAGGCTTTTAACTTCTTGAAGATGATGTCTTACATAAAGATGTCCTGTCAATCAAACTCATTATGAACTTTTTTTTTCACTTTCTTCAGATAATTTGTGCGTTCTATGAACACTTCGATTTATAATGTAATAATTAGTACATTCAGAACTGATAGCAAAGCCTATGGAACAATTTTGTACAATTCTAATGTCTCAATGCAAAAACACCACTTTAAGAGTACCCTTGCCCCGAAAAATTTGTTTGTGAACAGAAACCTATATCCAATCAAACTGGGTTGAACTTCATTTTTGAAACCATGCATCGTAATATCATTAGTGGGTACAGTAAACCCAACAATTTATATACACGATGATTTGCGAATAACTCATTTTACCTCAATCTAAAATGCAGTGAACTGTAAAATGGCTCGACCCTGCCAAGTCAATTCGTACAGCCTGTAATACTCAATGGATTTTGTTTTGCAAGCAACAATCTTGTGAAGAGTCCCTGTGCAGTGCACGAAATCCCCAGCATAATCTATAATCATTCATTCATGTGGTTATTTAGATATATTTATTTTACATCGATCGAGAAACAAGTTTTTACAACTTAAACTTATCTCTCTTGATTCTGCTTCCTGGGAGTACTCGCGCCGAATGTGTGGGCCAATGAAGGATTTCAAAGTTAACACCCGCTCCCGGTTATCGAACCTGGGACCATATGGTTACGAGGCCAATGCTCTACCTCACAATCATGAACACCACACCATTTATGGGGTTGAAGGTTCAAATCAAAGATGTGCTTAAGTTTAACTATGACGAGTTACATGTGCAATATTAATTATTATTATTATCATTATTATTTCTGGTAGCAAGTCGATTGAAATACCCGAAAAAAAAAAAAAAAAGAATGAGTGGTGTTTTACGGCCCGTCGACATCAAAGGTCATATTGGGCGCACTTACAACTGATGAAATGCATTTAATTGATGATACTGTTACATTACAACAAAGGTAAAAAACTTAGCTGTGTAAACACTAAAAAAAAAAAATGGTTACATATTGTCTAAGAGCAAAGACGGTCAATAGAACCTAAAATTATATCTTTTTATACTTTCAAAAACTGGAAAATAGACTTTACAGTATCAAATAAAATGTTCATACTGTCAGCATGAAAAAAATCAGTCCCTTGTAGGTGCAAGGTCTACACAATCTACAAGTATATGTTTGACAGTAAGAAACGCATTGCATGAAATACATTGGGGTGCTTCTCCTTTAAGGAGGTATGAGTGCGTCAAATATGTATGACCAATACGGAGACGGGCCAAGATAATTTCCTCGCGGCGACTTGTCCGCAATCCTGGAAGCCACTAGCCCAGATCTGGCTTCACCGTAAATAACTTATTAGATTGCTTAACTGGATTATTCCAGGATTGCTGCCATACATTTTTAATAAAATCATTTATCAGTAGTTTAAAATCCTTAAAAGGAACTTTAAAAGGTAAAATATGAAGTAACAATGCCTCCTTAGCAGCTCTATCTGCCTCTTCATTGCCACTTATACCAATATGGCTAGAGAGCCAACAAAACAAGAGATCAGCATTATCACAGATTCTAGAAATCTTTTCAAGCAGATTAACTATCAACGTGTTGTCCGTTCTCTCATTTTCGAGCGCTTGCATAGCGGACAGTGAATCAGTGAAAATAATGTATTGCCAGTAGGCATCCTGTTCTATATGACTAAGAGCAAGATCTATTGCCTTTAATTCTGCAGAAAAACTAGAAGAATTATTTGGTAGGCGAAACTGGTATAATTCACCATCGAGTACAGCAGCTGAGGCAACTTTTTTCTCCATCTTTTGAACCATCAGTATGAATCTGTTCATAGTTGTAATACTGCTCTTTAATTTCAAGAAATTGGTTTTTGAATACTAAGGGATCTGTTGTAGCTTTTTTATTGGCAGTAAGATTCTATAAGAAGGTTGGGCTTTTTGATGTCCATAGAGGAACATCTGAAATTTTATGTTTAGCTACATCCTCTAGATCGAAATCAAGCAGATCTACATCGGCTTTGCAGCGCATACTGAAGGGAGGCATAACTTTTTCCTTCTTCTTAAAAGTATCTTTATACAGCGGTTCAAAAACAACCATATGCGTAGGATTTTCAGGATTGGATTTTAATTTTAAGTAATACTGCATGGAAAGTTTCTTCCTACGTAAATTCAAACATGGTTCATTTGCCTCTGCATACAGACTATTGACAGGGCATGTTCTAAAGGCGCCAAGTGCTAGGCGTAAACCTTGGTTATGGATAGAATCCAGTTTACGAAAGTATGATTGTCGCGCAGACCCATATACAACGCAGCCGTAATCTAACTTTGAACGGACAAATGATCTATAAAGTCTCAACAAGACTTTCTTGTCGGCTTCCCAATCCATGCTGGAGACAACACGTAAAACATTAAGGGCTTTCTGGCATTTATTGCTCAGGTAATTGATGTGAGAAATAAACGACAGCTTAGAGTCAAACAAAAGACCTAAGAATTTAAATTCAGGGACGACTTCAATTTGTACATCATCTAGCGTAAGTTCTGGGTCTAGATGAACTTTCCTCAACTGGCAGAAATGCATGCACTTGGTCAAGTCTTAGAAAATTTAAACCCATTTTCCCCTGACCATTTGCTTAAATTGTTTAAAACTTATTGCAACTGCCGTTCAATGGTATGCATATGCTTAGACCTATAGCAAATGCAAAAGTCGTCAACATACAAAAAGCTTTCCACGCCAGGACAAACAGACTTAACAATATTGTTTATCTTGACACTGAAGAGTAACGGAAAGAATGCTTCCCTGGGGAACGCCCATTTCTTATTCATAGGGGTTGGAGTAAGCATTTTCTACCCGGACTCTAAACTGACGTTCATTCAGAAATGCCGAAATGAAATAAGCAAGGCGACCTCTTTTACCGAAATCATAGAGGTCGTTCATGATTCAATACTTCCATGTGGTGTCATATGCACTTTCCAAATCGAAAAACACTGAAACAACATGTTCCTTTTTAAAAAAAGCTTCGCGAATAAATGTTTCGAAGCGAACTAAGTGATCGAGAGTGCCTCTTTGTTTACGAAATCCGCACTGGGCGGTAGCAATAAGTTTGTTTTTCTCTAGAAACCAAACAAAACGGTCATTAACCATTCTTTCCATGGTTTTGCAAATACCATAAGACTCCTTTAGACCGCTGACAAGAGGTCGTTTGCAGATTGGTGAGCATTCAAAAAGAAATTTTTGAATTCAGTTTGTTTAAATTGTTGTGTTTGTGGACTAGCTTTGTTTTACATAGAACATTTATCATTTTGGGGAAAAAAGAGGGGAAAAAAATTACTTCGATTATCAAAAGGAATCGGTTTCAGGTCCTGTATTATATTCGAAATCAACCCCCTATTCCCCTTTTAAGAGTTGAATAACACATGTTTCCTCTGAAAGTAAGCATAACACATTGTCATGTTTAATTTATCGTGTTTCTGTGACTCTTTATTTCAGTCATACGAAATATCATACGATGAATCAAGGATTTCACTGCCATTTAGTGCATATTTCAGTATATTACCGCAAAAGAAGCATCGTTCAACATATTTCAAGCAAAGAATGGCATTTTTAATTAAATACATGTTTTATGACTTCAGAGTGTATCTTAACAAATGCATGTCGCTCGTTTTCGTTCTTAAAGACGTTTCGTCGGGTTGTCATTGGACATTTCTGCGCATGTCTCTCCGCTTTCTTGTTTTCCTTGCCCGTAATTTTCTTCGATTGTAATACTGTTTTTGGACTGCCGACTTCAGCTGCAAGACATGGAGGAAGTAGTGGTAGATACAAGTTTTTTTTTTTAAAAAGATCAATCTAAGTAAACTATTTCGAAACAGCGGAGATGGAAAACGTATATTTTTCGGACATCACTTATCCGGATAGTAAGTTTAGTGTGGGAAAAAGAAAAAATCACAAGTATTTCTCCATTTTAGTGTTTTCAAAGTCTCCTCCCTGGATATTGATAGAAATCGGGATCGTTTTGGTTCATTTTGCTATAAGGTTCATTAGCAATTTATGCGTCCTGGACAGTTCCACTTGTATTGTTCTTCCGTCTATCAAAATGTACTGTTTAGCATTAACACGTTCCAAAATGAATTTAATTATACCCCCGCAAAACGAATGTTTTTGGGGGTATACTGGAATCAGCCTGTCCGTCCGTGTGTCCGTCTCTGTACAAAATACTAGTAATTGCCTGTTTCTGTCAAAGCGCTGGCGGGGGTATTAAGTCACATTCAGTGACAGCTCTAGCTATAACTGCTAAATTGAAAGAAGCTGCAGACGATAAATTAAAAAAAAAAAAAAAATTAAATGCGAGTTAAAATGCTGCTTGTGTAGAAGATGATGTGGGGAAAGGCAAAATTGTTTGTTATGAGCAATTACTCCTTTTACAACAATGTTTTCGAAAGCCGTCCCGTTCCAATGTTAAATCGACTATATATCTGGAAAAGGATCGACAATTCATCTGTTAAACACATGATTTTGTGCTAGAAATAATACATTTTACTAATTAATTTGACTCTTGGATGTTTTGTGTCATTTTCATTGTTCCAAGGGAGGCAATTGAGTTTGAATATTGGGAAAAGTAGCCTGGCAACCCATCTTTTTATTTTCATTTTTTGATAAAGGATATAATCATGTATATTTCTGAGAAAAATGAGAAAAATCTTTGCGCTATATTTTTTTGAGGGTCAAATAATGTCCTGATTTTCTGTGATAAGCATTTTTGTGGGCTAAGGGTTTTATTGAAACAGCGTATCATTAATTTGAAATATCTGTTAATTTCTCATCAAAGTCAGAGAATCCATTGGTTCACTATGAATTTCAAACACAGTGAACATGATTTGACTGAAATTACAGATTTTAATCACAAAATTCTGACGTATGCTGCAACAATTGGGTTTATGTGTAATTTGAAAAAAAGGGTTATGTTCTTCTTTGGCTCAGAACTTTTTGGTTCATTAGGCAACGTCTGATTATCTCTTCGCATATTGAAAGAACATACTTTGAAGTGTTTCTGTGTCAAATTTCACGAAATTCTCTGCGCTAGAAATAACTCGCTGAAACGCCTTTAAACACTCTAATTGTTACTCTCTTTTTTTTGACGGCTGCCATCAACCAGTCAATTTATGCATTTCGGACAAAGTTTGAAATGCCATTGGCTCAGTCACTGATGCCCAAGCGCGCAAAGTTCGCTTTCTATTCTTATCTCATTTAAGAGAACTGCTACTGAAAGTACTGAACAAAACAGTCGGTGCCCATAGTCGACTAGTTCTGCTCAAGCTGTAAGAACCTGTCTTAGGTAAGCAGCTCTGCATGCCAGACAACCGTACATCGCCATTGGTCACGTACTGATAATGAAACCATTAGGTAAATGGTTGAAACCCACGTTTGAGCCCGTTTTGGCCGCCATGCAGTCCGGATTTAAATACGATCGAACAAGCTTTGGACGAAAAAAATTGACGTGTTCGGAATCGCCTTTGACACGTGAACTATGCAGTCCCAAAGTGATTCTTGTGCACATGTGGAACCACCTTCCACAAATATGGAAATATTTTATGTAAACTCTATGACATGTCCATGCAAAGCTGTGCGGATTTAGGTCACACTCGATACTGATAAGATGTGCCAAAGAACTTGCAAACTGTGAAAATTGCTTCAGCCTTCAACCTCAGGGTCATAAAAGCACGAGGCTGTGTGGTAAAGAGTTAAACAAAGTACATGTACAAACTTCTGTGCAAATAAAAGATGCTGTTTACATTAGTCTCAATCTTGTTTAGGCCCAAAAAAAAATAGTTTGTTTAGGGTAACGTCTCCAAAAATGTTAGGTAGGGTAGGGACGATTTTTTTTTTTAATTTTTTTTTTTTTTTTAATCCCCCCCCAAAACATTTTGAAAGAGCTTGACCTCTTAACCACATGAAAAAATGTAGACTTGTCCAAACCTAAAGCATTTGTAGACAACAAATTTAATATGGATCAAATGGTGGAATTTGCTTTTGAAAATGGAAAAAAAGAGAAAATGGTGGCTACCAGCTCTGAGTCCTTTTCTCATTATGTGTTCAAAAGACCTCTAGTCTGTCAATAACTTTCCGATTGTGTGGTAAATGGTCGAATTCTATTTAAACTATACTTCTATATTTGCATCTTTTTTTCCCACTGAATGCTGTCCACTTTTGTTTAACTCTTTTCTGAATTTAAATTTTTTAGACTTGTCCAAATTGAAAGTATTTGCAGACGACAAAACAAATGTGACTCAAAAATTGAAATTTGTTTTGGGTAGGGTAGAAAACATTATGGGAAACAAAGAAAATGTGGGTTTATAGCATTTTCTCCCTTTCCCACAATTTTCCCACAATGTTTTCAAAAGTTTTGTTTAAGGATTGATTAAACTGTGGATTGTGTGGTAAAGAGCTAAAACAGCTGAAAAAGTGAAAAACATTTATTTGCAAGTTTCTAAATAAACTGAATAAATACTAGAATGTTTTGTTTGTTTTTATGTTTAATACCCTCCCCCTCCAGAACACTTTAGAGGACCAAATATATTATACTGATTTAAAGTAAACATTTTATCTGTAGAAAAGTTGGGTTTACAAAGGATATGCATTTTGTTTTTTATCTAGAACACACATTCTTGACACAACTTTGAAATTACAAGTATCCACTTTTTTTGTCCTTCAGAGTTATAATGTGAAACAAGAGTGCCATCATCACCATATACGCCGCCACATGGCTGCTATTTCAAGCAGCTAGCTTTAGAGACTAAAGTGTTGGAATTTCTAGCACCTGCCTGGGTAGCTCAATGGATATATTGTGTTACTTGTGATCTAAAAGGTTTACGCACGGACTGATGGATGGACAGATGGACGCACAACGGATTCAGTGGTCATTGGCTTTGATTAAGCAATAAAAATATGAAGTTTCATGAAATTATGTCCATTAGTTGGAGATACATTGATGAAAAAAATTTTTTTTTTCCATGACACAGCAATAAATTCCAAAACCCTGACAATATACGCTAGGTCACATGATCTTTGAAAATTTCATCCAACTCCGTTGAGATATGTCCAGTAATTAGAGATATTGGTGAAAAATGAAATATAACATTAAGCCCCTTTTTCCATGATGCAACTAAAAATCGCAAAACCTTGACAATCTGCACTAGGTCACATGATGAGAAACATTCTATGAAAATTTTATCCAAATCCGTCAAGAAATGTGGGAGGAGTTGCGTTCACAAGAAATAGACTTATGTAAGGACGGACGCAGTTTAAATTTGACACGAAGCCCCCTTTTTCCATGACACAGCAATAATTCCCAAAATCCTGACAATATGTGCTAGGTCACATGATCTGTGAATATTTCATCCAAATCCATTGAGATATGTCCAGTATTAATTAAAGAGATACTGGTGAAAAATGAAATATAACATGAAGCCCCCTTTTTCCATGACGCAGCTATGAATCGCAAAACCTTGACAATATGCGCTAGGTCACATGATGAGAAACATTCTGTGAAAATTTTATCCAAATCCGTCAAGAAATGTGGGAGGAGTGCTGCTGTTCCTCAATTTTATATAGATCAGACACATTTTACCTGGAAATTAAAGTGGCATTACTTGCCGAAGTGTAGGAGAGATTAGAAAGCATTGGAAAATTTTTGCATTGCGGCTCCTAGCCTAGGCAGTTTCAGGTTTTTCTCTAAGACCAGGTAGGGTAAATTAAGCTGAGTGAAAGGGGGGGGGGCAGAGCGAGAACAAGGCAAGTTTGGGTAGATTTATATTTTCCGAAAGAAATTATTGTTACCTCATTGTGACAAAGATAGAAAAAAAATATGAAAATACCTGTTTAATAAGAAGACCTATCGACGCTTGATACAAATCTAAGCTTCTATCGTTGCCGCCGTCTAGTTTAGTCCACAGTCTGTCCTGTCAGATAAGTTGCAAGAGAAACATCCATTAAAATTTTTTGAATGTTATATCTGCATTGAACACCGTAATTGTTCGTAGTTCTGGAGCATGCTAGCACTTTTGTCTAATGATGTTTAACAGAACTTGTTCAATCTGAAATCTAGCAAACCGAAAGTAGCGACAATGCACTACAGAACCGGAAATGCGGTGATCACAACAGAGATGACGGGATCCTGTCTATATTTTACGCGAAGAAAAGCGAAAATCACAAGTAAAAGTTCGTTACACAGTCTGTACTGAACCGCAGTATTTCGGGCGTGATTCGTTTTAGAAGATAAAACTGGTACCCGTTTGTCTTTTGTAACCGTGCGATAGGATACGAACGTTCGATAAACAGAAGTTTCTGTGTGGAGTTAGCGAAAAAGCCCGATCTCTCCGCTTGCCTGTATGTATTTTTAGAAATGGAAAACCCACGTTATTGCGTTTGACAATTTGTGTTTAAGGTCGGTTCAATATACTCCGGTACACGGTAGCTTTTGTACAGGCGTAGGAGTTTTCATGCATAATTATGTATGTAGTAGTACATGATTGCACACCTATAATATAATGCGCAATATTTGCTGAAACAAGCGTCCTGTGACACAGTATGATAAAAGGCTGATTTTTTTTTTTTTATCGGAAGACAAAAAAACAAATTAGGGTCCGGGCAAAATCTCCAGGTAGGGTCGGGTTACCCGAAACAAACTATTTTTTTTATTACGCCTTATTAACCCTTTACCAGACGAGAAAACTTTTGACTAGTCCAAATTGAAAGCATCTGCAGACAGCAAATTAAAATGGTTCAACTATTGAGATTTGTCTCTAAAAATGTATAAAACGTTGTGTACAATGGCGAAAATACTGACTACCGACATTTTCTCTTCCCAAATTTTACAAGCCCTTTTCACCAGGGTTGTTGAAACTCAGCATTGTGTGATGAAGGCTTTTTAGCCATTTCATGAAATAGCTGAAGCAATTCTTTTGCCATTTTAGGAAAAGTCCAAAATATTTTGCCATTTCATTTAATGACTGAGTGGTTTGGTCGTTTCACGAAAAAGCTAAAATATTTAGCCATATCATGAAATGGCTGATTTCATAAGACTGACTGTAAAATAGATAAAGGCTAATGTTTAGGTCTCAGGGCAATAATTCATATATAAATATATATTAGCAAACTGCTTTAAACCTCATTCGTGGGTCCAAGTATAATATCATTTTTGGGTCCCTTAAACCCAATGATCTATATACAGTTACATAAACCCTTATCTTAGGGTCCCTTCGGCCACAATGATTTATAGGTATATACAAATAATATCAAATTGCATTACACCTTATGTCTTGGCTGAAGTGATATAATATCTGAGTCCAGTAAACTCATCAAGTAAAAGATAACTTTGTGTATAAACATAATCCCTACATTACGGGTGCCTCGGCCACAAAAATTCCCATCAAATTATATACAAAAGTGGAGCCCTGGACAGCGATACCTTTAACGTTTCTCTTCACGCCTCGTCCCGGTTTAAATCAATTTATAGTCGATTAAAAAAAAAAAACTTGCAAAACATTTTGCAAAAGGAGGGCTTTGATGACCGTGATATCTCTCATTTGACTATGGTGAACGATTTCAGAACACTGCGAATAAAAGCCATTTAGTGGCTAATAGAGAGCAATAGCTTCTTTCTGTCCTGTTTTCTGCGAAAATATGTAGCCAAAGTAACAAAAGTTCAGTAAGTACGGATCGGCATAAACTTGAAACGCCCCTGAACTCATACTAATTGGATTAGGATTCCTGCTGGAATTCCAAACTGAATTGGAATGGATAGAATGGGATTGAAGCGACTGTGCAATGGACTTGTCGGTGAACCCCCAACAGATGTAACCACACCTTTATATCCTGGGCTGTAATTTTTTGACTTAAAACTTTCAATTTTGACCTTTTTAGCATTTTTGGTGGAGGGTCATGATATGATCATTTGTCCCAAAAGTCTTTGAATTCTGAACATGAGTTTCATAGAAGATTTTTAAAGTTTTCGCTATTTTTCCTTTGAATTGCCTGAGCAACTAGAGTTCTGGATGAAACCTTTATAGCTAGAAGACCACTTGAATATTCTTGTGAAGTATTATTAAAACTGACCTATTGTCTTAAAGAAATCTTTGTTGACGATAATGACGGACATCAGAGCATCACCTTTGACCACTTCGCGAGAGCTTATCACAACAGCTCACCCTTAAGCACTTCGCATAAGCAATATGGTTTCTTTTTCCACAGTGTATTTCAAGGGCTTAACCCGATTTATTGGTAGTTTTCACTTGTGTTTACTGGTTATGCACATGGCATCGGTGCGGTACAGAGGTTTCTTCTCTGTGCTGCAGAAAAAATTGAAAGACTTGCGTAAAAATGTATCCATACATTGAAGCTAATTTTAGGATCCCTCGAACCCATTCATTTATAAAACATAAATATCAAATGGTATTAACACACATTCTGTGTCCAAGTATACTGATATAATGTGTGGGTCGAGTAAAACCAAGAATCTGAAATATACAACTATATCTTTACGAGTATATAAACCCTAATTTCAGGGTCCCTTGGACCCACTGATTTGTATATTAAATATATACCAAACATCATTAAACGAACTTCTTGGGTCCATATATCATGATATAATTTGTGGGTCCCGTTTAGACTTAACCCCTTTCCAAGCGACAATTTTTGGACTCCAAGTTCTAAGCATCTGCTAACGACAATTACAGAATAGAGACAAGTAAATTTAATTCCCTTGATTTTATGATGTTTAATGTCATTTTCAATAACATTTCAGATATATCGCGGCGGCCAGTGCACCTATCCACGATTTCCCTTTAGTTTCTTTTACCAGTACTCCGCACAATATTCTTTCCAAGCCACTGGCTCTTATTCTCTGATACGGAAGATAACATTGTGGAAAAAGAAGAAATGCTTGTACCAGCATTTTCTCCTGTTACCAAATGTTTTCAAAAGTCTCAGGGTTGCTAAAACTCAGATTTGTTTGCTATAGACAAAAATGGTGCAAGAGAACTCTAAATTTTCTATATTTTAAAGTATACTGTGTGCCAAGGTGCGTCTTTTGTATTCTTCAATAGCCTTTTGCAAAACAACTTTACCTTACAAAGTTAATGATCCTGAAGCTTACTGCTTTCAAGCTTAAAACACTGAAGGAAAAGAAAAAAAAAAAAAAATGCTAGTAACCAAGATTTTCTCCCTACACCATGAGGGTTTGTCTCTTTTCAGAGCATATTCCGTTAATGAAGTCACAGGTACTTACAAATACTTTCAAAATGGGTAAGTCTGGCCAAGCCCCAGTAGCAGAGTCCGTAGCATACAGGATTTAAGAGCAGAGGTTCGCTGGTTCGAATCCCGAGCTGGGTGACTTTCCTTCCGAGAACTGATGATAGTCATTGCGACTGGATTCGCTCCTCTCTCACCCATGGCCATTATCACAATTGTTATGTGGGAAAGCAGCAAGTGGAAAAAATATTGTGCGAAGTATTGGTAATAAAACTCCAGGAAAGCATAGATAGATGCACTTGCCGCCGCGATGTAACTGAATTATTGTTGAAAATGGCGTTAAACACCATAAAATAATCAATTAAATGAACAAGTCTTAAATTGTGTCTTCTTGTAGAGTCAAAACAAAGCTTAGCCGATTTTTTAACTCGTTTTACATCCAATAGAATGAAAAGAATTCTTTCTTTCGATGTGTACGTATGACCATGATAAATTAAGGTTTGTCTCTTAGCCCTTTGCCAAACAATGCCGCGTAATAGCTATCTTAGAGAAAAAAACACTTTTGAAAACAGTGTAACCTGCGAATCTAATTGGTCGATGAAATTTGAATATCAGCTTTAAAGTAACGACATAGTCTTAAATAATATTGCAGATTTTTTAAAAAATATGGCGAGACATTTAAAGGTCGTGAATTCAAGCCCCTAGCATGGCAATGCTCCTTTTTTTAGGATTAATGACATTGCAACAGTATTTATTTCCATCTTATCAGTGAGCATTTGTTTCATCCAATAGTTTGGGAAGAATGTTGTAAAAAGTAAAGGTACATATGAAAAGAATACTACAGACACATAGACAGGCGCACTGGCCGCTGTGATACATCTGAGGTAATGTTAAAAGCGGTGTCAAAAATTGAAAGAGAAAACAAAAAATGAATTATGATACTAGAAATCTGGAAAAGATTTCATTGCAAATAAGACTTTGTACAGGTCTCACTTTTTCTTCTCCCACCAGAGTTTAACATCTTAGAGAACAAAAGGCAAAATTACTTCTGTGACCCCTGACTTTGACTCTAAGAACGAGATTTTTAAAAAAATATGAATATTTTCTATACGCAGGCAAAAAGAAAATTACATGTAAATTTTAACTGTTTACACCAAATTTTTTACCCTGACCATTTCCGGCGACTAAAAACTAGCTCCAATCACAACTTAGAAAGATTTTCACTTCATAGGCTTGACTAAACAAGTTGACTGCGTAGATCTAAGATCAGACTGCAAGTTCTGTGCAGTATGATCTTCGTCTATGCTGTCCATCATAGCCACTGTTTTTGCCTAAATTGCTGAACAGCTGAAAGGATTAACTCTATAGGCGCAGAAATATAAACGCGAGCTCTTTCGACGGCTGAACCCCCCAGCCGGGCGGAGGTACAATTCGCCGGCTGCCGTCCTGCAGAGTGGTAAAACCCCACCAATGGACCCGCCTGTTTGCCGTGGGTGGAGACTCGTAAGCCGGAAGAGGGTCCTGGCAGTTGAGGGGAGCCCAGAGATCTCCAGCTCTTCAACACACTGCTTCGGTGTAAACGAGAGCCTAGATGGGCCCGGTCTAGTGCAATCGGCTGGTCGTTTTTAGATTTGGGCATTATTAATTCATATCGAAACTTAGTTAATACCTCTAATGGTTCCAAAGTATACGATCATTGCACGAAGTTGATAAGTTTTTTGTTAATACTGCATGTATCTTGTACACTTTATCTAAGTTTTCCCATGTATTCATACACCGTCAGTATGTTCAAATTACTAGTTTTTACTACGCTTTACATGTTTTAGCCCCTAGTCTAATATAGGCTCATGGGCTAATTGGGTGGTATAGGTTTTGTGATTGAAACAGCAGCTTCCATGGCTGTTCTCTGATTCCCAGGAATTAGCCATGCCTGATGTTTGTCGCTCTACTTTATCCTTGCTGCCCGAGTATATCATCTGGGCAACCCTGGCATGGGGAGCTGGATACTCCGCTCCATACTCCATGTCCCCTAGTTGGGCTCCGCGGTGGGCGGGGACTACAGATGATGAATATCAAAATTTCAAATATGGATCACCAAAACAAAAAACGAAACCGTGATCAGCTAGACGCACACCAGGACAACGTACAACTCTGTGTTTCCTCGATTCCTTATGATCGACTCAGCTGTACCTGACCAGCCACTTTCAAAATTATCCCCATTCGTAATAGAGAAGGTACTTGTGGGATTAGCTGGAAGCCCGAAATCGGTTAAAAGGCTTAAATCTGGTAGCCTTTTAGTAGAAGCTGAAAAAGCGTCTCATGCTCAAAATTTGATGAAATTGAAGCACTTCTTCAACATACCTGCAAAATGCACTCCCCACAGAAGCTTGAATACCTCTAAAGGTATCATTCGATGCCCAGATCTTGCGGATGTTTCTGATGACGAAATAACATCAGAACTGTCAAGTCAGAACGTTACCGCAGCAAGAAGGATAACAGTTTTCAGAGATGGAGTCAGAAGACCCACCAACACAATTGTATTGACATTTAATTCGTCTATCCTACCTAAATCACTTAAGGTATGATATCTGAGAGTAGCAGTGGACCTTTATATACCTAATCCACTTCAATGCTATTGTTGTTTTAAGTTTGGGCACCATGAAAAAAGATGTAGATTTAACCAAGGTGAAGAATTTTGCCGACTTTGTGGCAATTCAAACCTTGTACACAAAGTAGACAACTGTGAGTTTGATATCAGATGTATTAACTGCAAAGGCGATCATATTGCAACTTCTCGATCTTGTCCAGTTTGGAAGAAAGAGAAGGAAGTTGTAACTGTTAAATACACAGCAGGCCTTTCTTTCCCCGAGGCGAGGAAAATTGTGGAAGCTAGGTACAATTTAAGTGCTTCATACGCATCTGTGTCAAAAGCATCTTCGTCAAAACTGGTACAGCGTAGGGATGCCCAAACCCAAACCGTTGATGCTGCTGTTCAAACAACAGACAAACCAATAAGCGAAAAAGCTCCTCTGAAAACCTCAAATTCAAACAAAAGTAACCCGAGTTTTGCATCTAGCCAACCTGCATCCAAAAAGTAAAATAGTGCGCAAGTACAAGCAAAGGCTCCAAGTAGCCCTAACCAAAAGAGAAACAAATCTCCTACCAAGTTCCTCTCTGATCGCCTTCCTAAGGGATCTGACGACCAAATAAAACAACATAACCGCTTCGAATGTCTTGATGAAGACATGGAAGCGGACGACTCACCAGCAGAGTCAAATACTAATAAGCAGGGAAGAATTATCAAACTTAACAATAAGAGATGAATGAATACATAATTTCAGTGCTCTGTGGTATCTTCTTTACTTTAAATTTAGCAATGAATAATAACATTCTGCAATGGAATTGTCGTAGTATTAAAGCCAACTTTGAGGAACTTAACCTGTTAGTAAATGAACAGAAACCAGTAGCAGTTTGTTTACAAGAGACATTTCTTAAAGACTCCGACAAGTTCAGTTTAAAGTATCACTCTAGTTACTTAAAAAACTTTAGTGGTAATGATAAAGCCTCAGGAGGTGTCGCCGTGATTGTAAACAACAATGTTCCACATCATTTCCTCAAGCTTGAAACTACTCTACAAGCTGTAGCAATTAGCATTTCTCTCAATAAGACTATTACTTTATGTTCTATTTATCTTCCACCTAGCTCGCGAATTGATGTCAAGAAACTTGATGATCTTATAGGTCAGTTGCCAGAGCCTTTCATTCTACTGGGAGACTTTAATTCCCATCATACAATGTGGGGATGTATAGATACAAACGATAAGAGTCGAACACTTGAAGAATTTATTACGAAGCACGACCTTATTCTGCTAAACGATAAGTTTTCAACCTATCTTCATCCTGCTACTGGTTCTTATTCATCTTTAGACTTAGCTATTTGCAGCCCTGGAATTTCTCCAGATTTTAAATGGAAGGTTGATACGGACCTTCATGGAAGTGACCATTTACCGATCCAATTGTCGGAAGTTGGACCTTCAATAGAAGAACGTCCACAACGTTGGAAGCTTCACAAAGCAAATTGGGAAAAATTCAAAGTCTGCTGCGAACAAGCAATTGAACCCAATACTTTCCGTGATTGTGAAAATCCAGCAGAACTTTTCACTTCTTTACTGTACTCGGTTGCAGAGAAATCAATTCCTCGGACGTCGACAAATCCAACGCACCCAAGCAAGCTATTGTTTAATGATGATTGCAGAAAGGCTATAGCTGAACGAAAATCTGTTCTCAGACAATTCAATCTGAGACCTACTCAAGAAAATCTCACTAAGTTCAAAGTTGCGGGTGCGAAAGCACGACGAACTATCAAAGTAAACGTAAGTCTTGGCGAGAGTACGTATCTACATTGAGCTCTAGATCGTTTGTCAAAAAGACCTGGGATATGATTCGTAAGATAAATGGAAAAGTCACATCATTAAATGTCGATCATTTAAATGCTGATGCTGGTTTTATCACATCAAAAGCCGATATAGCTAATGTTTTCGCATACACCTTTGCAGAGAAATCCTCTGCTGCTAACTACTCATCAACATTTCGAAAATTTCAGAACGTTAAAGAAAAAACTAAACTGAACTTTAATTCTAATAACAAAGAGTATTACAATAAAGACTTCACTTTGAAAGAACTAAAGAAGGCCTTAAAAAAATGTCATGATACTGCCGTCGGATGTGACGATATCCATTATCGATTTTTAAAACATTTGCCTTACAGATCCCTTGATTGTTTACTTGGAATATTTAATCAAGTCTGGCATACTGGTATTCTTCCAGATCCCTGGAAGGAAGCTATAGTTATACCAATACCAAAACCAGGCAAAGATTCTACGAATCCTGCAAATTATCGTCCTATAGCCTTAACAAGTTGTATTTGCAAAACCATGGAAAGGATGGTCAATGACCGACTTGTTTGGTTTTTAGAGAAAAATAAACTTATTGCTACCGCTCAATACGGATTTCGTAAACAAAGAGGCACTCTCTACCACTTAGTTTGCTTCGAAACTTTATTTGCGAGGCTTTCATAAAAAAGGAGCATGTTGTTTCTGTGTTTTTCGATCTAGAAAGTGCTTATGATACCACATGGAAGTATGGAATCATGAACGACCTCCATGATTTCGGTATAAGAGATCGCCTTGCTTATTTCATTTCGGCGTTTTTTAATGAACATCAGTTTAGAGTCCGGGTAGGAAATACTTACTCCAACCCCCATGAACAAGAAATGGGCGTTCCCCAGAGAAGCATTCTTTCCGTTACACTCTTCAGTGTCAAGATAAACAATATTGTTAAGTCTGTTTGTCCTGGCGTGGAATGCTTTTTGTATGTTGACGACTTTTGCATTTCTATAGGTCTAAGCATATGCATACCATTGAACGGCAGTTGCAACAAGTTTTAAACAATTTAAGCAAATGGTCAGGGGAAAATGGTTTTAAATTTTCTAAGACCAAGACCAAATGCATGCATTTCTGCAAGTTAAGAAAATTTCATCTAGACCCAGAACTTACGCTAGATGATGTACAAATTGAGGTCGTACCTGAATTTAAATTCTTAGGTCTTTTGTTTGACTCTTAGCTGTCGTTTATTCCTCACATCAATTACCTGAGCAATAAATGCCAAAAAGCTCTTAATGTTTTACGTGTTGTCTCCAGCATGGACTGGGGAGCCGACAGAAAAGTCTTGTTGAGACTTTATAGATCACTTGTCCGTTCAAAGTTAGATTACGGCTGCGTTGTTTATGGGTCAGCGCGACAATCATACCTTCGTAAACTGGATTCTATCCATAACCAAGGTTTACGCTTAGCACTTTGCGCCTTTAGAACATCCCCTGTCAATAGTCTGTATGCAGAGACAAATGAACCATCTTTGAATTTACGTAGGTAGAAACTTTCCATGCAATATTACTTAAAATTAAAATCCAATCCTGAAAATCCTACGCATATGGTTGTTTTTGAACCGCTGTATAAGGATAATTTTAAGAAGAAGGAAAAAGTTATACCTCCCTTCAGTGTGCGATGCGAAGCCGATGTAAATCTACTTGATTTCGATCTGGAGGATGTAGCTAAACATGAAATTTCAGATATGCCTCTATGGACATCAAAAAGCCCAACCTTATTATATAATCTTACTGCCAATAAAAAAGCTACAACAGATCCCTTAGTATTCAAAAACCAATTTCTTGAGATTAAAGAGCAGTATTACATCTATGAACAGATTTATACCGATGGTTCTAAAGATGGAGAAAAAGTTGCCTCACCTGCCGTACTCGATGGTGGATTATACCAGTTTCGCCTACCAAATAATTCTTCCAGTTTTTCTGCGGAACTGAAGGCAATTGATCTTGCTCTTAATCATATAGAACAGGATGCCTACTGGCAATACATTATCTTCACTGACTCACTGTCCGCTATGCAAGCGCTCGAAAATGAGAGAACGGACATCCCGTTGATAGTTAATCTGCTTGGAACGATTTCTAGAATCTGTGCTAATGCTGATCTTGTGTTTTGTTGGCTTCCTAGCCATATTGGTATAAGTGGCAATGAAGAGGCAGATAGAGCTGCAAAGGAGGCATTGTCACTTGATGTTTTACTTTTTAAAGTTCCTTTTAACGATTTTAAACCGTTGATAAATGATTTTATTCATAATGTATGGCAGCAATCCTGGAATGATCCAGTTAACCAATCTAATAAGTTATTTACAGTGAAGCAAACTCTTGGCCGGTGGCTTCCAGGGTTGCGGACAAGTCGCCGCGAGGAAATTATCTTGGCCCGTCTTCGTATTGGTCATACATATTTGACGCACTCATACCTCCTTAAAGGAGAGGAAGCACCCCAATGTATTTCATGCAATGCGTTTCTTACTGTCAAACATATCTTTGTAGACTGTGTAGACCTTGCACCTACAAGGGACAGATTTTTTCAAGCTGACAGTATGAACATTTTATTTGATATTGTAAAGTTGGAGTCTATTTTCCAGTTTTTGAAAGAGGTAAATCTCTATAAAAAAGATAAGATATAATTTTAGGTTTTATTGACCGTCCTTGTTTTTTAGACAATATGTAACCAGCTTCTTTGTTCTTTTAGTGTTTACACAGCTAAGTTTTTTACCTTTGTTGTGACAGTACAGTATCAACAATTAAATGCATTCATTAGTTGTAAGTGCGCCCAATATGACCTTTGATGTCGACGGGCCATAAAACACCATTCATTCATTCATTCGACGGCTGAAAATAAAATCCACTAAAACTAAACTTGACTAAATAAGCGGACGGTATAGATCCAAGATTAGACTGCAGTCATATCTAATCCATGCCGTCCGCAGAACACCATGCTTTGGCCTATGGCGCAGAAACGGGTTTAGTCCGTTTTTAAGAAAAAAAAAAAGTTGATAAAGCAGAGCAGGTTTAGACTGCACATTGTGCGTTGTTTGGAAACACCACCATACATCGTGTTTGCTGCTGTGTGCAAACAAAAGTTTGCTAGCAGGGTCTATAGACCAGTCACCAAACACAAGCAAACATCACCATACAGTGTTGGTAAAGTTTGGACATGTTCATTTTTGTTTGCTTTGTTTGCTGGTTTTTAAATTTATCCTGTCACCTTCTATAATTTCGACCGGATAACAGGGTGCCGTGTATTTTTTATGTTATCCGTCAGTTGGTCAAGTGACAGCCAAGTGCGCACCTGCTAACTGGGACTATTCTCAACCAAGTGTCTTACTAACGCAATGAATCAATCGCTGCCGAATACTTTTGCTCGTTTAATACTATATGAGCCATGCTCTGTGTAAAGGGGCTAAATGCTTCTGCGAAAAGTATCGATTCAGGTCAGCCTGTGCAGTCCGCGCAGGCTGACCTGGGCAAAAACATTTTGCTATTGGTCGATTTTCTGCATGGCAAAGGAACAGTATACCTCATAATTCAGTCGGTTGTTATACAAATTGGAATTTATGGATCCATAATTTTGTGATGACCTGCGTGGTACCAATATTTTTCTGCGGATATATGTCATGTTTATGACGTAGCCAATATTATTCGTGACGTCAATATTGCAGCTGCATTTTCAGATGGCTTTGTAAACACGGTTCTTCATGTTTTAAATTTCCTCATAGTGAGAAAGATGTCAATATGTGCCTCATTTCGAGCAAATTGTTCAATTTAGTCGGATTTTGGATTATAATTGAGAAAAGAGATAAATAGAATAAACCGTTGGTGTCTTGGATTGGGAGAGTCTATCAGGCTCGGCTCTGGAAATTTATTAAAGGTTCGGTCTATATCATTGTTTCTGATATTTTTGTTTGTTTGTTTTGTTCGTTACAGTGAGTGACAGGATAAATAGATGTCATCTTCGGCTCACCAGATAAATTCCTCCGACTTGTCCGATAAACTTAACCTATCCAAGACACCAACCATCTATTCTCTATATACTGGCCATTCAAGAGATGACTTGTTATCATGCGATTGAAGTTAGGTGGTCCCTAGGACCATTTGATTTCTATTTATTATCAAACGACATTCTGGGGTCCAAGTATCGCGATAAAATTTGTCGGTCCAGTGTACCCAACAATTTATAAAGGTCAACTTTATACACAAACCTTAATTTTAGGGTCCAAAGGACAATTTGATTTAGATCTATATATATATTCATATGTGTGTAGTCTTTATAAAACGGCATTAAACTACATTTCTGAGTCCAAAAATCAAGATTTAATTTGTGGGTCCACTGAACCCAACAATTTATAGACAAGCACAACTATATACATAAACCCTAATTTCTGGGTCCTTCAGTCCGAGTAAATTGTATATAAATATGAATCAAATTGCATCAAATGGCCAAAAGCAGAGCACAATTTGCAGTAAACGTCCTCAAAACATCTTTTCCCCCTTAAAAAAGGAGAAAAACCCTACCCATGTGTACATGGCCTCTGAAGGACTAGTTTCCCATAATGCTAGAAGCCCGATAAGGTATCAATGAGCAAGTGTAATGTACTGATAGCAGGTTAGAATTCTGACTGTGCTTACATTCGTTCTTAGAGAAGTCAGCACAACCGAAAATACTCGGACTGTTAACCGTGTCCTTTTGCGAAATGCGAGGAGTGGCGGGTAACTGTACATGATCGATTGTGTCGAGTTTAACGCCGTTTTCAACATTATTATAGTTATATCGCGGCGGCCAGTGCACCTATCCATGCTTTCCTGGGGTTTATGTTACCAGAACTCCGCACAATGTTCTTTACAAGCCACTGGCTGCATTCCCACATAAACATCGTCGAAAAAATGGTCAGCAGTGAGAGGAATGAATCCTTTCGCAATGACTTATCAGCAATCCTCGGAAAGAAATTAGTAGAGCCGGGAATCGAACCCACGACCCTCTGTACTGAAGTCCTGCACGCTACCGACTGAGCTATCGGGGCTCGGCGGTAAAGTGTACAGGTCGATGAGGATTTCATAATTCTTGCAACTGCACCAGGTAGCCTACCGTGGTTATGCACTTACACGCATGTGTATCATTGGCATTTTTTGTTAAGAAGCTGTTATATTCACGGGCAAGGTCTTACCTAACTGCGCCATTGTGGGCCTGAATCGCTCTAATTGAATGGTGTGTAAAGTGGCCCATACACGCTCAAACTTTTCCATCAATAATATTGGTCTCAATGGACGGATTAACCGCACTAGCACAGGCTCGAGCTTTGAAGCGGAAAACTCCAAAGAAGAAACGAAAACGGGCAAAAAATTGGTTCCACATGAGGACTAAATTTGGCCAATCAATATTATTAAAGCTACATCTTTACTTTCATCCAGTTTTATTACCAATTTCATGTTTATTTTATGAAACTATAATGGTTATTGTATTTTCGTGCCAAATGTTGCCCCGGACTGTTGCAAGGTTGCATAGATTACGATGGATAGAAAATGCATTTCACCCTCTAGAGGCTGTCAAAGACAACACCATAGTTGTTTCCGGTTTTAAATCGAGGACAAATCCCTTGTGTGTGTGTGTGTGTGTGTGTGTGGATGGGTGTGGGTGTTAACACAGCTGACTAGCATGCTAGATTCTGCACACTAGCAAGTTTAAAAGCATTTCGCTGTAAAGATGTATCTTTAAAAGAACAGCAAGACAATGAGCCAGAGGACTTTAAAAACTCGCTCATAGGTGATATCTGTTTTGTTTCAATCACTGTAATCCTTACTTTTCACATTCCATAGGGCTGGGAGGTTGCAGTATGCTTCTTTCAGCTTCAGAAGAAATTTTTTCTCTTCCTTAGATGGCACCACGACGATGTTCTCTCTCCTGTGTCGAATCAAAAAGTGAAAATTGCGCAAATTATTGATGGGGTGCCACACACGCTCAAATTGTTTGATGGTTTGCGCAAAAAATATCTACTGGAAATAGCTCCGTCAATATATTGACATCAATACTTTTAGGTCATCAATATTGCCCATACACGATCAAAAAAGCGTCAAATAATTTGACGTCAATACTATTGATGGAAAAGTTTGAGCGTGTATGGGCCGCTTAACGCCGTGTTCAACAGTATTTCAGTTATATCGCGGCGGCCAGTGCACCCTTTCCTGGAGTCTCTTTTACCAGTACTCCGCACAATTTTCACTGGCTGCTTTCCCACATAATCATCGTCGAGAAAATGGTCAGCGGTAGGAGGGGAATGAATCCTGTCGCAATGACTATCATCAATCCCTGGAAAAAAAATTGGCCGAGCCAAGGATCGAACTCGTGACCTGTTCTCAAGTCCTGCACGCTACCGACTGAGCTATCGAGGCTCGGCCCTGGATCGCTCTACTGGCAGTGATTTTGCATATTTTCTATCATGCATCATTATTTCATGATGCAAAAAGGAAACAGAAAAGCATACACAAAATTGTAGGAAGGAGCGCGTTGTTGCAACTAGACTTGAATCCACTACGAAAGACAGCATATATATATATGAAGTCAATTGAACAAATAATGAAAAAAAAAGAAGTACAATTTCTCAAAACCAATAATTTGGAACCTAACTAAATTTGATAGGGTTTAAGTACTCATTGTATTAAACATTCTCTGCATTTTTCGTAAAAAAATGTTGCCTGTGTTAAGGAAACAATACTAAGCCATCAAATGACTGCTTTTCCTAAACTGATCGCTGGATTTTCTTCATTTTTAATAGGGTTCAATCCCTAGATGATAAAAATGATCTGTGCAAGTTTCAAAAGAATTGAATCAATGTGCGGATTTAACTGCATGAACAAGAAATGTACATTTTCAACTTTGAATGGCTACTTTTCCCTTACTGTTTGTCAGATTTTTTTTTTTTTTTTTTTTTAAATCAATGGGGTTCAAGCCATTGTTGAGATAAACTGATTGCAAGTTTCACGAAAATCTGACCACAGATTTAGACTTTATCGCGTGAACAAAAAAAAAAAGACTAATGCACGGACGGCCAAACGAAAACCATACCATGACAAAAGCTCTGCCACTAGCGCTAAAAACGGGTTACGGACCCATTAGCTGCCAAGAGCAAACAATGTGGTTGTTAATTAAAGTGCATGAAAATCATATCATTCAAAAGTATGGAAGATATTTAAACGACAGATTGTTGTTGTGCAGTCGGTCAAAGTGTTAGTTGCTGGCAGAAAAATGAACTCTAAAACTAGGTTAAAAGTTGCAAGGTCGCTCTATCCTTTGTTTACTTTTTACCCGATTTGAAAATTTTATTGTTCTGCCAGCTACTGACACTTTGACAGACCGTACAACATATTATGACCTTCACAAAAGGTCCCATACCTTTAAATGGTATTGCTTATATTTAAATGCATTTTAACACCTGCTTTATTTACTTTTGGCCACTTCTGGCCCTAAAAGTAATTCAGCCAGTCCACATTTTTGTCACTACACTAGAGTGACAATTCCCTTGTTTTACTAATCTTGGTAAAAGAATTAACACTGTCCAAGAGCTCTATCATGACCGACAGAAGATCTGGTACCTGTCACTCTGTGAAGGCAAATTAAACAAGAGCACTGCATGCCAAGGCTCGGCCGCTGATTTAGTGAAAAGTCTAGGTCAAAAAGGGGGCATAACTGTGTCAAAATATTTGATGTTTAACTGCCTCTGTTGTATGGTTTCCCCTTTGATAGTCTAGCCTAGAACCCTGGTGAGCTAAAATCTGAAAGAGGTGACACCCTCTACTATAGTTGGTTTGATGGCATAAATATGAAGTTTAGCATTCTAGAGTTGGGAAAAATTGTTTTGTTCTTGAATTTCTCTTGTCATATTAGTCTAACTACGGCTTATTTTATGTACCATTTGCATAAAAAAGTGTAAACTTAAATTGTCTGTCTATATAGCATGCTGCAGTACTATCTCAATTTTTGTTACGTAACTGGTCTAGCACAATGTTCAAACTGTACTTTTTTTTATATATATATAATCAAAAATAATCTGGTAATAATACAGTATTGTCTGAATTGGGATTTGTGGCTGCCTTCCTACAAGATTTACCCCACCCACCCTTTTACAATGAAAACAAGAGCTTCGCAGAGCGGAGCATATACGCCCGAAGGGGCTTGTCAATGAAATGGGTTAAAGTGAAGGATGTACTGTGAAAGAACAAGACACTGGACAGTTAGGGATTACATATGAGACCATGGAGTTATTTGTTCTTCTGCACTGCACTTCTCAATTTGATCTATGCACCTGTGAAGTATCATTTTTACACCTCTAATAGTTTTTGAGTTATGCTCCTTACAAAATTTAAGTAAGAAAAAAAATCAAAGGACAGTAACTCCTGAACTATAGGGCCAAAAGTTATAGCTCTAAAACACTGCACTTTTCCTCGATGTCATCTATCAACCTGTGAAGTTTCAGGTTTATATCTCATGTAGTTTTCGAGTTATGCACTAGAAAAAAAATTTAGTAAGAAAAAAAAATACTGTAAAAATGAAGATCAAAGTGGTATTACTCAAAAACCGCGCTAGGTACAGTTATTGTTCTTGCGCACTGTACTCCGTAATATTGCAACAAACATGCATGCCAAGTTTGAAGTCGTTCTGACTTGAGATGACAAAGTTATATTCCGGACAAGCACTAAATGCTGTAAAAATGACGATCAAAGGGAAATAACTTAAAGACAGCACGAGGTAGAGTTACAATTCTCGCGCACGGCACTTCCAAATATTGCAACAAATAAGCATACCATATTTCAAGTCATTCCTACTTAAGATGACAAAGTTATGCTCCGGACAAGCAAGAAATGCTATAAAAATGAAGACCAAAGGGGGAATAACTCAAAATTCGTGCTAGGAAGAGTTATGGTTCTTGTGCACTGCACTCCGTAATTTTTCAACAATCATGCATACCAAATTTGAAGATGTTCAGACTAGAGATGACAAAGTTATATTCCGGACAAGCAGAAAATGCTGTAAAAATGACGATCAAAGGGAAATAACTCAGACAGCACGAGGTAGAGTTATGGTTCTTTCGCACTGCACTCCATATTATTGCAACAAACACAAATGCCAAGTTTCAAGTCAATCGGACTGGAGATGACAAAGTTATGCTCCGGACAAAGAACTGGACGCCGCCCGCCCGCCATGGGTGATCCCATAATACGTCCCGTCTTCGACGGGCGTATAAAAAGCAAGACCAATGGGCAACAAATAAATTTAATCCATACATTGAAAACAGAGCAAAACTAAATTAACATTTCCTTTGTTTGAGCTTCTAATGAATACTAGAGATATCATTTTTGAGGTACTTGGTTTTTCAATACCTTCATTCTAAAGTTGCAACGGACACCAGTTGGCTTCGTTGTGATAGCACAAAACTGAATAAAACGCAATATGGTGAAGGCATGGCTAGATTAGCACCTTTTCTTAGACTGCAATTTTTCTAGTCTTGTATGAAGTGTGTGTCATGAAGATCTTGTTTTTTACAGATAATCCATATCATTGCCAAACTTACAGGTAGCATAACAAGATTTTAACTAAAATGGATATATAGATCGCTAAACTACAACTGGCAAAAAGAAACTAAAAAAATCTTCAGTCTTGAAAAACTCTTGATGAAACTCATATACACAAACCTTAAAGATATATCGTTACTGCCAGAGTGGAAAAAAACGCTGTAAGAATTTGATCGACTGTAGAATGGTTTATAATTTAGTCAGGTGTGTAAATATAGATGAATTACCGATATATTTTGTGTAAGGGATAAATACATACACCAAAAATCTTCGATTAAAAAGTAATTTCTTTGAAGGCCGCAAGAAAATGCGCAACCTTGCAACCTTCCGTGGCAATATTAGACATAAAGATACTAGAATGTATGATTATAATTTGATGAAATAAAGATGAGATGAATTAAAAGCCGGCTGACAACGAATATAGATGTATCCTTAAGCTTCCATTTACCATGTTTGCAATAAAGTAAAACATAGAAAAATCTTTTTGTGCATTAATAAGATGTTCTACCAGATACAGGTTAATTCATCAGAATGAGCTGTCTGTAAATAGCAGTTGTACATTTTGGGGAGACTGGGGCTTGTTCTGCCCCAGAACACATTTGACACATAATTATATTTAGCATTTCGACGTTAAGCTGGAAACTATATTATGACACACCTCATGACGCCTGTATCTACTTCGGTAACTATTGACAGTGTTAAAACCCAACTTTAAGATATATTTAACAGGAATCTAGTTTTTCTGTGTGATGCGTTAATTTTCAAAACTATCTTTAGTTTTTATTTTTCGAAGGATGTATAATGATTTCCATTCAGTTTTTATAAATACATTACGTTAGGATCATGAGGTTAAATGCCTTAAATACCTCTTATTTCTTGAGATCCCTTCAAGACCTATGCTTCCACTACGGCATGGGAACTCAGGCTATGCCTATAGCTAGTTTACCGGCTTACAACCTTACTGCTTAGACCTTGCTAAGACCTATTCGCAGGAGCTACGCTTCTGGAATGTTTTTATATAACATTGGCGGTTTCGAAAGGAGTTGACCATCGGCATTCAAACATTTGAATCGAATTGTTGTAGTATCTGTGCTCCTGTTTACGATTATGAACAATAGATTGATAGGGTTGGCTGTTGAGAGACAAGCCAAGCGGAGAAAGAGTGCCAATTTTAAGCTTCTGGGGTTGTCTGCAGAGAGAAAGCTCTAGTTTAGTCGTCATGACGAACAAGTTTATAAGAGAACTAAGGCTTGAAGACAGCACTTTATCTTTCAATTATATGAGAATGGGGCCTCACTTGTTCGATGAGATCTTGCATAGAGTTGGTCCTAGAATCCAAAAGAGTGATAATACACTTCAGGAAAGCACTTGAACCAGTTCTGGAGTTGGACAAACATCTTTACCTTTTTTGTTACTATGTGCTGCGCTTGTGCTACGTTACTCACGCTGCAGCTACAATACTGCTGCATTCATAAATTGCTTGCAAGGCTTTTACTATGCTTTTGTGACGCCTAGAGTCCATGGTAATCTCGCTACGTAAGTTTTGAGGTCAAAACAAGCGCCATGAAGTGGCGATCATGAAGCTATCGATACGCTTCTACTACGATACATTTCTGCTGTGCTGTTGCTTTTCCTGGTACGATTCACAGCACTTTGACCAAATTTCTTTGCGAAGCGGAATCGCCGCTCAGTGGCATTGGTGTGAATGGGCACCGCAGGGTTATCAGTCACGGTAGCAAGCCGTGTATACTGGTGTCATCAATAGGCTCAAAGGGGCCCGCAGAATGAAAATGTTCACATTTTTGCCAATAACAAATTACTACTTACCCATTGGAGACTAGTACCCAAGAATTAGATCTCAAGCCTGCTTATGTTGCTATGCCGAATAGATTTCAAACAGATTTCTTGCGATTCGCCAGACATTTCTTTCATTTGCAATTGTGTGCTTGCTATTGTCATAAATCTGCTTATCCTTTGTCCTAGAGGCAGTCATTTTTCTTTATTTTAAATGTACTTCAGATATTAGACATATATATAGCACGCTAGTCGGGTATTTTGAGATAGTGTTTCGGGATACTATTTTCTCACGTTTAGATATGTAGACTTTGCGAAAAAAGTAATAATTTATTAAAACTATATGACCCCAGTGCTGTTCTCCTTTTTTCTTTATACGGCAAAATAGGTTAAAACTTAATGTCAGTTTCTGTAAGCCGAACTTGCCCCAGGGAGAGTCTAAACTTGCCCCTATGCAGGGCAAGTTCGGCCATCATGACACGATCCTTTTGACTAAAAACTACTCTTAATCGGAGAGAGGCATCAGAAGTTGTACGACGTAGGTAGTTTGACTCTGTTGTGCTTTACCTGCATATATAACTTTTTGGAACCGTGCTGTAGTGGCCAGTCTAAATGTGATTTTTTTTTCTTCTAAATTTGGGCCGGGCTAGCACCGGTCTCCCCTTCTGATAGACAAATATCACAGAACCGCATTTTACCTGGGCAAAGCTTACCTATCTTGTATATATGCGTATAATTATTAAATATTATGTTTTTCACTTGTACATCTTTAAATTTACTTCATGGCAAATTGTCATCATTTAAATTAAAACTGATCAAAGCAAATGCCTCAATCCTTCAGCATATGCCAGGCTTTGCCCTACACATGCATGATACAGCAAATCTAATATTGGGCTTGGCGCAAGAACATCCATGAAGACATTTGCTCTTCTTATACTGACAGAATGATGACTTGCCATCTTTGGCTCAGATACCTTCAACATCATGGTTGGGACAAGTCTGTCACCGTCTAGATGCCTTTCATACTCAGTTGGGTTTTGGAGATTGGGCTTTGATAGACGTGCCGACTTCCTGACTGTGATTTGCCTTAAGGCTCCCAGGGCATACTGTTTAACCCTTTACCAAACAATCCCTGGTTTTTACGACCCAGAGGAAGAAGCCTTCTGAAAACAATGTGGGAAAAGGAGAAAATGCTAGTAACCAGCATTTTCTCCTTTTCCGACAATGTTTTCTATTCTTCTAAAGTCAAGTTTCAATTTTTGAGTCACGTTTATTTTGTCGTCTGCAAATATTTTCAGTTCGGACAAGTCTAAAATTTTGTCGTTTGGTAAAGAGTTATGAGCATCATCCGTGGATGGTTGGCATCTTAGAAGCCCTTGGAAATGTCCATGGATATAAGTGTGTGTGTAGTTTGTCTGTGTTCCCTTTCAGGTTTTCCCTGCCATACAGGATCTATCAAGCTCCCTGCCTACCTACATAAGCATTTACTTTCATTTACTTATACTAATGTCCTTGTAGACATTACCTTGCTTAATAGACATATGTATGGACAGAAAGACATGCAGACAGACAGGTAAGAATGAACCGTATCACATCTTTTCTAACCAAGTAAATATAAACATTATTTGTAAGTAAATAGAAATTACGCATGTATTGTTTCACTCACAAAAACCCATGACATTTAAATATATTATTCGGTATATACATTTTAAAGGTTAATGTTAGCAATAAAATATTTAAAACGTAATATTTATAACACAAAATATCATGATGAAAACAGTGTTCTGTTCAGAAAAAAAAACATACTGGCTTGCATAAATATCTACCAATGTCAAATTTTTCAAGCATTGTCTGAAACTGAAAACTAAAGCAAAACATATAAATGTAACAAATGTAGTTCCATGAACACTGGAACATATTTCACTGACAAATATTTTTTAAAACAACTTTCAGTCTGTTTTAGAGGCTTAACTTGATTTTAGACCCATGTTAACAAGTGCAAGATGGTGATAGGCATCTGTCTTCAAGTGTACTTCCTTACAAAATGAACAAATTTCACCGTAACATTGCAGTCTCGGTAGCAATGTTCAACTGTTTATTTTACTATTGTGACAAAAGATACTGAAGAGCAGAATAACCAAACCTTCTTCCTGAAGGTTTAAACTATTAAAAAATGCATTCAAACCAACTATAGCAGAGGGTGTCACCTCCGACCATTTTTTTTTTTTTTTTTTTGCAGATAGAGCAAATTGGGTTCTAGGCTAGTCAACAACCAGTATATGACATCAGTCACAAAAGACATATTACAAAATATGAAAGTTCTTGCCACACGACGACGAAGAAGAAGACGCTAGGGCTAAGACAATATCTCGATGCTTTCTTCAAAGACAGCCTAGTTAAAAACTTAATAAAACACGCTAAAATGTTTAATCTTCATTTATTGCTTAAACTGTTTTCATACAAGAGGGCCATGATGGCCCTGAAGTCGCTCACCTGAACCTTTTGACCCTACAGGACCCATTTTCCACTCTATTGCGAAATATCAAGACAAACATATTGTCCTTTACCACACAATCCCGAGTTTTGACGATTCTTGAGCAAGAGACCTTTCGAAAAAAATTGAAGGAAAAAGAGAAAATGCTGGTAACCAGCATTTTCTCCTTTTCCCACAAAGTTTTCTACCCTTTGAAAAAGAAAATAATTTTTGGGAAACATTTAGTATGTCCTATGCACATGCTTTGGACATGACTAAAATCTTGTCGTTTGGTAAACAGTTCAATAAACTTTCGTAAGTACTGGCCTGAAAATGTGGCCTCTGAGTGTAAACAAGCTTTCTCTATAAATTGTCTCAGTAACCAACTTTTAGACCAAAACATGACGAATTTTCAATTCTAGATATCAAGACGAACATTCTGACCAACTTGCCTGAGATTTTGACTGAAAATGTGGCCTCGTGAGTGAACAGGTTTTCCTATGATTCGAAATGCGACTCATTTTCAAACCCATCACAACAAATATCATCAAGACAAACATTCTAGCTAACTTCAATGAGTGTGAGACTAAAATTAAGACATCGTAAGGGTAAACAAGGGTTTTTATTTATTTATCTTTAGATCAGACCTTGTTACATGTAAACATTGTTTTTCAAGTATGTGACCAGGTGACCTAGTTTTTGACCATACGTGACATATTTTACATCTAATCAGAGATATTATCAAGACATACATTCTGACCAACTTTCGTGAATTTTTTATTGAAAATGTGGCTTTTAAAGTGCACATCACATCTTTCAAAGATTTGATCTGGTGACCTAGTTTTTGACCCAACAAAACCCATTTTCAGACCTTCCAGGCTAATGTCGAGACAAACATTCTTACCAACTTTCACGAGTATTCGGACTGAAACTGTGGCATCTATAGAGTGCACACACGGTTTTTCAAATACATGACCCAGTGAACTATCTTTTGACTGACACGACTCATTCTCAAACTCGTCCGAGATATCATCATGACAAACACTGACCAACTTCTATGAATAGTGGCCTGAAAATGTCGCCTCTAGAATGTTCAAAACGTTTTTCAAAGATTTGACTCAGTGATCTATTTTTTGACCTGAAGTGACCTATTTTAAAAGTCGTTTGAGACACTATCAAGACAATTATTCTTACCAAATTTTATGAATTTTGGAATGAAAACGTTGCCCCTAGAAAGTCACTTTATTGTGTGCACAAGTTTTTTTTTTTTTAAGATTTGACCTAGTTACCTTGTTTTTGATCCCATGTAACTCACTGTCAAACTTGTCTGAGGTATCATCAAGACAACTGTATTGGAGTTAATGTCATTTTAACAGCTTAGGTCATATCACATAGGCCAGTGCACCTACACATGTATTTTCTGGCTTTCTTACACCAGTACGGACACAATTTTCTTTACAAGCCACTGACTGCGTTTCTCACATCTATCAGAGATTGAGGCAAAAACTGGCCGGAAAGAAAAATTGCCACAACCGGGTATCAAACTTGCAACCACCAGTTCATGAGTCAGATATGCTCACCACTTAGCTACCCGGCCGTCCCATCATCAAGAAAAACATTCTTACCAACTTTCATAAGTTTTGGGCTGAAAATGTGTACACAAGGTTTTTATTTCTTTTAAGATTTGACAAAGGGACTATTTTTTTTTTTTTTAAGTAACCATTTTCAGACTCATATGAGCAATTATGAAGGCAAACAATGTAACCACCTTTCATGAGTTTTGGACTAAAAATGTGGACTCTAGAGTGTAGGTTTTCTTTCCCAAAAGATTTGACCCTGTGACCTTGATTTAAACCTGATGACCCACTTCTGAACGCTTCTGAGCTGAGAAATTATCAAGACAAACGCCCTGACTAAATTTAAGTATAGGACTGAAAATGTGGCCTCTAGAGCGTACACAGTGTTTTTCAAACATTTGACCTAGTGTCCTTGTTTCTAATCTGAAATCATCAGGGATCAAGACAAACGTTTTGACCAACTTTCAACAGTATCAGACTAAAAATGTGGACTCTAAGTATACATAAGGTAAAAGTTGACAAGGCATGACAAATAACGGACCCTGGACACAGCACAATCACAAAGGCTCACCTTGAGCATTTTTGTGTTTAGGTGAGCTAAAAACAATGAACAAGAGGGCCAATGGCCTTCCAGTTCGCTCCTGAGTAAAGCCATTTAGGATTGATACAGTTGAATACATCCTAGTTGTGATGAAGTAAACACCTGAGTGTAAGTGACCCACTTTTTTTTTTATCAAATGTAGAACATCTTGTTCTAAATATTATCAATACAAACGTTCTGTTCAAATTTCATGTCTCAGACTGAAAACATGGCCTCTGAAGTGTACATACGGTTTGTCTAAGATCTGTCCCTGTGACCTACTTTTACATCCCACATCACGCCATTTTGCATTTCTCTCAGAAATAATCAGGACAAACATTCTGACCAATTTTCATGAGTATGAGATTGAAAATGTGGCCCTTAGAGTGCAAACAATGTTTTTTTAAAGATCTGTCCAAGTGACCTACTTTTTGACCTGATATGATCAATTTTCAAACTTGTCCAAAATATCATCAAGACAGATAATCTGACCAAGTCTCATGAGTATCAGACAGAAATTATGGCCTCTAAAGTGCCCTAATGTTTTTCTAAGATTTGTTTCGGTGACCTACTTTTTCAACTAGCATGACCAACTTTGAAATTGTGCTAGGTATAACAAGACATACATTCTTACCAAGTTTCTTGTATATCAGACTGAAAATGTGGCCTCCGGAGTGCAAACAAGATTTTTCCATGATTTGTTCCAATTACCTATTTTTTTGACCCGACATACTCTGACTTCAAACTTGTCTGCTCACTTAGTTTTTCTAAGATTAGTGCTTATGACCTACTTTTTTACCTGTGGTGACCCAATTTCAAAGATGTCAGTAGTATAGGAGGGTCGCATCCGGATCTGACAGATCCGTATTCGACCCTCCCTGAGAGCCCTACGTTGCCTACCCTACAGAGAGTTTATCCCTATTCTGCCTACCCTGAAAGAAGTTGCATTTTTTATAATCCCTATTCTGCCTACCCTGAGTGGATTTTTCTGCAAAAAAAGGCAAAAGGGGGGAGCATCTTGGGTTGTCACTCTAGGGATAAAACCACCCAAAGAGACTACCCTGAGTGGAATTTTTCTGCAAAAAAGTGAAAGTTAAGGGAAAGTAAAGGGTAAGCCTGATCACTGAGTTGGACTTAGTTTTTTCTTCACCTATGTATGATTTTTCTTTCTAAATGTCTGAGCACTGAGTTGGACTTAGTTTTTTTTTCACCCTATGGATGATTTTTTCTCTTTCTAAATGCCTGGACATTGAGTTTGACTTAGTTTTTTCACCCTATGAATGATTTTCTCTCTTTCTAAATGCCTGATCACTGAGTTGGACTTAGTCTTTTTCTGCAATTATGAATGATTTTTTCTCTAAAAGACTGAGCACTGAGTTGGACTTAGACTTTTTTCTGCATCTATGAATGAATTTTCTTTCTAAATGTCTGGACATTGAGTTGGACTTAGACTTTTTTCTGCATCTATGAATGATTTTTTCTTTCTAAATGTCTGGACATTGAGTTGGACTTAGTTTTTTCTGCAATTAAAGGCAAAGGGGCCGGCCAAAAATGACACATCTTCCGAGTGCTCTATAGTGATCTGACAGGTCTGGTCACTGAGTTGGACTTAGTTTTTTTTACCCATATGCTATTAGGATTGCTTTATTGTTTTACTTCTATCCACTACTTGGCCTTTAAGTGGTTTCTCTCTAAAAGCCTGACCATTGAGTTGGACTTAGACTTTTTTCTGCATCTCTATGAATGATTTCTCTTTTCTAAAAGGAATTTATCCCTATATCACTGAGTTGGACTTAGCTTTTTTCATTCTATGAATGAATTCTCTTTTCTAAATGCCTAACCATTGAGTTGAACTTAGACCTTTTTTACCCTATGAATGATTTTCTTTCTAAAAGCCTGATCACTGAGTTGGACTTAGTCTTTTTCTGCAATTATGGATGATTTCTCTTTCTAAATGTCTGAACATTGAGTTGGACTTAGACTTTTTTTACCCTATGGACGATTTTTCTCTTTCTAAAAGCCTGATCACTGAGTTGGATTTAGTCTTTTTCTGCAAATATGGATGATTTCTCTTTCTAAATGTCTAAACATTGAGTTGGACTTAGACTTTTTTACCCTATGAATGATTTCTCTTTTCTAAATGCCTAACCATTGAGTTGGACTTAGTCTTTTTCACCCTATGAATGATTTCTCTAAAAGACTGAACACTGAGTCGGAATTAGTCTTTTTCTGAGTTTTTTTTTTGCTCTTTGCAGTGTAACTCTCTGGAGTGTAACTCTTTTGGAGTGCAACTCTTCTAAAAGAAAGAAGTTTTCACAATTTGAAGAAAGATAGAACTTTCGTGGTAATGGTTAGTCCTGAAAAGGACTGTTGGGTTAGCTCTGAAAAGAGCTGTGACAATTTGAAGAAATGACAACTTGAAGATAGAACTTTCGTCTGACAGCTTGAAGATAGAACTTTCGTCTGACATCTTGAAGATAGATCTTTCGTGGTAATGGTTAGTCCTGAAAAGGACTGTTGGGTTAGCTCTGAAAAGAGCTGTGACAATTTGAAGAAATGACAATTTGAAGATAGAACTTTCGTCTGACAGCTTGAAAATAGATCTTTCGTCTGACCTCTTGAAGATAGAACTTTCGTGGTAGATGGTTAGTCCTGAAAAGGACTGTTGGGTTAGCTCTGAAAAGAGTTGTGACAATTTGAAGAAATGACAACTTGAAGATAGAACTTTCGTCTGACAGCTTGAAGGTAGAACTTTCGTCTGACAATTTGAAGAAATGACAATTTGAAGAAAAGATAGAACTTACGTCTGACAATTTGAAGAAAGGTAGAACTTTCGTGGTAGATGGTTAGCCCTGAAAAGGGCTGTTGGGGTGTCCGTAAAAGGGACCTGGTTTGGAGGTTGTGTTTTTAAGCACAACCTCCAACCTTCCTGCATGCTGGACAGCTACTCGCAGCCCGACTCCTTATCCTTTTTAGCTCCTGAGCATCTAAGTTGTATTGAAGTGAGAACGGTGGCTCTTTATCATCACTCCAGTCTTCCGTCGATGGTACGACGAACTCCTTCTTCTTTCTGTCCTTCTTCACCGATACCTGGGCAAGCTCCCAAAAATTCATATCTCGAAGTGCGCATTCCATTTTATCTGTAAGTCGAAGAGAATGAATGATGTGCGGGAAATAACGCTGGGTTTTATAGCTTTTCAGACGGATTGAACTAGTTGACCCATGACGTCATTTTCTCCTATGTTTTTCCCGCGTCGGCGTTTCATGCTGTTTTGGCTCCAAATTAATGTTATCCAAACAGAATTATCGTTGTTTTTTCTAATACTAAATGTTTTATTGTTGACCAATCTATAGTTTTGTTACATTTTCTTGTTCGGGTTAGAAAAAACTAGAGTTTAACTAACCTATGACTTTTTTTGATTACGAGTCTTCTGACAAAATGAAAAGAAAGATGTTTATTTAAGATAGCTAGCCCTGAAAAGGGTTGCTTTTTTGTGCAGAATGCACTTTTTTATCCTCCTCTCTTTCTTTTGATTGATTCTATTTTATCTAGCATTTGCATTAGATGGTCAATTTCATGTCTGATATATCTGAAACGTTCTCTTTCTTCTAACCAGAAGAGCAATAAGAGAAAAAATGTTAATCCAAACATTGTGGGATACTGGCTCAGGTTTTACGAAAAGTTAATGGTGAATGAGAAAAATAATCAAGAGTTTAGTGTTTTATATGTGTAATGGATCACTTTTTTAGGCTTTTTTTTTTTTATTTTATCCCTATATTACTGAGTTGGCCTTAGTTTTTCTACATCTATGAATGAATTCTCTTTCTAAATGTCTGGACATTGAGTTGGACTTAGTTTTTTCTTCACGTATGAATATTTTTTCTCTAAAAGACTGAGCGCTGGGTTGAACTTAGTCTTTTTACTCTTTGGAGTGTAACTCTTCTAAAAGAAAGAAGTTTGACAATTTGAAGAAATGACAATTTTGAAGAAAGATAGAACTTTCGTGGTAGATGGTTAGCCCTGAAGAGGGCTGTTTTTGAGAAGAGCTGATTTTTGAAAATGTTTATTCAGTATCAGACCATTCACTGTCTGACTCAGCCCTTTCAGCGGCGATTTGCTCGCGGAAAAGGCGGTCTAACTGCTCACTTTTTGTATTAGCATACTGAAAATACATCTCAAGTGTGCCTGCAATGATCATTTCCTTCATCCGAAGGTTATAACAGAACGCCCTGTTATTAGCAAGCTGAGCTCTCTCATGACGCTTTCTTACTTCGTCTAAGCGTTGTTTAAGTAAAGCGATTTGTCTCCTTGCTCTTATTAACTGTCGCTCGGCATCCATCCAGGTGAAGCGTCTGGTGAGTGATGGTGTTGAAGCCATTGTGAAAATGAAATGTATGGAAACTATATCGTAGAGATTTATAGCTTTTCAGACGGATTGAACTAGTTGACCCATGACGTCATTTTCTCCTATGTTTTTCCCGCGTCGGCGTTTCATGCTGTTTTGGCTCCAAATTAATGTTATCCAATCATAATCAGCGTTGTTTTTCTGATACTAAATGTTTTTATTGTTGACCAATCTATAGTTTTGTTACATTTTCTTGTTCGGGTTAGAAAAAACTAGAGTTTGACTATTCTATGACTTTTTTTTAATTGTAAATCTTTTGAGTTTTGACAATTTTAAAAAAGATAGAACTTTCGTGGTAGATGGGTAGCCCTGAAAAGGGCTGTTTTGTTTTGGAGGCTGTGTTTTTTCGTCTCACGTTGTTTTTTTCCACTTCTAATGGCAGCACCCGAAATTCGCTTGGCAAATGGGGCATGCTTCAACTCTTTTTCTGATCACCATTATCCCATTATCGAAAGTAATCTTTCTCCCAAATTCAATATCAACCAAGATGATGTCAGGTGTTGTCTTTAAAAATAGTTGAAGTAATCTTTCGCCGAGATCTTTGTAGGGCTATGTTATACGTTGTAGTTGGTTTTGTTCCTCCTCTCCTACGAAATGACTGTTTAGTTGTAATAACTGTTGACCTGCATTTAGATATTCTTGGAGAGCCTCACGTAGTTGATGATTTATCTCCTCCATTTTGATATTGCTTCCGAATATTGACACTGCTTTCGAAGTGATCGTTAGCTGAGAGTCAAAGAAATGGTGATTGTATGAAAATAACGCGGGGGCTTTATACGTTTAAGGAGGATTGAAATTTTTAAAGAGCTCGGACCTGGCAGAAAGCACATACATTTTTTCCATGCTACGTTTCATGCTAATATAGCAAAAAAGTTATGAGACGCTGTATGGAAAAAATGTAGACAGAACAAGTCTTTGGGGAAAAAACAGAATGAAGAGCTCTATTGTTTTTTGAACTTTTATTTATTGAACTTTTATTTACTGAACAGAACTAAACAATGAAACATTTTTTTGCAATGCATCATAAAAAAATTTTCTTGACAGTGAAAAAATTTCTTGAAAATGAAAAAAAAATCACAAGGAAAACTTTTTTTACAATACAGCATAAAAAACAATTTCTTAACAATGAAAAAATCACACTGAAACATTTTTTACAATACAGCATAAAAAACAATTTCTTAACAATGAAAAAAATCACACTGAAATATTTTTTCACAATGATTTATTCACAATGAAAAAATCATAATGAATTATTTTTTTCACAATGAATTGTTTACAATGAATTATTCGCAAAACAGTATATAACATTTTTTACAATGCAAATTCGCAAATACCACGAGTTTCACATTTGTTTTCATATTCCGTAATGTCTTTATGCAATTGGTCATACCCAAAAAACATTGTATACTCACCATCCATATCGTCGAAATCTCGTAGTCCTATGAATGGTGCAACATGTCTATAAGCGTCTTTTGTTGAAAGAGCTGAATTCACTACTTCTTCTGTAACATCTCTATCAAATAGAATATACCCTGACATGGTTTCCATTGTTTCTCCGTAGGAATGAACAGATCCTTTTTTGTACCGTAAGTAAAAGTCAAATAGAACTGATTTCGTTTTCAGAACGTTAAGAAAACTTTCTTCTGTTCTTCCTATGATAAAAAATGTCCATCGACTTGTGGATCGAAACAGTTTACTAATAACATTGTCTTTCAAGCAGCTATCTGCTAAATAAGTCTTGAGTTCGAGATCCAAACCCGAATCGTCAACCATCATCGCAATAAAGTTGATTATACCATACACTTTGTAGGACTTTTCTCCTTTTGCAAGCCACTTAAACATTTTTTTGATCCAAATTTTTCACACAGAAAAATTTAATGTTAAGCTGTGTTTGTTCATCAAGTGTATGATGTCGAACAAATTCTCCATAATTTTTTTCGCATAGTTCTATTGGTAACGGTAACATGATTGTTATTTTTTGACCAACAGCTAATATTTTTTTCCCGACTTACTTTGACTGATTGCTACACAACAATGTGATATAGAATTATTTTCTCAAACTTTTATGACCATAGGGTACAGTGTCAGTACCATTTACAATAACTCTCTTGGTGTATACAGAGCGAAACGTTTTTGTTTGTGGTTCGCTGGTAACCGTTCTATCTCTGTGTCTTTTAATTCTACAATCATACTGAATTTTGATTTCTATTGTGCGATCCAAAGCACATTTCGAATATGTATCGAAATTCACCACCTGTTTTGTATTGTAATCCAGAGTAATCCCCTTTACTTTACATTTGCTTATGTCTTCTCCATCTTTTGTTTTCATTTTGTAAGCATAATTCTTAAGACCCAAGCCCTCTGAATTGAGTAATTTTACAAGCAGGTTCTTCATCAGTCCATTTTCCTAGTCGGCTGTTAATAATAGGAGGATTCCATAATTCAGGGTCGTGAATGTACATACAACTATCTGTATCGAAATACAGAACTCTATCTTTTAACTTTTCAAGAACGCTGTACAATTCCAACCTTGCATAAGCTGTTACGTAAGACCCTACTACCACATTGGTTGTAGCGTGGGTGTCAATATGTTCCAAGTTTGATTCATAGTTAACCAAGATGAATGGACAGTCCTCGTCAAAGATTTCTACATGCTTTACAATGAAATTGGGATTGGTGACTAATTCAAAATATTTAGACGGATCACTGATGTATTCCGTCTTGGACATTTTTTCACGCTGAGCTAATTTTCCCCAAAGGCAGTTCAACATAATCTTAGCAAATGACCTTCTCGCAGGATTTATTTTTAATACAACTTGGATCAAGACGAACACCTTCCACCTTCTCATATTCACAAACGAACTGATCTTTTTCCGAGTCTGATTGACACCAATCTGGATAACCACTGGCTTCTTGCTTAATTTTCAAGAAATTGTCCACATAATGTTTAAAGAACTGATCTGACGCAGAATTGAAATGCCAAATTTCATACACTTGTAATAATCGATAACCACAGTCAAGAGCCTTGAATAATTCAAAAGTAACCCAAGTTCCGACCAAAGCCCTCTCTTCTTTACCATGCCTACAAATGCTTGAACTTTCTTCTGCACATTTCATACAGAGTGGAAACATCACTTTGTTGTTACAGTGAACTGGGAGAACGGGGTGAAACAAATCAGTTTGAGGTAAAACTTTACATTTGATTAACCCCTCATATTGTCGAATATTGTTCATGTCAATATTCTCAGCAGACAAAATTTCCGGTTGACCTACAGGATAGGATTTTTGTTTACAAACATAAGGGTACAGAGAACAGATATCAATGTACTTGATTTCCTTCTTGCTTTTTTTTCATCAACATCAGGAACGCGATAATAGGCCACGGAGCTTCGCATTTTTTCCTGCGATCTCATGGCACTCTGGGAACTTAAACAACACCGTGCCAACTCAGTGAAAACGCCGTTTAGTGTGACAGGGGCTTAGATCACAATATGTTAGCGTCTGTTGCTATAAATAGACCATTGGGTAGAGGTACACTACGTCAGCGTCTAGTAGTAAAGCGTTTTTTTTTTTATAAATAGCTCTATACGCTGTACTATCAGCTACAGAGTTTTAGATCAAGCGACGCTCGACAAACGATGTCGGATGAATGGTGAGAGAACAAATATTTGTTTTACGTGCAACGAAGCAGGACACTGGTCCAGAAATTGTCCAGAAAAAGAAAATCAGACGGGAACAATTGTTTTTTGTCTACGTGAACCCACACAGTCATGACATCGAAATTTCACCATCGTTTTACAATGATACCGCTCTCCAACATACGAAATTCGTCGGGACACTAAATTCATTCTACAACGAAAATACATGGAAAACAAGTTCACTACAGACTACAATATCACCGGTTGAAAATCAGACCGTAGACATGCAGTCCGACACAACGGATATCACCGATTCAAAAAGATTTCAACACAATATTGAATTTAAACAAACTGTTGGCACTCTGGGAACTTGAACAACACCGTGCCAACTCAGTGGAAACGCCGTTTAGTATGACAGCGTCTGTTGCTATAAATAGACCATTTGGTAGAGGTACACTACGTCAGCGTCTAGTAAAGCTTTTTATAAATAACTCTATACGCTGTACTACCAGATACAGAGTTTTGGATCAAGCGACGATTGACAAACGATATGGGTGTGAATGGCGAGAGAACAAATATTTGTTTTACGTGCAACGAAGCAGGACATTGGGCCAAAGAATATCCAGAAAAAGAAAATCAGATAGGAACATTTGTTTTTGTCTACGTGAATCCACACAGTCATGACATTGAGATTTTACCATCGTTTTACAACGTTGATGGTCTCAAAGATATAAAATTCGTCGGGACACTAAATTAATTCTGCAGTGGAAATACATGGAAAAAAAGTTCACCACAAGCTACATCCTCATCGGTTGAAACTCAGACCGTAGACATGCAGAGCGACACAACGGCTATCAGCGATTCAGAAATCTGCAAAATAACACATGATTTAGAGACATTACGAAAAAATCTAAGAAAACAACAAACTTTGGATCTAAGAAAACAACAAACTTTGGATCTAAAAAACAACGAATTTTCTGCAGAACCGGGTTGCTCGTACGGAGAGGAAAAACAGCAAAACAACGAAAAGAAGAAAAAACGAGTAACAAAGAACTATTTCTTTTGCAAATCAACAAAACATGAGGATAAAATCTGTCCAGATGTGGTATTAAAAAACAACGAAAGGAAAAGAAAACGTAAAACCAAATGTGAATCTGACAATCCAAAGAAAAAAAGAAAAACATACTGAGTGAAAAAAAGATTTCAACACAATATAGAATTTAAAAAAGACTGACTTGATTTTTTCATTCATTTTTTTTGTCTTTACAGTTCATTCATTTTTGTCTTTACAGTTCATGATTTGATTTTTTCATTGTACATAAGTTCTTTTTGAAATAAAAAATATAAAATAATTACTTCTTACTTTTAACTTTTTTCTAGTTGTGACTTTTTTCTAGTTGTGACCTTAAGTCTTTTTACTTTTGACAATTTGAAAAGAAAGATCTTTCGTGCTAAATGGTTAGCCCTGAAAAGGGCTTTTTTGAAGGATCTCACATTGACATCCAGCTCTACGATTCCTCCGCCCGATCCACTGGGATGATTTCTCACCCACAAGCCGGGTGCGATTTGAGTCTTCTGGAAGCAGATGATCACGTGATAGAAGATACAGGTCACATGGGCAGAAGATGCATGGAGAATAGAAGAGTGGAAACAAATCGAACACGCTATCAAACCGGAAGTAAACAAATTCAAAAGTGATCTCCAAAAAGGAGGAAATAGCAATGGCGGCCTCCATGCTCTTTTCTGTGATAGACCATCTTTTTAATGATGTTCCCAAGAGAGAGTCTGACAAAAACATTGCTGTGGTTGTTGCTAGTCTATTATCTGAGTACGAGATTAGTCTTGTATTATCTGAGTACGAGATTAGTTTATTACTGGGAGCTCCCCACCCCTTTGACGTGAAAACCCATGAAAAGCACAGGGACTCGATCCAACATTTTTTTTTTATCTTAGATACCAATGACTGGATCGAGGCCCTCTGATGAAAAGCACAATTATGCATCAGAGAAATCGCAATTCCATTTTGATTCATTCTGATTGCATCAAATTTAATGCTACAATATTATAGTTAACGGAATGAAGCTGAAATTCCATTACATTCTTATCATTTCAATCATAAAACGATGCCACACATTTGAATTGATCTGTTTAGCGATGGGAATTCCCGGTATTATGCCAAGAACGGCACATATACTTACTTTTAAGTCATTTCTGTCTCATTCTCAGATATTTAGGCCTTTTTATCTACAATAAGCTGTTTCAGCCAATATGATTGTGTATGTTACAGTTTATTATGCGGGAAGGTGTCTTTACAAAAAGTAAGGTGAAAAAAATTCGATACACAGGGTGTAGAACACTTGAAGTCCTTCATGTGAACAAATTGTATCCAACTGGTGAAATATTTGTAAAGGAACCGAGTACACATCCCAGTTTTCAATTGTGATATTGTGACAAGGAACAAACTTTCTTGCTTACCCAAGTCTTTAGATATATGTTGCAGTGACTTACATCAATCCTCAGAAAGAATATTGGCTGAGCCAGGAATCGAACCAGCAGCCACCTATGCTCAAGTCCTGTACACTACCCACTGACCTATGTGGGCTTGGCAGAGAGAGAGAGGACAAACAATAAGAAAGTGGTTATTGACAGCTGATTATCACTTATAAGTTTTTTTCTGACAACAACCAGTTGTCAATAGCTATCGCCCAAAAAATAATTCCATAAATTGAATACTTACTGGAAAACATGTTTTGTGTGTTCTTTCAGATATCGGAAAGACAGACAAAGAATAAAAGACTATATTGGTACCGTCGTACCCAGATAATCTTTAGGCACCTTTAAAACTTTCTTCCGGATGTCTACCACAACTTTCGAGAAACTTTTGGGCATACTTTGTACTTTACCAGAATTTCAACGTCCTGATCTAAACCCAGGCAGACCGCAAGTTCCATTGGAAAAAGACCTTCTTATGTATTTATGGTACATGGGTTCTCTTGAAACTGTGCGATCAATTGCAGATCGATTTGATGTTTCAGAATCAACATTTGTCTCGCACAACAGAAGAATGATTGACATGTTTTGTGTTCATCTTTTGAAAAGATTCATTAAGTGGCCTGGTGTACAGCATTATCATGAAATTTCCAATGCATTTATGAATAAAAAAGGCTTCCCAAGTATAATAGGTGCTCTGGATGGTACTCATATTAAAATAAAAGCACCACATGATCATGGAGCAGATTATATCAACCGTAAAAGATATTACTCAGTAATTCTACAGGCAGTATGCCAGGCAGACCTTCAATTTACAGATGTTTATTCTGGATGGCCAGGAAGGGTACACGACGCAAGGGTCCTACGTAATTCTCCTTTGTGGGAAAGGGGAGCTACCTTATGTGGTGCATATCTGATTGTTGCTGATGGAGCATATCCATGCCGTAGATGGCTTTTAACACCATACCGAAATAACGGACATTTAACACGAGATGAAGTGAAGTATAATGAGTGTTTATCTGGTTCCAGAGTTGTGATTGAAAATGCCTTTGGCATCTTGAAAGGTAGATTCCGTAGACTGCAATTTATTGACATGGCAGATATACTGTACATCACTAAGACAATAGTAAATGGTTGTATACTTCATAACATATGCATTGTAGATGGTGATACATTAGACGATTACTTTAATGAAGAAAATGAACAAGAATTCAATGGGAACGCATTCATTGTTGATAATGATGTTGAAGGTCCATTACAGAGGCTGCAAATGACTCGTTATTTAGCAGCTCATTAATTATCATGTACATTTTGACCGAAACAGCAAAATGATTTGAGCTACCAGAAAACATGTGCCAGTCAGAAATTAAAATCTACAGTTTCAATTTAGCTTGAAGAAATTTTGGAAAGAAATAGCTCAAAAGACTTAACCCATTACCAAACGATAAAATTTTGGGCGTGTCCAAATCGAAAGCATTTATAGACAACAAAATAAAAATGACTGAAAATTTGAAAATTGTTTAGTGAAGGGTAGAAAACATTGTGGGAAAAGGAGAAAATGCTGGTTACCAGCATTTTCTCCTTTTCCCACACTGTTTTCTACAGGCTTCTTTCTCAGGGTCGTCAAAAGTAGGGATTGTGTGGTAATGGGTTAAACACTCACTGAAACTGAACAGACATAGTCGACAAAAATTAAATAATGTAACCAGTGTTTGCAACAGTGCCCCTGTGGGCTGAGTGAAGTGGATGCTTATTTTGGCTTTTCATTTCACAATACATAGTTCATACATTAAGGTTCAAACTTCTTAGTCCACACTTCACAGTTCTCTCTACATGATGCACACTCATACTTCAACATTCATGAAGTGTGAACTATGATCTAAGAAATGAAGTTTGACTTTTGAAGTATGAATTGTGAATTTTGAATGACGAAGTTTTAACTCTTTACCTGATGACAAAATTTTAGACTTGTCCGAATTGAAAACATTTGCAGATGGAATTTTCCATGTGTTTACAATTCTGATGTTTTTGTGTGGAAGGGTATGAAACATTGTGGGAATGGAGAAAATACTGGTTACCAGCATTTTTCTTTTTCCCACTGTGTTTTCAATAAAAAAAAATCCAAAGGGCTGTGAAAACACAAGACTGTTTGTTAAAGGGTTAACTGTGCCACATGAACCATAAACTGTGGATTATGATGGGTGAACAATGTAAGCTAAAGTGTGAACTATGAATAATGAACTAAGTGTAGGGTACTTATGACCAAATAATTACTAGTATTAAAAGAAGTAAATTATTTTCTACAGTTAGTAATTAATCATTTCATGAGCTCTCATCTTTTGGTTTTGTCCATTTTACAAGAACAGTATGCCTGGCTGCTAGTCATCATGATAGCATTAAAACCCAAAGACAAAACACTTCAGATGCAATCTCTTTTTCTTCAGCAATTTGATCAGCAATACTAGTTTTATAGGTTTGTTTTTGTTGTTAGAGGTTTAAGATCCCTTTCAACAGCTATGATCATATCAGGACAGTTGTTACTTTGTGAAATCAGCTAATGTAGAAAATAATGTGCATGTCCTAATAGGCATTGTACTGGTTATTATTGAAATCAAAACTGAAAAGCAATTTGCTAATGGTTACTGCTTTTATTCAATAACAGTATGGAAAAAATAACAAAAATGCTAAACAAAATCACAGCAACTCATAAATGAACCATGAATGTTGTTAACAAGCTGTGTTTGTGAAACCCAAAACAGCCTGACAACAAAAAATGTTTTTTGAGCACAAACAGAGAAACAGACAAACAGCTAGGAAAAACTATATGTCCCGGATGTGTCGATGCTGCAGCTTAAAAATAAAGGGTTGCAAAATCATACTGGGCTAGAGACAGACACTGTTGCACTAACATTTAGCAGTATTACACATTTAGTGTAGCAGTGTCTCTCTTTAGCCCAGTATCATCAAATTCCAATTGATCCTTGTTCAGAAGATAATAAACACGAGGAACAATGGTCCTGAGAATAGCTCATACTGGGGTTTCACTTATACTGAGCTATGGCTGTGAAACCCAGAAAATGGATTAAAAGCAAGATGTTGGATCTAATATGACTGAAATTATTTTAAGCCTTTACTACACAATCCTGTGTTGTAACAACCCTGGGAAGAAAACTTTTGAAAGAATTGTGGGAAAACAAGAAAATGATAGTTACCATCATTTTCTCCTTTTCCCATGTTTTATACACTTTGATACAGAATACCTTGATCTTAGCTCGATTTAGGAGGTGCTCTGCAAACTGTAAATCAGTTTGGACAGGTTTAAAATTTTGATATTTGGTAAAGAGTTAACGAAACTGAGTATTTTTCGACTCTCAGATAATAAGCTTTTGAAAACCTTGTGAGAAAAGAAGAAATGTTGGTAGCCAAAAAATGTTGGTAGCAAACATTTTCTTCTTTTTCCACAATGTTTTCTAATTTTCAAAGGCCAATGCTATCATTTTTTTAGGAAGAGTTAATTTGTTTTTTTCATAGATGCAGATCAGACTGCGCAAGTATGTAGGCTGATTTGTGTCTTTGATGGTGCATAAGTCAAAAGCACAGTGTCTCCCAGCGAGGCTCATGTAATCTCTTTAACACCAGACCTAAGCCTCAGCTAGTGTGGAAAGCTGATATAGAGCAAAGACATAGCTAGACACTATCCAAGAATCACTTAAATTGAATGATAAATTTTTCAATTACACTGTCAGACTGCATAATTTTATGAAGCTGGAATCAATCAAGTCTCAGATTTCACTATCAGCATATGAACTTAGTCCAAATATGTACATGTATGAGCAATACACATCTTAGGAAAAATTTAACCCTTTCTCAAATAAGCCCTGGTTTTTACGTGACTGCAGTACAAGCCTTTCGAAAACTCTGGGAAAAGGAGAAACTGCTTGTAACAAGCAATTTCTCCTTTTCCCCCAGTGTTTTCTACCCTTTGAAGAACTTTATGCAATTTTCATCAAATTTAAAATTGTCATCTGCAAACTCTTTCAGTTTGGATGGGTCCAAAATTTGTCATTTGGGAAAGGGTTAAATAATCTGTTACACACTAACATCAAGGTAACGAAAGTAAAACATTGGTTTCAAATGATCAAACATCAATTCAAATGATAAGAATCACTTAACAGTTAACACACTTATTGGATACTCCTGCATAATTCTGGGTAATCAAGAGATCAACTGTTCATGTATCACAAGTATTTCTTGCCTTTGTGACTGGAAACAAAAAATCAATATTCTATAGTATTGGATTTGGTAAACAAACAAGTCACAAACAACATGACTAGAAAATGAACAAAAAAAAATGAACTTTCCAGCATAAAATACATTCAAGACACACAGTCTATTACATGACTTAATTCCATATGAGCCCCCTCTTAACAAAATCCGTCTTTGGGGTTTCAGACAAACAGGGCTGTGCAGCCTCAAAATGTCGCTAGAGACATCCAATTAGGACTTTGGTAGTAGAGAAAATGTACAATGTAGCCAAAAAAAAAAGGCACAGATCAGCTGTGCATTTACAGTGCAGCTGATCTGCACCTTCGTTTTCCAATATGCAAAAAGCATGTTTTCTCATGAAACGGCCCATATTTTACAACAATCAGACTGGAAACGCACATGGCTAAGTTCTATATACTTCATACAGTAAGTGAGATCGTAATCCATGTCTGCAGAATTTAGTTTAACTCTTCACCACAATCCCAAGTTTTGACAACCCTGAGAGAGAGGCCTTTTGAAAACATTGTGGAAAAAAGGGAAAATGCTGGTAACCAGCATTTTCTCCTTTTCCAACAATGTTTTCTCTCTTTCCTAAAACACATTTCAATTTTCAAGTAAGATTTATTTTGTTGTCTGCAAATGGTCTTGTGAAAAATTTTCTCAATTGGTAAAGAGTTAAGTGGCTAGTCATCTCTGTAAATGTTACGCAATAGACTTGTTATTTATATTCATAATATCTTAATGAATTTAATACAGCCATGACAGACTGGCTACATAAAAGTACAGAAAAAAACCTTCTTGGTTCCATCCAACTTAAATTCAAATAAAAATAAGTACAATTAGTCTATATTATTTTTTGACTGATTGATATTCTTCTTTGAGTTCTGTATGAATGGCTTGGAATTCTAGATCATCCTGTGCCTGGTTCTTGAAGAGGTCCATCACCAGAAAAACATAGTTTTCTGGCTTGAACTGCTTTCATCCTCTGAAAAACAAACAACCACAAATAAACACACACACATACATAAACACATACATACATATGGGCCATGCACTGGCAAAAAGGGGCTTAATGTATTTGCATGATGCGTTGTCACTTCATCATAGATCCATGAGAGCTACTTTTTTTCAACAACCAAGTATGCTCGAAACTGATCCTTGGACATACAGAAAATGGAGTACATGTTGAAGGATAATTTTTTTTTTTTGTATTTTTGTAAAATTTTTGTCCCAAAATCTGAAGGGCCACCTTTAAGAATAAAAAATATAATTTTTTGGGGGAAAGGTAGAAAAAATTATGGGAAAAGAAGATAATGCAGATTGCTGGTCACCAGCTTTTTCTCCTTTTTCCATAATTTTTTTTAATAGGCTTCTTCCTTAGGGTTGTTAAAAGTCGAGATTGTGTGGTAAAGAGTTACGGTAGATGTATCTTTTTTATTTCAATATGTGACTGGGTGGGTATCATGCTAAGTACCTGGGCATTATTAAAGAGAACATTGAGGTTCTAGCTTTATCCAAACATCACTATCGTGTGACCGAAAGATTGTTGAAACTGAGGATAATCTGAAATCACAAATAGTGCTATTTTTAAGGTCAATTTTTACTACTTATTTTGTAATTGCTTTTTTTGAATGAAAAGAAAGATACCTTCTTTAATGGTTTGTTTGCTTTCCATTCATTTGGTCCTTCATAATATCTAGAAACCCACTCATTAAGGCCATTCGCTCTTTATGCATTGATTCTTCTCTTTGCAATCTTTGCTCTTCTCGTTCATCTTGTTTTTTTGAATAATCTTGAAGAAATTTCATTACACATGTCATTCCCCCTGATGCTTTGGATTTTGCCTTAAGCCTTTTTCCTTTTCCCATAGGCTGACACTGTAAGTTGTCCTCACCTTCATTTTTTTCCTCTTCATTTGTGATTTTTTCTTGGTCGTCTGCACTAACCTGCTTTTCTTCTTCAGATTCTTCTTCTTTTGACACTAACTTCCGTTTCTTTGAAACCATTGATGATAATGTCCCAGCTGGTTCAATGTCATGCCTTCCTTCAAATATAATATCAAACTGACTTTCATAAACAAATTCCTTTCTGTCTGTACCTGTGGTGTTTTGGTGAATTTTGTGTTTTTTGTAAGCAGCAACCAGAGTTTTCCACCTCCCCTCCACTTGTTCCTTCCTAAATTGCCTATTGAATCTTTCATTGAACTTATTCTTTATCTTCTCCCATAGCAACTTTTTCTTAACTAAAGGACTTTCAAAGTCATTCTTGTTTTCACAAAACTGGTCAATCAGAAACAGGGTCTCTTCATGGGAAAAGCTGATGTTTGATTCCTTAGAAATGGAAACAGTGTGACTTGATGTAGGGGCAGATACAGTGTCAGTTGAGTCCATTGAACACTGGTTTCCTGTTTTCCCTTGACTCTGTCCACCTATAGAAGAATTAAAGCTATGAACAGTGTATGAATATAACTAAAACATCTCCACGTATCGCAAACAGGTGACTCTTGAGTCGTGAATTGCAATAAGTGAAGTAGATGCAGCTGCCCAATAGGAAATGCATTCAGCACTGCATGCATTTTTCACAGTGATTCAACACACTGCTCGACTTGTTGAGAATTATCTTCCTACTACCGCAGTGTCTGTCCATCTGACCATTCACACAGTGACCATATTGTCAAAACTGATGACCGAATCAAGCTCAAACATTTATTGCAGTTCCCGGCTCTACCGTCATCTATTTACGGTAAAATGGAAAATATGTTTGCGGATTTTAAAGGAATCCATGTATTTGAAGGCTGTTTTATGTAACGTCATTAAATCTTGTTTAGGTTCTGAATGGGACACAAGCTTTAATCAATTTGTGGTATAATTGCTCAATTTTAATGATTTAAAGCCTTTTGCCGGAAAACAGTGCAAACTGTAACACATAATACATCCACAATATTCTAATTTGTATTTTTCTGTCAGTGAGAAGATATAATTAGGCTTTTGTAATTATAGGCCTAATTTCAGACTACAGACTGAAAGGGTACTTGAGATAGAACAAAACAGAACTAAACAAGGAGTTTTTTTAAGCATTTTTATCTCGGCTCCAGTGCTCGATAATGCTGATTTATGTACAGCATAACCTTCCTTCTTTTACTTCATTGCATTAAGTCATGTTTCTTTTTTATTTAGGTATACTAATAAATGTTCAAAATTAATTCTATAATTATTCAAAAAGTGTGCTTTGTTATGGATATCTTTTGATACAAAAATATAAATTCAAAGGAAATTTTAAAGCCTCATTGTCAGAAACACGGTCTTAAATTCTTGCAGTAAATCAACAGATTGGCTTTTACACAGGTAGAGTCTGATCACTGCCTTTGTATGGGTTACTCAGATAGGATAAATATGTTTTAGTTAAATGGAGACTAGTGGAGTATGATAGCCATAGTCTCTTTTAAAAGTGGGATTTGTTACTCATTGGTTTCCCATAATGCACATACTTACTGTCATAGTTTCTTCGTATTTTCTGCATTAAATCACTATCTGAAATACAAAATAATAATCATGTACATCATAAAATAGAAAAGAAAGAAGTTAATATAATAGCTTGCTTCAGCTAGCTAATTGTTCAAGCCAAGTGATCTTTGGTTAAGGTCACTAAATGACCTTGACCTTACCTCTTTACCACACAATCCCGAATGTTAATGACCATGAAAAAGAAAGCTTTTGAAAACATTCTAGGAAAAAGAGCAAATGCTAGTAACCAGCATTTTTCCTGTTTCCCACAATGTTTTCTACCCATTCAAGGACATAAATCACTATTTGAACTACATAAAATTGCTGTCTGCAAAACCTTTCAATTTGGTCCAATCTAAATTTTTGTCATATGTAAACAGTTGAGCATTGCATTTTCATATCAGAAACAATAAAAGCAACAGAACATGGCTTTATTTCAGCCTTTTTTCATTCAAAAAGCTAATTTTACCATGAGGTTAGATAGGTCAAGCCACTCTGGTCATGTGTCTTGGGCTACTGAAATATCACTGCATTCTCCCATCCCATATACTTAGTAACCTTTTAATGACATTTAATTTTGATTACGTGAGTAGTTTCTGTGAAAGCTTACTTAAAACAATTTTAAAGTACATTCAACCCAAGTGACCTTCGGTCAAAGCCGTTTGATGACTTTGACCTTCAGCACTGAATAGGATTGAGGTTGACAACAGTTCCATATGAAAAACTATAATAGCAACAGAGAAATGGACTATTTCAGCTCTTCACTAAAAAGAATAATGGAACATAGTCTACCTTGCTGAAAATAGGGCAAGGTCAACCCATGGTCATCATTTCTACAAACTTTGTAGTATTATATTTAAATTCCCCCATGTTTCATGGCAATCAGCTCAGTGGTTCTGGTGATGAAAAGTTTATTAGATTCTTAGCATATTTGACCATGCTGGTCATCTTGGTAATGTGGCTTAGACAATGTACAAACATTCTTTCCCCTTTTGTCTGGAGACTGCAGATGAAATGTAACAGAATATGGCCTAAGAGTTTCAAAGGAGAAGTCCTTTAAAAATGCTGCAGGACCATGATGGAGCCCTTGGCTTATGAGAGCTAAAATAGTTTACCTCCATCTTCCAGCTTTCGGAGTGTGGGCTGGTCTAGAGTGACAAGAATTTCATGTCCATCCTCATATATAAGTTTTGTTGTGTGCCAGTAATTGCTGCAAAAAATTTACAATGTGTTAAACATGATCGAAAAATTTGTGTTACAAAACTTCCTGATCAAAAGCGATCAATTGGGTTCAATGCTGGCATACCAATTCACCTAAGGACAAACAAGAAATACGGTACGAACTGAAATTTTTCAATGGCCCACTACAAACTCCAATGTACATTGCAATTTATATGTGTGTTCAATCAAATGTTTTGTATGACATGTACTCAGATGATTTCTATAGTAAAGCTTCTCATCTTTTAAAGCAGAAAGATTTTGATCCCAGGATGCTCCAGTCTTTTGGATGAGACTTTAACATGTAATACCAATACAATGCCACCCTTTAACAACCCTTAGAATGAAATCTTTTGAAAACACTGCAGGAATTGGAGAAAATGCCAGTGACCAGTATTTTCTTTTTTTCCAACAATATTTTCTAACCTATCAAAAAAACATATTGCACCAGTTGAGCCACAAGAAAATTGTCGTCTGCTAATGCTTTCAATGTGAAAAAGGCTAAAAGGCTCTTGTCTGTTAAAGGTATAAACTGAGGTCCTGTCTCTGTATGACTGATTTTGATTTTGAAAGGTTTTAACTGCATCAGTCTGTATGTAATCGTCTACCATTTTACTCAATCCAACATTATATGACTGTTTAACTCTTTACCACACAATCCCAACTTTTAACAACCCCAAGAAGGAAAGCTTTTGAGAACATTGTGGGAAAAGGAGAAAATGCTGGTTACCAGCATTTTCTGGGTTTCCCACAATGTTTTCTATCCAGCTAGAAACAATTTTCAATTTTTGAGTTATGTTTATTTTGTCGTCTGCAAGTGCTTTCAATTTGGACCAGTCTAAAACTTTGTTATTTAGTAAAGGATTAAAAAAAGTCCTCATCACTTTTATCGAAGAAACAAAAGTAAAAGAAATAATATCAATGGTATCATTCCCATCGTTACATATCTATAGAGAAGATACAAAAGTAAATGAAACATGTCAATCTAGGAAAGAACAGAAATTAAAATCAAATATAGATACATGTTCATATGGATTTCCAATTTATATTGTGTTGTAAGACCGCCAGCCTAGGCAAGAGATGGTGCTGAGACAATGTGTGTTCAAGTCTTAAATCATAAATAAAGTTTCTGTTCTGTTTAGTGAAAGGCAAAAACAAAGCATAAATAAGTTTTATTCAAAGTACTTTTATGTGTAAAATAACAATTCATTTTAAAAGGGTACATAGCGATGATGTTCCAATAAGATCCAAAAGGTGGTGTGGGACGAACAAGCCCGTGCGAACGACCCCAGGCGAATAAGCCCAGGGACGATCTGGTTTTAGGACGAACAAGCCTCGCCCGAAAATATACGAACGTTGTTTAGCCTGATGGATAGTTTAAGTACTTATTAAATATTAAACGAAACAATAGCAATATTTCTGAACAAACTGAATGATACTGATGGTGGAAAAATATCTTTTTCTTTAATTCAATCCTTTCAGTTGGATGTAATGGAAACATACAGTACCCAGTCTTATCGCAGGAAGCCATTTTTGTTTACCATGTAACGCGGTCACGTGACTTCTTCCTTCTTCCAGCTTCTGTTCAAAATTCGGAAGAGACAGAAGAGCTTCTAGAAGCAGAAGGTATCCGTTCGATTAGACAGAAGCAGAAGATACAAATCCCTTCTACTTTCAGAAGACGTAAATCGAACAGAATTTGCAATCTTCCACTTCTAGAACATATCTTCTGGCTCAAATCGCACCCGGCAAAAGTGTTCACAGCAAATCGTCGAACTTTCATCATCATCGTAAAATCCTTCATCTGTATCTGGACAGTTATGTTTCTGCCCAAGATACTCAAGTATGGTAAAACTTTTTCCACACTCTATCTGGCATCTGCTTGCACAGTGAGGGCACACAAGAATTCGAACCATCCTGCAACAAATATGTTTTTATGTAAAATATCGCTGGGCTTTATAGCTTTACAGGGGATTGAACTAGTTGACCCGTGACGTCATTTTCTCCTATGTTTTTCCCGCGTCGGCGTTTCATTAACATTGTGCAATCAAATCGATGGTTATATCGGTGTTTTTTCACCACTCCCAAATCGGTGTCACACAGTACAATCCCGGTGTTTTCCGCCAGGTCCGCACTCTTAAATTTTCAATCCTCTGTAAACGTATAAAACTCAGCGTTATTTTCATACAATCACCATTTCTTTGATTCTCAGCTAACGATTACTTCGGAAGCAGTATCAATATTTGGAACCAGTTTCAATATGAACCACAACTTAGATGAAATCAACTTGGACGATTTTCCACCAGTGGAAAACAATGAAGACGTTCTTTCATCAGTTATAAATTCGACAATCATCAATCCGTCACCGGTGTTAAATTCGACAATCATCATTTCATCGACGGTGCTGGACAACATCTATGAAGAGGTAAAGCAGCTAAATTTGAAACAAGATAGCATGATGACCCGGATCATAGATCAGTTGGAGACTTTAAACAGACATTTGGAGGAAATTAAAACTTTAAGCGCAAGTACTGAACAGCTCAGTAGAAATATCGAGGTACTACGCCAACAGGATCAGTGTATTTCAACAACTCCTGTGAAGATCCCTGTGGAGTTCGACTTTGATAAATCCAATCTTCACAAGTTAGTGGACTCTATCGTAAGTGTTGTGAAGAAAAATCAACCAAAGAAAAAACAACCAGAGGAAAAACAACCAAGAAAAACAACAAAACGGAAATCTGAGGAAGACGATAGCCATCTCCACAAGAAACAGAGAGTTGATCAAAAGCCAACTACACCAATATTGTCAAGCCAGGGCAAATACGGGAAAAACATTGATAACCACGTTGATTTCAAGATCCCGAAAAAACCAAAGACAGAGGGAAAACAACCAAGAAAAACAACAAAACGGAAATCTGAGGAAGACGATAGCCATCTCCACAAGAAACAGAGAGCTGATCAAAAGACAACTACACCAATAATGACCGATCAGGGTAAATACGGGAAAAACATTGATAACCACGTTGATTTCAAGATCCCGAAAACGCCAAAGAAAAGCTGTCGGTAGAGAAAAAACACAGCTTCCAAAACAGTCCTTTTCAGGACTAACCCAACAGTTCTTTTCAGAGCTAACCCAACAGTCCTTTTCAGGACTAACCATCTACCACGAAAGTTCTAACTTTCTTCAAATTGTCATAGTTCTTTTCAGAGCTAACCCAACAGTCCTTTTCAGGACTAACCATTACCACGAAAGTTCTATCTTTCTTCAAATTGTCAAAACTTCTTTCTTTTAGAAGAGTTGCACTCCAAAAGAGTTACACTCCAGAGAGTTACACTGCAAAGAGCGAAAAAAAAATCAGAAAAAGACTAATTCCGACTCAGTGTTCAGTCTTTTAGAGAAATCATTCATAGGGTGAAAAAGACTAAGTCCAACTCAATGGTTAGGCATTTAGAAAAGAGAAATCATTCATAGGGAAAAAAAGTCTAAGTCCAACTCAATGTTCAGACATTTAGAAAGAGAAATCATCCATATTTGCAGAAAAAGACTAAATCCAACTCAGTGATCAGGCTTTTAGAAAGAGAAAAATCATCCATAGGGTAAAAAAAGTCTAAGTCCAACACAGCTCTCAGCCTTTTAGAAAGAGAAATCATTCATAGGGTAAAAAAGTCTAAGTTCAACTCAATGGTTAGGCATTTAGAAAAGAGAATTCAATCATAGGTGAAAAAAACTAAGTCCAACTCAGTACTCAGGCATTTAGAAAGAGAAAAATCATTCATAGATACAGAAAAAAGTCTAAGTCCAACTCAGTGCTCAGACATTTAGAAAGAAAAATCATACATAGGTGAAGAAAAAAACTAAGTCCAACTCAATGGTCAGGCTTTTAGAAAGAGAGAAAATCATTCATAGGGTGAAAAAAGTCCAAGTCCAACTCAATGTTCAGACATTTAGAAAGAGAAATCATCCATAATTGCAGAAAAAGACTAAGTCCAACTCAATGTCCAGACATTTAGAAAGAAAATTCATTCATAGATACAGAAAAAAGTCTAAGTCCAACTCAGTGCTCAGACATTTAGAAAGAAAAATCATACATAGGTGAAGAAAAAAACTAAGTCCAACTCAATGTTCAGACATTTAGAAAGAGAAATCATCCATATTTGCAGAAAAAGACTAGATCCAACTCAGTGATCAGGCTTTTAGAAAGAGAAAAATCATCCATAGGGTAAAAAAAGTTTAAGTTCAACTCAATGGTTAGGCATTTAGAAAAGAGAATTCAATCATAGGTGAAAAAAACTAAGTCCAACTCAGTACTCAGGCATTTAGAAAGAGAAAAATCATCCATAGGGTGAAAAAAAAACTAAGTCCAACTCAGTGCTCAGACATTTAGAAAGAAAAATCATACATAGGTGAAGAAAAAACTAAGTCCAACTCAGTGATCAGGCTTTTAGAGAGAAACCACTTAAAGGCCAAGTAGTGGATAGAAGTAAAACAATAAAGCAATCCTAATAGCATATGGGTAAAAAAAACTAAGTCCAACTCAGTGACCAGACCTGTCAGATCACTATAGAGCACTCGAAGATGTGTCATTTTTGGCCGGCCCCTTTGCCTTTAATTGCAGAAAAAACTAAGTCCAACTCAATGTCCAGACATTTAGAAAGAAAAAATCATTCATAGATGCAGAAAAAAGTCTAAGTCCAACTCAATGTCCAGACATTTAGAAAGAAAATTCATTCATAGATGCAGAAAAAAAGTCTAAGTCCAACTCAGTGCTCAGTCTTTTAGAGAAAAAATCATTCATAATTGCAGAAAAAGACTAAGTCCAACTCAGTGATCAGGCATTTAGAAAGAGAGAAAATCATTCATAGGGTGAAAAAACTAAGTCAAACTCAATGTCCAGGCATTTAGAAAGAGAAAAAATCATCCATAGGGTGAAAAAAAAACTAAGTCCAACTCAGTGCTCAGACATTTAGAAAGAAAAATCATACATAGGTGAAGAAAAAACTAAGTCCAACTCAGTGATCAGGCTTACCCTTTACTTTCCCTTAACTTTCACTTTTTTGCAGAAAAATTCCACTCAGGGTAGTCTCTTTGGGTGGTTTTATCCCTAGAGTGACAACCCAAGATGCTCCCCCCTTTTGCCTTTTTTTTGCAGAAAAATCCACTCAGGGTAGGCAGAATAGGGATTATAAAAAATGCAACTTCTTTCAGGGTAGGCAGAATAGGGATAAACTCTCTGTAGGGTAGGCAACGTAGGGCTCTCAGGGAGGGTCGAATACGGATCCGTCAGATCCGGATGCGACCCTCCTATGCTACTGATGTCTGAGATATCATCAAGGCAAACATTCTAATATGGTTTCGAGAAAATCAGACTGAAAATGTGGCCTCTAGAGTGCACACAAGGTTTTTCTTAAAGAGGCCCTTATTCTCATTTTCAGCCAGTTTTAACTCATTTTGTCTTTATTGTATCAAACTATAGTAATTCTTATATCTTCAGGCCAAATATTGCGCCTGACGGTTGCAAGGTTGCTTAGATAACGGTCGATAGAAAATGCATTTCGCTGAGTTGCGGCCTTCCATGTAAACAGACTCGTCGTTTCCGGTTTTTGAATCGAAGATTTCCGATATATCCGTTATACACTCGGGTAGATTCGTATGATGATCATGTCTTCTGTCACGTGACTATATTTGACCTTCGCATTATGAGGTAAACAAAGGAAAATGGAGGCTCCTCTGTTGCAGCCTCGGAGGTCGCGGCCTATATGCAAATTACACCGTATCCGACTCTAGGCGGAAACCAACGATAAATTTCCGTGACGTACCGCCATTGTTTACAGCTTCGATCGTCAGCCAGTTTTCTTCTGACCAATTTCGGTTTCTAATACAAATCTCCATGTTTCTTTTTTTCAATTACACCATATATGTCAGTAATCTATCCATGTTTACACAAAGGACTGATTTCTGTACCATTCTAAATTGTTTGAAATTTAACAGCGTTTTTGCTCACCGGCTGTAGACGGGCATGTTTAAGTTTTACCTTGTGACCTACTTTTTGACCTGACATGACCCAGTTTGGAACTTGTCCGAAGGATTATCACAAGCATTCTGACTAAGTTTCATGAGTATTGGACTTAACATGTGGCCTCTAGAGTGTATACAAGGTAATTATTGATGCCTAGACGATGCACATCAAATACAGCAAAATCAAAAAAACTCCCGTTGAGCATTTCATGCTCAGGTAAAAATAAACAAACAGTCTTCCTTGATGATTGACATCACTTCAGTTTGCTTGACGCTTTTCAATACGTCTAAATTTCAGACTTGTCCGAATTGAAAGCACTTGCAGACGAAGCAATTTGTACTAAGGTGAGCTAAAAACAATGAAAAATAAACAAATGTCTTCCTTTACGACGAATGATTATGAACATCATCTTAATTTGTGCTTAACTCTTTTCCAAACGTCGAAGTTTTAGACTTGTCCAACTTGCAGATGACAAACTAAATGTGACATTAAAATTGAAATTTCTCTTTGGAAGGTCAGAAAACATTGTAGGAAGAGAAAATGCTGGTTACCAGCATTTTCTCCTTTTCTCACAATGTTTTCTAAAGTTTTTATCTTCAGGTTCGTTAAAACTTGGAATTGTTTGGTACAGGATCTAGTGAGCTTAAATGCATGTCACATTTTTTTTTTCAAACTTTCACAGCAGTTTAAAGCCTCTATCTTTCTCTATAAAGTGTACTGATAAGCATACTTTACACATTTTCAATATTATCTATTGCTAAGCAATTGTCATCAAAACTGAAAGTAAATGTTCTTAAGTGCAGATAACCTACTTTATACCAAATATAAAACTATTCTGAACAATTTGAATTTTGTCAAGTATCTGTGTGGTGAACTTTAATCTGTTTTAAACTTTTGTTTGTGATTGACTATATTGTGAACCTTTGTCCTTATTTGAGCAATAGTTCTGTCCTTTAAAAGTGCTTGACCTTTTTTCAGTTTCGCCCTTATGGGCATTTGTTTTCTTTTTAATTCTTCTGAAAAAAATCTTTTGAAGATGCCATTTTCCTCCTCACTCCATTTCCTTTTCACACCACGCCTCCAACCTGAAAAGAAATACAACTGTGATAAGAACTCTCAATATTTCCCCTGTCAACAGTACATAGTCAACTTATGTATATTCAAAATAAGATATATAACAAATGGCCAATGAATGAGTGCAGCAGTCAACAGCAACAAGTAAAAGTTACTCTGAATATTGTCCATCAGGTAGAGGTTGAATAATCAAACTAGCATTTACAGTTCAATGACCTTTACCTAAAATCAATCACTTTGGTTCAATGTCATGAAACAAGCTTTGCTAAAAAGTAAACTATATACCAAGTCAGAACTTCTGACATTGAGATATTACATATGTACAATCTAAGTACTTTTTTTTTTTTGTTCTTTCAGTGCACGTAACCTTGACCTTGAGTCAATAATTGAGAGATTACATTCCTGCACCTTTGTGCCGCATATAAATAGTATTTGACTTGACCACAGAGGGGTCACTTTGGGTGCAAATTTGCATATCTATGGCTTTTTAATTGCTTTTTATGGCTTTTTAATGACTATCGAAGGGGGCACGTGACGTCATAGCGTCCCCAAGTGGGGCAGGTCATCTATTTATAGAAACAACGCTCTGGGAGCGTCAGAACCGGAAACGTTATATCCATATAGGGAAAAGCGGGTCATAGACAACGCCAGCGTGAGGTCAGGTATTTATAGAAACGACGCTCTGGGAGCCTGAGACCCGGAAACGTTGTGCCTATATAGCGTCAATAGCTGCCAGTGACGTCATCATCGTTCTATAAAAACAAAAGTCATGAACTTTGATCGGCATTCGTTCAGAATATCTCACCATGGACAGTACAAACGTCAGTCTTGGAAATAACAGCTATCTGAAGGTGTGCTCGTGGAAAGGCGAGACACGCGTGGATCTCAGAGAGTGGGAAAATGACAACCTATGAAGAAAGGAATCAGTTTAACGTTACTCCGGTGGAAATAATTAGTAGACTCGATCGACGAGGTGAACGAAGCATTGAACAAGAACGAGGACTACCAGGTTCACTTAAGCGGGAACGTGTACTGCACCGTCAGGAAGAACAATCCTTCTGTGGACGTGAGGCAATACTGGAAGCCGCAGGACGATGTCGTGCCTTGTAAGAAAGGACTGTGCCTGAGACCCTCAGAATTCGAAACGCTACGACAGTTTCCCAGACGTAGCAGCGGCGATCCCCGAGTTGTCTACCCTCGTACCTTGCCGATTTCAGAGCGATCATATGAATCAGTTGGGATATTTGAGCTGTTCCGAGTGCAATCCCAACGACTGTGGCAATTGGTGAGTGGATACCATTGATTTACAATTCCTCGAATAGTGTTACTACTCGTTACAGACTTCACACGGACAATTTTTTGAGACACATAAACTAAACTGTGCTTTACGATTTTTTCCAGGAAATCCCAACTTATTAACGCAGGAAGATATTCTAAAGTATGCGAGTGAGTTAGGGCGCAACTGGGAGCTCTTCGCCGTACATCTGGGATACGAGAAACGACAGTTGGACAGTTTAAAAAAGCAGTATCCGAGGCAAATCGAAACCTTATTCTATATGTTGATCAACGAGTGGAATAAAGTTGTGATTCAGTGCGACCGTCCAAAACCCTTACTCGCCTACGCTTTTCAAAGTGTCAGAGACAATTTAACGGCGTCCAAAATCCTGGGCAACGGAGACCTAGCGAGGAAACCCAACCCAATCACATTGGATAAAGTGCATCGTATTCATTTCGAATCATGATTACAAACGTCGTGTGTACAGTCGACACAAATTGTGACATTAACCTCAGAACCTTGGTAACCAAGACCGTCAATATTATATACGATCTTAAACGATATTCGGGGGCTCAATGGAAACATCCTAAAATTGGAGGACATTGTATGGTGTTTTCGTCCGGAAAACTATCCGTGAACGGACGAGTGGCATCAATCTCCGAGGCCGACCGACGTGTGAGACGATACGCAAGACGACTACAACATTGGGATGGCAAGTACGACTTTCGAGGATTCCAGTCGTCACGATGTCTGCTTCAAATTGGACTCTGGCATAAGTTTAGACAAAGTGTGTGGTTTCTATTCAGGAAGTCACGAACCAGAACTCTTTCCAGCAGCCATGTTTAAGATCGATGGGATACATTTCACATGACGGGTATAAAACGACAAGTTCAATTAGATACCGTGTGCATACCCATTTTAATATAAAAACCTTTGTTGTAAAGCGCTACCGGAGGGACTGCCCAAATCCCCGGCGCGCTGTTTTGAGCGGGGCGAAATAAAATAAGTAAACATGTTTGTTGTTGTTTTTATTTACAGGTAGCTTTAATTTTTCATTATTATTTACAAATAGCATGCCACAATCACATACGAAAATAACAGTCTATGAATAGAATTGAGTCTTTTTCAACGACGAAACAATATTGGTTTTAGTCCATCCACGACAACGCAGTTTTGCGTAATAAAGTCCACAAGTCGTCGTGCCAGAAGGTTGCACTTGAAGTCCATTGTACACGTATCAAGGCGCATTTCTCTTTAACACTGTCTTGAATCGTCTGTGGTAGAAGTCCGGTGCATGGCCAAAAGAATCGAAAAACTCGGAAGGTCCGTGTCTCGGAAAGGAGAATAAGGTCCAGTGAGTTCCGGGTTGTCCATTTGTATCTGTATTTACGATGAACAATCTAGGACATCTCTTAATCCTGTTGGGAAGCTCATCGGCGGCGCAGACACCTCCAAACTGGTATCTAACCGAGGGACCTTGAGATAAGATTGCTATCAACTAAGATTCGTACATCATTCGAGTGTGACGTTTCTACTGGCATCGATCTTGAGTAGGGCGGGAAAAAGGGCCTAATAAAACTTTAATTCTAGTCCTATTTTTAGTATCGCCGCTCAGTCTAAAAACGTAGAGACAGTGTCCACCTTTGAAATCCGCTTTGTGGATACGAACGGCCCGCTATTCGACGTCCCAGTATAATGCGGTGTAGGCGTCCGGAAATTGGTCACTCTTATAGTTCATCTGCAGAGGCTCGGAAGGCGTCGACTGACCATCAACGAAGAATCCAGCGTAATTACAGTCAAAGTTTTGAAAGTTGAAAGGGTTCTTTTGGTAGGATCCGTGCACGGCCTCGGAATCGACTAACCCTACGGTCAATTGTTGGGGAACGTCTCCTTGAAAAAGGTCGTCCGTGATGAATGAGAACTGACATTTGGGCACTGCATACGACTTGATGACCGAACCCCTTTAGGGGGTATAATGCGTCGTGTTTCTTGATGACGTCAGCCTGTCCCAAAATGACGTCAGGGTGTACTTTCACCAAGGCTACTTTTAATGCCGCATCCGAAATTCGTATTCGGCTAGATTCGGTTGCGGCCTTGGCCATCAGTCAGAATCAATCGAAAGTCTGCCAAAATTTAAAGTTAATAGGTACGCCGTTCAAAATGAGTCTATCTTGTTGGCAAAGGTTGTGGCTTTGGCTCGTTCGAACAATCCGTTATTTGATCCGCTCGGATCGGAAATGCTATATTCGTCACACTTTTGTCTTTCACGAACAGCTGACAGTTCAGTTGATGTTGGCTGCGACTTTCCAGTAAAGTGTCTAAATAAGCTTTAAATGCGTAATTTGTGCCCAATTGACGGGTTGGAACTTGTTGCACGTTAACGTCCACTTGGGAAAAAATAGTGTGTAAAGCGTTGTTGGTTAGTCCGACCTTTTCACTCGTCGCTATATCAGTTCCGTCGGCTTTTATGATTTTCAGTTTGACGCTTAGGAGTTAAGTTTTTGAGGTCGATGTAGGTCATCGATTTCCGGGAATATTAAATTCGATCGCCGCACCTTCCGTCAGTTAATTAACGGGTCTGACTTTAATCCATTCTCTTTTTTGCGTGGCTGCTTCTACTTCAGGCCATCGAAATAAAGCCAAGTCATTATCGTGTTTGTCGATATTTATCGTTTGTCCGTAAAGACATGATCTGTGTACCTCGGTTCCTTACGTTGTTTGTTTTTGACGAGTGACGGTCACTTATATCGTTTTCGCGGAGGGAAATCCTGGTTTTCTTTCAGTTCGGATTTGGTCTGTTCTATGTCTTGAGCGATCGGCGTCACGAATGTAATCTTAGGTTCTCGACCCCCTTTTCCGCTTTGATCAGCATCCACAATATAGCGTCCTTCGTGATTAGGGCGAACTCTCCTTTCGGCCATCTGTTCGAAATGATTTTTTCATTTGTCTACTTCCATTTTTTTAAGTGTAAGGTACACCGTACGATAGATCCTTTCATGTCTACAGGTTCCATTTGACTGCCTCTTATAAAGATTCTAACGCGACTTAAATGGTTTCCTTTCACGTTCATGTACGCGGGGTTCTCGAACAGAAAATGTGCTCTAGATTTCTTAGAGGACGCAGTAGTCTTCATCGTGTTTTCTGCGTAGGATTCTTTGAAAATGTCGGAACATACGAACAAAACGTCGTATTTCATCGGTAACGCTATCTCCTTCAGTCCGCACATACAGTGACCGTCCAAAACGTAAGGATAGGGTAACTCGACGGTAAAGTCGGATGGAACGTTATTGGGATGTTGATCGGTGGACTGAAGACTGCTCAGAAACAGGAAATGTTTTTCCATGATTCAAAGACGGTGACGGTAAAGCGTATCCTATGGCACTACACAAAGGGCTTGTCAGTAGTAAAGGAAGAGAGACTGGGGCACTACCCAGGCCCTGGGTAGTGCCCCAGTCTCTCTTCCCTGAGTGCCCTACATCACCGTCCCTGACAAAAATGTGGGCTAGTTTGCCCTCCCGAAAGAATGTTTTTTTTATTTTGACCTAGGCTCTCGTCCCTGAGAGGGATTTAGCATTCAAAATGGCGGCCTTGTGGGTGGTACTCTGGGTAAAAAATCACCCAGGCTCTCGTCCCTGAGCGGAATTTTTCTGCAAAAAAGGGAAAGGGGGGGAGTTTTACCTAGGCTCTCGTCCCTGAGAGGGATTTAGCATTCAAAGTGCCGGCCTTATGACTGACAGTCTGGGTAAAAAATGATCAGATCACTGAGTTGGACTTAGTTTTTTCACCCTATGATTGATTTTCTCTCTTTCTAAAAGCCTGATCACTGAGTTGGACTTAGTTTTTTCACCCTATGAATGATTTTCTCTCTTTCTAAAAGCCTGATCACTGAGTTGGACTTAGTTTTTTACCCTATGAATGATTTTCTCTCTTTCTAAAAGCCTGACCATTGAGTTGAACTTAGACTTTTTTCTTTCTAAATGCTTGATCACTGAGTTGGACTTAGACTTTTTTCTTCACCTATGAATGAATTTTCTTTCCTAAATGTCAGAACATTGAGTTGAACTTAGTCTTTTTTTCTGCATCTATGAATGATTCTTACTCTTTGGAGTGTAACTCTTTGGAGTGTGAGTCTTTGGAGTGTAACTCTTCTAAAAGAAAGAAGTTTGACAATTTGAAGAAATGACAATTTGAAGAAAGATAGAACTTTCGTGGTAGATGGTTAGTCCTGAAAAGGACTGTTGGGTTAGCTCTGAAAAGAGCTGTGACAATTTGAAGAAATGACAACTTGAAGATAGAACTTTCGTCTAACAGCTTGAAGGTAGAACTTTCGTCTGACATCTTGAAGATAGATCTTTCGTGGTAGATGGTTAGTCCTGAAAAGGACTGTTGGGTTAGCTCTGAAAAGAGCTGTGACAATTTGAAGAAATGACAACTTGAAGATAGAACTTTCGTCTAACAGCTTGAAGGTAGAACTTTCGTCTGACAATTTGAAGAAATGACAATTTGAAGAAAAGATAGAACTTACGTCTGACAATTTGAAGAAAGGTAGAACTTTCGTGGTAGATGGTTAGCCCTGAAAAGGGCTGTTGGGGTGTCCCTAAAAGGGACCTGGTTTTGGAGGTTGTGTTTTTTAAGCACAACCTCCAACCTTCCTGCACGCCGGACAGCTACTCGCAGCTCGCTTCCTTATCCTTTTTAGTTGCTGCTCGTCCAAGTTGTATTGAAGTGAGAACGGTGGCTCGTTGTCACTATCCCAGCACTCGGTCTGGGGCACGACGAACTCCTTTTTTCCGTCCATCTTCTTTTCTTTTGATGATAGCTGGGCAAGCCCGCTGAAACTCATATCTCGAAGTGCGCATTCCATTATGGCTACAAGTCGAAGAGAATGAATAATGTGCGGGAAAATAACGCTGGGTTTTATAGCTTTTCAGACGGATTGAACTAGTTGACCCATAACGTCATTTTCTCCTATGTTTTTCCCGCGTCGGCGTTTCATGCTGTTTTGGCTCCAAATTAATGTTATCCAATCAGAACCAGCGTTTTATTTCTAATACTAAATGTTTTATTGTTAACCAATCCGTGGGTTTGTTACATTTTCTTGTTCGGGTTAGAAAAACTAGAGTTTAACTAACCTATGACTTTTTTTGATTATGAGTCTTCTGACAAAATGAAAAGAAAGATGATTATTTAAGATAGCTAGCCCTGAAAAGAGTTGCTTTTTTGTACAGAATGCACTTTTTTATCCCCCTCTCTTTCTTTTGATTGATTCCATTTTATCTAGCATTTGCATCAGATGTTCAATTTCATGTCTGATATATCTGAAACGTTCTCTTTCTTCTAACCAGAAGAGCAATAAGAGAAAAAATGTTAATCCAAACATTGTGCGATACTGGCCCAGGTTTTACAAAAAGTTAATGCTGAATGAGAAAAAATAATCAAGAGTTTAGTGTTTTTTATGTGTAATGGATCACTTTTTAGTTTTTTCATCCTATGAATGATTTTTTCTCTCTAAATGGAATTTGTCCCTATATCGCTGAGTTGAACTTAGATTTTTTTGCACTATAAATGATTTCTAAATGTCTGGGCACTGAGTTGGATTTAGACTTTTTTTTTACCCTATGTATGAATTTTTCTTTCTAAATGTCTGACCATTGAGTTGGACTTAGACTTTTTTCTTTCTAAATGCTTGATCACTGAGTTGGACTTAGACTTTTTTCTTCACCTATGAATGAATTTTCTTTTCTAAATGTCTGGACATTGAGTTGGACTTAGTCTTTTTTCTGCATCTATGAATGATTTTTTACTCTTTGGAGTGTAACTCTCTGGAGTGTGAGTCTTTGGAGTGTAACTCTTCTAAAAGAAAGAAGTTTGACAATTTGAAGAAATGACAATTTGAAGAAAGATAGAACTTTCGTGGTAGATGGTTAGCCCTGAAAAGGGCTGTTTTGAGAAGAGCTGATTTTTTGAAAATGTTTATTCAGTATCAGCATCAGTCGATTCGCTGTCTGACTCACTCCTTTCAGCGGCGATTTGCGCACGGAAAAGACGGGTCACCTGCTCAGTTCTTGAAATAACATACTGAAAATACATCTCAAGCATGCCCTCAATAATGAGTTCCTTCATCCGAAGGTTATAACAGAACACCCTGTTATTAGCAAGCTCAGCCCTCTCGTATCGTCTTCTCACTCCAGCTAAGCGTTGTTTAAGTAAGACGATTTGCCTCCTTGCTCTTATTAACTTTCGCTCAGCATCCATCCAAGTACCAAGAAGTGGTGCTATCGTAGCCATTGTGAAAAATGAAATGTATGGAAAATAAATCGCCGAGATTTATAACTTTTCAGACGGATTGAACTAGTTGACCCATGACGTCATTTTCTCCTATGTTTTTCCCGCGTCGGCGTTTCATGCTGATTTGGCTCCAAATTAATGTTATCCAATCAGATTCACCGTTGTTTTTCTATTACTAAATGTTTTATTTTTGGCCAACCCGTGGGTTTGTTACATTTTCTTGTTCGGGGATTTTATTGTTGGTCAATCCGTGGGTTTGTTACATTTTCTTGTTCGGGTTAGAAAAAACTAGAGTTTAACTAATCTATGACTTTTTTTGATTGTGAATCTTTTGAGTTTTTTGACAATTTGAAAAAAGATAGAACTTTCGTGGTAGATGGGTAGCCCTGAAAAGGGCTGTTTTGTTTTTGGAGGTTGTGCTTTTCCAGTTCTAATGGCAGCACCCGAAATTCGCTTGGCAAATGGGGCATGCTGTAATCTTTCTCCCAAATTCGATATCAACCAAGATGATATCCGGTGTTGTCTTTAATAATAGTTGAACTAATCTTTCACCGAGATCTTTGTATGGCTGTGTTATACGTCGCAGTTGGTTTTGTTCCTCCTCTCCTACGAGATGAGTGGTTAGTTGCAATAACTGCTGGCCGGCATTTAGATACTCTTGGAGAGCCTCACGTAGTTGATGATTTACCTCCTCCATATTGATATTGCTTCCGAATATTGACACTGCTTTCGAAGTGATCGTTAGCTGAGAATCAAGAAATGGTGATTGTATGAAAATAACGCTGGACTTTATACGTTTACAGAGGATTGAAATTTTTTAAAGAGCTCGGACCTGGCAGAAAGCACATACATTTTTTCCATTGCTACGTTTCATACTAATATAGCAAAAAAAGTTATGAGACGATGTATGGAAAAAATGTAGACAGAACAAGTCTTTTGGGGGAAAAACAGAATGAAGAACTCTATTGTTTTTGAACTTTTATTTACTGAACTTTTATTTACTGAACAGAACTAAACATTGAAACATTTTTTGCAATGCATCATAAAAAAATTTCTTGACAATGAAAAAATTTCTTGACAATGAAAAAATTCACAAGGAAAACATTTTTTACAATACAGCATAAAAAACATTTTCTTAACAATAAAAAAATCACACTGAAATATTTTTTCACAATGAATTATTCACAACGATTTAATCACGATGAATTTTTTTTTCGCAATGAATTATTTACAATGAATTAATCGCAAAACATTATATAACAAAATTTTTTATAATGCAAATTCGCAAACACCATGAGTTTCACATTTGTTTTCATATTCCGTAATGTCTTTATGCAATTGGTCATACCCCAAAAACATTGTATACTCACTGTCCATATCGTCGAAATCTCGTAGTCCTATGAATGGAGCAACATGTCTATAAGCGTCTTTTGTTGAAAGAGCTGAATTCACTACTTCTTCTGTAACATCTCTATCAAATAGAATATACCCTGACATGGTTTCCATTGTTTCTCCGTAGGAATCATGAACAGATCCTTTTTTGTAGCGTAAGTAAAAGTCAAATAGAACTGATTTCATTTTCACAACGTTAAGAAAACTTTCTTCTGTTGTTCCTATGATAAAAAATGTCCATCGACTTGTGGATCGAAACAGTTTACTAATAACATTGTCTTTCATACAGCTATCTGCTAAATAAGTCTTGAGAACGAGATCCAGCCCCGAATCGTCCACCATCATCGCAATAAAGTTGAATATAGCATACACTTTGTATGACTTTTCTCCTTTTGCAACCCATTTAAACATTTTTTTGATCCAAATTTTCACACAGAAAAATTTAATGTTAAGCTGTGTTCGTTCATCAAGCGTATGCTGCTGAACAAATTCTCCATAAATTTTTTCACGTAGTTCTATTGGTAACGGTAACATGATTGTTATTTTTTGACCAACGGATAATATTTTTCCCTGACTTACTTCGACTGATTGGTACACAACAGTGTGATATGAAATTATTTTCTCAAACTTTTATAACCGTAGGGTACAGTATCAGTACCATTTACAATAACTCTCTTGGTGTATACAGAGCGAAACGTTTTTGTTTGTGGTTCACTGGTAACCGTTCTATCTTTGTGTCTTTTAATTCTACAATCATACTGAATTTTGATTTCTATTGTGCGATCCAAAGCACATTTCGAATATGTATCGAAATTTAGCACCTGTTTTGTATTGTAATCAAGAGTAATCCCCTTTACTTTACATTTGCTTATCTCTTTTCCATCTTTTGTTTTCATTTTGTAAGCATAATTCTTAGGTCCAAGTCCTCTGAATTGAGTAATTTTACAAGCAGGCTCTTCATCAGTCCATCTTCCTAACCGGCTATTAATAATAGGGGGATTCCATAATTCAGGGTCGTGAATGTACATACAACTATCTGTATCGAAATACAGAACTCTATCTTTTAACTTTTCAAGAACGCTGTACAATTCCAACCTTGCATAAGCTGTTACGTAAGAACCTACTACCACATTGGCTGTAGCGTGGGTGTCAATATGTTCCAACTTTGATTCATAGTTAACCAAGATGAATGAACAGTTCTCGTCAAAGATTTCTACATGCTTTACAATGAAATTGGGATTGGTGACTAATTCAAAATATTTAGACGGATCACTGATGTATTCCGTCTGGGTCATTTTTTCACGCTGAGCTAATTTTCCCCAAAGACAGTTCAACATAATCTTAGCAAATGATCTCCCAGGATTTCTTTGAATACAACTTGGATCAAGACGAATACCTTCCGCCTTCTCATATTCACAAACGAACTGATCTTTTTCTGAGTCTGATTGACACCAATCTGGATAACCACTGGCTTCTTGCTTAATTTTCAAGAAATTGTCCACATAATGTTTAAAGAACTGCTCTGACACAGAATTGAAATGCCAAATTTCATACACTTGCAATAATTGATAACCGCAGTCAAGAGCCTTGAATAATTCAAAAGTAACCCAAGTTCCGACCAAAGACCTCTCTTCTTTACCATGTCTACAAATGTTTGAGCTTTCTTCTGCACATTTCATACAGAGTGGAAACATCATTTTGTTGTTACAGTGAACTGGGAGAACGGGGTGAAACAAATCAGTTGGAGGTAAAACTTTACACTTGATTAATCCCTCATATTGTCGAATATTGTTCATATCAATATTCTCAGCAGACAAAATTTTTGGCTGACCTACAGGGTAGGATTTGTGTTTACAAACATAAGGGTATAGAGAACAGATATCGATGTACTTGATTTCCTTTTTGCTTTTTTCAACATCATATCCAATTTTTATTGCATTACATCTTCCCCCGGACAAACCATCCCTCGGATCGATAGGGTCCCAATGTGGATATAACTTTTCAATGAGTTTTTTGTACTCTTTATCCTCCATCTTAGCATCAAATTCGTGTTCCCAAATGTACACTACATTATACCCCATTTCTTCGATATCTGCTATACGTTCAAAAGTACGTTCGTACAATTCAGACATGGGTTTTCCATTAATAGGATTGAGCTGTTTTCGATCTGTATAGCATACAGGACAACCATGATACAAATCCCCAAGAAATTCATAAACAGTGTTTGATTGACGGTGAAAACCATCTACACTATATTTCCCGATTTGAGCTTCACCACCATTTTTTGCATGCTGAATATTAATACCTTTTTCCTGAGCAACGCTTTGAACCCATCGTATCGCTTTCATAGAAAAGCGACGTCTGGATGAGTCTTTACTTGAAATGATAGCTATTTGATTTTCTGGTAAATATTTGCTTCGCCACACCTTGTTACAGGCATCTGCGATGGTAATCGCCTCTAAAAATGGACAAATACCACCCTGTTCGATAAACAGCTTTCTGAATTCAGCACACCCTCGTCTGAGGATATCAACATCTGACCTACAGTACAATTCCATCTCCTTCTGAAAATTGAATTCCTCACCATTTCGAACTTTGTCATTATACCAAACTATGAATTTTGACCTAGCCTCTTCAGACATTGAGTTGGGTTTGTAATAAGACATATCCAAGTAGGGTCCGATGTAACTCCAAAATTCATCTGTATTCGCCCAGTGAGGAAAGTAACCTTTTTTCATTTCTTGAAGACCAAAGGTGGTTGGAAATTTTGCCAAACCAAAACTCATGAAATTGAAAGAATCGATCAGACGTACACCATTCAGTTCTAACTTCATAATATTGTTTCCATTCATGATCAATTTTGGAAGTTTTAACCCAACTTTGACAATATAGTCAAGAATGAACTGACCGTCATAACCTTTGAAATTATGGGCAATAGCCGTAACCCCTTTATGATGTTTTGAAAAGAGCCAGTTGCAAAATTGACTCAAAGTTTCTTCACCTTGAAAAATAACTTCCCTACCCTCTTCAAATTCACTGCATGTAGAACAATGAAAATCAAGTGATTTATTGATACATTCATCACATGCTCTGTGTGCAATACAATAATTTGGGATGTGTACGCCTGTGTCTTGTTTGCATTCAAAATCAAAGAAAATAAACTGTGGTTTTTTGACTACAGAAGAACTCGTCTCGTCGTCGCTGTCATGGTTCAACTTACTTTGGTAAGGTTGAATATAGCATTGATGAGAAAAGTTAACAATTCTCTTACAGATATGACATCTTTTCTTTCCATTACAAACATGATTTTTCTTTCTGACATGATATTGTGCACCGCATTTCGAGCAGAGTTTCACTAATTCACAAATGGATTTCTTTTCTCTACCTTGAACATTTCTGTGATTTTCAAAGCATTCAGCACTAAAAAATCGTCTACTGCAAACACTGCAAACATATTCTTTTGATTCTGATGGACATTTTCCTTTGCGGTAACAACCTTTACAGATATTTGAACAAGTATGACTTTCCCGGTGAGAGTAACCCACATCACAGAACTCACAATAATATCCACAACTAAGAAAACCTTTGATAGATTTGATGTAGTCATAATGGTTTTGATGAAAGTACAAATGTATGATCTTACTATTGGCTTTCACTTTTGGATGTTTAAATATTTTTTCCACTTTTGAATGCTGCTGATGAACTTTAATGACATAGCCTTTTTCAAACAAGATTGTTTGAATTTTTTTGTATTCATCAATTCCTACAGACTGTGTTGGTGAAACTCCAGCTTCACGTAACAATTTCTCAGCTTCAGTCTTTTGAAGGACGTATTTTGAACGACGAATACGATTCCATTTTCTATTCCATACTTCGGTGTTTTCACGTTCACTGTAGCAAATTCCCACAACAACAGCTCTTGCAAAACATAGTTGGTCATGATTGCCAATTTGAATAATAGATTGCTTCTTCTGGGCAAAAAACTTTGAATCTAATTCTGACGATCTATATTTTGGTTTTCCGCTACCACTTGGTGGTATTGTATGTGTAATGTCAAATGTCATGAATCCATCGTTCAAGACGAAATCTGTATTCGATTGTAAAACTCGTTCAATTTCATTCAGCATAGTTTCACCTTGTAACTGGTCTGCAGCTAAAAAAGGAATATGGATTCCTATTTCCAACGAAGGATGATTGATGGTAATTCTAATCATGTCCGTAGGGTTATCATTTAACTTTCGAATGATTTCACGGGTAACATCGTCAAATAATCCAAGGAGTCTCTGAGGTGTTAATTCTTCAAATTTCTTAAAACTCAGCATCAGCACATGTGATTCTGTTTTAAATTTTCTTGACTTCTTATTACCCTTTTCTGTTAAATCATATAGACTTTTCATGTCTAAGTTAGAGTTGGTACTTTCATCGTCGCTATCATTTTCTTCTTTCAACGGTTTAGTTTTTTTCTTTTTTGTTGGTGGAAACACCTCATCGTCACTTTCTTCTTTCAACGGTTTAGTTTTTTTCTTTTTTATTGGTGGAAACACCTCATCGTCACTTTCTTCTTTCAAAGGTCTAGTTTTTTTCTTTTTTGTTGGTGGAAACACCTCATCGTCACTTTCACTGTCTGAATAGGTTATTATTCTTTTTCTTTTACCCATCGTTTTAGCTCTGAGTGAAAAGACAATAATGCAGAAGTGAGAAAAACTAGCAATTTATATACCCTCTCCGTTGTAACAGTGTATAAATAAGCCGTTAGTTGTGAAAATCTATTCATTCTCCTACTCGATCTCAGTCAGTACAGCTGATAAAAAATATGAGTGAGTTAAAGCTGCAAAATACATCACCACTTAGAAAGAGGGTGTATCTGTATGTTAATCCATACACCCACGATTATGAGATCAGCAATATACCATCAAAGTATAATGTTAAACATATCGGAAACTATGTGGGATCATTTTTATCCCAGCAACATTTAGAAGAAAAAGATGTTTACCGTACTACCAGCTACAGAGTTTTGGATCAAGCGATGATTGACAAACGATATGGTGCGAATGGTGTGAGAACAAATATTTGTTTCACATGCAACGAAGCAGGACATTGGGCCAAAGAATGTCCAGAAAAAGAAAATCAGCTAGGAACAATTGTTTTTGTCTACGTGAATCCACACAGTCACGACATTGAGATTTCACCATCATTTTACAACGTTGGTGGTTTCAAAGATATGAAATTCGTCGGGACACTAAATTCATTCTGCAGTGAAAATACATGGAAAAAAAGTTCACCACAAGCTACATCCTCATCGGTTGAAACTCAGACCGTAGACATGCAGAGCGATACAGCGGCTAACAGCGATTCAGAAATCTGCAAAATAACAGATGATTTAGAGACATCACGAAAAAATCTAAGAAATCAACAAACTTTGGATCTAAGAAAACAACAAACTTTGGATCTAAAAAACGAATTTTCTGCAGAACCGGGTTGCTCGTACGGAAAGGAAAAACAGCAAAACATCGAAAAGAAGAAAAAACGAGTAACAAAGAACTATTTCTTTTACAAATCAACAAAACATGAGGATAAAATCTGTCCAGATGTGGAATTAAAAACCAACGATAGGAAAAGAAAACGTAAAACCAAATGTGAATCTGACATCTCAAAGAAAAAAAGAAAAACATACTGAGTGAAAAAAAGATTTCAATACAATATTGAATATAAACAAAAAAGACTAACTTGATTTTTTTCATTCATTTTTTTGTCTTTACAGGTCATTCATTTTTTGTCTTTACAGTTCATGATTTGATTTTTTCATTGTACATAAGTTCTTTTTTGAAATAAAAATAGAAAATAATTACTTCTTACTTTTGACTTTTTTCTAGTTATGACTGTAAGTCTTTTTTACTTTTGACAATTTGAGAAGAAAGATCTTTCGTGCTAAATGGTTAGCCCTGAAAAGGGCTTTTTTTGAAGGATCTCACATTGACATCCAGCTCTACGATTCTTCCGCCCGATCTACTGGGATGATTTCACATCCACAGTGTTCGCAGCAAATCGTCGAACCTTCATCATCATCATAAAATCCTTCATCTGTATCTGGACTGTTATGCTTCTGGCCAAGATACTCGAGTATGGAAAAACATTTCCCACACTCTATCAGACATCTGTTTGCACAGTGAGGGCATACAAGAATTCGAACCATTCTGGAACAAATATGATTTTATGTAAAATATCACTGGGCTTTATAGCTTTACAGGAGGATTGAACTAGATGACTCATGACGTCATTTTTCTCCTATGTTTTTCCCGCGTTGGCGTTTCATTAACATTGTGCAATCAAATCGACGGTTATATCGGTGTTTTTTTACCACTCCTAATTCGGTGTCACACAGTACAATACCGGTGTTTTCCGCCAGGTCCGCCCTCTTTAAAAATTTCAATCCTCTGTAAACGTATAAAGCTCGGCGTTATTTCATACCAAACACCATTTTTTTGATTCTCAGCTAACGATCACTTCGGAAGCAGTATCAATATTCAGAGTCAGTTTCAATATGAAGCACAACTTAGATGAAATCAACTTGAGCGATTTTCCATCAGTGGAAAACAATGAAGACGTTCTTTCATCAGTTATGAATTCGACAATTATCAATCCACCACCGGAGTTAAATTCGACAACCATCATTCCAGCGACAGTGTTTGACAACATTTATGAAGAGGTAAAGCAGCTAAATTTGAAACAAGATAGCATGATGATCCGAATCATAGATCAGCTGGAGACTTTAAACAGACATTTGGAGGAAATTAAAACTTTAACCGCAAGTACTGATCAGCTCAGTAGAAATATCGAGGTACTACGTCAACAAGATCAGTGCATTTCAACAACTCCTGTGAAGATTCCTGTGGAGTTCGAGTTTGATAAATCCAATCTTCACAACTTAGTGGACTCTATCGTAAGTGTTGTGAAGAAAAATCAACTAAAGAAAAAACAACCAGAGGAAAAACAACCAAGAAAAACAACAAAGCGGAAATCTGAGGAAGATGGTAACCATCTCCACAAGAAGCAGCGAGTTGATCAAAAGCCAACTATACCAATATTGACAGGGCAGGGCAAATACGGGAAAAACATTGACAATCACGTTGATTTCAAGATCCCGAAAAAACCAAAGACAGAACGAAAACAACCAAGAAAAAACAACAAAACGGTAGGAATATGAAAACAAATATGAAACTCGTGGTGTTTGCGAATTTACATTGTATAAAATTTGTTATATACTGTTTTGCGATTAATTCATTGTGAATAATTCGTTGCGAAAAAATAATTCATTGTGATTAATTCATTGCGATTAATTCATTGTGAAAAAATATTTCAGTGCGATTTTTTTATTGTTAAGAAAATGTTTTTTTATGCTGTATTGTAAAAAAAATGTTTCCTTGTGATTTTTTTCATTGTCAAGAAATTTTTTTATGATGCTTTGCAAAAAAAAATGTTTCAGTGTGAATTTTTTCATTGTCAAGAAATTTTTTTCATTGTCAAGAAAATTTTTTATAATGCATTGCAAAAAATGTTTCATTGTTTAGTTCTGTTCAGTAAATAAAAGTTCAGTAAATAAAAGTTCAAAAACAATAGAGTTCTTCATTCTGTTTTTCCCCAAAGACTTGTTCTGTCTACATTTTTTCCATACAACGTCTCATAACTTTTTTTGCTATATTAGCATGAAACGTAGCATGGAAAAAATGTATGTGCTTTCTGCCAGGTCCGAGCTCTTTAAAAAATCTCAATCCTCTGTAAACGCATAAACCGTCGCGTTATTTTCATACATTCACCATTTCTTTGATTCTCAGCTAACGATCACTTCGAAAGCAGTATCAATATTCGGAAACAGTATCAATATGGGAGGGAGATAAATTATCAACTACGTGAAGCTCTCCAAGAGTATCTAAATGCAGGTCAACAGTTATTACAACTAACCACTCACTTTATAGGAGTGGAGAAATAAAAACAACTATAACCTATAACACAGCTCTACAAAGATCTCGGCGAAAGATTAGTTCAACTATTATTAAAGACAACACCGGATATCATCTTGGTTGATATCGAATTTGGGAGAAAGACTACAGCATGCCCCATTTGCCAAGCGAATTTCGGGTGCTGGCATTAGAACTGGAAAAAACACAGCCTCCAAAAAACAAAACAGCTCTTTTCAGGGCTAACCATCTACCACGAAAGTTCTATCTTTCTTCAAATTGTCATTTCTTCAAATTGTCAAACTTCTTTCTTTTAGAAGAGTTACACTCCAAAGACTCACACTCCAGAGAGTTACACTCCAAAGAGTAAAAAATCATTCATAGATGCAGAAAAAAGACTAAGTCCAACTCAATGTCCAGACATTTAGAAAAGAAAATTCATTCATAGGTGAAGAAAAAAGTCTAAGTCCAACTCAGTGATCAAGCATTTAGAAAGAAAAAAGTCTAAGTCCAACTCAATGGTCAGACATTTAGAAAGAAAAATTCATACATAGGGTAAAAAAAAAGTCTAAGTCCAACTCAGTGCTCAGACATTTAGAAATCATTTATAGTGCAAAAAAATCTAAGTTCAACTCAGCGATATAGGGACAAATTCCATTTAGAGAGAAAAAATCATTCATAGGATGAAAAAACTAAAAAGTGATCCATTACACATATAAAACACTAAACTCTTGATTATTTTTTCTCATTCAGCATTAACTTTTTGTAAAACCTGGGCCAGTATCGCACAATGTTTGGATTAACATTTTTTCTCTTATTGCTCTTCTGGTTAGAAGAAAGAGAACGTTTCAGATATATCAGACATGAAATTGAACATCTGATGCAAATGCTAGATAAAATGGAATCAATCAAAAGAAAGAGAGGGGGATAAAAAAGTGCATTCTGTACAAAAAAGCAACTCTTTTCAGGGCTAGCTATCTTAAATAATCATCTTTCTTTTCATTTTGTCAGAAGACTCATAATCAAAAAAAGTCATAGGTTAGTTAAACTCTAGTTTTTCTAACCCGAACAAGAAAATGTAACAAACCCACGGATTGGTTAACAATAAAACATTTAGTATTAGAAATAAAACGCTGGTTCTGATTGGATAACATTAATTTGGAGCCAAAACAGCATGAAACGCCGACGCGGGAAAAACATAGGAGAAAATGACGTTATGGGTCAACTAGTTCAATCCGTCTGAAAAGCTATAAAACCCAGCGTTATTTTCCCGCACATTATTCATTCTCTTCGACTTGTAGCCATAATGGAATGCGCACTTCGAGATATGAGTTTCAGCGGGCTTGCCCAGCTATCATCAAAAGAAAAGAAGATGGACGGAAAAAAGGAGTTCGTCGTGCCCCAGACCGAGTGCTGGGATAGTGACAACGAGCCACCGTTCTCACTTCAATACAACTTGGACGAGCAGCAACTAAAAAGGATAAGGAAGCGAGCTGCGAGTAGCTGTCCGGCGTGCAGGAAGGTTGGAGGTTGTGCTTAAAAAACACAACCTCCAAAACCAGGTCCCTTTTAGGGACACCCCAACAGCCCTTTTCAGGGCTAACCATCTACCACGAAAGTTCTACCTTTCTTCAAATTGTCAGACGTAAGTTCTATCTTTTCTTCAAATTGTCATTTCTTCAAATTGTCAGACGAAAGTTCTACCTTCAAGCTGTTAGACGAAAGTTCTATCTTCAAGTTGTCATTTCTTCAAATTGTCACAGCTCTTTTCAGAGCTAACCCAACAGTCCTTTTCAGGACTAACCATCTACCACGAAAGATCTATCTTCAAGATGTCAGACGAAAGTTCTACCTTCAAGCTGTTAGACGAAAGTTCTATCTTCAAGTTGTCATTTCTTCAAATTGTCACAGCTCTTTTCAGAGCTAACCCAACAGTCCTTTTCAGGACTAACCATCTACCACGAAAGATCTATCTTCAAGAACCATCTACCACGAAAGATCTATCTTCAAGATGTCAGACGAAAGTTCTACCTTCAAGCTGTTAGATGAAAGTTCTATCTTCAAGTTGTCATTTCTTCAAATTGTCACAGCTCTTTTCAGAGCTAACCCAACAGTCCTTTTCAGGACTAACCATCTACCACGAAAGTTCTATCTTTCTTCAAATTGTCATTTCTTCAAATTGTCAAACTTCTTTCTTTTAGAAGAGTTACACTCCAAAGACTCACACTCCAAAGAGTTACACTCCAAAGAGTAAGAATCATTCATAGATGCAGAAAAAAAGACTAAGTTCAACTCAATGTTCTGACATTTAGAAAAGAAAATTCATTCATAGGTGAAGAAAAAAGTCTAAGTCCAACTCAGTGATCAAGCATTTAGAAAGAAAAAAGTCTAAGTTCAACTCAATGGTCAGGCTTTTAGAAAGAGAGAAAATCATTCATAGGGTAAAAAACTAAGTCCAACTCAGTGATCAGGCTTTTAGAAAGAGAGAAAATCATTCATAGGGTGAAAAAACTAAGTCCAACTCAGTGATCAGGTTTTTAGAAAGAGAGAAAATCAATCATAGGGTGAAAAAACTAAGTCCAACTCAGTGATCTGACCATTTTTTACCCAGACTGTCAGTCATAAGGCCGGCACTTTGAATGCTAAATCCCTCTCAGGGACGAGAGCCTAGGTAAAACTCCCCCCCTTTCCCTTTTTTGCAGAAAAATTCCGCTCAGGGACGAGAGCCTGGGTGATTTTTTACCCAGAGTACCACCCACAAGGCCGCCATTTTGAATGCTAAATCCCTCTCAGGGACGAGAGCCTAGGTCAAAATAAAAAAAAAAATTCTTTCGGGAGGGCAAACTAGCCCACATTTTTGTCAGGGACGGTGATGTAGGGCACTCAGGGAAGAGAGACTGGGGCACTACCCAGGCCCTGGGTAGTGCCCCAGTCTCTCTTCCTTTACTACTCTTGTCCACAGCTCGACGTTTCCGTTCCTGAAAGAAAGTTGGCGATGGAAGTCCCGATAATGACGTACACGATGACGATTTGGCAAATGTAAACGATTTCGGCTTTCGGGACCCTGCCACTAAAAAATCTCCACTCTTGACTGTCGCCTCCGTTCATCTTATGTCATCAAAAAAAGGTAGCTGGTGGGGGCCTCTTATGAACTAAACTTTACTAGATCCGTTTCAGGTATCCAAGGGTCATATTTCTTTGGCCAGTGTAACCATCGAACCAGCAATTCTCTCTTGTTATTTCTCGTTCTTCTCTTTAATACCTTCTCCACATAGTATTCTTTGTTTTCATCGGCATTTACCGATTGCAGTTCCTGTTCGTAAAAGGTACCTTTTACTTCTTCGCCGGACCAATCTTCGATTTCGTACACGGGTAATCCTTCCCTTCAAAATCGACGCTTGACCTTAAAGAGCTCGCCCGTCCATTTTTGAGAGTATTCTCTGTCAAACACGTTTTTAATGCGAGAAATTCGTACCACCTTTCCGATTTTGAAGGAAAAACGTTTAATTTCTTTTGTTTTGCCTTTCGTTCGTCTTTCTCGCAGAATATACTGTTCGTACATGTATCTGCTCTCAGCTTCGTTGTCCTATTGATTGAGGCCGGTTGTCTTCCTAGGCTGGCATGCTTGGTAGAATTGTAGCTATCCATGACATCTTGTAAAACGTCGATGTAACTCTGGGCTCTATAACGAATGAAATATCGAAAAATTCTGTGCTTTAACGTCTTAATGAATCTTTCCGCATAGTTGGCTTTCACCTCCGTATTTTGACTGTTAAAATGATGTATATTTTTTTCTTTGAAAAGCTTCGATACTTCTTTATTATTGAACTCTTTTCCCTTGTCCGTTCGTATCGTCTTAGGTTGCCTCTGACCGTCCAATAAGCGTTCCAAAGCGACTTTGACCTTCCCACCCCTTTTATCTCGTACAGGCCAACAGCGAGCGAATCTGCTAAACACGTCAATCCCTACCATCAAGTATTGATTGCCGCCATTTTTATCGGCCACGTCTTTCATGTCCATTAGATCAACGTCCCACTGACTGTCCAGCCCTTCAACGAGAACCCTAGATCGGTTAAACTTGCGCCTCACCCCTTTGGTCAGTGAATACGAGTCTTGATCTCTCAGCCATTTAGAAATCTTGTATCTTCCAATTTTGAATTTTCCCACCTTCTTTACTGCCTCATATAATTTGTCAGGGCCCGATAAACTTCCGGGATGATTGGGATCGAAATAAATGGAAGCCAGGTCATCTTTTAATCGTCGATCCAAGCTTTCTGTTCCTTTGTCTTTCGTTGTTTCCTCTCGGGGATACCGGGAGGTCCCTGACGTCGCTCAAACTTATTCTTGACAGGAGGAGTTTTGAGGGTATCTGCAGTTTTTTCAATTCGTTCTTCTTTTTACCCTTTGACGTTGCGGTTCGAAGCCGCGATTAACCTTTGGTATTTATGAAACGGGAGCAACACGGACTTCTGCACTGTACTCATTTTAAGTAGGTCACCAAAGCCGGTTCTACGGCTCTTAGGAACTGGATCACTGCCTTCGCTTTCCTTCTCAGCCTTTGACTTTTACCTCGGAGCGCGATCGATTTGTCGGCGAGTCGTCGTATCAGGCTTTTGTGCCTTTCCAAAGTAGCGAGTATGGAAGATGGCACAGTAAACGTCCTTTGCAAAAAATTGATGGCGATCTGAACCAACGCTTTCAGCTGATCCCGAGTGATTGTGGTTAGTAGAGCTTGTCTCTACTTATCTGACGTCTTGGATAGGATCATTCTAAAAAAGATCCACTGACTTTTTACCAGTTGACTCATACTTGAAAAATTATGAGAATAAGTCTCTTATATACATCTATACACGACAATATCTTCATCTCGAAACACACGCGTTCTAAGTTGATACTCGTCTTGCATAAATCAAACATCAAATGTTTTCTTTTATATAGACTGCACGATCTTCATTTTTTTAAATATTATCCACCTTCATATATACTCGAAACACCTCTTCTTCACATTCTTTCCAAAAACCTCTTTTTATACCTTCCTTGAACAAACGCTCTTTCCCCGATTGATCGCGAGATTATTTATTATCCCCACAAAACTTCTGTATGAAACTTAAACCATCCCTATTGTCTCGATACAAACTAAAACGGCCAGACGGTGTTTTGCCTTTTAAAGAGGTTTTGCGCCGTTTAGGAGTTGGCTGTGCATGGGATTGGCAGGCATTGGCAAATACCTGTACTGGCCTTGGCGAACTACAAGCTGATGGACCTACAAATAATACGGACATCAATTTACAACAGCGTAAAAGCTTCATTAGCTCTAAAAAATATTTTTACGACAACACAGTAGCGTAATAAACCTTTACCAAACGGACTATTTTGTCTATACAGAATTGTTTTATTAATACTTTCTCAGGTCAGAGGTCAGTGTCATTTCCGCTACAAGCTAGTTTTGGATAGTCAAGTAACGTTAATGAATAAAAGATTACGCATACGACATATGCAAGACATACCTTTAATAATTTTTTATTGGAGATAATAGTTCAACTTTTCTTAAAATGATAGAAAGAATAACGGACAGACAGATTGACGGAATGAAGGACGGACTTTCCTTATCGACCTACGCAGTGTAATCCAGGAAAATTATCGGCTTAAAATTAAGAACATCTAAATAATTTAATTTCTATCATTTCAAATTAGGAAAATATTGTGAAGGTGATCTACTGTTATTGTACGGTCGGTCAAAGTGTTACTCGCTTGCTTAGAAATTCATTTTTATCCGCATAACCCTTCCTAATATAGCTAATAAGACTTTCAATCGTTGGACAAGAGGACGACAAGAGTCACAGACACTGAGCGATCACAAAATCAATACAATGCAACATTTGCATACAAATGAAAATGAATTAAATAAGATTGATATGCGGCTATGTCATTTATTCCATAGATAAAATGATGTCATCGATGACACACAGAACACACCTTTTATGTACATACTACCAATGAAAAATTGGAAAATTGACTATTATGAAAATTTATGCCAAATCCTTGAAAATTATCTGTTTATGACAAATACATATTCACCAGCCAAGTATGCAAAATCCAGTTGGCGCCAAAAAGAAGCCAGAATCATGACCTTTTTCCCGACAGCAGGCAAGGGAAAAACAGGTTCATGCAGCGCCCCACTCGCCAACGAACCATTGAGAACCTAGAACCGCTGCGTAACCAAGGGCACCAGAAGCATCTGTATGGTGTCGCACCACCGCGAGATTGCTTCCAGGCCGTAGTAGTCAAAAGTAGTCCTATGTGAAATTTTGCAGTAGCACTTTTGTTGCACTGTTTCATGGAGCCGAGATGGCTTGGAGGTATATAATTTAGATCTGCTTGAAATTTGGGCAATGGGGGACCACTGTGTTTTTATTGTGCACTGACAGGACTACTTTGTATCAGTGGAGGAACAAAAACTTGGGGTCATGGTGGTGAATAGGTGTTCCTGAGAGGATAAAATTTAGGGTGCCTGTGTTGGTTGGAAATTAGCGAAAAACGCAATCGGTTGACATGTTTTTTTTTTTTTTGCATTTTTTGCAGGCCTATGGTGGTACTTTTCAGAGTAACAAACGGACAAGCCACAATTTTGCCGTCAAGCAATATGCGAAGCTTCAAATATGGTCAATTTTGCTCTATTTTTAATTAGGCAAAAATACACAGGTGTGACACCTAGATGAGAAGGGAGTGAAATTTAGAGAATCAGCCTAGCGACTATATCCTTTGACATAACCAAAACATTTGGTATGGAAGTAGCTGAGAGGCCTTGTCAAATTTGAATTTTGAATTAAACTTAGAATTTAAAATAGTGAAATTTCAATGTTTTCGGACTGGTCCGCTGAGAATTTTCTCCCAGAATCCTTTAAACCGGAAGAAATCTCTAGATACTTCGTCTGCAAGTTTTCAAGTGCCCAACATTTGAATATCTGTTCAGATAAGTGATTTAATTTTCATTCTAAATTTTTAAATTCTAATTTAAATTCTTTTTTTTAGAATTTAAAATGGATTTATTTTTCAAGAATTGCCAGGAAAAAATTGAAAATTCATCTGAATTGCATGCAAATGGAAAATGCTTGGTTTGGAATGGTAGTGTGAGTAAGGCTGGATATGGGCAATTCAGATTCAAGGATCCAAGAGGTCCTGCCGGAGCTTGGTTTCGAACCTGCACAGCTCACAGAATGGCAGTGATGGTCAGTGTGAAATCTCTGGATATTGACCCAAAGTTGCATGCGAGCCACCTATGTAATAACAAGCTCTGTGTCAATACAGACCATATCAACTTGGAAGAAAGTTTCGTAAATAATGGTAGGAAATGTTATTTTGACAGGGGCATTTGTTCTGGCCATGAAAATGCATTGCGGCAAAAGGAGCCAGACTGCTTGTTGGACTTACGGGACTGTAAGTACTATTTTCATACCTATTAGGCTCTTTGCATGTTTTTTCTTATTCTATTGTTTGTCTGTCTATCTAAACTGTCCCCAAACTTGAATTCATTTGCCCCCCCCCTTCTTTTGAAAACATTGTGGCAGAAGGAGCCTGAATTATATACAGGACCCCCCCCCCGCCTTACTCAATCTCTCTCTCTCTCTTTCTCTCTCCTTCTTCTTCATTTCTTCTACCGAAAACATTGCAGGAGCAGTTCTTAAGCTCATATAGCTCCCTCCCATTTCTCTCTCTCTCTCTCTCTCTCTCTCTCTATGTTTCTGTTTCGGCTAGCAACAGGCCTCATCAGTAGTGCTGCTATGCACTAGACAGAGTTACTCTGCCTGTTCTGTTTATTTCTTGTTTACTTCTTTACTTGTCTTAACTCTGTCTAAGGTTACAGGCTAACTTGTTTAGGTCTCTGGGCATATGTATGAATGTTGTCATCTAAGACCCCTTTAACATAGTCAGGTTCGGGATAGCCCTTTTCCTGCATCAAGCGGTGCTCATGTTCAAGTCTTGCTCGGATAGCTTGCCTCTTTTTCCTGTAGCGGCTTGTCTTTTTAAGCGATTGACTATCCAGTGCCCTTCTTGATATCTGTTGTAGGCGTTTCTGAGCCCAAATGCACAATGATGTACCAGAAATGGTCCAAAGTTTTTTCTTTATTGCCTTGTCTATTCTGTTGTTTGACCGGAATATCTGGGCTGATAGTCTCCCTGTGAATATTCTTGAGTCACTGATGCTTTTGCTGAGGGTAGCTGCTGCGGCTCTGTTAAAAGCTTCGCATTTCTGTGTTGAAGTCCGCGAACTCACACTGTACACAGCAGCCTCGCTTAGCCTCATTTGTAGTATGATTTGCAGTATGGACCTGTCGTTTTCGTCCATTCTTAATAATGTTATTTTTGCAGGACCTAGTACGTTGGATTTGTACCACCAGCAGCCGGCACCTTCCCCGGAGAGACCAGAGAGTCTATGGGACAGTTACTGCAGTTTCCTGCGTAACATTCAACGGTGGCATTCCTGATTGAAGGTAAGTGTCCTAGCAATTGAGTTATATCCCCTTTTCCACTCCTGGCCATTTCTTCTATTATAGCATTACATCTTAGTTTAATGTCCCTGGCTAGAGCTACTTGGGCTGTCTGTCTCTCTTTCTTTGTACAAAATGGAAACATCCCTGTACTGAAACTTGCATTTCTTGTTTTTCTGTCCTGAGTAGCAGCTAGGTGGTATGGGTCTGCCTGTCTTGTTACCTCCCAACCTTTAGTTAATGTATCGTAGAAGTCCTGCATGCCCAGGTACGCCTTAGTGTCTCCGTCTGTTGTTAGGGTTCTTACATAGAAGCCCTCAAGGGAAAGGTTCTCTGCTATGCTATATGCCATTCTTCTCTCTGAATGTGGCACTAAATATCCTCTGTCAGCAGTACATCCGGCATGGCCCCCGGGACAATTTACCTCAAACCCCTTGTTCTTCAGTGCGGCCCCTGTCCAACATAGTTTGTTTTCCACGGCTAGTCCTATAATATACTTGGAGTCTGTATGGTTTTCGCTTGCAATGGCATAGGCTTGTGACGAACTCTGTCCAGGTTTGTACGAAGACTTCATTCGGCTCCAGTTGTATCTTGCATCCATTGATACGTCTATTTGCTTAGGGTCCAATACATTGTTGTCGATGCCATGCTGTTTAACTAGATCCCGCTTTTCGGCCATATCAGTGTTATTAATGTCTGTAACCTTTGAGCTGACTTCTACACTCAGTTTCTGCAAGTGACTTGCTGCTGGAAATGACAGGTCCAACTGACTGAACAAGCATTCAGCCCTTGAAATTCCCATGGGAGTGTCTAGCAAAGCCACAGCTAGGTTAGTATTGAAAGATGCCCGCGTCGTTTTGTGTATTTCGTCATACATCTTCATCATCTGCGATTCATATCTACATGTTCTGCAGTAAAATTGCAACTTCATAGCAAGGCCATGTTTATGCTGTTTTTTAGACTAAATCAGCCTTCCCACATTTTCTACCAGAATGTTTTTTGATGAGAATGTTGATGGTTTCAAGCATTTTTCCCATGTTGATGATGCGGTTACCTCTAAAATCATTCTCTGTTGCTTTCAGACTCTGTGACCGAAGATTGTACCGCCTCTGAGTGGCTGAGACAACATCAGTGTTTGATGAACTGTCTGTGACTGGAGATGTTACACTGTTTTCATCTGTTTGCTGTGAATATTCAGGTAATTTCTTTCTTCTAGGTGAAAATAAATTCCCTTTCTTGAACAAGCTTAAGGGCTTCTTCTTCCTCTTTTTCCTGTCTTCTCTGTTCATTTTTCCTCTATATTCTGTCTGTATCTGACCAGTTCTATTTTTCTGTTTTCTTCTCTCTTTATAAGTAACTCTGGATATGTATGGTCTTTTATACTTTTCTATCTGTCATTTGCTCCAATCTATCCACCCAATGACCTCCTTACCCAATACACTAATCTTATTGGACAGGTACTCATAAGCCAAGCTGGGCTGGGTTATGCAATACCTTATCTAATAAATTTCAGCCGTCTGGATGTTTGAAAAGGGTCTGCTTCTCTCAGATTACATCAAAGATAGTCTGGTCTGTAGAGATTACGCAGCTTTTTGTCATAGATGAAATCATTGTGACAATAGGAGCCATATATAGGTAAATTTACAGTACTGGTATTACACAAAGATTAAGGTTCATGTCCGTTCATATTCTATAAAGGCCCTCTTCTGTTCTTCTTTCAAATATTCCACCCTCATTTTGACTAATAGTGCTTGACTATAGAATAAAAAGCTCAGAAATGTGCAATTGGCTGGTCACATTTAAGATTTTAGAGAAGAAAAATGAAGAAAACCCTAAATTTTAGCCCTCAGAATGGGTTTTTTTCAGTCATTTTGGCTTCTTTTCATGCAATGTTTTGTATGTATTTAAGTGAAAATGGGTTAAAAAGACAGACAAAAGGGTCCAGAACAGTATACTTTTTATTTCATGTAAATCCATTGAGTTTTGACTGAGATATGTTTGATTTTGTAGGAGTAGTCAAAGGGCTGAAAATTTCCATTGTTTTGGGTCTTTGCCGCAAAAACAGTCAAGTTCAAAAAAATGGGTTTTCTCTGAAAATGGCCCTGATTTCTCTCTGGCTCATTTTATCCTTGTCGCAATATGCGAATTTAACCAAAAGGCTAAAAAGACTTGACTTAAAAGTCAAATTCTTTTTTATATAGGTGTCGCACCACTGCGAGATTGCTTCCGGGTCGTAGTAGTCAAAAGTAGTCCAATGTGAAATTTTGCAGTAGCACTTTTGTTGCACTGTTTCATGGAGCCGAGATGGCTTGGAGGTATATAATTTAGATTTGCTTGAAATTTGGGCAATGGGGGACCACTGTGTTTTTATTGTGCACTGACAGGACTACTTTGTATCAGTGGAGGAACAAAAACTTGGGGTCATGGCGGTGAATAGGTGTTCCTGAGAGGATAAAATTCAGGGTGCCTGTGTTGGTTGGAAATTAGCGAAAAACGCAATCGGTTGACATGTTGTTTTTTTGCATTTTTTTGCAGGCCTATGGTGGTACTTTTCAGAGTAACAAACGGACAAGCCATAATTTTGCCGTCAAGCAATATGCAAAGCTTCAAATATGGTCAATTTTGCTCTATTTTTAATTAGGCAAAAAACAACAGGTCTGACACCAAAGTAGATGTTGCAATCGTTTTCGAGCGTAAATGCCTAAAATTGGATACCGAAATTTCAGTAAACTCGGTAGCAACAAACGCGCATGTGCGGACTAAATTATTGCGCAATCGGAGTTGCTCGAAAAACTTGACCCGGAAATATAGCCTATTTCTTACGCGTGTATACGAAGACTACAGAGCGTTTTCAAGTGAAAAAATTGAATAAATGGGCAGAACTAATTCTATACTTTGCGTATCTGATCTTTTGCAGCTGTCGTTTGGTATTTATCGTGGGTAAAATTGCAAAAGAAAAATAGACATTTCGCGTTTTTGTCAAAATGACATTATACGCTGAAAATTTTGTGATTTTTATGAAAGTTTCATCTTTGTTTTACCAAAGTCTAGCCACTTTGCGTTTGTTTTTTCACGTCATATACCAAAATTTAGCTCCTGTTTTCATCGGGTGCTTGTCCGCCAGGGGAGATTATTGGCCGGGGTCAGCCATTTTGATTTTGTCGTCGGCTAACGATGAAACCGAAAATAGGGCAAGCCTGAAGCATATTGCGAACTTTATCGTTCCATAGCAATTGATATTGGTATTTAGATGTAGAAAATTGTTTTTCTAAATGATTGCATGCATGCAAGTGCAAAATGCATTCGCCGTTTAAGGAATATTATACAAAAAAACAATTTATACTCTTCGTACCCCATCTTCCTCGTACTAAATTATAGTAAATAATTATTTACTATTGCCCTTAGTGTGTACCCGTGTATTATAAGATGATTTTGGTTGTTCACAAATACAAGCTCTTGTTAAAGGAAAGAATGTGATTTTAGACAGGAATTTCAAGGATTCAAACGCATAGAGAAATTGTGGGTTAAGGTGAAAAAACGGAAATTGCACATTTCAAACAATTTATTCATTTTCAACAATGATTTCCAAAGCCATCTTCTTCCAATGTGTAAAAATGAGTTTTAATGAGGGAAATAGTTAATGTCTTACAAGTTACTTTTCTTGATTTTGATTTCAGTGATAATAAATAGTATTTTTTGTAATGAGTTTGATATTTCTAAACTGACAAGTAAAATTCCTGAATAAAGTTCAGTGTGAAGTTTGTGTAGAATAACTCTAAGAAGTAATACAAATTACTGTGCAGAAGAAAATTCACTGCATAATCATAATTAAGCCTTTTTCTTTTATCTCTGCCAGAATAGTCCTTTCTGATTGTGATTATGAGTGATAAAGACTTGTTTGAAACAGAGCCCAACACTGAGACTAGAAGTCCCAAGACTGACATCACTTCCTGTTTTGCTGTGGGATCAGATATACAGGTAATATTAACTTCATAAAATTTAGATAAATGTAAAACTTCTGACATGAGTTAACCCATTGACACTTAATTTGTGAAACTCCTGATTTTCATGTGCATGCAGTAAAAGTCTAATGAAACATCATGTGCTCTTGACAATCAATATCTCTTTTTCCCACAATGTTTTTTTTTTTTATCCTAACAGTAAATTTATGTCCATTTTTATCACGTTTAAGATTGTCATCTGTAAACTGTTTTGAATTTGGGACAATCCAAAATTCGTTTTCTGTTAAAGGGATAAGCCTTAGGATCTACAATTTAGTTGATAGTTCAGCGTTCATGAAATCATTACTGTGCTCTGCCTCATTTTCATCTACACTGCTCTTACATGTTGCATAATTTTGTCAAACAATGAATGAAATTAAGTATTTTTTCCAACCTCAAACACTGAATAATTAAATGTGAACTGTGTTACTTTTTAAAGTGCTATGTAATTCTGAGTTAAATAACAGGTGTCCCTCTCTTCTCTCTCTCTCTCACTCACTCACTCACTCTCTCTCTCTCCCCCTCTCTCTGTCATTTGTCGATGGATAATGAGACACTGCAGTCTTGTTGTAAAATTCACTGTCTCCCTTAGGTCTCAGATTCTGACGAGACTCAGCCGCCCACTCCATGTACTGAGGCTCAAGCACCTTCTTCGGACCTAACATTAACTGGCAGATAAGGAAGTTGCTCATGTGCGGAAGAACTGCCAGTGAATACAGAGATACATCAGCTGTCAATAATACCTCCTGCCAGCACCAGTCAAACAGTAAGATCACCGCTTGATATTAATACTCTGTATGACAGTCAAGTGATTGATGAAGAAACAGATGACGATAGTCAGATGTTGAGCCTGAGTGATATACATGCTCAGTATGATCATGCCCTACTAATTACTGCTCTCAATCTTACAGACATAGACACTCCTCATCATCAAACATTTGAAAGTGGTACATGTACACTTAACCTTGACACTGAACTCGAGCTAACAGATAGAGTCACTCAGTATCAGCATTTATATCAGAGTGGTAGTCTTCAGCTAGATAGCGATCCTTGAGTTCCCTATGGCCTTGCACTAAAAAAAGTGAAATTGACAAAGCTTCTCAAACATTATTAACTGGAGAAATATTATGTACAAGTGAAAATGTATATACAGGTTCAGTTTGTTGCATTCATGAAGACTCATTTTTAACACAAACACGGTTAACAGGTAAATTAGAGTTCTGTAGCCCATATCCCCAGTAGACATAAAAATTAGCTCATTTTTAGAAATACGAGGGGTGATCATAAAGATCGTGGACCACCTCGTTTTTTCGAAAACTACTTCACGTAGGATTGCACAGATGAGTATTAATTATCTGGTAACCGACTTAAGCTTTCAAAAGTCGTCCTTTTCAAATAGGTAAAGTGTGATGTCATTTTAATGACGTCATACACTGCATTATGGTCCAAAATGTCGGACGACGTTTTATTTGAGCCGAGAGTAATCATAAAGTTTTACTTCAAACTTGGGAAGTATTTATCAGAAATCAAAACCGATTTAGAAAAAGATTAAGAGGAATCTGCACTCAAGAAATCTGATATTCATAAATGGATCGGACCGGTTTAGACATGAGTGCGATACTGTTAAAGATAGCCGTCCATCAACATCAGTCATTGACAAAATCATCACAGATGTAGAGCAACATGTAAACCAAGATCGCTGAGATACTATGAGAAAAATAGCTGACACATTTAGCATTTCATATAAAAGTGCCAAGGAGATTTTGACTGACAATATTGGAATGTCGCGTGTTTGCAAAAGGTGGATACCTCGACTACAGACGCCCGAGCCAATGGGGGTTAGGGTCGAAATCTGTTGAGAAATTTGAGAACGCGTTATGGCAGAGGAGTCAAACTTTACTGATCGTATTGTAACACGTGATGAAACATAGGTACACTTTAACAAGACTGAAACTAAACAACAAAGCAGTGAACAGAAACATTCAAGATCGCCTTCCGCCTTTAAAGCCAGACTTTCTAAGTCAGTCGGTAAAATTATGTGCATCATATTTTTCTATACGCCTTTTTGTTCTAAACCATGTTCTATCTATACATACAACAGTCAATGCTGAGTTTTATGCCCACATTATTCAAAAATATTTCACAAACACCATACGAAAAAAACAGTCAGAAGTCCTGCGGGGTGACGTCACTTTACACCAAGATAACGCCCTAGCTCACAAAGCCACACTTGTACAGAAAACTCTGCAAAAACTAAACACAGAAACACTAGCCAACCCTCCCTATAATTCAGTCCTTGTGACCTTTAGGTAGTTCATGTTTTGAAAGATTCTCTATGTGGCGCGCACTAAGACAGCAGAGAGGAACTAACCATCACTATGACCGGGTCGTTGAGAGTAACGTCACGTGACGCGCTTGCGCACGTGTTTCGCGCATGGAAATCAAGAATAAATAAGTGCATAGAATTCGAAGGAGGTTATTTTCCAAAAAAGTAGACATTCCAAGTTTTTTTTTTATAACAATATTCCAATACAGGCAGTGGTCCACGTTCTTTCTGATCACCCCTCGTACATATCCAAAGAGACATTGATAAATAAATTTAACAATACTAATGTGTGTTACTGACTTTTCTAATGGTCTTGCAGTGGAGTTGTATTATTTTGCAGCTGAAAATGATCTGACATTTAAACATTATTATTATGACTGGAATTCAGCCATTATCAACCTGAATATCAATGAAATAAACAAAGAAGCCCTTTTTGCCAAACTTCACAGGGTATTAAAACATGTTAGAGGTAAAAGAGGGACAGGGAAATTAAACTACTTGAAAGGAAGTTATGTAATCCCAACTCAAACTAGTGTCTCAGGGACAAGCATCTACTACGCTTCTAAAATTAAAGGAAAAACTGTTGCTGAAGTACGGGAAAAATCAAAGCAATATAAAAGGAAATTAGACAGTAGTGAAAAAATTCTCACAAAAAATGGCAAAATTTGAATTTGTTCAGAGTGAAAATAAACAGCTTAAAAAAGACTTACAGTCAGTGGAAAGAAAACTAAAGCAGACAAATTATAAATTGGGTAGAGAGATAGTCAAAAATGCTAAACACCAGCAGTCTGTGCTAACATTGAAAAGCAGCGAGTCTAGTCTGAAAAAAATTATTACAGAGAAAGAGTCTGAAGTGGTGTCTCTAAGGAATATCATTGCTGAAAATGAGGATGTTGTTTCTAAAGCTGAGCAAAAAGCAAAGGATTTGGATGACGCCATTTTGACAATTGACTACCGTATTTTCCGGACAATAGGCCGCGGCCTATCTGTTAAAAAGAAAGTAGAAATTTTCAATGGTGCGGCCTATACGACGAAGCGGCTTATACGTTAATTTTATTTTTCTAAATTATTTATTTAGTGCGGCCTGTAAAATAAATGAAACGATTTCCCAAGTGGGCGCCACTATGTTTCACGCCTCTAATTAATTTTGAAACACTAATGCCTACCTCTATATGGTAGATAAATTCATCCGCTTGCAAACTTACGAATATGTGAAAACTCTTGACCAACCTTGATTTTCACACCTGTTGATTGATGTCGATTGGTACCAATCAGTGGTTTAGTACGAACGTAATTGAAGGCTTGTTTGTTGTGTAACGTCAATTAATCAATCGAAATGCTAATTTGACAATTTCAAAATTCCTTAAAACATTCGACAATGGATAAACGAATAGTAATGGTCTCAGGTCATCTGAGTGATTTTATTTCCAGAAGAGGAAATCACTCCTATGGAATGAAAAAATGCATTAACAACGGATACATTTATTTCATGTATTTAGTATAATACATATACCGGTACATTTATCTATCTAAGATAGATGACATTGAACATTAACCAAGAGTATCAGCCGCGGCCTATGTTTTTTATTTCTAAAATGGTTAAAATGAAAGGGTGTGGCCTATACAGTGCAGCGGCTTATTGTCCGGAAAATACGGTATATGCATGGGCTATTAAATGATTCTCCTGATCTACAACTGTATGATGAAACATCAAATGAATATACAAATGAAACAATTATGTGTGTTATGAATTTGACTGATATGAAAGTCTCTGTTGAAAGGGTTGGACCGGTAATAACAGAAGTGGCCAAACTATGTGGAAAACATGTGGACAGGGTTCTATCTGCTTCAACTGTTAACAGAGGTGTGGACAGTAAACTTGCTGTATCTCAACAACAGGTTGGTAGTGTTTTGAAAGACAAAGATCGAACAACGTTGTATACTGACGAGACCAGAAAATATGGTAAATCTATGCAGACATATATAGTTACCGATGAGGAGCGAAATTCCTATTTATTAGGATTGCGCAAAATGGTTGATAAAAGTGGGCAAAGCACTTTAGATACTTTTAAAGACATATTATCGGATGTTTCAACTTATTGTCATGAGGCAGTTAATGATAAAGACGTCGGTTATGTTATACTCTGTAATATCAGGGACACAATGTCCGACAGGGCTTCTACAGAAAAACATTTTAATGTTCTTTTAGAACAGTTCAGGAGTGAAATTCTGCCAGAGGTGATCGATAACTGGGAAAACTTGAGTGAAGAAGAAAAAAGACTTTGTTCCAAAATGAATAATTTCTACTGCGGCTTACACTTACTGGTAGGCATGGCAGACACTTGTGAAAGTACCCTTAAGAAATTCGAGAAAAATTACTTAGATGGTAAAGGCATAGGCTCAGCAATGAAACCAGAACTGAAACGATACCACAAAAATGAAATTGGGACCTTGCGTTTGATTAGAACCTCATCGAAATGTTTTGCAGTGGGACAGGATGAAAAGAACGGTGTAAGTCTACCTTGGATAACATTCCTTAAGTCAAGAAATGAAAAGAACTACATAGTTCGGTTCAAACACAATAGATTTAATCTTGTGTTTAGCCTTGCTTCTGCAGTTTATTTCCACCATCTACGAATATCAGAATTTTTGGATACAGTCCATGGTTCCAGCAACGACTTACTGAAAGCCGTGACACTAGATATAAAGGAAAACCCTTTACTTGCAGGTCTGAAGGTATTTGGTTTGATTTCAAAGCTTGTAACTGGTCCTTTATGGAAACTTCTGGAATCTCCTGGTCACATACTGGAGATTAATATATATTATAAGCAACTGGTAGACTTCTTAGCCAAAGGTGCAAATGATATTTATTTGATTGGTCAGTTCATAAGAGCAGAGGCAAGTCCATGTAACACTGTTATAGGGGAAGATGAGGTATCCCGGATTTAACTGGAGGACAACAATACTCTGAATGAAGTTCTATTCCCAGTGTTACAGACTCTGTTTTTGTCCATGTCAGAACTATTAAATCGAATGGTTGCAGATCATTTACAGGTGGTACATTCCACAACCCTTTAGATCAGTTAGTTGCTGATAGAAAGTCATCAATGAAACATAACAAGCTACCAGAGTTTGTTTTTGGCCAGCTAGACCAGCTTCTGCGCTACAGACCAAATGCGTCTTTGCTTACTAATGAGTCCTATTTATTGTATTCTCATAGTAAAACAAGGGAGTGGCTGTCATCTTTAAATGACGACAAAAAGCAACAACTTCTGAAAAGTGCAAGATCAGAGGGAAAGTTAATAAGAAATCACTTTAAAGCACGCTTAAAGGTAATTGAAGCACAAAAGCTGGAAATTCAGGAGGAAAAACAACAAAAACTTGAGGAAACTGAAAGGAAGAGATTACAAGAATTGGAAAAAATGACAAATGCTGTTTGTTTTTATGGTTTATGGAAAAGTGAGGAGCAGATGAATGAATCCCTGCAGAGACTAAACAGTGAAAATGAGAAACGTGAAGCCTTGAAGTCACAGTTAAGATTCAGAAAAACTATATTAAAACGAAAGCATAGAGATCCAAAAGTGTACAATTTTTCTAGAAAGGGCCCAGTTGGTAAATACTCTACATTAAATGTTGAAGAATTGAAACAGAATGTCCTTACTTTGATAAAAGATTGTCTGCAGGAACAACCAACAGAGGAAATACAACAAGAAGATATCCCTTTATTGGTGGGTAAAAATGTAAAGCATAAATTTAGTGATGGAACTGAACACGAAGAACATGTTATATCTGTGGTACCAGGATTTGGAGAGTGGTATAATATAAAATATGAGGGAGATGATTTCATTTATGCCTATGATTTATATGAAGATTACAGACAGGGTCATTTACAGTTGTTGGTAGATTAATTTTTATAAAAGAAGTCAGCTTTACACCCAGTCAGAGGAATTTATAGACTGATATTTGGTTCTTTCAAGGTTTATTTCAGTTTTTCAGATTTTGACATGAAAACTGGTGATGGCATATTCTTAAACATTTTCATGTAAGGCCCCTCACAGTTAATGCCTGTTCCATGGTTCATTTCATCTGTAGGCAGTCGGTACTGCAGTTCATTATTACATGCTTTAACTCTTTACCAGACGGCAAAATTTAAGACCTGTCCAAATTCAAAGGACATAAAAAAAAAAGGCTCTGATAGAGTACAAAACATTGTGGGAAAAGGAGAAAATGCTTGTTACAAGCACTTGTTCCTTTTCCAATAATTTTTCTTTTTTCAATTTTTTTAAGCCCTTTTCATCAGTCATGAAAATCTGGGTTTATCTGGTAGAGGGTTGAATGCCTGATAGATAAGTTAACAAACCTGTCAAAAAGTTCTTGCCATTATATTGCATAGTCAATGTTTTTCAGGACTTGCACTGCAAACTTGTCTGTCAAGTATTCTATAACATTTATATTTTTGTTTTCTGCTTAGACAAAAAAGCATTTGTCTGTAAGCTTATCTAACATCATTTTTTTTTTTTTGTCCTTTTTAGTTGCTGTTTATACCATCCTCCACCCAAACCTTTTTAAAGCATACTATTTTTGTTTGTTGTTAGAATGTTGTCTAAACCATTATAGCAATGTAATCTCTTGCATAGTTTGAAGAGCAGAAACTGAAGGAAAATAGCACTCTTTAGTATTTGCCAACTAACCTGTTCAAGTTGTTTTAACTGCATGTTAATTATACAGTCAAACCTATGTATACAGACCACCCATGTGAACAGAAAATTGTAGTCTTTAAGTATCATTTATAATGAATGATCAAAGTTAAAATTACTGGTATTTGCAGGCAGATTTTGTATTGGTTGTCTTTATCTGCAGGTGGTCTGCACGCAAGCCCAGGTTCGACTGAACTAAACTAATTTTGTTGAAAGCATGCTTGTTAAAAGTTAACAAAACTGTTAAAGCTACTAATATTGTTTTAATCTGTGATATAACCCTGTACCAGAGAAGCCCTGTTTTTAACATCCCTATGACAGAAGGCTTTTGAAAATATTGTGGGAAAATGAGAAAATTCTCGTGACAAGCATTTTCTTCTTTCCTCGCAATGTTTTCTACCCTTCCAGACACAAATTGCATCATTTGAGTTCAGAGCTCCAGATAAGAGGGAGTGATGGTATTCTACATCCTTTATTTCTCTTCAAAACCCTATGTTGTCGGTACTCATTAGAATCGTCTTGATGAGACAATTTTAATGAGTACCCGTAACATAGGGTTTAGTGGAGAATAATTAATATTTTCAATTGTGAAATAAAAATCTCTCCCTCTATCTGGAGCTCTGATTTGAGTTAATTTGTTGTCTAAAAATGCCTTCAGCTAAGACCAGACCAAAACTGAATCATCTGGTAGAGAGTTATCATGGTTAAAGAGCTTTTTTTTTTACATGTATTTGGTACTATGTTGGTAACATTGTAAAAGTGAGTGGGTGGGATAATTTGATACCACACAAACTAACAATTTTGAAAATTTAAGTTAATGTTATGTCACATTATTAGAAATTTAAATGCTTTTAGTACTTCTACACATAACTGACACAAAAAATCTTTTAATTGACATCTAAGTACTGAAACAAACCTAAAATATGCTTCTCTGGTCTATTTTCAGGTAATTTTGTTGTGGGGTGGCTTATTTCGAGTCATCATAGTGGTGGAATGACTGATTGGAAGTTCAAGTTGAAGGCTTATAACAGATCAGTGATGTCTATAGAACTAGTCTGAAGTAGCTAATATGCTAAAAAAAAATATAACATGGTGTAATAAAGTGAGGTCAACTTTTTTCGAAAAATTAAAACAAGGACTTTTTTGCGACTGCATTTTTCAGTGTTTTTTAACTGTTTGATTTTTAAGTTACTGACATAACATATTAAAAATATACATTTTTGTGAACGTTTAGGTCATATCTACCAGAGAATATAAGAATAAACATGCTTTTTAACATTTTTCAAAATCAGTGGTTGTTGCTAAACTCGGTTTGATCACTTTCTGTTTGGAAGCCATCTTTGAAAATATTGACAACAAAATTTCAAATGGGTTATTAACAATGACTGTGGAGGATAATTTAACAATAACAAGGGTTGTTGAAGGTCGCCATGTATTTTTATGGCATCGATCTGTAACCGGACTATATATACCGGATTTTATAATTCTGTTTTTTACGTACATGTATTACATTTTTCGCGGGTTCGTGTCATGTGACTTTCTTTGTCTGTCTTGTCTTTTGTTTGAACAGAAGTCCACATCGCATGAGTTGCGAACTTATTTATTCCATGGTGGAAATCTTGATTTGGTTTGTAGCAGCTCTCGTACATTCCTTTTAGTGTGTTGAAAATGTCTGTATGTCGTTTTCGCGAAGGTCCATTTAGTTTAGCGAAGTTTGACGCCGTTTTGTGAAATGTAGTCGGTTTCCGCGGCCTTGGCTGACCCGCCCGTAACTTCCCGAACCTAACCTTTTGTTTTATGTTTTTAATTTGTTCGCATTGTTTCACAGGTAACACTACGCACGGAGAGATTAGTCTTTTGTGTGGATTGGAATGTGTACAGTAGTAGATATAAAGTGACAGTTCTGGAACAGGGTCAAAGGTCACGGTCACGCCCTATTTTCCCGGGGGTGTGAAAAAATCTCACACCCCCCTATTTTCCAAAATCCTATTTTCCCGGGGGCATGAAAAAATCTCACACACCCCCTATTTTCCCGGGGGCGCGAAAAAATCTCACACACCCCCTATTTTCCCTTGCCGGGGGCGCGAAAAAATCTCTCAAAATCTAGTTTTCCCTGGCCGGGGTTGCGGCTTCGCCGTAAAAAATACACGAAAAAATATTCGGAAGATTTTTAATACCCGTATACTAAAACCCGCGGACGCTCTCCTCCGATTTTGCCCTGGCCGGGGGCGGGCTTCGCCATCTTACTTCTCACACCCCCGCGTAAAGGCAAACCATGAACCCCATCTACTTCTCTCACCCATCCCGCATCCCTCCCCGCGTCAACCCACCGCGAGTCGCGCCTCTCATCTACTCCGCTTCCCCCGTCTTCGCCGGGGAAGACCCCATCCCCCATCGCGTCCCCAAAATCTCCGAGCTCATCCCGTCAATGTCGAAATCCGATTTTCACGTAAAGGCGAGCTCGTGAACCCGCATCCCACCGCGAGTCGCGCCCTTCATCTACTCCGCTCTCCCCGCGTCAACCCATCTACTTCTTTGGGGAACCCACGACATCCGAGAGTCTCCGTGTAGCTACATTTCCGTATTCTTCTCACCGATGAAGACAGAGCCCCCATCTACTCACCCCCGCGTCGAGCTCATGCGACTCATCTACTTCTTCTCACGCTCTCATCGACCCATGACCCCGCGACATCCATATAGCTATATGAGTGAGCTATATGAGTGAAAATCCCCGCCTCAGTCTCCGTGTAGCTATACGACCGTCGCAAAATGTCCCCAAGCCAACGTATCGATATTGTTCTCGAGGATATAGCGTTTATCGTCGTTTCTGCTCAAGACGATTTTATTTACCTCTTCGGTATACAACTCATGATTATGACTCCTAATAACTACCATTCTCCTTAATTGCGTCTTATTTTCGAACAAACACTCTTTATAATGTTCGTGCTTAATAAATGCTTTTACTACGTGCCTTTTAATTCCCTTACATTTTTTACTTTCCTCATCATCACACATTTTATAAGAATATAGTTTAGACCTGAGGCCTACAAACTCCTCAATAATCTTACCGCTCGTCTCATTTTTAAACATACCCATGGCTTTCTTACTCAATCCCGCGGGAATACCCGAAGGATGATCGGACGGATATTCGCTCGTATCAAACCGATCCTTAACGTCGCCGCTAATATCTTTATAAAAATCTTTCGTTTCTATTTCGTACATTAAGCTATCCGTATCGGTGAAAAGAAGTTTAGCTTTTTCGCCGTATTTATCTTTAATATAATTATAATGAAACTTATACATCAATGTCTTACTTAAATCTAAGATACACATCCCGACGTAAATAGGTTTATTAAAATATAAACGCGTTTTTTTTCATTTGAATTATACATAAATTTTCGTCGAGGACTTTTATATCGTAATAGTTCGGTTTAGCGGCTAATTTTTCCGCCTTTTTCCTGGTACTAACTAATCTTATATCTACTCTATTCCTAATATTTTCCATAGTCTTACCAAATACGGAATTGTTCATAAGTTTGAAGAAATCCTTTTCAAACGCGGATTTAGCTTTCGCTCTTAGGCTAGTATTTTTATCGATATAAGGTTTTAACCATTCGCTCTCATCGAAAGTTAACCCTCTATGAATCTTTTTAAGCTTTATACCCAAACTCAAATACAACTTTAAATTTTCGTAATGTAGTATATATTTATTTTTATCGTATGAATTAGGTATAAGTTTTTCGACTTTACCGGTCTTTAATCTTTCGGGGGCTAATGGGAAATCGTTATGCCAGTCGTGTAATTCTTTAGGATATTCTAAATCGACCTCCAATATACAAGGTTGACTTCGCCAATTTTCTAAATCGTCCATCCATTTAAAATTACCGACGGGAAGTTTTTGACACATCGCCCAACTGTAGAGATTATTCGCGTCCAAATAGGTAATAAATCTCGAGGGTTCTCTCAGGTCGTATTTTTCGTCCATATATATATTATTCGCTTTCGCGTATCGTTTAAAAATAGTCGAGACACCTCCTCTTATTCCCTTTTCGATAAATAAAATTTTGTCGGGGTCTGATAATAATTCTAATTTTACCTTAGTAGTTTTTAACATCGCCTCCCAAGCTAATCCGGGCGCCGTATAAAACCAGGATGGGTCTAGTCCGTAATTATTAAAGCAAACGTTCCTGAAATTTTCGAAGACATCTGCCAACAGTAAAACGTCGGTCTTATTATATAAGTCGTGATAATCTTTAAAAGTTTTCATCTCGAATGTTTTCCATACATTTAATGCGTGTCGATAATCCTCCTTATCAATTCAGCTATATTTAAGCTTCGAGTAAAATTCTCTTCGCTTGGGTAATCTCGTTTCCTCTAATTTACTGAGGCTATCGGACCATTCGTACGGGAATATACCCTTTTGAGAGACCAATTCGAGCTTTTCCCCCTCGAAATATTTCGCGAGATTAATCTTGTCCTCCTTAGCTAGAGTGCTAGCTAATTCGTCTAAACTTTTACCTAGAAATTTTAAACTATCGAGGAATCTAATCTCGTGCTTTTTAGTTTTCTTCTTCGTCCCGTATTCTATCGACACCTTTTTAGACACACTTATGTACGTTTCCTTGTTTGTTGGTATACAACTCGTCTCACCCGGTGTACTCATTAAATCTTTTATAAATAAATGAGCGTCGTACCTACTATAATTATGAAAGAATACGGGAGTAAAAGTAGGTCTTCTATATTTTAGATTACACTCGTTGTGCGCGGCTCCCCTAAACTTTCCGGTATAATGACAATGGTCTCTCACCTTTTTCGCCTGAGAAGAAAATGGCTCCCCGCATATCCAACAATTTCTCGCTCCATAAAACTTTCTTTTATCCTCAACTCTAAAAATCATTTCCCTCGTGGGTATACTATCTATTTCTCTTGTAACATTTTCTAAATCCTCTACGAATTTCTTAGACGCATTTTCGCCGGAATATTGGAAAATTTTCGAAGGGAAAACATCTTCGTAAAGCGATTTAACGTAAAGACAATACCCCGAGACGTTATGCGCATTAATTACTTTCGTAGAAGAACCTTTCTTTTCGTATTTCTTTTCTAACGTAGACTCCATATCCGCGTAAATCGTAAATGGGTGTCTCTCTTGTTTATAGAAATTCTTAAAAGATATCTCGGTACCCTTTTCGGGTAAGTCTATTCTACAAGCATCTTTTTCGCCGCAATACTCTAAATGTTTATTTAAAGTTTCTTCTCTCGTGAAATGATTTAAACATCTTTCGCAAATATAAGTTTTACCGTCATGATCGGATATTTGTTTAGATAACAATCTACTCATATTTTTAATTAAACAATAATGTTTTTTACCATCCTTCTCAAGAAGTAAAAGATTAACGTGATGTTCTCTTTTATAAACTTCTTTACTTATACTAAGCGGGTAGACACCAACGGAATCGCTATACGAGTGTATCGATAGCGATATCGAAAGATTTTGTTTCTCAAATTTATTTCTATCTTGAATGGAAACGGGGTAATTAATCCCTTCCATATTTAATGCGTTTAACGAGGGTATTAGTCTATCAATTCTTCCGGGGTTATGATCCGTCGGGTTCAAAGCTATAAGAATACAATACGCGAAACACATATCATCGTTTCTATTTATCGGATTAATAACGCTTTTTGTAATCGCTATCTTAGGAGGAGTTGGCATCCAAGAATTACCCTTTATTGGGTTAAACGATACTGTGTGTAATCTTAAATCGATTACGTAAATGACTCTCCAATAATCCGCTTGCATTTCCTTATTCGCTATATGAATTAATACCTGTTCCCCCATTTCTTCGTATATTTCGTCGACATCATCCCCGTATAAATTAACGATCGGAAAACCGGAATGGAAATTCATAGGTTTTAATTCTTTAGTTTCGGAGTGTTTCATCATACAGATCATAACGAGTTTAACTTTCGTTTGACGATTCCTTCTCATAACATCGGTTAATTTATCTTTCGCTAAATCGAGGAATTCTTCCGGCGTATAAGATTCTTTACCTCTTATAAGATATTCTTTGGTAAATCCGTTAAGTGCCGATGGTCCTTCTTCAATCTCTATTTCATCTTTATCCCTATATAACTTATCTATTTTTCTTTTTAAAGCTTCTATCTCGGGCGATATTTTTCTCGGGATTTCGCTATCTAAATATTTCATCAACTTCTCAATCGCGACTTTAGGTAGTGGCGGTGGCTCGTTCTTCTCTGGCGGTGGTGGCTCGTAAGGCGTTGATTGCAATACCGGGGCTCTATAATCGTCGATATTATAATCTAATAACGACCCTCTCCGATTACTTAGAAGATCGATTAATTCGCCTCTTCTAAGTCTAGAGTATCCTCGAATTCCTAATGACTTAGATTCCCGTTTTAAGTCTCTTACTGTACGCCCCCTGAATTGATCGGCTAGACTAACAGGCGGAGGATTACGTAGACGCTCGATTAATTCGCCTCTTCTAAGCGTAGAGAATCCTCGGATTCCTTTAGACCTAGCTAAATTTTTTAAACCTCTTACGGTATACGTATTATAATTCGTACTCATTTTTAATATAGAACTTAAACGCTTAACTTAAATTAGTAAATTTATTACGACTTCGTTATTGTCGTAAAAAATTTATTGAACGTTAATCTTATATTTATCGTTCCAAATTCTCCCATCATAGTTACTAACCGTTTGCGGGCTGCAATCAAAAAATTTACTCGTCCTATAAAGCGATGGAAAGGTTATTATTTCGCCAGTTTCAACATCCTCTAAAGTAACTTTCCTGCGATCTAAAAATTTACCCGCCTTATAAAGCGATGGAAAGGTTTTTATTTCGTTACTTTCATCATCCTATAAAGTAACTTTCCTAGGATTATCCGGAATACTTTGAACGTTAATCTTCCATTTATTTCTCCAAATTTCCTCATCATAGTTACTAACCGTTTGCGGGCTGCAATCAAAAAATTTACCCGCCGTATAAAGCGATCGAAAGGTTTTTATTTCGCCAGTTATAACATCTTCTAAAGTAACTTTCCTAGGATTATCCGGAATACTTTTTAATCTATCGTACTTAGGGTCTTTACTTCCATCTTCTCTAGGGTATTTACTTCTTTTTTTATTAGGTAGCTTATCGTACAATCCGACTTTTTTCGTCAACTCGATTAATCGAGCTTTACTCCAGTATGTGTGGAAAAGTATTTCATTTTCTTTAAGAATTTTTTTTATATCCTCGAGCATTATCATTTTTTATATAATATCTCTATTCGCTTAACTTAACCTCATTTTTTTAATACACAACATTCATTTTATTTCCGTCAGACTGGAAGTTAATTAATCTATCGCTAATAATAATCGCGAATGCCTCCGTGTTCGCGGGTGCAATTTCGGTAAAACTCGTCTTGATTTGGATATCGGTGACCGAGTATTTTAATCTCTCACTCTGTTTAGAAACGTCAAATACGAACAAAGGATAAAGGGTTTTATAATCCGAGGGAGTAATGTTAGGGTTTGACACCAATTCATCCATGTTATAAAACTTAGATCTAAATAAAGCGGCGTCACCATACGCTCTACTAAATTGGTTCGAAGGGAATGAAAGATTATAATCAACAGCGGGATATCTAATAGAATTTAGCGTAACATAAATATTTCTAACGTTTCTATGATCGAATATGGCCGGGTTTTGTTCTTGGTCATTATTTTTACCGGTCTGAAAGCCAACGATGATAAAACGAGGCACCTCGGGTGATGATTTAACACCCAGTCTCCAGGTAAATGTTGTTGCCTGAGGAACCGAGATAGAGTCGCACTGCCTCATTCTATATCCGACCGGTATTTTTTCTTTTCTCTCGATAATTTTATAAAGTTCCATCTTCTCTCCATCCGCGGGTAGCACATGTGGCATATACCAAGATATTTTAATTAAATTAATACTACCATCAGCGGGGGCATTACCATCTTGAAAGACCGCATCATTATCGCCATTTCTCGTCAAGGTGAGAGTTTGCTTCATTCCGTATATTATCTTATTATAATCGTCACAAAAACCGAATATATGTTTTAATGGAACTCTGAAGCTAAAGGTACCTCTTGGATCAACATTATTAATAATATAATTTTTCTTACGGTAAAACCGGTGTTTCCAGCAGCTGCTTCAGCCGATGTATCTTTATACCAACATTGATTTAACCCTTGCGATTTAGAAAAATCGTCGGGATATTTTAACAAACCGAGCATCGTAGTAGCCTGACCGGGATACAATAAGGATTCAATCTCCATACCCGAAAGTTGATACTTTATATTTTTAAAGGGATACATGAGACCATTGTTCGTTAAAGAGATTTCGGTGTTAGCATCGTAAACTGCTCCATTATCGCTTCTTACTAATGTGCCTATAATAAGTAAATAACTCTCGCTAGGATGAGTAAAAATATCTTGGGTCTCGATGTTAATCCTAATATCTCCTCCCGAGTTGTTGAGGTTTGTACCGGTGATCGGATCATACTCGTAGTGTTCATACTCAGCAATATTATCATCCCTTAAAATCGGTTCGGCGATTTTTAAAATGTCCATTTTTTTATACAATTATAATTTTTTTAAATAAAAATTATAATTGCGTCGTTAACCAAAGCTGGGGAAAAGACATATTTTTGGCATTAACGAACACACTTTTAAGTTCGATGTGGGAGGGCGTCAGAGAAGAATTTATTTTAGGATAAAATACGTTAGTGGATACGAGCATTACTTGGGGTATACCCCACTCCCTTAAACGTTCATTCACCTCTTCCTCAATCTCTTTCAACTTGATCACTTTTTCGGGGGGTAACTTCACAATAGCTATTCCATAACCGTATTGAGTTTTATTAATTTTAACGATTTTACGATCTTCTAGATTTAAAGACGCGCCTTCTATATTAATAGAACTAGTACCGTATTTTTTATAATCTACGCGATTAAATGTTAACATTATCTTTTTTATAAGTAAAAACTATTTCCTTAACTTAACTTCATGCTAATTTAATGCCCGCTCCACTATTTAATCTTTTAACTAAGTCTTGAATAGCGATAGCGCTTCCATCTATTAACGTATTAATGTCTCGCGTATCGACTTTTCCCACTTTTCCCGGGCGAGGCTGGTCGAGTCTATATTTTTGTAAAATTTTCTTCGATTTCGGTGTCAAAACTTTCGTAACTAATTTTTTCCCTACGTCTACCGCCGCACTTTTTCCGACCTCTAAAGCTTTCTTCGCGCCTTCCTTAGCTACACTCTTTCCCACATCGAGGGCAGAACTCGCAATTCGTTTAGCGGCGCTACTCGTAAAAAGCCTCGCTAAAAAGTTAGCGATACTATCAAAGACTCCGGAACCGCCGTACGAATAACTTCTTTTAAATCCGTGTTTTTTAACGATAATCATCCTTTTTATAGTATAGACATTAATTTTTTATAGTCTCTCGAATTTAAAACGCCTCGTCTTTTTAATTCGTCGCAAATACTCACTAACTCGTTTCTTACACCCGTGTTACCCGCTTCTTTACTCGCCAACAACAGGTCCATTCTTTCTATTAATGCGTTAGGGTCAGACGGGATAACAATGACGATACCCTTTCCTTCATACTTTTTCTTATCTTGCCAAATACCTTTAACTACATCTTTCCATTTATTACCTCTAGAAGATTTAGGACGTTTATTCGTAGGATCGTTGTCGCGATACATGGAGTTGGATTTTACCAACAACTTCGCGTAATTCTCCTTATCCTCTCCCGTATAAATATTTCTATCCGGATTTTTAGATACGATTAACTCCCATAGACCGGGGGTACCTCTATATTTCTCATCTCCCATAATAATATCGTTGTCTCGAATAACGACTCGTTTGTCCCCGATATAAAACCCATCCTCTCTGTCATATATTCCGTACGTTTTATCAGCTTGTTCCTTAGAAGCAAACTTTCTTAAATATTTTTCCGCTATTTCGCCGATAACTATCGGATCCGAAGCTTCGATAGAAGGAAAGGCCGGAAAATTAATAGCTCGCAGTAAGCTTTCGATACCCTTTCTAATAGGTCTAAGCCCCTCAGTAATCTCCCTCGCTGCGGCTTTTTGCGTTTCCGTTATAGGTCTAAAAAACTTCGAAAGATCCGTTTGAAGTTGCTGTTCGCCCGTTTTCTCCGCTATTAGATTATCCCGAATATTCTTTCTCGTTTCGAGATACTCTTTTACGATTAAGTCCCTTTTTGCGGGATCAGCGATTTTTAAGACATTTTTTTATATATTTTTTTAACGTAGTTTTCAACGTAGTTTTTAACGCAGTTTTCAACGCAGTTTTTAACGCAGTTTTCAATGCAGTTTTTAACGCAGTTTTCAACGCAAATATATATTCTTTTTAAACAGAATATATATTTCAACTCGTTTCGTAACTAAAGTTGCACGAAAAATTTATTGTTCTAGGCACGATTCTTTTCAACCAACCTCCGAAAGGACTCACGCGCTTCTTGCCTCCCTCTCTCGATTAAACTTTCTTCGTTTTCGGTAGATTTCTTAATTTTCGTTCTTATCTCTTCCTTCATTTTCTTATACTTCTCTTGTTCTTCCATGATAAGTTTAAATTCTTCATCCGACACGTAATTGTCGATTAAAGCTTTGGATATATGCGAAGCGATTGTATCGAGCTTAGCATCAGCTGCCATTCGAATCTTTCGACGTTTTTCCACCTTGGTTGTCGATTTTCTTACCGCGTATTTACCTGCTATTGAAAAAAGCCCGGTTACCCCCGCTACAACTTCTAACGCTATGACAGCCGGAATAGCTACGACGGTAGATAGTAAACCGATTCCACCTACTCCCGAAGCCATGGTTACCGTGACCAAAACCGTGTCAATGTTGTCAACGATTCTCGCGGCTCTAAAATATTTTTTAGCTAAGGCATCTCTTTCCCGAATTTCGTTCTCGAGAAACTCTCGTACTTCGGATATTTTTTGTAAACGGTAGGAATGACCCCCGTTATCCATAGGTGGAGCGCTCGGTTCCGACAGAGGAGGATATAATTTTTTAGAAGGATGTTCTTGATCCGTTTCTATTATTTTTTATAAAAATAATATTTTTTTATGTCAGATATTTTAGGTAGCAAAATAACTCGCCCCCGGGTATTTCGATAGGTTTTTGGGAGAAATTATAAATATAGACTAAGATATCATCGGCCTTATTATCGAGATGCATTCCATTAAGAATGGTTAAACTATCTTTCCATTTATTACTAACGGATATCGCTACAACTCCTCGCGTAGATATATAACCGAATCCTAGCGAAAGTCTCACGCCATCACGAGGAGGAATCTTGATAGTTACTTGCGAGTATATTTTCCATTTTAGAGGATCTTGCTTTAAGGGAGGATATTTTACCGAATGAGGTTTCCAAAATATAGTTTTGTGTTGACCAGAGAAGATATTAGGTTTTATACCGAATTTATGAATATCCATTTTTTAATAGGACGATATATTTTTAATCGTATCTTTCATAATAATAACCATCATCATATATAATAAGAAATAATGGGTCACCTCTCGAGATAGTAATCTCTTTATCAGAAATATTTTTTATAAATGTTGTTATATCATCTTTTTTTATAATCGATGTTAATATCAAGCTTGTCTCTTACACCTTGAAAGATTAAATTAGTATTAAGTTGAATTTTAACATGACCCTCACCCGATATAATATACCCAAGACCAAGTTGAATTTTTACGCTTCTTTTTTCAGTTATATCTACACCTTCTTCAGGTTGTAGTACTATGTCGCTTTGCGAATATACTTCCCATACATCTCTTCTAGCCTGAGTAGGTGGAAATTCTAAACCTCTAAAAGGAAACCATACTATTTTTTCCATATTTTCATTTCTTTGACAATACTTGCTCTCGCATAACATTTTTATATAGTAAATATTTTTTCTTTAAATTAAAAAGATTTTCATAATATAGCGCCTAAAATAGGGATATTAGCGAATGGACTATTAGGTCCGAGCAAAAGTCCTCTTCCGTCATAAATCTTTCCTCCTCGCTTTAAATACAAACCATCACCGAAAGACTTTAATCCTTTACCTTTATACGGCTTTAAGTATAATCCGCATCCATCAGTTTCAACTTGACAAACGCATCCTCCTTTTTTAAGATAAAGACCCGACCCCATCGCTTTTTGTACACCAGTTTGAGCTAATCCGGAAAGAGCACCGACACCTAAAGCCGGTAAAACGGTTTTCGCGAGCATCGGCAAAGCTCTAGCGGCCAACCCGGCCAACATTCCGAGAAAACCTCTCTCTATTGTCGTGTTATATTTAACTTGTTTCGCGGACATTCTAATCGTGATACCCTTACCATCCTCATAGGCTTTAGCTATTTTTCTCGCTTGCGAATTGGTTAATGCTAAAACATCATTACCTCGTAAATCTTCGTGACCTAAACGAATACTTACTTGACAACCGGCTTTAACGGCGTGTTGAAGCTTTCCCTTTTGTCCTTCGGATATATTTACTTTAACGGGAACGTAACTCGTCATTTTATTATATTATTTTTAATTACTTATCTCGCTTCTCTAATATGAAATCTAATCGTTAAATTTTCGCCTCTGAGATTTAGTAACGTTCCGTTTTGATCCGTAATACTTACCTCTAGGTTATGTATTTCGTCTAACGTTATCGGTAAGTATACTAAATTAACTGGCGACTCAATTATCTTATATCCGGGCGCAACATCCGGGAAAAAGGAGTAAATAACGTTTTTGGTCGAACCATTAACGTAACTTCCCGAAATAATATCTATACTAACGAGCAAACTGTTTATACTAAGAATGTTCACTACATTCTCCGACTCGTGAAATCCTCGCGTATATTTAGCTCTAGTAAATCCTAATACTTTAGCGATGGAACCCGGTTGATTGAAATCTACTCGATAACCATTTTCCAGAGTAAGAACGGACTTTAGGGTATTGGTATTCGCGGAAATGTTAATATAGTACCCTTCATTAACTTAGTCGTAATGGCCCCTTTTTCTCATTTCCTGATGAATGGTATCATTAATGTCAACGAGGTCGTAACTTCCTTCGGGTATTTTTAATTTAACCCACGAATTACCGTCGTCCGGAGAATAAACGAATACGTTGTTCGTTTCATCGATATTTGGGAACGAGTAGTAAGTTTCGAGGTTTACTAAAGCTATTTCGTACACTTTATCCTTTTCCAGTTGAATCGGGGGATTAAACCTTGTTGTAAAACGCGTCTCGTTGTCGCTTGCTATAATTTGAAACGACGTTTTGTGTTCCGTATTTTTTACGATTTGTTTTAAAAGACCTTCCATTTTTATTTATAATATAGTTTTTATAAATTAAAATGCTCGAGAGCGATATTAAATAATTCTTCTAACCCATTTTTCACGCTATTTTCGAAACTAGAATTATAAAAATCGGTAAAAAATTCTATCATTTCATCTTCATCGATCTCCCCGTAAGTATTACACGCGGACGTAATATTAATAATAAAATATACATTAAAATAAAAATCGTAAAAGAATTTTACGATTCTAACTTCATGACTCATTCCTCGCATGATCTCCAATCGTTTTTCTAAGTAATCTATTAATACTTTTACTAAATAATTTTTCACGTAACTACTTTCGGGAATAACGTAATTTTTTATTCCCATTTGTTCTAGTATCATTTTTAAATTATGTCTCGTAAAACGTTCCACGTTTTTTTCTAGATCGGATTTTAATCTTAGAAAAATTAATTCTCATTTACCCGTATATTTTTCCAACATTCTTTTTATATAATGAATATATTACTTAACTTAACGACTTAGGCACGTAAAAATTGTCAAAACCGTTTCTATACTTCCCTTCGTGTTTTTTACTGGTTAAATCGATGATAGCGAAACCGTGCGGTCTTTCCCACGTCTTTTTACAAAATTCTCTAAATTGATCCTTCGGCATATCATCACCTACATGATCGTTATAGATATGATTAACGTTTTTTAGGTCTTGTTGGAAAAGGCAAATAAAATTAGCGTTTTCTCTAATAGTTTGTCTCGGTAGTCTGAAATAATTTTGCGAGAGGTAAAAACAGTCGACATTACTATGCCTTCCTCGAACGTAATAACACTCGCATTTATTTTGCCTTTCTAAAAGTAAATCGTCAAAAATCATCAAATTTTTATTTTCCGGGTTTAACTCTCTCGGATCGGGCACATCACTCGCATTTTCGAAGAAGTTGCAATCTATGTTCGATTTATTTTTAATCGTTTTAGTCCATTCTTCGACTAAAGCCGTTGGTTCAACGTCTAGTTCTTGTATCTCATTACGCGTGTTAAACAACCTTAAGATACATTCTTTCGGTAGTTTTTCTTCGAAAGCCTTTTTTAGTATTCGGTATTCGGGTTGAAAAAGACTTTCCGAAGACACTCAAATCGTTGTAGTCGAGCCAATCCGGTCTAAGTAAAAGGTTTAACAATAAAGTAGTTTTACCGCATCCCAATTTACCTATAATTAAACCTCTAATACTTCTCGGTAAAAGGGAGTGATTAAATCTCCTCGATACCGCTTCATTCCACGATAAATTGATAATATCCATTTTAATATAACTTTTTTATTTTTATATTAAAAATGTACTGCGTGAAATGTAAAAAACGTACTAATACGAAGAATATAACTTACGTCGTTAGTAAAAATAACAGGAATATGAAACGCGGAAAATGCGCGCTTTGCGGAACGACTAAAACCCAATTTATAAAAAAAAAAAACAACGGCGGAAGCATCTTAAATAAAATTATAAACAACATGCCTATCGAAATGCATCTCCCCGGTCATAATTTTACGGGACCTGGCACTAAATTAAAGGAAAGACTCAATCCGGATTTAACCCCGAAGAAATGGAGTAAACCGATAAACCGCGTCGATAAAGCCGCTTATCATCACGATGTTTGCTATCTTAAGCACGATGACACTGCCACGAGAAACGCGGTGTGCGATAAGAATATGTTAACGGAGTTAGAAGGGATTTACAATCCTACTATTAGGGAAAAAATGGAAAGGGGGTTGGTAAGTAAACTCATCGGAACGAAGATGAAATTCGGAATGGGAGTCGAAAAAAAAAAAAAACCCGAGATGATGAAATTAGCGGAAGAATTGCATAAACCCGTAAAAAGAAAATTTAAGAAAAGGAGAGTTATAGTAAACGGTATAGATAAGATATGGGCCGCGGATTTAGTAGACATGCGATCTTTTTCTAAATATAATTGCGACGTAAAATACCTTCTCGCTGTCATCGACATCTTTTCTAAATACGGATGGCTAGTGCCATTAAAAGACAAATCGGCGAAATCTACCGCTATAGCGTTAGAGAGTATTTTTAAGGAGAGGAAACCCGAAAAAATGTGGGTTGATGAGGGTAGAGAGTTTTATAACAAAGACGTAAAAGCGTTGGTCGAAATATATTCTACCCAAAACGAGGAGAAATCTAGCGTGGTTGAGAGATGGATTAGAACGATGAAAGAAAAGATGTGGAAGTATTTTTCCGCTAACAACACGTACATTTACATCGACGTGTTACCTGATCTCGTTAAAGAATATAATAACACGAGGCATTCATCCATTAAGATGACTCCGGTAAACTCGAGTAAAAAAGAAAACGAAACCGAGGTTTGGAGAAATCTGTACCCCCATCAACATCCCGAAATAAAAAAGCCTAAGTTTTCCGTCGGAGATAAAGTAAGAGTAGTATATGAATTACCCGATCTGGGACAAAATTAAAAAAACTTAAAAAATAAAGAAAAAGCGAAAAAAAAATTTATCGAAATTTTAAAATTTCAAACATTTTTGACCCAGCAGTCGACTGAAAGGCTGAAGTTGTGCAATGTGTTAGCTGTTTAGACGCTCGAAGCCAGTCTGGGTAAAAAATTTTCTAAAAAAAATTTTTTTTAAAAAAAATTCAACAACGAATCAAAAAAAATATAACTTTTAAAACAATAAAGTTATATTTTTACAGTGGGACCAAGCTAATGTTGAAAAACGTTAAACTAGTTAAGAAATCAACTTCAACTCCGTTTTCCATTCCTTCTCATAAAAGAAGGTATAGATGAAGTAAGGTGAGTAATAGCACTACCATGATTAAACCATTTTTTTATACTTCCTCAACGAAAACGAAAGAGGAAGTATTATTTAGTAAACAACCCTACAGCTTTTACTTAGCTTTTCACAAAACTGAAAATGGTAGTATATAATAATATCAAAAAATTTTACCTTGTTTTTTGAAAAAATGTTCCACGTGTAGAATAATTGTATAAAATAGTTATTCTGTTTTTAAACAGCAGCCTTACAACTTTGTGTTTTTTAATGTGTAAGAAATTTGGTATTTACTTACAGGTTGTTAACCCATAGTAGAGGTTAACATTTTGTGTTAGTAATTGGTATGAACGTACGGGCTGTTAGGCCTCGCCAGCGGTTCTTATTTTTCGGTATTAACTTACGGGCTGTTAGACCACGCCAGAGGTTACCATTTTGTGTTAGTAATAACATTCTTACAAAAGTTAAAATACGACAAGGAAGTAAAACCGCTTTATTATTATAAATAAAAATCATATTTTATACAATTATCATATACATTTTTAATTTTTTTAAAAAACAAAGCAAAAAAAATATTAATATCATAACATACTACCATTCTCCTCAAAAGTCCAGACTAAACTGGTATTATACGAGTAAGCATTGTGAAATACTATGCCACGTGGTGTAGACTGATCCTTTTTCCAATATTTAACACTTTACAAGTCTAACTCTATCAAAATAGTTATGTAAGAGTGACGCACCATAAGGTTGTTTGATCTTGAAATAAAGTTTATGATGTCGCATTGTTTAATTTCAAGTGGTTTAGGAAAAACTACACAACTAGCAATCGAGCTTTTCTTTGCAATAATAGAGTAATCAACCTGCTCTGTTCCGTTTATCATAATATTAACTTTTACCACCTCTGGTATATTAGGGTCTTCGTTAACAAACGCTAAACTACCTCTTATAATTCTACCCGGCGCACTCATACAATAACCTCCCAAACCATGGTCATTGCCTGAAGCACCATTACCAAATGAAAACTCATAATTACCATCTCCTATTGGTCCATTTTCTTCCGCCCACACGGATATAATAGGTTTGTTAAATCTCATCATTCCATCTACGTAAGCCTTAGTTGCCACGTCTTGTGGATCCCTCGGGTCTCCAATATTTTTTAAAAATTTGTCATTCATATCGATATCGCTAACAGCAGAAAAAGTTCCTTGTGGAGTTTTTAATATCGCACCACTCCCTGAAGAACGTTTATATATTGCTGTCTACGTAATACTTATTTACAGCTTGATGGTATTCTAAAGGTTGACCAACGTTGGAAATCGTAAATTCACTCATAGAAATGTCAGCAACGACTGTATACCCACCACCTACATGAACAAAGGCTCGATTAGCATCATCTACATATCTTTTGGTTGCTGCATCTTGTGGCTGTGCGGGATCTATAAGATTTGTTAACAAATGCTCCTGCATATCTATATCTACAACAGCGGAAAAGTGCCGTCCGGTCCCTCTACTATTGCTTTGCTGCTCCTATCCACATAATTTTTAGTAGCAGCTTCACTCGGTTCTGTTGGCTCCTTAACGTTTTTTTATTGGATTAAAACCCATGTTTAAATAACCATTTTTAATGTGGTATCCACCGTTTTCATCCAACAACCCTGAGTTGGTGTCAACATAAGCCTTAGTTGCCACGTCTTGAGAATTTACTGGATTACTAACCCTCGTTAATGTATTACCATTCATGTTTATAGACCCAGTAACAACAGTTGTTCCATCTTTACGTAAAAAAATATTATTTATGTAAGCGAGTGACACACCATCACCGCTTGTTCTAGCATTGCTCATTCGTCCGAATTTGTCTACAGGCATTTTTTATAATACTAAAAAAGTTTATTTAAAACATTTTGAAACCTTTTACCCGTGGATAACTCTTTTAGAATGTACAAACATAAATGACCGCAAAATACTTGTCCAGCTTGTTGTAATTGATCAGTATTGTACTGTATTGGGCTTTTTAGGTACTCTCGAATTTCAACAGGTGGTTGTATACCATAACTGTCAAAATAAATTTTAGTTTTACCGTTTTTATACCAAGCAACCCAATGTGTACCAGGTCCACCACTTTTATCAAAGTTTACTAAACCACATTCTTTTTTACTCGGTTTTCTCGGTAATGTATCTAGTAAAAAAACTCCTCTAAAATAAGGAATCTTTAATCTTTTTGCCGCATCTTCCAATTCGAAATTGTTCAACGGTTTATTTGGTAAAATTACGTTTTCAATCGAAATATTTGACATTTTTTATAGTTAAATATTTCTAATGTCTTTATTGTCAACCCATGAATTAAATTCATCAGGATAACCTTTCCACTTTACAAGAGATTTCTTTTTTCCTTTTTTAATAACCTTTTTTATTCTATACAGCTCTTGACTGGTTTTCTGCAGTTCAGGCTCATAAAAGGTACCTTGTATTTCTTCTCCATTAAGATCCTTAATTTTATATGTTACAGGTGATGTAAGTTTTACTTCAGAAACTGTAAAAACCTCCTCAGTCCATCTTGTTGTATAACCTTTCTCAAAAGTCTTTTTCTTTTTACTTATCCTTACTTTGTCTCCAACAGAAAACTTAGGATTTATATCTTTTATTTCGATCGGGGTAAAGATTTCTCCAAACTCTCGTTTCATTTTCTTTTTTACTAGCGTCTACCGGAGTCATCTTAATAGATGAATGCCTCGTGTTATTATATTTTTTAACGAGATCCGGTAGCACATTGATGTAAACGTTTGTGGAGTTAGCGGAAAAATGCTTCCACATTTTTTCTTTCATTGTTCTAATCCATCTCTCAACCACACTAGATTTTTCCTCATTTTCAGTAGAATACAATTCAACCAAGTCTTTAACATCTTTGTTATAAAACTCTTTACCCTTATCCACCCACATTTTTTCAGGTTTTCTCTCCTTAAAAATACTTTTTAGTGCTATAGCAACAGATTTCCCTGTTTTGTCTTTTAATGGCACCAGATATCCATATTTAGAAAAGATGTCAATGACAGCGAGAAGGTATTTAACACCACGATTAAGCTTAGAAAATGCTTGCATGTCTACTAAATCCGCAGCCCATATCCTATCTATACCGTTTACTCTAACTCTCCTTTTCTTAAAATTTCTTTTTACAGGTTTATGTAATTCTTCCGCTAAAATTTTTATCGTGTCGAAATTTTTTTTTTTACTCCCATTCCAAATTTCATCTTCGTTCCAATGAGTTTACTTACCAAACCCTTTTCCATTTTTTCTCTAATACTAGGATTGTAAATACCTTCTTACTCTGTTAACATATCTTTATCACATATTTCATTCCTAGTTTTTGTATCATCATGCTTAAGATAGCAAACATCATGATTATAAGCAGCTTTATCAACGCGGTTTATAGGTTTACTCCATTCTTTTGGAGTTAGATCAGGATTTAACCTCTCATCTAGCTTGGTACCTGGCCCCGTAAACTTGTGACCAGGGAGATGCATTTCAAAAGGCATCATGTTTATAAATTTGTTTAAGATGCTACTACCATTAGTAGTTTTTTTTTTTTTCTCCTTTTATAAATTGATAAATTGTGTTTTAGTTATTCCACAAACCACATATTTCCCCCGCATCATATTTCTTCATTTTTAGAAACAGTATATTCTATATTGTTTGTATCAGTATGTTTTTTTTTACATTTAACGCAATACATTTTATATATAAAAATTAAAAAAGTTATATAAAATGGATATTATAAACTTATCATGGAATGAAGTAGTATCAAAGAGATTTAATCACTTCCTTTTAACAAAAAGTATTAGAGGTTTAATTATAGGCAAATCAGGATGTGGTAAAACTACTTTATTGTTAAACCTTTTACTCAGACCAGGTTGGCTTGATTACAATGATTTGAGTGTTTTCGGAAAAAGCCTTTTTCAACCGGAATACCGAATACTAAAAAAGGCTTTTGAAGAAAAACTACCAAAAGAATGTATCTTAAGGCTGTTTAACATGCGTGATGAGATACAAGAACTAAACATTGTACCAACAGCTTTAGTTGAAGAATGGATTAAAACGATTAAAAACAAATCGGATATAAATTGCAACTTTTTTGAAAATGCTAATGATGTGCCTGATCCAAGAGAGTTAAACTCAGAAAATAAAAATTTAATGATTTTCGATGATTTACTTTGAGGAAGGCATAGTAATGTTGACTGCTTTTACCTCTCACAGAATTATTTTAGACTACCGAGACAAACTATTATAGAAAATGCTAATTTTATTTGTCTTTTCCCACAAGACCTAAAAAACATTAATCATATTTATAACGATCATGTAGGTGAAGATATGCCTAAGGACGAGTTTAGAAAATTTTGTCAAAAGGTATGGGAAAGACCACATGGTTTTGCTATCATTGACTTAACCAGTAAAAAACATGATGGGAAGTACAGAAACGGTTTTGACAATTTTTACATACCAAAGTCAGTATAACTCGTCGCCGACTCGTTCGGTGAAAAAAAAAAAAAATGAAAAAAACTTAGCAAAAAAATTATAAATATTGGGTAAAAAGAGAATGCATATAACAAATTTAATAAATGATTTAAATGAGGCTATGAATATAGTTGATAATATAATTCTCGAATATCAAAAAGAAAACTCTGAAAAAATTTGGTCTACTCTTGAATATGAGGCTAAACTTCGGAGCTTATTAATAAAAAGAAAAGAGCTGTTTAATTTAATGCATAATATTGAATTTAGTTGTGGGGCATATGATGATTTTGAAAGTATTATGGATAAAAAGAATATTGAAAAATTGATAAATCACTTTTTAATGATATCAACAGTTTGTTCAAATTCAGACATTGATAAACGTAATAATATTTACGATAAATTAGAAAAAATAATTCTAATTTTTTTCCCAACATATATGTATATGATAAATAAATAAATTTTTCTTTTTTAGAATATAATATTACTATTTGATTCATATATTAAATATTATATTCATATTTATAAAATGGAAGATCTTTTAGAACAAATTGTAAAAAATACAATCCACAAAACATCATTTCAAGTTATAGTAAGCGACAACAAAACACGTTTTAGAACAAGGTTTAATCCCCCAATTCAACTGGAAAAGGATAGAGTATATGAAATAGCTTTAGTAAACCTTGAAACTTACTACTCTTTTCCAAACATTGATGAAACAAAAAACATATTCGTTTATTCTCCAGACAATGGTAATTCGTGGGTTAAAATAAGAATACCTGAAGGAAGTTATGAACTTGATGACATTAATGATGCTATTCACCAGGAAATGAGAAAAAATGGTCATTATGATAGAGTTAATGAAGAGTATCCTATTAACATTTCTGCAAACACCAATACTCTAAAGTCTATTATTACCTTAGAAGATGATTATCAAGTAGATTTTAATCAACCGGGCTCCATTGCTAAAGTATTAGGATTTACTCGCGCTAAATATACGCAAGGATTTTACGAGTCGGAGAATATAGTGAACATTCTTACCATAAATAGTTTGCTCGTTAGCATAGATATTATTTCAGGAAGTTATGTTAATGGTTCAACAAAAAACATTATTTACTCTTTTTTCCCGAATGTTGCACCTGGATTTAAGATAATTGAGTCACCAGTTAATTTAGTATACTTACCAATAACATTAGATGAAATACATAACCTAGAGGTAAATATTACGGATCAAGATGGTAATTTACTAAATCTTAGAGGCGAAAATTTAACAATTAGGTTTCATATTAGAGAAGCGAGATGAGCGCGGGAATTGTGTAAATTAAATTAAGAAAATGTGAAAATAATATAAAATGATATCTATGAGAGAGAAATTACAATGGTCTAAATCCCGACAACTACGAAGATCCTATTTGGGTTCGAGTAGATGACAAAAAATATGTTTGCCCATTCAAAGAGCTTCCAAACAAAGTAGTAGAAGTGTTTGCACAACAAGACATTATTATAAAACCAAAGAAGTGTTTTAGAATTAGACTTGGATTTGTGATAGTAAATCCAGAAAGAATGTATAACCAAGTACGGGTACACCTAAACAGCAAATGGTTATTACTAGGTTTAAGAAACCGTGCTGAAGCAAGATCAAGTGATACTTATAAATTGATGCATAATGATATGATTACATTATTGACAAATGATTCTAACGAAGAAGTTGCCATATCGAAAGGATCTTCTCTGTTTTACGTTGTTTGTGATTATGGCTATTATTATGTTGCTAATGAAGAAGTTAGTATACCAAGTATTTAAATACATTGTTACATAAGGTTTACGCATTATTTGATTTTTCCATTTATTCTCACACACACACACACACACACACACACACATATATATACTTTTCACACACACACACACACACACACACACACACACACATATATATATATATATATATATATATATATATATATATAACACACGCACACACACACACATATATATATATGTGTGTGTGCGTGTGTGTGTGTGTGTGTGTGTGCCTTTTTTGGGCTAAATAAAAAAATAGTTATATATAAAATGACGAGTTACACTAATGTTAAAGTAAATATATCGGAAGGACAAAAAGAAAAGCTTCAACATGCTGTTAAAGCTAGTTGTCCAGTAAGTATTCGTTTAGGTCATGAAGATTTACGTGGTAATGATGTTTTAGCAATTACCGATTCACAAGCAAGAAAAATGGCTAAAGCCTATGAGGATGGTAAGGGTATAACTATTAGAATGTCTGCAAAACAACTGAAATATAACACGAAAATAGAAGGGGGGTTTCTCGGAATGTTGGCTGGGTTAGCTGCTAGAGCTTTGCCGATGCTTGCAAAAACTGTTTTACCAGCTTTAGGTGTTGGTGCTCTTTCTGGATTAGCCTCAACAGGTGTACAAAAAGCAATGGGATCAGGTCTTTACCTTAAAAAAGGAGGATGTGTTTGTCAAGTTGAAACTGATGGATGTGGATTATACTTAAAACCATACAAAGGTAAAGGATTAGCTTCCGTTGGTGATGGTTTGTATTTAAAGCAAGGAGGAAAAATGTATGATGGAAGAGGACTTTTACTCGGACCTAATAGTCCATTTGCTAATATCCCTATCTTAGGAGCTATATTATAAATATTATTTTCACCAAAATAAAAATGGATATTCATAAATTTGGTATAAAACCTAATATTACTACTCAACATAAAACTATATTTTGGAAACCTCATTTACATGGAGTAAGATATCCTCCCTTAAAGCAAGATCCTCTAAAATGGAAAATATACTCGCAAGTAACTATCAAGATTCCTCCTCGTGATGGCATGAGACTTTCGCTAGGATTTGGTTATATAACTACACGAGGAGTTGTAGTGATATCTGTTAGTAATAAATGGAAAGATAGTTTAACCATTCTTAATGGAGCACATCTTGATAATGAGGCTGATGATATCTTAGTCTACATTTATAATTTCTCACAAAAACCGATTGAAATACCTGAGGGAGAGTTATTCTCTTATCTAAAATATTTAGAATCTTGAGATAAAAAAATTATTATTTTAATAAGAATGGCAGATACAGATCAAAAACATCCTAATAAAATATATCCTCCGTTACCCAAAGAACGAAGTACCGCAAGCGCCCCATCTATTGAGATGCATGCAATGGGGGATGACGAAGGCCATTCCTATCGTCTACAAAAAATATCTGAAGTACAAAAGTTTCTCGAAAATGAAATTCAAAAACGAGATGCCTTAGCTAAAAAATATTTTAGAGCCGCGAGAATCGTTGACAATGTTGACACGGTTTTGATTACGGTAACCATGGCTTCAGGAGTAGGTGGAATCGGTTTACTATCTACTATTGTAGCTATTCCAGCAGTCATAGCATTAGAAGCAACAGCTGCGGCAACCGGGCTTCTTTCAATAGTAGGTAAATATGTAGTAAGAAATTCGAGAACCAAGGCAGAAAAACATCAAAAGATTAAAATGATAGCTGATGCTAAGTTAGATACAATTGCTTCACATATATCGAAAGCTTTAACTGACAATTATATCTCTGATGATGAATTCAAACTAATCATGGAAGAATTAGAAAAATATAAAAGCATGAAAGATGAGATACGTACCAAGATCAAGAAAAAGATATCTACCGAAAACGAAGAAAGCTTGATCGAAAAAGGAAGACAAGAAGCGCGTGAGTCCTTTCGGAGGCTTGTTGAAAAGAATTCCTCGACCACGATGTAATCTCCCTGAGATAAGGTGTAAGTGTATTTGTGAAATAGGTGATACCTCAGACATGTAATATATAAGAGAATATATAATGCTGTTATATATTACCCCAAACAAGTTGGTGTTTACCCCAAACAAGTTGGTGTTTACCCCAAACAAGTTGGTGTTTGAAAACTATGATAAAAACTATGTTAAAAACTATGATAAAAACTGCCTCGTCTTTGTCTCGACAAAGGTGTGTTAAAAAATGATTTTAGTAATTAAAAAAAAATGTCTTTTTTAAAAATCGCTGATCCTACAAAAAGGGACTTAATTGTAAAAGAGTATCTTGAAACGAGAAAGAAGATTCGGGATAATCTATTAGCAGAGAGAACGGGTAAACAAGAATTACAAACCGATCTTTCAAAGTTTTTTAAACCTATTACGGAAACGCAAAAAGCTACAGCAAAGGAGATTACTGAGGGACTTAGACCTATTAAAGAAGCTATCGAAAAGTTACCACAAGCTATTAATCTACCAGCTTTTCCAACAATAGAAGCTTATCCCTCTGAAGAAAAACCAGCTATTGAGGAAAGGAAATTGAAGGAATATCAAGATAAATTTTTCGTTGGACCAGTTGCAGTGGAGTATCTAACAAAATTTCTTAATAAAGATGATGTTGATAGAACATATGGATTACGTGATGAAGGTGGTAAATTTTATATTGGTAGCAAAATGGTTGTAATTGATGAGGATGATATTGTTCTTGGTAGTAAGGTGTATCGAGGAACACCTGGTTTATGGGAGTTAATTGTTGCTAAAGAACCAAATGAAGACATTTATAAACGTAATGATCTTGGAGATTATCAAGATTTAATGATAAAAACCAACGCTCTTCATCGAAATAACGATCCGGATAATCGATATCCTAAAGCTTCTAGAGGGAAAAAATGGGATAAAATTCTTAAATATATTTGGGAAAATGAAAAAATATTTCAAGGAAAGGGTATCATTATCCCATCTGACCCTAACGCATTAATAGAAAGACTAGATCTGTTATTGGCAAGTAAAGAAGCAGGTAACACAGGTGTAAGAAACGAGTTAGTGAGCATTTGTGACGAATTAAAAAGACAAGGTGTTTTAAATTCAAACGCTTATAAAAATTTAATGTCTATACTATAAAAAATGATCATCACTAAAAAACATGGATTTAAAAAAAAGTATTCATATGGTGGTTCCGGAATCTTTGATAGCGTTGCTAACTTTTTAGCGAGGCTTTTTACTAGTAGTGCAGCTAAACAAATTGCGTCTTCTGCCCTTGATGTAGGAAAGAGTGTGGCTAAGGAAGGTGCAAAGAAAGCTTTAGAGGTTGGAAAAAGTGCAGCTGTAGATGTAGGAAAAAAATTAGTTACGAGAGCTTTAACACCAAAATCAAAGGAAATTTTACAAAAATATAGCGCAACGCCAACACCAACAAAAACACCCAAAACGCAAGACATTAATACATTAATAGATGGAAGTGCCATTGCTATTCAAGACTTAGTTAAAAGATTAAACAGTGGAGCAGGCATTAAAACAGTATGAAGAAAAAAATAAAATTAAGTTAAGAAATTATATTACTTATAAAAAAGATAATGCCAGAATTAAAATTTAATCGTGTAGATTATAAAAAATACAATACTAGTTGTATTACTTTAGTAGGTGCATTTTTAAACCTAAAAGATTGTGAAATCCTAGAAATTAATAACACGAAATATGGTTATAAAAAAGCTGTTGTGAAGTTATCTCCTGAAAAAGTAATCAAGATGAAAGAGATTGAGGAAAAGGTGAATGAATGTTTACAAAAGTGGGGGATACCCCAAATAACACTTGTATACGGTAATAGAGTTTATCCTAAAACTAAAGTGGAAACCGCAAAAAGCATTAAACTTGGAGGTGTGTTTGTTAATGATGAAAATAAGTCTTTTCCCCAGCTTTGGTTAGAAATTTAAGTAACACAATTATAATTTTTATTTATTTAAAATTATAATTGTTATTATAAAATGGACATTTTAAAAATCACTGACCCAATTTTAAAAGATGATAGCATTGATGAGTATGAACACCATGAGTATGATCCAATCACAGGTGCTAATCTCAACAACTCAGGAGGAGATATTAGAATTAGTATCGAAACCCAAGATATTTTTACTCATCCTAGTGAGAGTTATTTACTTATTGAAGGACAATTAGTAAAGGATGCTGATGGTACTGCTTATGTTATAGGCACAGACAACGTTAATATTGCTTTAACAAACAACGCCTTGATGCACCTGTTTAAAAATATTAGGTATCAACTTTCAGGTATGGATATTGAATCCATATCAAATCCTGGCCAGGCTACTACAATGCTTGGGTTGTTAAAATATCCAGATGATTTTTCTAAATCACAAGGGTTAAACCAATTATGGTATAAGGATACAACAATCAATGCAGACGATCAAAATAGCGGATGGGAAATAAGCAGACAATACATCATTAATAATGTTAATCCAGTAGGTTCATTTAGTTTTAGAGTTCCTTTAAAACATATATTTGGTTTTTGTGAGGACTATAATAAAATATTGTATGGAATGAAGCAAACTCTCACGTTAACAAGAAATAATGATGATGATGCAATCTTTCGAATCAATGCCGCTCCTGTAGGTAGAATTAGATTAGATAAGATATCATGGTTTATGCCACATGTGCTACCTGCTGATAAAGAGAAGATGGAACTTTATAAAATTATCGAGAAAAAAGAAAAAAATACCAGTTGGATATAGAATGATACAGTGTGACTCTATCACGGTTCCTCAGACAACATCATTTACCTGGAGACTTTCTGTTAAATCATCTCCTGAGGTACCACGTTTTATCGGGGTCGGCTTTCAAACTAATAAAAGTAATAACCAAAGACAAAATGCATCTATATTTAACAATGTAAATGTTAACAATATTTATGTTATGTTAAATGCTACTAGATACCCTGCGGTTGACTATAATCTCTCATTTGCTAAACAACAATTTAGTAGAGCGTATGGTGACACCGCATTATTTAGATCTAAGTTTTATAACATGAATGAGTTGGTGTCAAACCCTAATATTTCTCCCGTAGATTATAGAACTCTATATCCTTTGTTTTTGTTTGACGTTTCTAAACAGAGTGAAAGATTAAAATATTCTGTTACTGATATTCAAATTAAGGCATTTTTTGGTGCAAATGTGGATGCGAACACAGAGGCATATGCTGTTATTATTAGTGATAGGTTAATTAACTTCCAGTCTGATGGAAATAAAATGAGTGTAGTGTATTAAGATATTTTTTCCTATATAAAAATGATAAAGATTGCAGATTTAAAAAAAATTCTTAAAGAAAATAATATAAATTTCTACTCATACTGGGATAAAAAGCGATTAGTTGAGTTGGTGAAAGAACATGGATTGTTACCAGAGGAGGAGTCGCTTAAGTTACCTAAAAAAGAAAGAAGTAAAGACCTTAAGTTTGATAGATTAAAGACTATTATGCATAATCCTAAGAAAGTTAGTTTAGAGGATGTTGAAACTGGCGAAATAAAAACCTTTCCATCAATTTATAAGACAGGTAAATTTATAGATCGCTGCCCACAAACGATTGAAAATTGGAATGGGAGAACTTGGAATAATAAATATAAGATTAACATTCAGTAATTTTATTATGACAATGACGAAGTCGTAATAAAATTGAGACAAAAAAAAATTAGCTTAAGTTTTTTTATTATACATATATAAAAAAGATGAGTTTATTTAATAGATTTACGAGTGCAGCTAGACGAGCTGCATCTAATGTTTACTCTGGAGCAAGACGACTAGCCGCAGCTGTCGTTCCGGAATCTATACAAAGAAGAGTAACTGATTTTGGTAACTGGATAACTGGTAATGTAGAGCCGGCACAAATACCACAAGTTTTGGATGAAGTTGTTGAACATGTTAGAGAAAATTACCCTCCAAGACAGGAGTTACAGATTAGAGAGGGGCCATCTTCTTTAGGAGGGTTTGCAAGACAATATGTAATAAATGGGAGTGGGGGAACAGATACGTATACGTTTTTGGAAAATGCGCGTGATAATATGGTTAATATTATAAGAAATAATCCTGGAATAAAAATTCAATTAGCTTTTAATTGTATTATGAGAAGAGTAAATGCACCTGAACTTACTTTATTAAATACTACTTTCTATTCAGGTCATTTTGCTGTTTATGAGGGAACCGATATAGATGAACTTTATACAACTATGATTGAAAAAATTTTAGAAAAAAATAGCAACATTTTAAATGGCGGGTAGTGATTGGGTAGTTCATAATATATTAACATTTGAGTTACACACAGTTGAAATTAATCCTTTAAGAGCTAATAGTTACTTACCTTTACCAGATTGGGTCGCTAACAAAAAAGCAGTTATCAATATTAAAAATAAAGATAACAAATGCTTTTTATGGGGTGTTTTAAGAGTATTAAATCCAAAAAATGACCATCCAGAAAGAGTTGATAAAGAATTAAAAGCAAAGGAGGGTAGCGTAAACATGGAGGGAATAGAGTATCCTGTTTCGTCTGCTGGTATCAAGAAGTTTGAAAAACAAAATCCTGAAATTAGTATAAACGTTTTTGCAATAAAAAATTATAAACGAAAAAATCATACTTATTTAATTACTGATATTGTGAAAAGCAAACATATTGACCTTCTTTTTATTAAAGATGGAGAAAATATGCACTATGCCCTCATAAAAAACTTTAATGGGTTGATGAGAACCCAAGTAAGCAATAATAGCAGTATAGAATATTGTAAACGTTGTTTAAATCATTTTGGTAGTAATAAACGTTTAGAAAAACATAAACAATATTGTAATGAGTATGAGCCTATTTTAATGGAAATGCCAGCACAAGGTAGTGAAATGCTTTTTATTCATCACATAAAGAAAATAAAGGTTCCTTTTGTAGTATATGCTGATTTTGAACGTGTTTTAAAACCAATACACACATGCGAATCAAATCCAAAAGATAGTTATACTATACAAACTCAGAAACATTTACCATGTAGTTTTTATTATATTATAATATTTTTTACTGATGATATGTCTAAACCAATAGTAAGAAACTATATAGGAGAAGATGCTGGTGAAGTTTTTATAAATATGTTATCAAAAGATATTAAGAACCTTTATGAAAGATATTATCAAAACCCAAAACCAATGAATCTTACAATAGATGAACAACAAAAACATTCACAACAAAAAAAATGTTGGATTTGTGGTAATAAGTTTACAAAAGATAATATTAGAGTAAGAGATCATTGTCATTTTACAGGAAAGTATAGAGGTGCCGCGCATCAAGACTGTAATTTAAAAGCTAGTAAACCTAATTTTACACCAGTATATTTTCATAATTTAAGCGGATATGATGCTCATCTTTTTATAAAATATCTTGGTAAAATAGTGGTAAGATTAATTGCATTCCAAATAATGAGGAGAAATATATTAGTTTTAGTAAAAGCATTTGGGTTGGAGAAACAGAAAAAAAGAAAGATGCTATATATCACGAAATTAGATTTCTTGATAGTTTTAAATTTATGAGTTCTAGTTTGGATAAACTTTCATCTTACTTAGAGGAAAGTCAGTTAAAAATTTCAACAAGATATTTTACTAAAGAACAACTACCACTAGTTAGGAGAAAAGGAGTTTTCCCTTATGAATATTTAGACTCATTTAAAAAGCTTTATGATGAAAAATTACCACCAAAAGAAGCTTTTTATTCCACTTTAAATAAAACACATATTAGTGATGAGGACTATGCTCACGCTAAAAATGTATGGGAAGCTTTTAATATGAAAACTTTTAAAGATTATTTAGAACTTTACAATAAAATAGATGTGTTACTTTTAGCAGACGTCTTTGAGAATTTTAGAGATGTTTGTTGTAAAAATTATGACTTAGATCCTAGTTGGTATTATACAACACCAGGTTTGGCATGGGATGCGGCATTAAAAATAACGGATGTAAAACTAGAACTTTTGTCTGATCCTGATATGCATTTAATGTTTGAAAAAGGTATCAGAGGTGGTGTTAGTATGTGTTGTAAAAGATATTCAGAAGCAAATAACAAATATATGAGCGAATTATATGATTCAAGTAAACCATCAAAATATTTACTATAGATAGATGCAAATAGCCTTTATCCTTGGGCGATGAGTCAACCTCTTCCTACTCATGGTTTTAAATGGATGACAGATAAAGAATTAGAAAATTGGCAGGATCATTCTTGTATATTAGAAGTAGATTTAGAATACCCTAAAGATTTACATGATTTACATAATGACTTCCCTTTAGCGCCTGAACGTTTAAAAATAGAAAAGGTAGAAAAACTTATTCCAAACTTAAATAACAAAAAGAATTATGTTTTACATTATAAAGCTTTAAAAACGTGTGTTGATTTAGGTTTAAAAATTACTAAAATACATAGTGGAATTAAGTTTGAGGAAAGTGTATGGTTTAAACCATACATTGATATAAATATTAATCTAAGAAAAGCAGCTAAAAATAATTTTGAGAAAGATTTTTTTAAGTTGATGAATAATTCAGTCTTTGGTAAGACTATGGAGAATTTAAGAAATAGAGTAGAAGTTCATTTAGTTAATGATAGAGATAGAGCAAAAAAGCTTGCAGGAAGACCTAATTATAAGCATACTACAATATTTAATGAAGATCTTGTTGCTATTCATATGAAAAAGACTAGTATAAAATTTAACAAACCTATTTACTTAGGAATGAGTATTTTAGATATTAGTAAAACACACATGCAAAAAACTTTGTATAATTACTTTAAACCAAAGTATGGTGAAAAGGTTAAAATATGTTATACTGATACTGTTATCCTTGAAATAGAAACTAATGATTTATATAAGGATATAGAAAAAGATGTACCTGAAATGTTTGATACTAGTAATTATCCTGAAGATCATTTCTTAAGAAATGATTGTAATGCAAGAGTAGTTGGAAAGTTTAAAGATGAGTTAGGTGGTGAGATTATGATAAAGTTTGTTGGTTTAAGAGCAAAAACGTATGCATATAAAACTTTAGATGAAGAGGAAGATAAAAGATGTAAGGGAATAAAGAAGTCAGTAATTAAGAATGAATTAAGATTTGATCATTATAAAGAATGCTGTTTTACAGAAGAAGATCAGCATAGGGCAATGCATGTATTAAGAAGTCGCGGTCATGAAGTATATACAGAGAAAATAAACAAAGTTGCTTTGAGTTGTAAAGATGATAAAAGGGTTGTTTTGGAAAACAAGATTGACACATTAGCTTGGGGACATCAAAAAATAAAATAAAATATAAAATATAACTTTATTATTTTAAAAGTTATATTTTTTCTTGATTCGTTGTTGAATTTTTTTTTTTTTTTTGAAAATTTTTTACCCAGACTGGCTTCGAGCGTCTAAACAGCTAACACATTGCACAACTTCAGCCTTTCAGTCGACTGCTGGGTCAAAATTTTTTGAAATTTTCAAATTTCGATAAATTTTTTTTTTTTTTCGCTTTTTCTTTATTTTTTAAGTTTTTTTAATTTTGTCCCAGATCGGGTAATTCATATACTACTAGTAAGGATATCTAAAAAGAAAAAGACTTTCGAGAAAGGTTATACGACGAGATGGACGGAAGAGGTTTTTACGGTTTCTGAAGTAAAACATACATCGCCTATAACGTATAGAATTAAGGATATTAATGGAGAAGAAATACGAGGTACATTTTACGAACCCGAACTGCAGAAAACCAGTCAAGAGACGTTTAGGATAGAAAAGGTTATTAAAAAAGGGAAAGAGAAATCTCTAGTAAAGTGGATGGGTTATCCCAACGAATTTAATTCTTGGATCGATAATAAGAATATTATAGAAATCTAATATTAAAATGGCGGATATCGAGATCGCAAGAAACGTAATTTTACCGAATAAACCGTTGAACAATTTCGAATTGGAAGATGCGGCGAGAAGATTAGAGATTCCTTCTTTTAGAGGAGTCTTTTTATTAGATACGTTACCGAAAAAACCGAGTAAAAAAGAATGCGGTATAGTAAACTTCGATAAAAGTGGCGGACCCGGTTCACATTGGGTCGCTTGGTATAAAAACGGTAAAACTAAAATTTATTTCCACAGTTACGGAATACAACCGCCTATCGAGGTTCGAGAGTACCTAAAAAGTCCGATACAGTACAATACCGATCAATTACAACGAGCCGGGCAAGTATTTTGCGGTCATCTATGTTTGTACGTTCTGAAAGAGTTAGGCTCGGGAAATAAATTCCGAGACGTTTTAAATAAACTTTTTTAGTATTAAAAAATGCCCGTTGACAAATTCGGAAGAATGAAAGGCGATGGAACGAGCGACGGTGGTGACGGTGTGTCACTCGCTTACGTGAATAATAATTTTTTACGTATAGACGGAACGACCGCCGTTACTGGTTCCATAGACATGAATGGTAATACATTAACGAGGGTTAGTAATCCCGTAAATCCTCATGACGCGGCAACTAAGGAATATGTGGATGGAACTTCTGGCGGGGGGTTATTAAAAGAAAACGGTGGATACCAAGCCCTCGGATTTATAAATATGGGTTTCAACGAAATAAGAAATGTTAAGGAGCCTACAGAACCTAATGAAGCTGCTACTAAAAAATACGTAGATAATTTTAATCGAGGCTTCGTTTATATAGATGGAAGGTGGTATGAGGCAGTTGATGCAACCTCTATGGGAGGACGAATAATTAACAATCTTGGAATCCCTACGAGACACGATCAAGCTGCTAATAAGTTTTACGTAGATACCACCGTTGAGGCGGCTACCACCGCTAATAAAAATTATGTCGATAATGGTGGAGCCATCGTAAAAAATCCGGATGGAACTTTCAAGGCAGTGGCCGACATAGATCTTCAGGGTATTTCTCTAAAAAAACGCGAGACATCCGGAAGAAGGGAGAGATTTAGTAACAAAATCCTATTTGGATCAAGTGAGAAGAAATCTAATACACCAGATTACTTTAAAAGAACCTATTATAACCGTGTGGGCTGAAGAACAGGGACCAATTTCAGACGGTAATTACGAGTTTTCATTCGGTAATGGTAATTCGGGTAGAAGGCATGGCTTAGGGGGTTACTGCATGAATGTGCAGGGTAAAATTATAAGTGTAAGTTTAACGGCTGTTAAAAAGAATCCTAATGTACCGAAAGAGGTAAAAGTTAATATTGCGGTAAACGGAGTGGAGCGGGTTGATTACTCTATTATTAAAAAAGCGGACGAAACTTGTAGCTGTACAGTTTTTCCGGCGGGGTTGGAGGTAAAGCGATGTGACGTGATAAACTTTGTTTCGAGATCAACTAACCCCGAAGTAACGCACGCTTATATATCTATTTTGATACAGTTAGACATGTATCTATTTTGACATGTAAAATATAACTCGGTTTATAATAAGAGTTATATTTTACGTTTGATCGTGTTTCCCGTTTTACAAACGGGACATTTAGACAAGTCGGTATCGCATTGGTCACACGTGCATAGATGACCGCAATTGCAGAACAGTATATTCGATTCATTTTCTAAACATATAACGCATTTATCTGCTTTGAACGTTCGAATATCGTTTATAGAACTAACGAATTCCCGAAAATTAATTCTACCGTCTCTTTCGCTAATTAAAACTGTCGCTCGCGTTACGTCATCGCCCGACGAAATATATAAAAATGGGGAGAATAGCACGTCACAATCATAGGCCTCGTTGATTAGATCAACATCACCCACTCGCATATCTCTGATAAAGGCTTCTCGCTCTAATATAACGCTCAAATCGTATTCGTGTAAAACTAAACCTTCCTCGCTAGGAGGATAAGATACATTAAATAGTTCTACGCTAGTATTATCGAATGACACTCCTACAGTTACGCAAAAGATGTCGCGTAAAACGATCGATCGCGAGTACTCGTAATAAAAGAATGATCTGATTTCATTAAACGCGTCTATATGATTCGTACATTTAATAAAAGGGAATGTTATTTCTCTAATCGTTTCGTCTTCTATTACCTCGTGTACACGTTTAACTTTCGTAGATAAATTATCTTCTATCGACATTTTTAAAATATTTTCTATATCGTGAAGAAAATATTTTAAACATACGCGACAAAACACAACGGGTCCCACGAATTCTTACGCCTCGTAAGAGAAGCTCGCTATTTAACGAAATTTTAATATCGCCGCGTCCTGGTATATAATACGCGAGACCGAGGGATATTTCTAAACATTCTCCGGGTTTTAGTAGTATTTCGCTTTGTCCATAATATTTTTTCCATTTTTATATATTTATTTTTTTCTCTAATTTAGTTATCCCCGTCAGAACTCGGATATTCGTCTAAGATGTTAGGTAAAATTTCTTTTTCCTTTCCCGGTAATTGTACATTCTTTTCTATTATTTTTACCGATATAACTTTAATCTGAATCGTTTCGAAGTTTTTATTTTTAAATATTCCTTCTACTTTTAAAATACAAAACAACTTACAAGCAATTTTCTTATACGAAAGAGGGTCTACCTCTCGGTTGTTTTCATCGTAAAAGCGGGTCTTATCTCGATTGTTTTCGTAAAGCTTCGGGTATAACATAGCCGTTCCATCCTCATTATATCTTAAAATATTAATATTGTCGGGATTTTTAATCCTATCTTCTTTTAGTTCCTCGTCCGTTCCACGATCTCGGAAGAAATCCGTTAGCTTTTCCAGATCTTCTTTAAAATCTCTTTCCTTTTTCGTAGGCTTTTTATCGTTATAACATATTAAAGCTAAGGAGTAATCTTTTAGATCATTTCCAAATCTCGAATTAACGCCGTATGAAAACAGAACGGGGGTACGTATAAACAACGAAGCAATTTTATTATTAGAATATTTATATTCTATCGGAATCTTAACGAAAGCGAACTCTTTGCTTTTATATTTATTCGCGTAATTTATAGAAAGGTTTTCTTTACGAAGTTCTCCACTTTTGATATAACTCATTTTTTAATATAAGATTTATTTGCTTAACTTAAATTCATTTTTTTTTTTTCGTGAGAAGAATACGGAAATGTAGCTACACGGAGACTCTCGGATGTCGTGGGTTCCCCAAAGAAGAGGTAGATGGGTTGACGCGGGGAGAGCGGAGTAGATGAAGGGCGCGACTCGCGGTGGGATGCGGGTTCACGAGCTCGCCTTTACGTGAAAATCGGATTTCGACATTGACGGGATGAGCTCGGACAGTTTGGGGACACGATGGGGGATGGGGTCTTCCCCGGCGAAGACGGGGGAAGCTGAGTAGATGAGAGGCGCGACTCGCGGTGGGTTGACGCGGGGAGGGATGCGGGATGGGTGAGAGAAGTATATGGGGTTCATGGTTTGCCTTTACGCGGGGGTGTGAGAAGTAAGATGGCGAAGCCCGCCCCCGGCCAGGGCAAAATCGGAGGAGAGCGTCCGCGGGTTTTAGTATACGGGTATTAAAAATCTTCCGAATATTTTTTCGTGTATTTTTTACGGCGAAGCCGCGCCCCCGGCCAGGGAAAACTCGATTTTGAGAGATTTTTTCGCGCCCCCGGCAAGGGAAAATAGGGGGTGTGTGAGATTTTTTCGCGCCCCCGGGAAAATAGGGGGGGGGGGGCGGTGAGATTTTTTCATGCCCTCGGGAAAATAGGATTTTGGAAAATAGGGGGTGTGTGAGATTTTTTCACACCCCCGGGAAAATAGGGCGTGACCGTGACCTTTGACCCTGTTCCAGAACTGTCACTTTATATCTACTTACAGTCAGTTCCTAAAATTTGTAAGCCACACTAGATGTTGTAAAATGTTGTTTTATCGATTGTTTGACTTGTTTTATCGAAATACTGTGGAGAAGGACTGTACTAAGGTCATTTGTATTATTTCATTTTCAGATTGTAGATGTATAGCTTGTGATGTGCTCTTTTGATGAGCATTCGAGGAAATATATGCTAAGAAATCAATACTGACACATTAGTTCCATCATTCCCCCCCTTTTTTCCAAATTCCGGACCAAAGAACCCAACACCCTTAAACCTTCCAATAAAACCGGGTCAGAAGAGAGAAGGTTACAGATCTGTTCGGGAAAATCAGTTGTATATGAAATCACCCCCAGTGTATTTGAATTGGTCTAAAAATGAGCAAATCCATCGTTTCCAACGTTGTGACGTCACGCGATAAACAAGTCTATAATTAAATGATCTGCACTTTTCAGTAATGGGGACATCCTTGAGTGTCCCCATGCGGTAATGATAACGGAAGCGATAAACAAACAGCTACCAAGAAAGGTATAGCAGACCGCGATTAAGAAAGCGTGATACGGAGTAATCAAGAAACTACGCATTATTACCGCCTAGACCGAGGTTAGAGCGGTCTTGCGTGACTCAGTTTGTTTGTATTTTGTTTGTATCGGAGTTTAACACTGTTTAATAGCTTAGGTCATATCACGGGGGTCAGTGCACCTACGCATGTGTTTCCTGGCTTTCTCACACCAGTACCGACACAACATTTTTTTCCCTAAGTTACTGACTACTTTTCCTACATGCATCAGAGGTGAGAGGCGAAATATCGCCGGTAAAAAAATGCCTTAACCGGGTTGCGAACTCGCAACCACCAGGTCACGAGTCAGATACGCCAACCACTGAGCTACTCGGGCGGGCTGCGTGGCTCCGTGCTAAAGTGTAGGATTCAAAACCTAAAGGCCCTACATGCGACCCTTCTTCAAAGCGCTGTAATCTTTCTTTGGAGTTTTGATAGACAAGAACACTTGCCTAGTATTGGTAAAACCCACAACACATGAGTAAGTGAGCTGTTTCCGTGGTATGGCTGAAGTAACGCTAAAAGCGTCGTAAAACACTAGTCAGTGTCAGCATGCAAACTGGAAAATTATTCTTTCTTTTTTTAACAAATCTTGAGATCAAATCTTGTTACTTAGGATAAGAAGAAAGAGAAAACAAACTGTAGAATCGGCATCTCGTACAAACAAGTACGTCAAAAAAGATTCAAGGACACATGTACAATATTGATCTTCTAGTGACATCTTCCAGGAAATAATCTTCATCCCTTAGGCTTTGATCGATGTGCATATTTTTCAGTATTACTTGAACTCTTTACCAAAAGACAAAATTTCAGAATAGTCAAAATCAAAACATTTGCAGACGCCAAAATTTAATTTGATTAAAATGATTCAATTTGTCGTTAAGAGGGTAGAAAACAATGTGGGGAAAAAGGAGAAATGCTGGTTGTCACCAGTATTTCTCCCTTTCCCACAATGTTTTCAAAAGTCATCATCCTTTAGGTCGTTAGAACTCGAGATAGTGTGGTAAAGAGTAAATTGATATAATTGATAAAACCATACCGATATCGGTTTAGACAAATCAAGTATCGCCTTGAGATAAACAGACAAATCTCGGTTATTGCACCATGCAGTAAGCCCAGTGCAGAGGTCGATTGAAAGTTTGAAAAAAAACTGGCTAGTCTTTCGATAAAGTCTTGAAAAAATGAGACAGGCTTCTGCACTATTATTTGCTTGGCTGTTTTCGAAGAAAACGTCGAGGTATTGTAGCTCTGGCGTCGTTGTCGTCGTGGTGCTATGACTTTGACATTTTTCAAAAACTTTGACGGTTTATAATATCTCTGTCTTTACTGCCGATATTTACCTCTAACTTGTTCACTATCAAAGAGGGAACCCGTACAACAAAGGCAGGTAACCATGAAAGTATTTTTAACACAGTTACGCGCCTTTTTCGACTGAATTTTCACTGAAAATCAAGCAACTGCAACCATGAGTTGGTACCCGCATGCGGTGCTCTTGCTTTTTATAGGGAATATGTCGATGTCTCAGAATAACAAGGTCGTAATTGGCAAAGAACTGCTCTGAGAAAAAAATATATTGCAAGAGCCGTGGTCTGTGAAAAGGGGGCTTAATCCATTTGCAAAAAGTATCGATCCAGGTCAGCCTGCGCTTGTTCGCGCAGGCTGACCTCGGCCGAAACCTTTCGCTATTTCTACATGCCAATGGACCATTTTACCTCCAGATCCAGTCGATTTTTAGACTAAATTTTTTGGATCCCTAATTACGTTACCACTTGCTCGGTATAATGGATCACGGAAATGCAATAAGCCCCTTTTTCCAGAGCACGGCTTATAATAATCTTTTGTCTTCATAACCTTTTCAGCTTTTGGTCAACGTAACTCGGTCAAATTTCGATAAAAAAAAACATGCTGTTTCGAAGTTCATCGTAAATATTACATCATATAAAACAAGTAACACTTACGATCCTTTGGTTCCAGGGCATCAATATCTGTGGTGCGATCTAGGAAAAAGGGGCTAAATGCGTCTTCGTGATGCATTGTACAAAGCAAACCATGTCGTGATTATTGAATCACAAATTAATTTTGTCTCAAGACTGAATTATGAGGTAGACTGGTCCTTTGACTGGCAGAATAATGACCGAAGAAAGTTTCTACCCAGGACTGCGCAGCTGACTTCGATGCATTAAACACTATTTTCACAGAGTACGGCTCATCTATATATATGCATCTACAGACTGATTTTTTACCAGCCTTGTCTGCTCTTTTGCGAGAAATTCTTACTAAACAACCCTGAAATTACAATGGCCGTTCGGACTTTTTGAAACAGATTTTACCTACCGGTATCACTTTGCCGATACTTTTCGAAAAATCAGACATGTTCTGCAGAAATATTTTTGAACGAATATTAGCCATGCTCGGAGAAAAATGGGCTTAATGCATCTGCAAAAAGTATCGACCCAGGTCAGCCTGCACAGCAGACTGACCTGGGTCGAAACTTTTTGCTTTTTATAAACTTTCTACATGTCAAAGCCACTAGTAAACATGATTTTCCCACCCCCTTTTTTTACTTCTGGGTAGAACTTGCTTAAGATAGCTGCCGATTTCTCTGGTGTGTTCATGACACTGATGTCTGATTTAATATTGGGGCTTAAATATCAATTCTATCAAGAATCACAAAGCATTGATTGTATCGTGTTTAATGCTGCTTGCAACATTTTCAACATTATATCAGTAATATCGCAGCGGCCAGTGCACCTATCAATGCTTTCCTGGAATTTCTTTTACCAGTACTACGAACAGTATTCTTTCAAAGCCAATGGCTACTTCCACACATAACCACCGTCGAAACAATGGTATGCGGTGAGAGAGGAACAAATCGTGTTGCAATGACTATCATCAAACCTCGGAGAGAAATTGGCCCGGGATCGAACCAGCGACCCCTTTTTCTCTAGTCCTGTACTCTACCGACTGAGCTACCGGGGCTCGGCTCTCGGAAAGATTCGTATTACGGCTCTCACAACCCTAAGGATACTGGGAGACATGAGTTTCACACCTATTTTCTTTATTTCTGCATAGAACTTGCATAAAATAGCTGTCATTTTCTCTGGTGTGTTCATGAGGCTGACGACTGATTTAACATTGGGGCTTTAAGTTAATTCTATCAAAAATCACAAAATATGGTCAACGATCAAACGGTAAGTAGGACCTTATCTGGAAGTTTGCAAGAGCTTTTATTGACTGTATCTTACCGCCCTGTCCCACCTAACCGAAATTCGCCGCAAAATGATACCGAAAATTCAGAAAGCAATTCGCAGCAATCGTAGCATTTTTATTCGGTGAACTATTGTTTGAACGATTTCGGACCGACAATGCACCGAAAAAAATAACGAATTTGTAGTGAATAGCACGAATAGCCAACGTCATTTTTCCCAATTATGTCTAATTTCGTTCTGAAACCTCGACGAATTCCTACCGTTTGAGTAACGACTGTAAGGAAAATTGAACGTCCACCAACCGCATACTAAACGAACCCATATTGAATCGTGTGCGACATTCAACTTAATATACCGAATATTCCCGAAGGCTCTCCGAGAATCAGATTTCATATGTTTTTGCTCCAGAATTATTTGATATTTTTTTCTGATAGTGTTCATTGGTTCAGTAGCCTTCAGCAGCTAATACCTTTGCAAACACCCGAAGGCTTCTTGAAGACACCAAGATCCCTCCCTTTTCTTTATTTCTGCGTAGAACTTCCTTAAAAAAGCTGTCATTTTCTCTGGTGTGTTCATGACGCTGATGACTGATTTAACATTGGGGCTTTTAATCAATTCTATCAAAAATCGCAAAGTACCTTCAACGATCAAAAGGTAAGTAGGACCTTATTTGTAAGTTTGCGTGAACTTTTATTGACTGTTTCATCTCTGATTGACCTAGCTACATATTTAAAATCATACTCTTAAACAGGAATAATCAACAGAAAATAACGTTTAACGCGGCTTTATCGAGCGATCTCTATTCTTTTAACCCTTAGGCTGCTAAGCGCCACTCGCTCACCTCTTGTGGACAGTGAAGATCAAGATCAGACTGCACAGAACGTGCAGTCTGATCTTGGATCTACACTGTCCGATAAAGAGATTTAAAAAAAATGCATTTGAAATAGCATCATTCGGGTTGTTACCATTGGCTTGAAAGTTTCATTTGATTTATTTAGCAGAATAAGGGTTAAAATAAAGCTGTAGATTAGAAGACATTGTTCACTGTTCGTTCGATATATAATTTATTTATATTTGTTTTTGAACATCACTCTTTACCAGACGACAAAATTGTAGACTTCTCCAAATTAAAAGCAACTTCTCCAAATTTAAAGCATTTATACACAAGTCTTAAAACTTTGGTCATATCGCAGAATTTGTTTTTGAAAGGGTAGAAGATACTGTTGGAATAAGAGAGCCTGCTGGTTACCATCATTTTCTGCTTTTCCTGCAATGTTTTCAGACGCATTGTTCCACATGGTCCTTAAAAATGGGATTTATACAAATAATAGAATCTACAGATGCCTTTTCAAGCCCTGGTACTAAAGAATTTTAGTTTGTTGACAGGATATTAAATATTTGTGGAAAATAGACGCTATTTATTACGAGCAATTTGTGATTTTACCACAATTATTTTAAGTGTTTGGCTGTTGTTAGCTTAAATCAAGGGCAGTTTTGTTTAGGGGTCAAAAACAATGTTTATTTTACAAGCTGGCTCTTACATGTGGGGCCTTAATACACAGGAATCATCTTATTTTGCATCTGAAACATCGCTTATCCTTCGCAATGTCCACATTGAATTTTAATATCGACTTCCACTGTGAAAAATATCTCAAATCAAGGGACGCAACACAAGAAAGGGAAATAAATGTCGTAAAAATCAATAAGCAAAAATGCAAGTAATAAAGCAGTTTACCACACAGTCCCGACTTAAAGCGACCCTGAGAAAGAAAGCTTTCGAAAACTTTATGGAAAAAAGGAGAAAATGCTGGTAACCAGCATTTTCTTCATGACTAACAATAATTTATTTTCTACTCTATGAAAGACAAATTTCATGTCTTGAGTTGCATTTAATTATTTCGTCTGTAGATGCTGTAAGTTTGAACAAGTCTAAAATTTCATCATTTGGTAAAGATTTAAAAGTCAAATTCAAACATTTTAGCCAAATTCGAATTTTCGTCTTGAAATGATTTGGAATATGTCTGAAGTGTTGTATAACAGGAAAAAGTAATTTTTTATAAATCATAAGTGATTTATCTCTAGTACAGTAAATATAAAACAAACAGCTCCAATGCATACAGAAACCGTAGACAGACAGAGAACGCAACAGATCAATAAAAGCTATTTTAGACATACATCCTGAAAACTGATGCTCGAGGTTACCGTCATTCAAATTTATTTATTTATGCCTGCATTTCCTTTCTACAAAATTTCCGGTTATGCAACCAAATCCTTCATGGTTAATATTTATAGGCATTAAATACTGTATGTTAATTAAAGGATGAGAAAATATTTCGGCGAAAAAAGGAATAAAAATACCCGAGTTCCTTTACTTATTAATTTATTTATTCATTTTTTATTTATTCATTTGTCTATGTATTCATTTATTGAATTTAGCGCATTATCTGAAGTTTGATCTCTTTGAAATACGGAAATCGACTGATTAATTCTAAATGGATGCTGGAAGAGTACCGTTTAAAGCAAACAAAACTCATTATCTAAAGAATGGAGTATAATCTTAGCTTATTTTCATCGCCTAGGATATCCGAGCTGGTGCTACATTATAGTTGAGCCATGCAGTCGCAAAAGGGGATTTAATGCATCTCTCTGACGCATTGTACCATGCAAGTCGTCACAAAATTAGGGACCAATAAAATACATTTTGTCCAACAATCGGCTGAGTAGAATGGTCCTTGAGCATGCGGAAAATTTACCTGAAGCAATAAGTTTCGACACAGGTCAGCATGCGAGGACTGCGCGGGCTGACCTCTGTCGATACTTGTGCAGATGCATTAAACCCCATTCTCACACAGCACGGCTAATTTATAAGTATAAGCAAGGCTTGTCTGCATCTTTATGATATATAGATTTCTAGACGTTAGTAATTTAAAAAAAAAAACTAAGTTGTACGGTATCTTGTCTCTTACTAGTTATTGCCAGGAGGGTGTAATTATTGCGCAAAACATCTCAAGTAACAAAAAAGACTTCATTGGGATTTTGATCTGGCGGTTATGCAATCCATCATGTCTTATTTTTCTGATAATAATTAGCGGTGCATTACCGTTTCCGTGTGCTAGCAACCTATAAAAATAAACGTTGGATGTGCTTCAGGCAGACTTTGGCGCACAGTGTCGTTAAAGTTGTAATCATGTCTCGACAACTGTTTGTCATCCTCTTGGTCTTGTCCCTTCTTGGGCTGTGGCGTTCACAAGGTAAGTCAAATTATTGTTCCAAATTATAAATCATATTTGAATTACACATTAAATGTGTTATGATAAATGTTTTATATTACTTCGGATGTCGTATTAAGCCATCTTTAAATCTTATTTACTAACATGTGAGCCGCGTCAGCTACAACTTTTATTCGAGCAGCCATGATATTTCCTTTTTCGATACCATGTACAAGAGTTACTTGAGTTAGGTGGCTGGTTACCCTCTTAACGTTTATCCTGCTAAATAAATGAAACAAAACTTTAAAGCCGATAGTAAAAATCCAAGTTTTGCTATTTCAAAGCTATTTTTTTGTGGGAAAATATGTCCTTATCGCACAGTGTAGATCAAAGATCAGACTGCACGTTCTGTGCAGTCTGATCTTGATCTGCACTGTCCGCAAAAGGTCAGTGAGTCGCGCTTAGTAGCCTTAGGATTAAAAACTTAAGTAAAGCCGAAAAGTGTTCGAGTGTAATGCAGGTATGGTTTATGTCCCAATTACTATCGTCTAACAGTAGAGGAAAAAAAAAAAAACACAAATTGGCTGCAGTTTGGGTTATACTCAAGACACCTTGATTGCTTGCCATGTGAGTAACTAAGTCTCTCAGTGAAATGCACTTTTAACATATTGTTGCATTTTAGTGTTAAATCATTTCAATCCTTTGGTGTTGGAAATACGAACTGGTGTAGGCCATAATGAAGACCTGGTTTATTTTAAGAGCGTGTCAATGGAGGGGCAATTTCAACGAAACGGTGAAATGCAAGAAGAAGCTATACTCTGTGAAAAGGTTGTTTAATGCATTTGTAAAAAATTTCGACCCATGTCAGCCTGCGCAGAATGAGCACTATTAGCTAGGCCGAAACTTTTTGCTGTTGATCATTTTTTTGCCTGCCAAAGAACCAGTCTACATCATGATTCAGTCGGTTTTTAGACAATATGGATTTTATGGATCAATAATCATGAGTTAACTTGCTTTGTATAGTGCATCTGGAAGATGCGTTAAACCCCCTTTTTGCCAAAGCATGGCTTAAATGTATGAAAAGTAACACAGGTCTCTGATATAGTAGACATAGCAAATTTCACAAAAGTGTATGTAGCTACTAAGACTGTTACTCTAACATAAATGTCACATTTGACCAATACTTTACAGAGATATTATTGGTCTGAACATAGGTATGGGGAATGTTGGCCCAACCCTGAACGATTTTACTTCCAAGTTGGACGATGGTTTTTGGGATGCTTTTATTTTCCATACATGTTAAATTATGTTAAGGTCTGGTGATCTGGTACATTTGAAATACTTCTTTTGTGTGAATTTCGCCCGTGTGGGCTTTTCACGATACTGCAGTTTGCTTCAGCGTTTCTAGTTCCTCATCAACGGTACGAATTAGGTTAAAGGACATCGTTCTGGTAGGACCTTAGGTTGTGATACATCGTCATTGACGTACTGCCGGCTTTTCCGCTTGTGAACTGACAGCCGTGCCATTTTGTATTCTGTGAATAGGTGGAGACATGATCATTGCCAGATGATCACGTACAGTTTTGTTTCCTTAATCTACCAATTTCTGTTGCCTTTTATAATTTTCATCCATACATGGTTTAAGTCGTGAAACTATTGTATCCTACAATGTTCAGAGAATAAAAATCATAATCGTCGAATACACAAAGTTTCTTACGAAAATGCATGAGTGTGGAAAAAAAAATCATTAGACAATGGACACTTTAACCTTGTAAGGTTTCTTATGTGTAGTTCTAGTTCAGTATAAACATATTTTATTGCCATCCTTACTCAATAACATTCAATGTAAATATATCTCAAGAGAAATATAACTCAAGTAAAGGGTCTGGCCTTAAGTTATCCCGATTCAGATTCGACATTTCTCTTTGAATAATCTGTTAAGCCGAATTACATTTTTTTCCTTAGTCTTGTTAAATAGAGAGCTTATCAAAATGCGCCAATAAAATGCATTTGCATAGCAAAAAGAAAAACAAATTCATAAAATAAAATAAACTAAATAAAAAAATGTTTTACAGCTCCAAGACGCTTGCGCTACATGAGAGAATTGTTTTATGGTGTGTCCATGTCAGACAGCTTACAAGAAGTGCCCCTTCAGTCGAGAAATAACAATTTAAGAAAATTATGTCAAATAAGTAATCAAATAATTATTCTGAAAAATATAAAAAGAAAGTACACACCTAATTATGATACCTTTGTCTAAAATCGAATTTCGTCAATAAATGGTATTACGTATTGGTTTAAGCATCATCTTTAACTGTAAATTTAGTCTACATTGAGAATTATGTTCCACAATTTGATATATATGGTTTATGTTTTGATATTTTTGAAGTAGTAGTCGAATATAAATATTACCAAATGATAATGGAAATCCAATTATATTCTGTTCTATTCTGTAAATCTTAACTAATAAGAATTACTTAATGTTTCGACAATATGACTGGCGCTCCTTTAAAATGGGGTTTAATGCATCTCCGTGATGCATTATACCAAGCAAATCATCACAGAATCATGGATCCATAAAATCCATTTTGTCGAAAAAACGATTGATTCATGACGTAGAATGGTTCTTTGAGATGCAGAAAATTGACCCATGGTACAGGCTCTAGAGCTAGGTCAGCCTGCGTGGACTGCGCAGTGCGCAGGCTTACCTGGTCTATACTTTTGCAGATGTAAAAAAAAAAACTAATTTTCACAGAGCATGGCCAATATGTAAAACAAGCAGTATGAAACAAATGTTGATAGGAATGTACTTAGACTTTAAGTTAGCACCGTGGAAGAACATAATTTTTACGACGAGGAATACTGCAAAACATATCCGTATCAGTCTGCTAAAATGGTATATATCCATCTTTTATATTCTTTGCGCATGCTGAACGAAAGTAGTGGCAAATACCAAATGCCATATACAATGTTCTACCGTCCATGTAAGAATTTTAGTTTCTTTGCACTGCAGTGTGTCATTTTGCGACTCTCAGTGTTTTTATTACTTGCTTTTACTATATTGATACGAAGGACTTAAGCTGAATACGGAATTTCATAAAACTTTGAAGAAGCGATTTTTCCAGGCACTACCCTGATCGATAACGTTCAATTTGGGCATAAACAAAAAGACAAAAGAAAGTGGAATTTGTATGACGTTTAAATAGTACATTTTGATACGTTATGCTAAAATATGGTACCAAAAGCCCTCAAGTACTATTCCTTAATTAAAAGGCAAAATTGCCATTAGATTTCGTAGAGCTCGTACATCTGAAAGCAGCATTGACTGCTCGAATGAAATTACTCAAAACTAGCCATTTTGTTTTTGAGTATTATTTTTGGGATATTTTACTTTGATGAGTTGAAGCCAGTATACAGTTGGAATAAATCTCTTTTTGCCCTTCCAACTGTTTTAATTACATCGCGAATTAGTAAAGTTTACTAACTAATAGAGAAAGTTTATAACTTAAAAAATATTTCATTTTTTGCAGATTTGTTGGTGGGAGCGCAAGATAGTCAAGGTCAGTGATTGTCTTTCTCTTTTATCTCGACTTTAATCTCCATTAACTTATTACCAAACTACAGAATTTTTGACGTGTCCAAATTGAAAGCATTTGCAGATTACAAGTAAAGAGTGACACAAATGCAAGGAAGAATGCCTTTAAAAAAGGTAGACATTATTTTGGAAAAGGACAAAATGCTGGTCTCCAGCAATTTCTACTGTTCCCACAATGTTTTCGAATGCCTTCTTCCCCTGGGTCGTTAAAATAAGGGATCGATTGTTATGTTAAAGGGTAAACTGAAACATAGCAAGCTTATTTCACAGCCGTCGTGCATCAACTCATTTATTTTTGAAGGTTTATTGCAAACATTAACCCAATTAGAAACAGTGTTTTTATTGCTCCTAGTTATAAAGATGAAGAATTAAGATTGAAGAATTTTAGTTGCCCTGGTTACAAACATTTTTTTTTTAAACCTCAAGTTGGATTCATTTGCCAGTTAAAAAAAAAAAAAGATCCTCGGGTGATCTGCTTTCCGGATATTTTTTTGTAATCCAGAGAACATTATAGTCACGATCGGGAAAAAAAAAATCTCTTTCTTGTGTCACAATGTTTGAAAAGAAAGTGGTTTGTATTGATTGTATGGTGTTTAACGCCGTTTTCAACATCATTTTAGTTATATCGCAGCGGCCAGTGCATCTATCCATGCTTTCCTGGAGTTTCTTTTACCAGTACTCCGCACATTATTTTTTCCAAGCCTTTGGCTGCTTTCCCACACAACCATCGTCGAAACAATGGACAGCGGTGAGAGAGGAATAAATCCTGTCGCATGACTATCATTAATCCTCGGAAAGAAATTGGCCCAGCCGGGGATCGAACCCGCGGCCCCCTGTTCTCAAGTCCTGTACGCTACCGACTGAGCTACCAGGGCTCGGTTTGAAAAGGAAGACCGACGCGTGCCTGACAAAGCAAAATATGCCTTCGAGATGTGAAAGCCGAAAAGCCTAGGCTTCGTTTCAATAAACAACATAGAATAACGCGAATTATTTGGTGTTGTATATACGGAATGTTATGCTCTAATAACTTTCCTGGTGCTTGTATTTAATTCGAGCAGCGCGAGAAAATTCGATATCGCGCGAGACCGCAGGTCGAGCGCAATGTCGAAGTTTTCCTACGCGGTGAACCTACAACTTTCAACTACATCATTTTGTTATTAATGACATTTTATTAGAAAACGGTAAACAAAAGGAGACAAAATTTTAACTGTGTGGTAGGTAGTAACTCTGTTTTTATGAATAGCGGAATAATAATACAGCGTAAAATTTTGATTAATCAAATCGCAAATCAATGCATGCATGCTTAGTTCGTGCACGAGATACGTCATCCCACTATAATTGGAACCGTATTTCACATTGTGTAGATATGGATTTTTTTTCCTGTCTTGCGTGTTATTCTGTCCGATTGAGTCACATGTATTTGAGCTGAAAAATTTACTGGTATGTAATGAATACATGTATGCGATTCCTGCTTTACCAAAAGGTATGTTATGGCGTGCAGTTATGCAAATACATACTCAAATCGTAAAATATGCAGTTTAGTTTAACATGTTTTCGGACTTGATATTTGTTTGCCTAACCTGCGAACGCAAATTTCATGCTTTTAGAAAAAGGCAGTGCCATTACCTGTATTGCCCAACAAGCTCAAACAATACGGACATAATTATGGTATGTGTTGGCTATTATAGTAGAAAAAAATAAACCACGCACACGAAATGTTCTGTTTCTTTCACTGCCCTTGACTATATTTGAGCAGCGCTCTGGCTAAACGGGGTTCAATGCATCTCCGTGACGCAGTATGGCTTGCAACACGCGAAAAGGGGCATTCGAACATTTACGTAAAGTGTCGTCTCGGATCAGCCTGCGCAGTCCGCGCAGGCTAATCGGAGACGGCACTTTACGACTATATTAGATTTTATCCTACAGTAGACTTGCACAAAACAGAAAATTACATAAAAACGGAAAGTGTCGTTTCGGATTATCCTGCGCGGACTGCGCAGGCTGATCCGGGACGACACTTTACGCAAATGTCCGAATGCCCCTTTTCGCGTGTTGCAGGCCAATTATACCAAACAAATCATCACATAATAATGAATCCATAGAATCCATATTTTTCCACCAACCGACTGAATCGTAAGGAAAAATGGTCTTTGGACTCGCAGAAAATTAAAAAATAGCAAAAAGTTTCGATTCATGTCAGCCTTCGCCGACTGCGAATAACATGGGACAATAATATGCAGATGCATTAAACTCCCTTTTCCCATAGCATGGCTCATTTATAAGCAGTTATTGTTGAAGGCGCAGTCAGATCATTCATTCGGCAGCGAATGTAGTGAAGATCTTGAGGTCTTCTCGAAGTACGGATGACATGAGTGATGCCATACAAGAAAACATGGATACTGTACAGTTGACAATTTGGCTTCTAAATCGACCAAATGGAATTCTACTGTCGACAAATTTGTTTGTATATTGATTAACGCCGTTTTCAACATATTTTCAGTTTTATTGCGGTGGCCAGAGTACCTACTCTTGCTTTCCTGGATTTTCTTTTACCAGTACTTTACACAATATTCCTACCAAGCCACTGGCTGCTTCCCCACAAAACCATCGTCGAAACAATGATAAGCGCTGAGGGAGGAATAAATTCTGTCGCAATGATTATAATCAATCCTGGGAAAGAAATTGGCTAAGCTGGGGATTCGAACCAGCAAATCTCTGATCTCAAGTCCTGTTAGCTACCAATTGCGCTACTGGGGCTCGGCTCAGTCGACAAGTAAAGAAGCAGAGATAAATAATAATAGACAGTGAAGATCCAATATTAGGCAACAGGTCCTTAACAATCTGAAAGAGACCTAAACTGTCTTACATGAACTGACCTAATACTGGAAGAGCTTTTAGACATTTATTATGTTCGATTCTTCCGGAAAATAAAGAGTATGTAGCGTTTTGATTTATAAACACGTTCTTTACTGCTGAAAGGTGTTCAGTTTTATTTCATGATCTTCTTTCAGTGCTTTGCTTCGTAGCTAGGGTAGTTTACAGGGTAACTTTAAAGATTGTCGTAACATAAAAATGTAATTTTTTTTTGTCCACTTTACAAAACTCTCTATTCCTTTTCAAATTCCTTTAGCACTATTTGAGCCCGATCAAAATTTAATGCATTTGAAGACCAAACAATTATATATTACTCAAACGTAACATCTGCTATCAAAGGGAAGATAAAAGGTCTTCTACGTCAGGTTCGTAAAGGTCGAGTGTAAGTGGTAAATGGTTCATAGATATTGTAAATCTTAAACTCTTTAACTCGTTACCCTTTGGTTTAACGACTCCAAGGAAGAGGTGTTACATTGTTGTTTGAATCAAACTTGGAAAAAAAAAGTGAAAATTCTTGTAACCAGCATTTTCTGATTTTCAAAATTATGTTGTACTCTTTGAAAGGTAAATCTAACGTTCGAGATAAATATAACATGCCGCCTGCAGTTGCTTTTAATTTGGAAACGTATACAATTATGCTAATTTTGCTACAGACTGAAGGCATAGGTCAATGATTATGAAACTTCTGTTTACGCTCAGCCAAATACGTGTAAAGACTGTGGGTTCATCAGTGATTCAGTACGTAAAAAAAGAATAAACGAAGTTTTGGGGAGTTTTCATTGCACAACCTAATGCGAACGGGGACGAGCGTTTTCGTCCCAGGGCTTGTTCGCCTGAGCTCGTTCGTCTTCGTCCTTTTGAATGATCTCATTTCTTTTCAAATCAGATTTGGAGCACTAAGAACGCATATTAGCCCTTGGGCTGCTTAGCGCGGGTCACTGACCTTTTACGGACAATGTAGATTAAGATCAGACTGCACTTTACTTATGGATGGTCCATGATAATAGGTGATCTGTCACTTAAATTTGACTTATCAATTGTTTTATTATGTTTACTAATACATGGCTATGTTTGTATCTATTCAAAATATTTTTGCGCTTTCGGTAAAACGTGAGTTTTTTTTTTTTTATGTAAAAATGTGTTTTGTTGCCATGGAAACTGATATTTTGTTAAAATAACTAAACACGTCCAACCTATTCTTTCTTTTGTTCTTTTTTTATTTCAATAGAAGGTACTTCAAGGATTTTATACAAAAAAATGGAAAAAATCAATGGAATGGTATTTTTGATAACTTAGTTTAATTTATAGGGCTATATATGAATACAAAGTTGTAATAAAATGACCCTTTCTACAAAAATGTAACATGAAAATCAAATTTTCTGAATGTTACATAACGATATACAAATATTTATCTCTGATTTTATATGAATTATAAACCAAAGCTGTCTGATAATGTTTTATCATTTTCAAGCAAAAGCCACATTTTTTTTAGAATATGCGGGGTATACTGTTACCATGGAAATAGGCATTTAACAATAAAATGAATACGTCAACATATAATTTTCATTTTAGCTTTTTGTATTCAGTATAAATTTTTACATAAATATGTAAAAAAAAATTAATAAATAAATAAATGGAAGAATTAAAACTACAGAAAACTTCCTTAAGACTTTAAATAAACAGGCTCTAAAATCAAAACAATTAACTTAATAGATATATTGTATTTATCTAGCAACTAAATACGTCATATTACACAAAACTTTATCTACTTTCTTGGTGGGATGAGGAATACCTTCCTCAATGAGCCGTACTCTGTGAAAAGGGGGCTAAATGCATCTGCGAAAAGTATCGACCCAGGTCAGTCCGCGCAGGCTGACGTGGGCAGAAACTTTTCGCTATTGGTCAATTTTCTATTTGTCAAAGGACCAGTCTACCTAATGATTAATTCGGTAATTTAAAAAAGTGGCTCTTATGGATCCATAATTATATGATGACTGGCTTTGTATCATGTATCACGGTGATGCATTAAGCCCCCTTTTGCCAGAGCATGGCTCACAATGTATGAACAGTATGAGAACAAAATCATTTGATGTCATAAATAGTGACGCTACATGGATTGGTTGTGTCTAGTGACTACGGCATTAAGTACGACCAAAAAAGGTTTATCCGAGTCCCACAAACAAAAATCTAACTCCGAGTTTGAAAAGAAATGAGCTGCGCTCTGGCATAAGAGGGTTTAGTGCATCTTCGTGATGTATGGAACTAAGCAAGTGATAGAATAATCATGGATCCATAATATCCATTTGTTTCTAACAACCGAATAAATCGTTCGGTAGAATGATCCTTTGACATGATTAAAAACACACACACACACACACACACAAATACCAAAACTTCTCGATGCATGACAGCCTGCGTGGACTGCATAGGCTGACATGGGTCGATACTTTTTTTGAGATGCATTAAACTACCATTTCACAGAGCCTGGCTTATTCGTATGATGGAGTCTAAATATATCAATATTGTATAACTCCGCAAGCCACACCATAATTTTGGCCACATCTCGTAAGAAAACATTGAAGTTATAAGCGTCTTACAGAATAGAACTTGGATAAGCACAAAATTCATAAAGCACTGGCTCTGATTTAAGTCTTCTGCTTCTTCGAGGTTATCAGTTTATGTTAGAAAGGAGTTAAGCTTACAAAAACTAATTTTGCAGGCGTTCGAGCGTTTGAGGACGTATGTGAAGACTGTGTTGTGTCAGATCTGACAGGATTCGCCATATTTCCGACCGACTGTACTTGTTTTTACACGTGTCTGTTCGTCGGTACTGTTAAGGTACGTGAAATTTATTCCAGTATTGTGCGAAATTCTTACATTTCTTAGCAAGAGGGTCAAGTTAGGTATTGAAATGGGTACATCAAAACAAGAAGGTATTGCTACAATTTGATTGCTTAAACAGGGTTTATTCCCTCTTCGCTTTTGTAGAAAATACTTGAAAATGCTTGAATATGCTTGAAAATGAGTGCGAAATTTCTAGATAAGTCAATTTACCTACCAATAAGACGCATATCTTTAGTGATCTTTTTATGAGCATACGCTCGTACACACGTGACATGCTTCCAGATTCAAACGTCTTTTTAAATGCGAGAAGACAAAATATTGACTATTGAGCCATGCTCTCTGAAAAGGGGCTTTGATGCATCTGCAAAAAGCATCGACCTGGGCAGGCTTACCTGGGTCAAAACTTTTTGATATTGGTCAATGTTCTAAATGTCAAAGGACGGATCTATCTTATGCTTCACTCAGTTGTTTAACCAAATGGATTTTATGGATCCATAATTATATGATGACTTGCTTGGTATAATGCATCATGGAGATGCATTTAACCCCTTTTACGAGAGTGTCGCTCTTTGGCTTGCAACACGCGAAAAGAGCAATTTGGACATTTGCGTAAAGTGTCGTCTCGGATCAGCCTGCGCAGTCCGCGCAGGCTAATCCGAGACGGCACTTTACGACTACATTACATTTTGTGCTACAGTAGACTTGTGCGAAACAGAAAATTACATAAAAACGGAAAGTCGTTTCTGATTAGCCTGCGCGGATTGCGCAGGCTGATCCGAGACGATACTTTACGCAGATGTCCGAATGCCCCTTTTCGCGTGTTGGAGGCCATATACGAACTTCTCTAAACAACAGTAACTTCCGACTGAAAACCCTACAAAAACTTTAGATAAAACCTCAGTTTGAATCGTTCGCGCTGTAAACTTCATTTCAACACACCAGGGTTCAACATTAAACTGTTTTTTTTTTTCAAAATATGTAGACCAGTTACACTTTTCAACTTCCAGAACTGAGGACGAATTGCTGCGAGAAAGTTACATTTGTAGTCTTCGTAGTGACCATACGTTTAACGACACACTCATATTTTCTCAAAGGAGAGGCAGCCCAGCATTTCTCTTTTCTTTTTTTTTTTACCTTGAAGTGCATCTCTTACTGTTAAAGCTATACTTGTAGATTGCAGAAACCGAACCGAACCGAAGTTGTTTTCGTGTTGACAGTGCGAACACTTTTTTTTGATACATATACTGTAAAGTTTGCGTCTATTTTTCTAGTTTTTGAAAAGGGTAAATCTCTACAAACAAAAATAATTTTAGGTTCTATTGACCATCCTTTTTTTTTTTTTTAACTATGTGCCACTTACATTGTTCTTTTAATAGTTATATAAGTAAGATTATTAATATTTCGTAACATTACAGTATTAGCAATTTAAAGCATTGCCTAAGTTGTAAGTCCGCCCAATATGTCGACGGACCGTAAAACTTCATCCATTCGGTCTTTCACTACGCTTTTCACTGGATCACTTTACATTACTACTAGACTGGGTTTTGCAAAATGAAAAAAAAAAGTTCGTCTAAACTCCTTGACTAAAATTAATTAAACCTAATGTATTCCTTATGATAATCCACCGATATAATTCTTTTTTTCCCTGTTTTTTCTTATTAAATGCCGTGTAATGGAAAACGGTGGCTTGATGTATCTTTCTATCATGGACCAATATCTCTTTAACTACTGGACAAACTTTTATGAAACTTCATATTTATATTATATATCATAAGCCACAGACAATCATCATTTGTTTTCATTGATGAAATTCCATGTCATGGAAAAGGGGGCTTAATGTATAATCTTATTATGGACCAATAACCGTCTGTCCGTCTTTTCGTCTGTCAGTCCGGATCGATATTATCTAAAGTCCTTGACGAAAGTTGATGAAACTTCATACATGTGTTTTTATGATAGTCCGCCGATGTTTTTTTCTTTTTCTAATTGAATGCCGTGTCACGAAAAAAAGGGGCTTCATATGTATTTCAATAATGGAACAATATCTAACTAATGAACAAAATTTTATGAAACTTCATGCTTAGATTGTTTATCAAAAGCTACAGACAGTTATTATTTGTTTTTACTTAATGAAATGCCATGTCATGGAAAAAGGGGGCTTCATGTATATTTTCATTATGGACCAATAACAAAAATGCCACGAGTACGTGCAAAATACAGCACCTCTTACATGTTAGTATCAAAAAAAGGTCTTTTTCGGCGGGTGATAACATTTCAACGAAATAACTTGATTTTTTTGTTTCTTCTTGAACGCCATTGTACCGGTCAGGTCAGTCCAGATTGGATATAATGCAGACTTGTGTGAGTTTGATATATTTATTGGTTATCTGCTTCCTTGTTTATACTATCATAACGAAGATTTTCGGTTGACGTCAAGAAGGGAAGAGATGCAATGCATGGTATTTCTAAAATCAAGCACTAGAACAAAATTTTAAAAAATATTATATACGCTGACAAAATAATAACCATTCTGATGAATTTTACGACTCGAATCCTGAACTATAAATATCTAAATCCCGTTTTCATCAGTCGAAAAACTCTATATTTAGATCAATATTTGGGTTTTCCGTTAAGGTCTACGGCCCCTAACTCTCATAATAAAAGACGGAAGCAGCCGAGATTGGCCGAATAGCCTTTACGAAAACGTCGATGTTACACGATATTTACCAATGAGTTAGTGAGTCTACGGCCCCTTACTGTCATATTAAAGGACGGAAGATGCCGAGATTGGCCGAATAACCTTTACGAAAACGTCGACGTTTACCGATGAGTTAGGGGCTGTTGACCTTAAACGTACTACCGTACACGCAATAGTCGACAGTATTGCTGAAAGCCAATTTTTATGTTAACAAATTCCGATGATTGAAACAAAAATAAGGTATGGTAGCGATACGATTTCGGTGAACGGCATGTTTGGTCGGGCGTTTTCAGCGGATACAGTTATACAATGCATCACGGAGATGCATTAAACCCCCTTTTTCCAGAGTATGGCTCAATTCTAATAGGGATGAAACACGCTATATACAAGTATTCTACCTTTAATTTGGAGGATAGCTCTGATGCCATTAATGTGATTGTATCTCCACAGCGAAGAAACAATCACAAAAATAACCCCAGAGCTACCGTACAAATCGAGAAACGAAGGAAAGCCACGTATTTTGTGTAAAAATCATCACGGTGCTGAATACCGATAATTATCTCTTTACAATGCATTACAGAGATGCATTAAAACCCATCATGCGTCGTCCAGGCGTCAACAATTACCTTGTGTACACTCTAGAAGCCATATATTCGGTACAATACTCATGAAACTTGATAATATCTCGGACAAGATTGAGAAAGGGGCATGTTGGGCCAAAAAGAAGGTCACTAGCTCAAATCTTAGAAAAACCTTGTGTGCACTCTAGAGACCACATTTTCAGTCTGATACTTATGAAACCTGGTATGAATCTTTGTCTTGATTTTATCTTGTGCAAGTCCGAAATTGGGTCACATCGGGTCAAAGAGAAGGTCACTAGACTAAATCTTAGAAATATCTTGTGTTTACTCTATAGGCCACATATCCAGCCTGATACTCATGAAACCTGGTCAGAGTGTTTGTCTTGGTTGTATCTCGGATAAATTCGAAATTAGGTCACTTCCGGTCAAAAAGTAAGTCACTGGCCAAATCCTTGAAAAAGCCTTGTGTGTACTCTACAGGCCACATTATCAGTCAGATACTCATGAAACCTTGTCAGAATGTTTGTCTTGGTGATCTCTGAGTGAAGTGTGAAATTGGGTCATGTAGGGTCTAAAAGTAGGTCAATGGGCCAAATCCTAGAAAAACCTTGTGCGCACTCTATAGGCCACATTATTAGTTAGATACTCATGAGATCTTGTCAGAAAGTTTGTCTTGATGTTACGTTAGAGAAGTGTGAAATTGGGTTACTTCCGGTCCAAAGTAGGTTACAGGGTCAAATCTTAGAAAAACCTTGTGTACACTCCAGAGGCCACGTTTTCAGCCTGATACTCATAAAACTTGGTCAGAATGTTTTTCTTGATGATATATGGGACAAGTGTGAAATTGGGTCATGTGCGGTCAAAAAGTAGGTCACAGAGCCAAATCTTAGAAAAGCCTTGTATGCAATCTGGACGCCATATTTTTTGGTCTGATACTCATAAAACTTAGAATATTTGTACTGTTAATATGTCGGACGAGTTTGATATTAGGTTACTTCAGGTCAAAAAGTAAGTCATTGGGCGAAATCTTAGACAAGCCCTGTGTACACGCTAGAGGCCACATTTTCATTCTAATACTCTTTTACCTGGTAAGAATGTTTGTACTAATGATAGCTTAGACAACTTTGAATTGGGTCGCTTCCAGTCAAAAAGTTGGTCACTTGGCCAAATCTTAGAAAAACATTTTGTGCATTCTGGAGACCAAATTTTCTGCCTGATACTCACAAAACGTGGCCAGAATGTTTGTTTTGAAGGTATCTCGGCCAAGTCTGAAACTGGGTCTCTTCCGGTCTAACAGAAATAACTGTCAAATCTTAGAAAAAACCTTATGTGCACTCTGGAGCACGCTTGAAACTCATTTTTTTTTTTCTTTCAAATATTTTGTTTTGATGATATCTTGGACAAGTTTTAAATTGGGTCACATCGGGTCCACAAGTAGGTCATTGGCCAAATCTCAGGAAAACCCTTGTGTGCACTAATGAGGTCATATTTTCAGTCTGACACTCATAAAACTTGGTCAGAATGATTTTATTGACGATATCTTGGACAATTTTAAAATTTGGTCATGTAGGGTCACTTGGACAAATCTTAGACGAACCTTTAGTGCAGCCTAGAGGCTACATTTTCATCCTGATACTCATGAAACATGGTCAGAAATTTTGTCATGATGATATTTTGAACAAAATGTAGGTCACTAATACTCATGTGTTTTACATCATCACAATCAGGAGCTTTTCAGCTTTTTTTATAAACCTAAATGACTAATCAGGTAAACGCTGTAAGGCCAATGGTCCTCTCGTTTTTTTTTTCAAACCTGTTTGATATTTTACTTGCATGTAGTCACACATCAATTAGTCCATGTAAATCGCGTTCCTTTATATGTTTAAGTCTTTTAACTAATGTAGGCTCATGGGCTAATTAGGTTGAGCAGGTTGATTTGCCTTTGACTTGTGTGGCTGTATCTTGATCTTCGGCTGTTGCTACGTATCTTCTTAGCCAGGTGTCTATATTGCCATAGAACATATCATTTATGGATCCCTGACACGCAGAACTGTATAATATGCTCTGCTAGTCGTGTCCCTCTTCAACATCACCGGGGGGGGGGGGGGGGGCAAGTGATGAAATTCAAATAATCAATCACGGATAAACAGGCAAACAAAATCACGAAGAATTTGAAACGAACAGGCTGACTTTATCGACTGATTCTTCTACATGTTTGTCATGAATGTATAGTTAAAACCTGAAAACAACTTGACAAAGTTGTCCCCATTTGTAAATGATAAAGGCACTTATTTCGTTAAGTTTCTCAAAGTCTGCAAAAGAACTTACAAATTCAATTTTGCTTGTGGAAGTTGAAAAACAGCAACAATCAAAAAAGCTTTATAGTAAAAAATGTTTCCTTTGAAATTCCTACAAATTTTATTGCACATGTTACGCGCAATTTATCTACAGGCATAATCAGGTGTCTTATTTGACTGCCATACAAGGAATGTTCAAATATGAATGCATCTGGAACATAATCTAGCTCAATTATGTGAAAATTACATAGAAATCAAGACAAGTTGTTCGATAAAATGTTACTTTTCAGCTGATACCCCACCCATTAGAATCTACTCATCTTGTCTGTACATATTGTTCACTATATATAGCTTACTCGTGTTTACTAAACAAAGTTGTATTCTGGACATTGGGGCGTAAAGAATCTTTTGAAGAATTTTTTTCGGTGAATGGGCATAATAAAATGTATTTTTCGACGATAATTCGTTGGTTTAAAAACTCAAAATGCAGGAAAGCTATAAAAGACGATGTTTGGCCGAAAAAGGCAACGTCTGAGAAAAAAAATATGGTTGCCAGAGTAATTGTAAAAAAAAAAGCCGCTACTGATGCGAGATACACTGCCAAGCAAAAGGCTAGTATGGCTACCACGTCATTAGGAGCAGCAATTTTGAAACGTTTTGAAAATGGGAAAGACCTGTGCCAGATGGATTCTCCATCTGCTGACACACAAATTGAATAACGTGTGTGTTCTGCACCATTTTTCAAGCTTGGAACTACCGTACCAGCTGATGCGGTAGGCATTTCCCTCAGGAAATTCATTACTCTGTGTTCTATCTTCCACAGAAATCGCTAACTGGTGTCAAGAAACTTGAATATCTTATAGAACGATTTTAAAACCCTTTCATTTTAGTGGGAGACTTTAATTGTCATTGTCAACTATATATGAGATATAGTAACGAATGATAAAGGTCAAACCATTGAAAAAATTATCACGGAGTACAACCTTGTTCCGGTAAAAAAATAAATCATCATTCTGCCACTGGTTCTCATTCATCTTTAGACTTAGATGTATGCAGTTAGGAAATTTGTCAGGACTTAATTTTGAGGGTTGATGATGTTCTCCATGGAAGGGGTTATTTCCCGTTCTAAGTATCGGAAAGGTAAGCCTTCAATTTATCAATATCAAAAACGCTTGAAGCTCCATACGATAAGTTTGATAAAAAAAAAAAAAAAAAAAATAAATAAATAAATAAAGTTCACTGCGAACAGTCAATTAGACCTACTGCTTTTGATGAATGTGAAAATCCAGAAGAAATTTTACTTCTTCACTTTACTTGGCAACAGAGAAACTAATTCCTAGGATGTCTACGATTGCAAAACATCCCCTCAAGCCAGGCTTTAAAGATGACTGCAAAAACGAAAATCTGTTCTCAGAAGCTTCAATCTGATGCCAATTTAGGGAAATCTTATCAAGTTCAAAATAGCACGTGCAAGAGGCACTGTCTAGCAAATAAAGAGTGCATCTTAGAGACAGTATATATCTCGATAGTGTGTCAAAAAGATACGGGAAATGATATGTAAAATGAATGGCAAAAATACTGCCCAATCCATTGTGTTCCACTTGAGCGGACAGTTAATGGAAAGTTTTTGCTAGAGAAACCGAGGCCATGGCGATGATTCATGACAACGCGACGCCGCATAAATCAGACGCAGTAACGTCAATGACACGTTAATATGAATAGGAAATATTATCACATCCGCCTAATTCTCCCGACCTAAGTCCGTGTGACTATGACCGGTTTCCCAAATTAAAAATGATGCTCCGACGAATTCATTTTGATGATTTACAAGACTTGAAAGTATCTGTGACCAAGGAAAGGCAAAACATCTCCGCTGGTTGCATAGCAGAACAGGGGTCAATACTTTGAAGGGAGATAGTGCAGGTATGCCGCTATTTGTTACGGTTTGTTAACTGTAAGGCCATTATCAGAACTTATTGGATGACCCATGTACGATTTAGAAAAAGCCGTTAAAGCACCTGAAAGTATGGAAATTATAAGCGACCTTTATGATTTTAGTATTCGAGGACTTCTTGCTTATTTCACTTCTTTTTAGATGAACGTCGGCTTAAAATCTGGTTTGAAATGCACTTTAAATATACACGGACAGGAAATGGGCGTTCCCCCGGGGAGCATCGTTTAAGTGTAACTTTTTAGTGTGAATATTAATAACATTTTTTGCCTTGGTGTAGAATGTTTTCGTCTGTTTTGACCCCTGTCGTATTTGCTTTCTGTCAAAACATAATTATGCAAAAATAAAACAAAAGCTTAAGTTTTAAGCAATTTGAGTCATTGGAAAACGGTGTCAAATTTTCCCAGACCGAGGTCAATTGTAAAAATATAGGTCTTTTAATTCATATTCATTTCACATTTAAATATCCGAAAAATAACCGTGAAAACAAATTTTGAATCTTTTATATGTTTCCGGGAATGACGGTAGAGCAGATGGAAAGATATTAAAAAGACTTTACAGGTCGCTAATAACATCTAAATTAGGCTATGGTTTCGCTGTATACTGATTGATATTGTTAGTAATCAAAGCTTGCGTCTTGCATTTGACGCTTGTAAAACTCCTCCATCTTTCCAGTCTGTATGCTGAGGCAAGTCGACTTTAAATATAAGGCGAAAGAAATTTTCCTCGCATTTTTTTTTTATTGAAGTCAAACCCTTAAGAGCAATTTCTATAAGTTGCTTTTGACCACTAGAAGCCGATTTTATAAGGAAAGATCGTACCCCCTGTTGGTATAAATTGCGATACTAATGTACAAAGTTTTAGCCTTGGATTCGAAGACAGCACTCAACATGAAATAGCAAAGGTTCAATTAGGGACTTTTCCGACATTTACATATGGTCTATCATCTTACAGACAAGCAATAACAGATCCTACATGTATGATTTTAAAAGCAACTATCTTGAAATAAAAAGGCATTACTTTAATTATGAACCCATTTATACAGATGGTTCAAAAGATGGCGACAGGGCTGTCGTGCCAGACGGCGATTATGTCAGATCCGTCTACCTCGTAAAAATTTTCGACATTCTTTCTGCCAATCTAAAGGCAGTAGACACTGCTTTTGTTTGTTTAAAGAAGACGGTTACTAGTGATATTATTTTCACTTATAAATGCGCTGTCGGCCATGCAAGCACTTTAACATGAGCAAACTGACAACACACTTTTTATCTTCTGGATGAATATCCGACATCTGCGAAAATGATGATGTTGTTTTCTATTGGCTGCTCAGTCATGTAGACATTCGTGGTAATGAGGGGACGGATAACGCTGAAGGATGCATAATCATTCTTTTTTTTTTACCATCTATGGCACTGTTTAATGATTTCAAACCTTTTATTAATGATTTTATTCGAAATGTCTGGCAGAGACCTTTGAGTGACCCGGCAAACCAATATTCCAAATTATTTTCTGTCAAGTCATACACGTATATACCCATATATGAGTGGCTCTAAGGTTTGTAGTCAAGCTGTCCCAAGGAAATTCTTTGAGCCAGTCTACGCACAAGACGCACTCACACCTCCTCTAAGGAGAAGAGGCGCCTCTTGTTCTATTGGAGGTCATTGTGTTTCGTATTGTTTAGATTTTAGGGTATTGTGGCCTTTTCATAGTTTATTTTGTTATTGATCAAGATCGCTTCTTAATCTCACCCATCTATATGCCGTTTCAGCTTTTCATTTACCATCAGCACATACTATTCAGGCTGAGAACAAACAACAGATACTACAACAAAAAGCACGTAGCAAGATCAGACACCGAATAAGCAACATACGATCCTTATCCGCAGTGATCGCCACTGTCAGTTCGCATCAGAAATCAGGCAAATGGTCAAAACAAATATGCACAACCTATCGATCGATGATCAAACGAGACTCAATATCGTTCATATACGCAAGTCTAACTGGGCTACTTGTTTCATAGACTTTTGCAAAGACCTTTCCGTTCACTGACCACGAAGAATATATTCGTACAGTTTTTTGTAATGATTGAAGGGCTCTCAGAATGGCGTAGTTTTGGCGAGTTAAGTCCTCATTAAAGTAGATCCTGTCTGGATTATTTCTCAGGCTTTTCTTTGCTGGAAATACTAGATGCCTGGAGCCATAGTTTGTAAATTTTACCAGGATTTGCTGGACTCCATCTGAATTCGGTCGACCGACTGGATGGCAACGATCGATGTCAGATACTGTGAGCTGTGTAAGATTTTTCAGCATATTGTTGTTAAAGAAGGCTGTGGCCTGAGTTTTCAGCTCCGACTCGGGAAGTTTGTTGGCTACCTTGAAATTTGAAATCATGATGGAATTGCGTCTTCCGTACTGTTCTAAATCGTTTGATGCCATCTTAAGGGATTTAACTTCTGACTCGAGGTTCTGTACTCCGTGTTCAAATTTAGATTTCTCCTCTAATAAACGCCCTTGATCAGCCATCTTAGCTTGTTGATCTGCTATTATGGATTTTTGACTTTCAATAGTTTCTTTCACTTTATTGTTTGAATCCATAAGGAGATCCAGCACATTCATTTGGATTTTTTCAAAGGCTGTAGAAACGACTGTTTCAACAGCTTTCTTAATCGTAGGCGTTATCATTAAAGTAACAATAAAGGCCAAATGTAAACAATGCGGGTGTTTACATGCATATGAATTTATATCATACCATTTAAAAGTACGGAAATTATTATGAAGATGACAGTCTGTCATTGTACGGTTGGTCCAAGTGTTAGTCGCTGACAGGGAAATAAATTTCAAAACTGTTAAAACCTGCTAGGTAGCAGTGTCTTTTGTTTACTCTTTGCCTGATTTTAAAATTCTTTTTTCTGCCAGAGACTAACACACGGCCCCACCACACTATAACAGACTGTCATCTCCACAATATTTTCCATATTTTTAATGGTATGATTTAAATTTAAATGTATTATGACACCTGCTTTGATATTTTGGCCTTTACTGGGCCTTTAAACGAATAAAAGGTGAACTAGAAATGGAACTAAGGAATTTAGAATCCTTGAAGGCATCTAATAACAGTTGCGAGGGGCTCTGGGTTGACTTACTCATGTTTGCAAAAGTCGAACTTCGACTCAGAGTTGTTTTCTTAGCAACTGTTTTGTATCATCTAGCGGGGACGCTTTGCGTTTGGAATATCTTGTAGGTTGGCTATTATCAAAGGTAACCAAATCAAGAGCACAATCACTACTATTCTCATTAACAGTGTCTACTTCAGTATCTGGGATATTTACATCAGGCTGGACGCCATCTTTTTCCGCCATATTGAATACGTGTAAAGTATTTGTGTAAACTCGTCTATTGTTAGTCTGATGGTATGGATAAAATAGGTATGTACATGTGCACGTGCTAACCGTATCGGATCACTCTCTACTGAATTGAATGCCACAAATTTAAACACCAATTACTCCTTATTTCAATGATCAAACTAATTCTTGGAATCTTCTGCCTAAATATCGCATATTCCTTTCTTCCATAAGTAAAAGTTAGTCTTTAATTAAATCCTTATAACACCATTCCGAACCTCGAAACCGAGAGCAAAAATTCACGCGACATCACTGCATGGCGCCATTTTGACTTTTTCATAGTTTATGTTGTTATTAATCAAGATCGCTCCTTAATCATTACTGCTGTAACAACTTTGCTCCAATATTTCATATTTACATTAAAGATAATTGCGTCATTTGATTTCAATGGTAAAAATGTCTTGTATGACCTTGGCCGTCGGCGGACTGGAAAACACTACACAGCAATGCTCTGGCAAAAGGGGGTTTAATGAATTACATAATTACAGATCCCTAAAATTCATTTTGTCTAACAACCGATTGAACTGTGCGATAGTCTACTCCTTTGACATACAGAAAATTTATCAATAGAAAAATGTGCGAACCAGGAAAGTCTAAGCGGAGTGTGCCGGCTGACATGGGTCAATATTTTTGCAGATGCATTAAACCACCTTTTCACGAGCATGGCTCATTTATTGTCAGATTTTGGTATAAGAAGTTGCCATTTTGAAAAAGGACACACACACCAACACACACATACATACTTGTATTTTTCTGAAACTCGCTACACGGGGATATACACCTGAAACTCACTACCACCCTTTACAAGAATGCTAGAACTAAAAAAAAAAAACATAGACACTAATGATAAATCAGTTGAACAAGGATTTGTGCCAATTTTGAAAACGACATAAAGAAATACAAATGATGACATTAACAAGGAAAAACAGATTTTTTTGAAGTTATAATTGGAACCTTTAAACTCGATTTTCTCATATATCTGAAAAAAGTAACACCTTTCTTCATCATGCTTTCGTTTTACTCTGTTTGCATCATATTTTGAAACAGTTTCCGTGTTCTCAACACTGTACAACAAAATGTCAAGTTTCAACTAACCCGAGAAAAAAAGCCTATGACATTTTTGTAGGAGAAGGAGAAAATGCTGTTTACCGGCGTTTTCTCCTTTTTCTAAAATGTTTTCTAAGTTTCGAAGACAAATCTAATCATGACTGTATTGACGTGTCGTTTGCAATTGCTTTCAGTTTGGACTAAATTGATGTGGTAAAGAGTTATCTGACCACGCGACTTGAAATGGAGGAGATTTCTGTATGGCGAACATAGAATAACTGCCAACCATGAAGCACAAAATAAATGAAGCTTCTGCTTTCAAAATGTTAAAGTTATTCAGATTGGCTTCTATCGCATTAATTCTACTGCATTCAATCCTAACGACAAACGAGCGCGTAGTTTGTGTGTGTGTTCTTATAGGCCCGATGACGGCCAAAATAATACAGTGTGGGTGTTAAAATGCATTTGAATTTAAATCATTCAAAAGTATGGACTTTTTTATGAAGAAGACAGTATTGTGCGGTCGGCCCAAGTGTTAGCCAGCGACTAACACTTGCCCACTATTTGGCCGATATTTTGACCTTTAGAGGCCCAGTATCGGCCAAAAGTAAACGCAGCTTGTGTAAAAATGGATTTCATTTTAAATCATACCATTCAAAAGTGGAAATTGTTGTGAAGATGGCAGTATGTTACTGTACGGTCTATCCAAGTGTTAGTCGCAAACAACGAATTTTCAAACCAGGTAAAAATCAAACAAAAGATACACTGACCTGGCAACTGTTGACGTACTTCTAAAATTCATTTTTTTCTGCCAGCGACTAAAACTTGGACCGACTGTACAATGGCACATTGTCTTCTTCACAATTATTTCCATAGTTTTAAATGGTATGATTTACATGCATTTTAACACCCGTTTTGTTTTTTACTTTTGACAGCTATTGGGGCCTTAGTTTATGGAGATAGATACTTTAATAACAGAACAGGTCGGGCATGCTCTGTTAAAAGGGGGCCTAATGCATCTGCAAAAACTATCGATCCGTGTCAGCCTGGGCAGTCCATGCGGGCTGACCTCGTCGAAACGTTTTGTTTTTTGTAAATTTTCTGCATGTCCAAGGATCATTCGACCACATAAAACAGCCGTTTGTTGGACAAATGTGTATTATGGATCCGTAATTATGTGATGACTTGCATGGTAAAACGCATTAAACCCCCTGTTGCCATAGCATGGCTCAAATAATTTTGGTGTAAATAAACTGTAGTCTTACAATCATCTTGCTTTTTCTAGCTGTCTACCATGGCCAGTCAATATGTGGCTTTCAAAAAGTGCTGTCCTTGCGGAACCAGCTTCTCCTTGAAATCGATGACTTGTGTAGATTATAACAACAAGTTATCTACGTGCTTCGATCTCGATCGCAATGACACCAGTGAGTATCATACATGCAGCCCTTGAGATTCGCTTAAACTCGCAAAAATGTCCATGTTTATTTGTAACGTATTCTTCGAGAGACGGAATCGTTCGAGACTAGAAATTAAACAAGTCTGTAAATCATATCGGTCAGTCTTGCACGTGCGTATTGATCACGCATTTCTACACGCTGCACCAGCCCAGAGAGCCAAGGTTTTACGTCCGATTCTTACTCGGAAAAGTATTCTTAATCCTTTCGGCGCCATAGGCGAAAACAGTGACTTTTGCGGACGGCATAGATCAAGATCAGACTGCACAGAACGTGCAGTCTGATCTTTGATCTATACCATCCGCTTGTGTGGCCAAGCTTATACAATCAAAATCTTTGTAAGTTTCAATAGATTATATTTAGAACCGTCGAAAGAGGTCGAGTTTATTTATTTGGTACTGAAAGAGTTAAGGTTTTGTGATTATCGATGCTATAGTCATCAATGCTTTCTCACTTCTGTAAACCAATTACTTGTGAATGTGGAGGAATGGCGAGAGAGAGCGTGTGTAAGTGTTTGTGTGCGTGTGTGAAAGCAGCGAGTAGCTTCGACATATTTCTAGTCGTAGCACTTGTTACAGGAATACAAACCACGAGAGACATTGCTACAGAGGGATGTAAACCCTCATCCTGCTAAATAACTGAATTTAAATTTTCAATTCGATAATAAAATCCAAATATTGCTATTTCAAAGTTATGTTTTGAGGAATAATATCTCCTTATCGGACAGTGTAGATCAAAGATCAGACTGCATGTTCTGTGCAGTCTGATCTTGGTTTACACTGTCCGCAAAAGGTTAGTGAGTCGCGCTTAGCAGCCTAAGTATTAAACGGAAATCGAGTATCAGTCCCATGTTCTGTTTGCAATCGTGTTCATGTATCAATACCAAACTCTTTTAAGTAGTTACAGACAGTCTTAGTAGTATACAGTATATAGTATAAAGAACCTTATAGGAATAGTGTTCGGTTATTGTCTTCGTATTAGAGCTAATACTGCTGAAAAGGCCGCAGTTAGGAGCAAATTGACCAGACTATATTTGAGCCATGCTCTGGTAAAAGGGGTTTAACGCATCTCTGCGATGCATTGTACCAAGCGAGTCATCACATACATTTAACTATGGATCCATAAAATCCATGTTTCTAACAACCTTGCAAATCCTGAAGTAGAATCGTTCTTTGACATGCAGAAAATTGGCTAAAAGCAAAAAGTTTCGATCTAGGTCGGCCTACGCGGACTGCGAAGGCTTACCTGGGTCGATAGTTTTCGCAGATGCATTAATCTCCCTTTTCATAGAGCATATCTCGTGTGTATATCTTTCAGATCCCTGTAATGAATCAGCTGCCGGTGACCTCGTTCCGAGAAGTAACCCTTTCGACGTGCCCTCAGATTACTGTAAAGGATATAACGAATGTGAAGATGTAAATACTTTATTATTTTTATGTACATTTTTATCTTTCTGTCAAACGACCTAATGTTAGGATTGTCCAAAGTTTAAGCAGACGCCAATATAAATGTAGCTTTAAAACGCAAAAATTTCCTTTGAAAGAGTAGAAAAATTTTGTGACTAGTGACAAAAAGGAGAAAATGCTTGTGACCTGCATTTTTTCCCTTTTTCCGCAATGTCGTCTTCTTTAGTGTTGTTAAAAGTTGCCATTGGTAAAAAGTCAACTGTTAGTTGACTGCCTTGCAATTTGGTGTTCCTTTCAATTATTTCTGGGTTTTTTTTTGTGGCTCTCTGATGAAACTGGTTCTTCTTTTCACTCAATACCACACAATCACAACTTTTAACGTCCCTTAGAAAGAAGCCTTTTGAAAACATTGTGGGAAAAGGAGAAAATGCTGGTAACCAGCATTTTCTCCTTTCCCAGTGTTTTCTATCTTTTCCAGTACAACTTTCAATTTCTGAGTCATATTCATTTTGACGTCTGCAAATGCTTTCAATTTGGACTTGTCTAAAATTTCCTCATTTGGTAAAAGGTTAAATAGTAAACTAAAATCTCCCATTAGAAAACGAAATTACAAACAAAAAGTAAAGTTAAACGTTTTCTTGTCTTATTAGTCGTAAACAAGTCTTAAAACGAATCAGTGATCAGCGCCCGTATTCACCAACTTTTCTTAAGAACGTTCTTAATCTTATTCTCCAGAAGAAACACAAATTCTAATTGGCTAAACCAATCAGAAGTTGTTTTAATTTCAACATCTTTGATTATACCAAGAATGTTCTTAACACTTAGGCTGCTAAGCACGATTCAATGACCTTTTGCGGACAGTGTAGATCAAGATCAGACTGCACAGAACGTGCAGTCTGATCTTGGATCTACACTGTCCGATAAGGAGATATTATTCCCCAAAACGTAACTTTGAAATAGCAATATTTAAGAAATAATCTTCTTTCTATCGTGGTTTAGCGTTCAATAAATCACGTTGTGAGTTATGAGGCGCAATGAATAACCCACTCGGGCAATCGCCCTCGTGGATTATTTATTGTGCCTCATAACTCACAACTGTGGTTTATTGAACGATAAACCACGATAGAAAGAAGATTATTTCGATTCTAACATGACCAACTCTTAATGAAAGGAAAACAAGTTCATACTTAGAGTAAAAACGCGGATGCAGATTATATACCATTGAATAACTTACTTACTTTATACACAATGACGTCACTCTGTATAGAGTAACGTAGATTTTACCACGCTTTCGTTGCACTGTGTTTATAGAGCCGAATTCACGTGTCATGTTAGAATTGGGTTTTTACTAACGAATTGAAAAATTAATTTTAGTTATTTAGCAGGTTATGCGTTAAGAATGGTTGGTGAATAGGAACGCAGGTTTTAAGTCCCAGTGCTAAAAGTCGTTGGCTTCATCGGGTTAGGTTCCTTAGCCAACTTTTCAAACTCTTTACCACACAATCCTGACTTTTAACGACCCTGATAAAGGTGCCTTTTGAAAACATTGTGGGAAAAGGAGAAAATGCTGGTAACCAGCATTTTCTCCTTTCCCCACAATGTTTTCTACCCTTCCCAGAACAAATTTCAATTTTTGAGTCACATTAATTTTGTCGTCTGCCAATGCTTTCAATTTCGACCAGTCCAAAATTTTGTCGTGTGGTAAAGAGTTAGATGAACCTGAGAAAGTTTTTTTTAAAACATCGTGGAGAAAAAAGAAAAATGTTCGTAACTAGCATTTTAACCTTTGCAAACGATGTTGAAAGAAAAATTCGTACAATTTGCAACCTTACAGTAAATTGATTTATATTTAGGTAGGTGGTGTGATCGTTCCAAACCCGATGTGTTGTGAGAATGATACTTGTTTCAACGGCACAGCTTGTACCGTGGAAGCCTGTAACAATGTATCTGTTTGCTCAGAATTGACGGAGAAGGAACTCGATGATAATTGTGTTTGTGAACAGACTGAAGCACCCCCATCAGGTGACTGAATTTTTTTTCCCCTTATATCCTTCCTCTTTAGCCGGGTTGTTTTCGAAGAAACTGTAACGAGGATGAAAAAGTCTAAATGCAGTTTCCCTCTAATTTTATGGAACGGTTGTACATCTTTTGACAAATATAATAACAAAGAAACCTGAAAATGGAAACAAATGATGAAAAGATACGGTTTTTATGAAAATATAAGAAACAAATAATCACAAACATTAAAACACACAGTGGTAATGATTACCTACCAGGATCAATAACTAGCACTAATTTGGTTGTAAACCGACAGAGATACGGAAGTTTCCTCTTTTGAGGTCCGACACATAGTGATCTGCTATATATGTGTAAGTTGGATAAGTTGTGCCATGCAAAAGCGGTGAAAACATCTCCGTCACACACACCTTTTCACTGCTCCTTCACTCTCGCAAAGATAATGGTTAAGGTTAAGGGTACAGCATGTTACCTTGGCTACAAAAACGTCGAGGTATTGTAATAGCCGTAGCACCGTCTGCCTCGTCGTCGTGCAAAAACTTTGACATTTCATAATGTCCCTGTCATTACTGAAGATACTTAGTTCAAACTTGACTAGTTAACTATCAAAAGGGGACTGCATACATTGGTAAGTAACCATCAAAGTATATTTGACCCCTTTGATTCCCCATCTCCGGCGCAGAATTTAACTTTATTGTGTTTTACTTTGCTAACAATGTAGATCTATACAGACTACACAGAATGGGAAGTCGAATTTTGGATTATAATATAGCGATTTTTGTTAGGTTATACGCAAACGAGAGCGTTACATACACAAAATATGCATGAGTCGTGATCTGTTAAAAGAGGCTTTAATGCATCTGCAAAAAAATATCGATCCAGGTCAGCCTACGCATTCCGTGCAGACAGAAGGGAAATATTCTTTGCCGGCCTTAATTGTTTTAATTATGAATGAATTTCAGTATAACATTTCAGAAATGTTAACTATATAAAGACAATGTGTAGCGCAAAAGAACCATCTCGGTAGGTCAAAGGTCAAGGTCACAGAAAGGTCAAATACATTTTGAAAGGGAAAAGGAAACTATGGACGGTTATATTTTTGTCCGGCCTGTAACTTTTTTAAATCATGAATGAAATTCAATACAACTATGTAGAATTGTCAACCACATAAAGACAATGTGTTGCGTGCAAAAATCATGTCCATAAGTCAAAGGTCAAGGCAAGGTCAAATGTCCATTTTTTGTCGGTGCATAACTTTTTTCCCCCTTCCTTAATTTCAGAATGACTTTGCACAATTGTTAAACACATCAAGTTTATGTGTCATGCACAGAATCATGTCTGTACATTAAAGGTCAAGGTCAAAGCAATTCAAATGTGTGTTTTGGGTTAGCGTTTGTGTCCGGCATGTAACTTTTATAATTATGGAGAAATTTTAGTGTAACTTTGGGCAATCGTCAATATATATATAAACAATGTGTTGCGCACAGGAACCATATCAGTAGCTGAAGGTCAAGGTCATGGCAAGGTTATTAGAAATAGAAATTTCTGGGGGTTGTGTTCGTGTCCGGTCCATTCTTTTTTTTTTAATTATGAATGAGTTTCGATATAAATATGCAGAATGGTCAACCACCTAAAGAACCTTGTCCATAGGTCAAAGGTGTAGGTCATGGCAAGGTCAAATTTCCATTTGTCGTGATCATATTTTTCGTTACATATTATGACTTAATATCAAAATAACTCTGGATAAATGTGTCATTTCCAAGTCATGTCAATAGGTTAATGATCAAGGTCACAGCAATGTCAGATATGGGTTTTTTTTTGTAGTGTTTGTATACGGTCGGTACTTTTTTTTAAAATATGAATGAACTTTTTTATAACTTTGCAAAATTGTCAATCTCATGTATCTGACGGTAGGTCAAAAGTCAAGGTCACGGCAAGGTCAGAAGCGTTGTAAGTGTTGTGTCCAAAAGCAGTGTTAATGTGAACAGCTCACAGGAAAAAGGTCTTTTCGGGGACATCAGCCACTTCTCAGTGACACGTCTTGTTTAGTTTTACATCTTGAGACAGAGTAAGCCGATAGTGTTAAGAATGCTTTACGTTAAAAATTAACAGTTCATTATCATAGATACCTTTCTCTCGACGTTTTCAGAATGTCCCTATATGGCAGTACAAGGTTCCATCTATCACTTTATGGGAGTAGAGCATATGGTTGTATACAACTGTTCTCCGGGGCTGTGCTGGGATCAAGAATTATGTGCATGTGTACAAGCATTCAACAACGTCTCCGGTGAGTCTGTTTTCGTTATAGCTCGTCTCTTTTCCAAACAAAATGATACCCTACCTACTCGGAATGTAATGCACATTTGAGACGGTAAACACGGATATAAATCGGCACAGACTATTTTTATGAAACAAATTTAACAATAGAAGATAACTTAAAATATTTTCTCAATTTGTATCGAAAAGCTTGTCAAATGGGTTTGTTACCTGATGGTTGTCGCTAAACTTATGGGCTTCATAACGTCCCCGCTATTTAAAAACTGAAGAATACCCTCGTCAAAAAAGTGTGGATTATTCAGTATTTACGCTCGTATATTTTACGCAACTGCTTATGCATGGACACTAGAATTATTAAAATCTAATGTGGAAAAAAAAAAGACTCTCCGGAGGATAAACGCGTGAAAATATAAATTTGTGAAATGTAGGAAATTTTGGAAGCAGGAAACTGTTCTCTTAAGACAAAAAATGTCGTGTGTCTAAACGATATTTTGTTGTAGAAAATTTTATTGAGGGTCGAAATAACAAGAAAATTAAAAAGGGACTCTTTTATCGGCAAAAGCGCAAAAATTTAAAAGAAAAATAGGTTGACTGTATTCGGAAAGATCCTCACCTCCGAAAAGCACGATCTTGAACGAAGAAGCCCGAGTTTCGCCATCTTGTGATGAGATCATGCGGTGTTCCCACACAGGATAGGAGGCACCACAATGTATCCCATAGGTTGGCGCATTAAACGAAAACATTTACAAAAAGCGTGCACAAATAGCGTGCACACATTTGGTTTCTGTAAGGAACAGATATTGGTTAAAAATATTCTTTTATTCTATGAAATTTCAATCATTCTTCTATTCCCTACAAGGGAGTTATTCTTTTAATAAAGACCTAATTTTTAGGTTTTTTTTTACAATTCATCTTTTTGATAATTCTTCTTTCGGGACTGTGTTTCCTTTTTAGCTAGAGTGTATGTGTTTCTTACTCTATTGGAGGTTATTTTGTCTTATTTAGTTTCGGTGTCAGGGCCTACGTGGCCTTTTCCTTGTTTGTTTAAACCGGTCGTGGTAAGAATTTTTCCTTAATTATTAGTTTATTACTGTTTAAAAATTCTTTCTTCCAATATTTCACAGTATCGTAAAAATACATGCATCGTTGATAATTGTAAATGGGGCCTCTATGACCATTGTTGTCGACGGGCCATTAAACACTTTATATTTATTTATTGATTTATTTGCAATGCACATGTTTCTAGATTTTGACCAGCTTTTTTTTCTTTCGTTTTCCCACTACGCAATAATATGTACTTTCACCATTGATGACAGAAATTCGAAGAAAGAAACAGTGTTGATACTCGTCTATTACGTGACTTTCGTCCGCGCCCGGCCTGAGAGTACACAATATCTTCAAACACTCCTACTGTATGACTCTTGCAGCTTCCACACGCCGCTTATGCGACGCCTTTTTATGATTTACTAAATGTATGAGTCAGGCTCTGTGAAAGGGAGATTTAACTCTTTACCTCACAGCAAAATTTCAGACTTGTCCAAATTAAAAGCATTTGCAGACGACAATTTAAATGGGGCTAAAAAAATTAAATTTCTTTTAGGAAGGATTGAAAACGTTGTGGCTAAAGGAGAAAATGCTGGTTACCGGCATTTTCTCATTTTCCCACAATGTTTTCAAAAGGCTTCTTCCTTATGTTGGTTAAAACTTGGCACTGTGTTGTAAAGGGTTAATGCAATGCATTTGTTACTTATTTTCGTCATAATTAAGTTTGTCTTTGCCTTACCCATATTACAACCTACATCTGCCCACCTTATGTTCTTACTATTGAGGTCTCAATGTCTGTCTTACAAACTTACGAAGGTGAATCTATTTACAGTTGACTGTGTCGAAATTCTTACCATTGATCTGACTGAAGATGAATATAATCCACTGAACGGAGACGGGCACCAAGTGTGGGCACCCACTAACAATATCACTTTCACTAGCGAAGGAGCAGTTTTTAACGAAAGTGATGCTTACATTAATGCTGCGGGTCTGGCTGGTATATATTTAGGTAGGTCTCCTGTAAAGCAGTAATTTAGACCAGGCCCAATAGCTCAGGTGGTAGAGCATAAGACTTGTGACCGTCAAGTTTCTGGCCACTTGAGGGTATGGTTTCGATCTCCACAGCTGGTCACCTAAAATTACTTAAAGTCTTTCAGATAAGACGTTAAACCAAACTCCCATGTGACGGTGCTATACACCGAGTACGTAATATACCCAGGGGTAACTACATGTAAGTATGGGTTTCGTCCTTGTATATCCTTCACTATCCCCTGTAACAAAACTAACCGTCCTCTTGGAGCATCGCCCATATGGGCAACCGGTAGCGACAATAGATAATCGAAAACCAAACAATTAAGCAGTAGTTTTGATTTCAATTGTGTTTAGAGCAACATGTTTGTTTTATCAAGATGACAATTTTTCCTTCCCAGAAGTTTAAGTGTGAAAGACCCAAGTTTCTAAAATATTACATCATTGAATTTAGTATGCAAAGAGATTGCAACCACCAATAAGTCACAAAAAGTTGTTGAAGGATAGGATGTTTGCAATGATTTTTCCTAACCCTTTACCACACAGTTCCGTTTTTCAACGGCCCTGGTGTAGAAAGGTGTTTAAAAAATGTGGAGAAAAAGGGGAAAATGCTTGTAATCAGTACTTTTTAAATTTCCCACTATTATTTCTACCCTATCGGCGACAAATTTCACAATTTGAGCAACAGTCAATTTGTCGTCTGCAATTGCTTTCAGTTTGGATGTGCCAACAATTTTGTCGTCTGATAAAGAGTTGAAGTGATTCATAGTAATGTACAATTCGGACTTTAAAAAGAGTATCGTGTGCAAGAATAGATTTTAAGACCAACCAGTATAGAGCTATTGATACGAGAATTGAGTCGGGATAAGATAGAGTAAAAGTGTGCCTCAAATAAAAGACACAGAAGATATTTGTTTTTTACGGTGAAAGATCGAAATTTATTTCATCGAGTGAACATCATCGGTAACATGTTCAAGAGTGGAGCAGCCAACCACTCGTGAAAATATTACTGACGATGTTCACTCGATGAAATAAATTTCGATCTTTCACCGAAAAAAACAAATATTCTATTTATTTCGTGCTTTCAACCCTTTCTGGGGGGAACTCAATCAAAATCCAGTACTGTTCTTTTCGGTTATTCCCCGTGGCGTAGCCCCTCCACATAGCAACGCATTATAATATTACGTCACGCGCGAGAAATGTCAGGTAAATTACGTCATATTTCCATCTGGTTGTGAGGCACGCGCATTTTACCTAGGTAACTAGTGCGCGGGAACAACTGTTTTCGCCTCCAATTGAAGAGTTAGAGTATTAAAATTGGTCTTTTTCAGTGGTCATATCCATGAAATATCGAAAAATATTTCACCGATATTTCTCGATAACCTACCGAAAAGCGTGAAATAAATAATGCTATGTTGGTGATGAAAACTGAGAGAAGATTCAATGAAAGTGAAACTGAAATGTTCGTTTTTACCATAGCTTTAATTTGACATATGAAGTCTCTTAGCCCGGGTCCAGACGGTAATAATTTCTTATTCACTCCTTATCGCAGTCCCTGTTGATGGTCTATACAGATCTGTGGCTAAACGATGTATCGCTTCCGTAATTATTACCTCATTTTTTGACAAAGTAGTGTCCGAATGATAGAAGAGGAAAAAATGAACGGATTTAACCCAGGCTAGACGTCTCTTATAACTTTACTTGAAGATTGGCATTGTAAATGCATTAACTGGATATTATGTTGTACCTGTTTTATTCTTTAATTCTTTAAGGGAAGCGTACAAAGATGAAACCTAGATAAATGAATGAATAAATAAAACAATAAATGAAATAGCAGCCAAAAGGGTAGTTTTAGGTTTCGCGCCACAGTTCGCAATGGCCTATAGGAATGTTACATGGTGAATAACGCGTCGATTATCTTCAGTTATATTTCAATAGGCACGATGATGACATATTTTATATCATAAGAGCTGACGGAGCTTCCGATTGCGAAACGATAATCCCTATACTTAAATGCCAAAATTCTAACCTTTTACTTAATTTACCCGTCCAGTTTCTTTTGTTTTACGAAGAAAAATATAAGCCATGCTCCTGCAAAAAGGGGCTTACTGTATCTCCATGATGCATGATACTAGGCAAGTCATTACATGATCGCGGATCGATACACTCTATTTTGTGTGACAACCGAGTAGATCGCAGGCTAAACTGGTCCTTGGACTTGCAGAAAATTGAACAAGAGCAGAAGGTTTCGATCCGTGTCAGCCTGCGCGGACTGCGCAGGCTGACATGGGTCTATACTTTTTGCAGATGCATTAAGCCCCCTTTACACAGAGCATGGCTTAATATATTGTATGAGCGGCGCTCTGGAAAAATTTTTTTTCAAAACATCTCCGTAATGCATTATACCAAGCAAGTCATCACATAATAAAGGATCCATAACAATCCGTTTAGTCTGAAAATTGACTCGATATGGAGGTAGAATGTTCCTTAGACACGTATAAAATTCACAAATAGCAAAAGGTTTCTGCCGATGTCGACATGGGTCGATACTTTTTGCAGTTGAATTGAGCCCCTCTTCACAGCATGGCCCATAATATACAGGTATTTATCAGTGGTTTATGAAAAAATTCAACCGCCATAATTGAAGTAGATATACCACTTTAAATGAATTTAGTGCAAGCAGTAAATGCATATCCACCAGTCTCGGGCTAAGTTAACACCAAAACAGTTTTTAATGTTGCTAATATCCCTCTACTTTTCTCATTATGTCTTACATACCCTTTCATTGCCAAATCCCATCAAGTTTTGTTACATTTTATTTGTCGTCTGCAATTGCTTTCAAATTGGGAAAGTCTGAAATTTTGTAGTCTGTTAAAGATTTAATAAAGGCATGTCTGCAGTTGTTGTCACTAGGCATGAAATGATACACCCAAATTTACCGGCTTGTATTTATGGATATTTGTACTTTCAGTTAACGAAAGATTCTTTCCTCCGCAGGTGATGTTGCTGTAATTCACATAGAGTTCACACCGACAGAGGACGACAACAGCTCTGTTGGTAAGTGAATTTGTTGATGTGTTTTTCTTTCGTCTTCCTTGTAGCATCTCAGTTCAGGACAATGTCACGTTATTGAGGGTCCGAGCCTGACATACATCGAATAGAGTAGAAAAGACCTGTCTAAATTCTGCCATCTGGTGGTATTTTAAACAAACCTGCCTGGGCTGCCTTTCATTAAATTGTGTACGCATGAAATTTGCGTACGCAGTTTAGGAAAGTAAGAATCAAGTCTTTAAAAAAATCACTTAACGGCATTACCTTACGGTTTGAATACATATTTGCGTAATTTTACGCCAGCTAAATACCTTTGGGTAAAGTAGAGATCGTATGTGTTTATGAAATTCAAAATAATTTGCATAAATCTACGCAGTTTATTGAAACGCAGCCCTGTCGCGGAACAAGAGTCATCCTCTTTATTGGAATTTCAGAAGTTCGGGTGGTTCCAGTGAACGAAACTTTCAGACGCTACAATACTTGTTTGTATACTTAGAACTTTACACGTGTAAAATGCTTCCAGGATTAAAACACTTTCAAAAGCAAATACCAAAAAGACAGGTTGTCTTGCAAATGTTAAATACCAACGTAATGAAATAGCCACATAGTAAGAAACTGTGTTTCGGGTTACTTTAATCCTAGTTTTCATAATAATAGTTTTTGCAATAAACAGTGGCTCTTCTTAAAAATGGAGTATTTCTGGTTCCTCTTCGAAGCTTTTTTTTATGATTAAAAACACAGAAGTGGATTTCCTATTTCCATTGCGAGTAGTGTATTATGGTCGCTAACCTGTAGTGGTATCAGAGGTACAGGGTGTTTCATAATATATGTTACACTTCCAAATATGACTGGGGTATATTGTTTATAAAGGTAATACAACAACATATACACCATGTAATAAGTTTAAGAATACAGTTTTATGACATGTACAAAAAGTGGTTAGCGCCCTTCAAAATATACATTGATTCAGTGGATCTACATCAAATGTTCAAAATGACGTCCAATTTGACGTCGCAGAGCATTCCATTTCTTCGGAAAATTCGCTTTCAGCGATCTGGGTTGTGATCAGGCTCATCTCTGAAACTATTGATGCCTTAAGTCATCAGTCGTCTAAGGCTTTGTAGTAATTATTGTTTCTGGCGGAAACCACACACACACAATCTTTTCAGTTTCGTATTGTCGTAGTCCAACCGAGAAAACATTTCAAGCCAAGACTTAAAATAAACGGGTTTCATTTTGTTTATGAGCCATGATGCTGTGTGAAAGGGGATGGATTGTTTTGTTCATGTGCAAAAAGTATGAACCCAGGTCAGCCTGTTCAGTTCTGTGTCTACACCTTTTGCTTTTGGTAAATTTTCTGCGTGTCAAAATACCAGTTTACCTCAGGATTCAGCCGGTTGGTTACTGGTAGTCTAAATTGATTGTGGATCCACAATTATAAGATCACTTGTTTGGCATGATGCATCACGGAGATGCGTTAAACCCATTTTTGACAGAGCATGGCTTATATCTCATTTCCCTGGACATCTTAATTTCCCTGTGCATCTTAATTTCCCCGGACATCTTAATTTCCCTGTGCATCTTAATTTCCCCGGACATCTTAATTTCCCTGTGCAACTTAATTTCCCCGGACATCTTAATTTCCCTGGACATCTTAATTTCCCTGGACGTCTTTAATTCCCTGGACATCTTAATTTCAGAACCTGAATAGTCAATCCAGCGTCGACGGCTATGGTTCAACATAATCACTGCGTTTACACCGACTTATCTTTTAACGTCGACCTACAAAGGCTTACTATCTTCTTTCGTTTACATAACATGTTTATAGTGAAAGAAATAATAGACCTGAGTATATTTTTCTTTCGATTTATTGAGTGTAACCAATGCCGGTACTGCTGAATACTACCTGTCATGCGTTTTACATAGGTGCAATTGATAAGTAAAGTAGTTTTTTATCGATTAAAAAGCATGATTTTTTGTTTTATAAGTCACTGTAGTCTCTCTGGAGACATGCCTGCCGGGTCAGCCCCCAAGGTCGAAAGTTTTGTGTGCCTATTTTAAAAGATATATGCCTCTGTCGCTAGGGCGGACCCTAGAATAAATACTGTACATGAACATCTTATTCATTCGCACGCCTAGTCAGTCTTCATACTATCAAGTTAGGCATTTTGCTTTAGTAGCAAAAGAAGTATTTCGAACAACCGGTGCCTTGAGCAGAGATTAAACTCTGCATCTCTCGACTGCAAATCTAGACGGAAACCTCGTTTTATGTTGTTTTCGATATAAAGGCAATACTGCAACAACAACGGTGCATCAGTTTTCAAAAGATGCTTAAATTTGACAGTTTTAGAATTATGTTGATCATAAGTCATTCCAGAATTTGATCGGCGTTATGTTAAATAAGCTGCATTCTACAAATGAAGACAGCCCGGCGCAGCCGTAGTGGATAGCGCATCCGACTTGTTACCTTGTTGTTGCGAGCTTGATACCCGGTTGAGCACTTTTTGGCGACTTTTTGCCTCTCATCTCTGATGCATGTGAGAAAAGAAGCCATTTACTTGAAAAGAAGGTTGTGTCAGTACTGGTGTGAGAAAGCAATGAAACAAATGCGTAGGTGCACTGACCGCCGTGATATGACCGACCTCAGCTGTTAAAACGACGTTAAACTCCGATACAAACAAACAAAAGAAGAAAGTATGATTGGCCACCTTTCACCTGACCGTGCCTTTTAGAAATGAGAGATGCCTTGTTGAAGTAATCTCATTATTCGTTGATGCCGGGGCAAACATTTTTTTTTTCTTATAGCAGGTTGTACAATATGACTAGCGGTTTAATCATAACCCATCAAAGCCACGTTAGGTAAAAAAAAAAACTGGCTTTGAACATTGTCATAACTAGCTTGAGAAACAGAAGAAAGCGTCTACAAAATCGGGCCAACTTTATTTTTTTTGCTGAATTTATCATTTCATGCGCATCAGAAATTTCAGTAAAAAGCAATCATTATTTCTCTAACAGTGTGATTAGACCTTCACAAAACAATTCCGAGTTTTACCGATCCTGAGTAAGAAGGCTCTGCATAACATCGCGGGAATAAGGAAATACTGGGCATGATCATTTTCTCTTTTACCCAATGTTTTCTACCCTTTCAAGGAATAATCAGATCGTTTGACTCATGTTTTATTTGTCGGCTGCAATTCCTTTCAAGTTAATGACTATGTTGTTATGTGACGAGTTTAACACTGCCTACTATGGGCGCAAAGACAAGTTCACTTGCTTGGAAATAGCTTAACGTTTACCAAGAAACTTCGAGTTTTAAAAACTCTGAAAAGGAAGGTGTTCAAAAACATTGTTGAAAAAGGAGAAAATGTTGGTAACCAGCATTTTCTCCTTTTCCAACAAGGTTTTCTACTCTTTCAAAGACACATTCCTACATTTGAACCACATTTGATTTGTCTTTTCTAAATGCTTTGGGTTTGAACAAGCCGAAAACTTAATCTCTTGGTAAAGAGTGAAATGGTAATGCGGCCGTCAAAAGCGGCTAATAGAAATAGTTTTCTTTCTCAACTAGGTGCTCAGCAGTGCTTGCTAGGAAACTGCTTTGAAGCTAACAATGCAGGTGAATTAGCTGACGATACGATATCGGTTGAACTTGAAAGAGAAGGATCGGTGGCCGGAGGGGACGCCGACGTGACGAATGTAGTTATCTCTCTTACATACCAGGATACCGCTTTTATGTCTAGCGCGGACAGCATGGAAACCGTCACTCTGAACGTCAATGGAACATTCGAAGTAAGCTTTTTATTCTATAACTATAGATTTAAACAAGCTTTAGATCACTGCACAACGCCTTAAAACTTGTCCATGTAAGCTCTCCGCTAGACATAGCAAGTTGCAATATTGAATTCATTTAGTAATTTGGTTGTTTGTTTTTTAATTAGAACCGAACAACAATCGTATATTCTATTTTGGTATATGGTATAGAAGTAAATTTGCCATGTCTGTGTAATCATATGGTTGACATGACCGTCATATTTTCTTGGCATATTCTGTAATACGTTGTCAGTAGTACCTATTATGATCGGAATTTAACGAGAAATAACGGTAATGGCGATTACGCACGGTATATATAGAGAAGAGACGTGCATTTCGATCATATCTGGAATATATCGAGAAAAGTTGGCCAGGACAATTTTTGTACAGCTATAATATATGTATTGAGAAAAAAAGAAAGTCATCACACCTAAGTGTGGAATAGATCGATTTGTTTGTTTATATTGGAATTTAACGCCGTTTAACAGCTAAGGTTTTAATACAGCGGTCAGTGCATCTACGCATGTGTTTCCTGGCTTTCTGACAGCAGCACTGACACAACTTTCTTCCCAAATCACTGACTACTATTCCCACATGTATCTGAGGTGAGAGGCGAACATCTACGGAGAGAAAGTTTGCCTTAAACGGGTATCGAACCCTCATCCACCAGGTCACGATTCAGATACGCTAACCACTTCAGCTACCGGCCGCGCGGAATAAATCAAGAAAAGACGGTCATGAAAAATTTGAATGGAATATATGGTAAGAAGACGGTCATTACGACTTCTTGTGGAAGAGGTCGAGAAAAGATGGACACTGCGAGTTCGTTTGAAAAAAAATCGAGGAGAAAGAAAGAAAAACAGACATGACAATTATATACGGAATATATTGAGAGTTGACGATGAAATGCACGGAAGTAGTAAGGGACGAGAGCATGGGATCTACCCAGGCCGGGGGTAGATCCCATGCTCTCGTCCCTGAGTGCCCTATATCACCGTCCCTGACAAAAAATGTGTCCCTAGTTTGCCCTCCCGAAAGAATTTTTTTAAAAAATATCCCATACTCACGTCCCTGAGAGGGATTTAGCATTCAAAATGGCGGCCTTGGGGAGGACATTCTGGGGATGTGTCCCTAGGCTCCCGTCCCTGAGCGGAATTTTTTGCAAAAAAGGGAAAAGGGGGGAGTTTTTCCTAGGCTCTCTACCCTGAGAGGGATTTAGCATTCAAAGTGCCGGCCTTATGACTGACAGGTTGGGTAAAAAATGGTCAGATCACTGAGTTGGACTTAGTTTTTTCACCCTATGGATGATTTTTCTCTTTCTAATTGCCTGACCATTGAATTGGACTTAGACTTTTTTCTGCATCTCTATGAATGATTTCTAAATGTCTGAGCACTGAGTTGCACTTAGACTTTTTTTTACCCTATGTATGATTTTTTTCTCTAAAAGGAATTTGTCCCTATATCAGTGAGTTGGACTTAGTCTTTTTTTACATCTATGAATAATTTTTCTCTTTCTAAAAGCCTGATCATTGAGTTGGTCTTAGCTTTTTTCCCCTATGAATGATTTTCTCTCTTTCTAAAAGGTTGACCATTGAGTTGGACTTAGTCTTTTTACATCTCTATGAATGATTTTTTCTTTCTAAAAGACTGAGCACTGGGTTGGACTTAGTCTTTTTCTGCAATTATGGATGATTTTTTCTCTCTAAAAGGAATTTGTCCCTATATCAGTGAGTTGAACATAGACTTTTTTTACCCTATGAATGATTTTCTTTCTAAAAGCCTGACCACTGAGTTGGACTTAGACTTTTTTCTTATCTATGAATGATTTTTTCTCTCTAAAAGGAATTTGTCCCTATATCAGTGAGTTGGACTTAGACTTTTTTCTTATCTATGGATGATTTCTTCTCTCTAAATGTTTGGCCATTGAGTTGAACTTAGCTTTTTTCATCCTATGAATGATTTTTTCTCTCTAAAAGGAATTTGTCCCTATATCAGTGAGTTGGACTTAGTCTTTTTCTGCAATTATGGATAATTTCTCTTTCTAAATGCCTGGACATTGAGTTGAACATAGACTTTTTTTACCCTATGAATGATTTTCTTTCTAAAAGCCTGACCACTGAGTTGGACTTAGACTTTTTTCTTATCTATGAATGATTTTTTCTCTCTAAAAGGAATTTGTCCCTATATCAGTGAGTTGGACTTAGACTTTTTTCTTATCTATGGATGATTTCTTCTCTCTAAATGTTTGGCCATTGAGTTGAACTTAGCTTTTTTCATCCTATGAATGATTTTTCTCTCTAAAAGGAATTTGTCCCTATATCAGTGAGTTGTACTTAGTTTTTTCACCTATGAATGATTTCTCTTTCTAAATGCCTGGACATTGAGTTGAACATAGACTTTTTTTACCCTATGAATGATTTTCTTTCTAAAAGCCTGACCACTGAGTTGGACTTAGTTTTTTCACCCTATGGATGATTTTTCTCTCTAAAAGGAATTTGTCCCTATATCAGTGAGTTGTACTTAGTTTTTTCACCTATGAATGAATTCTCTTTTCTAATTGCCTAATCATTGAGTTGAACTTAGACTTTTTTACCCTATGAATGATTTCTCTAAAAGACTGAGCGCTGAGTTGGACTTAGTCTTTTTTCTGCATCTATGGATGATTTTTCTTTTCTAAAAGGAATTTGTCCCTATATCACTGAGTTGGACTTAGACTTTTTTCTACATCTATGAATGAATTCTCTTTTCTAAATGCCTAACCATTGAGTTGAACATAGACTTTTTTTTACCCTATGAATGATTTTCTTTCTAAAAGCCTGACCACTGAGTTGGACTTAGTCTTTTTTCTGCATCTATGAATGATTTTTCTTTTCTAAAAGGAATTTGTCCCTAAATCACTGAGTTGGACTTAGACTTTTTTCTACATCTATGAATGAATTCTCTTTTCTAAATGCCTAACCATTGAGTTGAACATAGACTTTTTTTACCCTATGAATGAATTCTCTTTTCTAAAAGGAATTTGTCCCTATATCACTGAGTTGGACTTAGTCTTTCTGATTTTTTTCTGCATCTATGAATGAATTTTCTCTCTAAAAGCCTGAGCACTGAGTTGGACTTAGACTTTTTCTGAGTTTTTTTACTCTTCGGAGTGTAACTCTTCTAAAAGAAAGAAGTTTGACAATTTGAAGAAATGACAATTTGAAGATAGAACTTTCGTGGTAAATGGTTAGTCCTGAAAAGGACTGTTGGGTTAGCTCTGAAAAGAACTGTTGGGTTAGCCCTGAAAAGGGCTGTTTTGTTTTGGAGGCTGTGTTTTTTCGTCTCACGTTGTTTTTTCCACTTCTAATGACAGCATCCGAAATTCGCTTGGCAAATGGGGCATGCTTCAACTCTTTTTCTGATTACCATTGCTCCATTACCGAACTAATCTTCCGCCGAGATCTTTGTATGGCTGTGTTATACGTTGTAGTTGGTTTTGTTCCTCCTCTCCTACGAAATGAGTGTTTAGTTGTAATAACTGTTGACCTGCATTTAGATATTCTTGGAGAGCCTCACGTAGTTGATAATTTATCTCCTCCATATTGATACTGCTTCCGAATATTGATACTGCTTCCGAATATTGATACCGTTTTCGAAGTGATCGTTAGCTGAGAGTCAAAAAATGGTGAATGTATGAAAATAACGCCGAGCTTTATACGTTTACTGAGGATTGAAATTTTTTTAAAGAGCTCGGATCTGACAGAAATCACATACATTTTTTTCCATGCTACGTTTCATGCTAATATAGCAAAAAAGTTATGACCCATTGTATGGGAAAAAATGTAGACAGAACAAGTCTTTGGGCGGGTTTGTAATAAGACATATCCAAGTAAGGTCCAATGTAACTCCAAAATTCATCTGTATTTGCCCAGTGAGGAAAGTAACCTTTTTTATTTTCTTGAAGACCAAATATGGCTGGAAATTTTGCCAAACCAAAGCTCATGAAATTGAAAGAATCGACCAGACGTACACCATTCAGTTCTAACTTCATAATATTGTTTCCATTCATGATCAATTTTGGAAGTTTTAACCCAACTTTGACAATATAGCCAAGAATGAACTGACCGTCATAACCTTTGAAATTATGGGCAATAGCCGTGACTCCTTTATGATGTTTCGAAAAGAGCCACTTGCAAAATTGACTCAAAGTTTCTTCACCTTGAAAAATAACTTCCCTACCCTCTTCAAATTCACTGCATGTAGAACAATGAAAATCAAGTGATTTATCGATACATTCATCACATGCTCTGTGTGCAATACAATAATTCGGGATGTGTACACCTGTGTCTTGTTTGCATTCAAAATCAAAGAAAATAAACTGTGGTTTTTTGACTACAGAAGAACTCGTCTCGTCATCGCTGTCATGGTTCAACTTACTTTGGTAAGGCTGAATATAGCATCGATAAAAAAAGTTAACAATTTTCTTACAGATATGACACCTTTTCTTTCCATTGCAAACATGATTTTTCTTTCTGACAAGATATTGCACACCACATTTTGAACAGAGTTTCACTAATTCACAAATGGATTTCTTTTCTCTACCTTGAACAATTCTGTGATTTTCAAAGCATTTAGCACTAAAAAATCGTCTACTGCAATAACTGCAAACATATTCTTTTGAATCTGATGGACATTTTCCTTTGCGGTAACAACCTTTGCAGATAATTGAACAAGCATGACTTTCCCGGTGAAAGTAACCCACATCACAGAACTCACAATAATATCCACAACAAAAAAACTTTGATAGATTTGATGTAGTCATAATGGTTTTGATGAAACTACAAATGTATGATCTTACTATTGGTTTTCACTTCTGGATGTTCAAATATTTTTTCCCACTTTTGAATGCTGTTGATGAACTTTAATGACATAGCCTTTTTCATACAAGAATGCTTGAATTTTTTTGTATTCGTCAATTCCTACAGGTTGTGTTGGTGAAACTCCAGCTTCATTCAACAATTTCTCAGCTTCAGTCTTTTGAAGAGGGCGGTTTGAACGACAAATACGATCCCATTTTCTATTCCATGCCCCGGTGTTTTCACGTTCACTGTAGCAAATTCCCACAACAACGGCTCTTGCAAAACATAGTTGGTCATGATTGCCAATTTGAATAATGGATTTTTTCTTCTGGGTAAAAAACTTTGATTCGAGCATTTCAATCTATTGTTCAGAAATCAAAACGAAAACCTTTGTTGGTACTCTGTGAACTTAAACAACACCGTGTCAACTCAGTGGAAACGCCGTTTAGAGTGACAGGGGCTTAGATCACAATATGTTAGCGTCTGTTGCTATAAATAGACCATTGGGCAGAGGTACACTACGTCAGCGTCTAGTAAAGCTTTTTTATAAATACCTCTATACGCTTAACTAATATAAAAAAGGTGTGAGTTCGAATTTTGAGCGTTGTCAAAAGTAGAAAGCATTTTTTCTTTCGTAGATTTGTACATGTGAAATAGGGTGAATATCCCTGATTTCCTTAACAAAAGAAAGACAGTTCCTTGACACTTTCGTTAATTTATGTCAAGAAAAATAACTTGGAATAATTATTGGTTCACACACTTGTAAAGACCATTTTACGGGAATATTTCCTCACTGCATGTAGATCTAGACCTATATAAGAGAGACTTTTGACTTTTTCTACTTTTAACTTTTTTACTTTGCAATAATCGATAACCGCAGTCAAGAGCCTTGAATAATTCAAAAGTAACCCAAGTTCCGACCAAAGCCCTCTTTTCTTCACCATGGCTACAAATACTTGAACTTTCTTCTGCACATTTCATACAGAGTGGAAACATCATTTTGTTGTTACAGTGAACTGGGAGAACGGGGTGAAACAAAAATCAGTTGGAGGCAAAACTTTGCATTTGATTAAGCCCTCATATTGTCGAATATTGTTCATGTCAATATTCTCAGCAGACAAAATTTCTGGCTGACCTACAGGATAGGATTTATGTTTACAAACATAAGGGTACAGAGAACAGATATCAATGTACTTGATTTCCTTCTTGCTTTTTTTTCATCAACATCAGGAACGCGATAATAGGCCACGGGAGCTTCGCATTTTTCCTGCGATCTCTTGGCAGTCTGGGAACTTAAACAACACCGTGACAACTCAGTGGAAACGCCGTTTAGTGTGACAAGGGGTTAAATCACAATATGTTAGCGTCTGTTGCTATAAATAGACCATTGGGTAGAGGTACACTACGTCAGCGTCTAGTAGTGAAGCGTATTTTTTTATAAATAGCTCTATACGCTGTACTATCAGCTACAGAGTTTTAGATCAAGCGACGCTCGACAAACGATATCGGATGAATGGTGAGAGAACAAATATTTGTTTTACGTGCAACGAAGCAGGACATTGGTCCAGAAATTGTCCAAAAAAGAAAATTAGACAGGAACATTTGTTTTTTGTCTACGTAAACCCACACAGTCATGACATCGAAATTTCACCATCGTTTTACAACGTTGTCGATCTCCAACATACGAAATTCGTCGGGACACTAAATTCATTCTACAACGAAAATACATGGAAAACAAGTTCACTACAGACTACAATATCACCGGTTGAAAATCAGACCGTAGACATGCAGTCCGACACAACGGATATCACCGATTCAAAAATCTGCAAAATAACAGAACAGGCAGAGAAAAAAATATCTACAAACGATAATCTAAGAAAACAACAAACTTTGGATCTAAAAGAGGAGAAAAAAACAAAACAACGAAAAGAAGAAAAAACGAGTAGATCTAACAAAGAACTGTTTCTTTTGCAAATCAACAAAACACAAGAGTAAAAAAAGTATGGTAAAACATTTCCCACACTCTATCAGACATCTGCTTGCACAGTGAGGGCGTACAAGAATTCGAACCATTCTGGAACAAATATGATTTTATGTAAAATATCACTGGGCTTTATAGCTTTACAGGAGGATTGAACTAGATGACCCATGACGTCATTTTTCTCCTATGTTTTTCCCGCGTCGGCGTTTCATTAACATTGTGCATTCAAATCGACGGTTATATCGGTGTTTTTTTCACCACTCCCATTTCAATGTCACACAGTACAATCCCGGTGTTTTCCGCCAGGTCCGCACTCTTTAAAAATTTCAATCCTCTGTAAACGTATAAAGCTCGGCGTTATTTTCATACATTCACCATTTCTTTGGTTCTCAGCTAACGATCACTTTGGAAGCAGTATCAATATTCAGAAGCAGTTTCAATATGAAGCACAACTTAGATGAAATCAACTTGGACGATTTTCCACCAGTGGAAAACAATGGAGACGTTCTTTCATCAGTTATAAATTCGACAATCATCAATCCGCCACCAGAGTTAAATTCGACAACCATCATTCCAGCGACGGTGCTGGACAACATTTATGAAGAGGTAAAGCAGCTAAATTTGAAGCAAGATAGCATGATGACCCGGATCATAGATCAGTTGGAGACTTTAAACAGACATTTGGAGGAAATTAAAACTTTAAGCGCAAGTACTGATCAGCTCAGTAGAAATATCGAGGTACTACGCCAACAGGATCAGTGCATTTCAACAATTCCTGTGAAGATTCCTGTGGAGTTCGACTTTGATAAATCTAATCTTCACAAGTTAGTGGATTCTATCGTAAGTGTTGTGAAGAAAAATCAACCAAAGAAAAAACAACCAGAGGAGAAACAACCAAGAAAAACAACAAAGCGGAAATCTGAGGATGATGCTAACCATCTCCACAAGAAACAGCGAGTTGATCAAAAACCAACTACACCAATATTGACAGGCCAGGGTAAATACGGGAAAAACATTGATAATCACGTTGATTTCAAGATCCCAAAAAACCCAAAGACAGAGCGAAAACAACCAAGAAAAAACAACAAAACGGTAGGAATATGAAAACAAATATGAAACTCGTGGTGTTTGCGAATTTGCATTGTAAAAAATTTGTTATATACTGTTTTGAGAATAATTCATTGTAAATAATTCATTGCGAAAAAATAATTCAGTGTGATTTTTTTCATTGTGATTAATTCATTGTGAATAATTCATTGTGAAAAAATATTTCAGTGCGATATTTTTCATTGTCAAGAAATTGTTTTTTATGCAGTATTGTAAAAAATGTTTCCTTGTGATTTTTTTCATTGTCAAGAAATTTTTTATGATGCTTTTGCAAAAAAATGTTTCATTGTGAATTTTTTCATTGTCAAGAAATTTTTTTCATTGTCAAGAAATTTTTTTATGATGCTTTGCAAAAAAACGTTTCATTGTTTAGTTCTGTTCAGTAAATAAAAGTTCAAAAACAATAGAGCTCTTCCTTCTGTCTTCCCCAAAGACTTGTTCTGTCTACATTTTTTCCCATACAACGGGTCATAACTTTTTTGCTATATTAGCATGAAACGTAGCATGGAAAAAAATGTATGTGATTTCTGTCAGATCCGAGCTCTTTAAAAAATTTTCAATCCTCAGTAAACGTATAAAGCTCGGCGTTATTTTCATACATTCACCATTTTTTGACTCTCAGCTAACGATCACTTCGAAAACGGTATCAATATTCGGAAGCAGTATCAATATTCGGAAGCAGTATCAATATGGAGGAGATAAATTATCAACTACGTGAGGCTCTCCAAGAATATCTAAATGCAGGTCAACAGTTATTACAACTAAACACTCATTTCGTAGGAGAGGAGGAACAAAACCAACTACAACGTATAACACAGCCATACAAAGATCTCGGCGGAAGATTAGTTCGGTAATGGAGCAATGGTAATCAGAAAAAGAGTTGAAGCATGCCCCATTTGCCAAGCGAATTTCGGATGCTGTCATTAGAAGTGGAAAAAACAACGTGAGACGAAAAAACACAGCCTCCAAAACAAAACAGCCCTTTTCAGGGCTAACCCAACAGTTCTTTTCAGAGCTAACCCAACAGTCCTTTTCAGGACTAACCATTTACCACGAAAGTTCTATCTTCAAATTGTCATTTCTTCAAATTGTCAAACTTCTTTCTTTTAGAAGAGTTACACTCCGAAGAGTAAAAAAACTCAGAAAAAGTCTAAGTCCAACTCAGTGCTCAGGCTTTTAGAGAGAAAATTCATTCATAGATGCAGAAAAAAATCAGAAAGACTAAGTCCAACTCAGTGATATAGGGACAAATTCCTTTTAGAAAAGAGAATTCATTCATAGGGTAAAAAAAGTCTATGTTCAACTCAATGGTTAGGCATTTAGAAAAGAGAATTCATTCATAGATGTAGAAAAAAGTCTAAGTCCAACTCAGTGATTTAGGGACAAATTCCTTTTAGAAAAGAAAAATCATTCATAGATGCAGAAAAAAGACTAAGTCCAACTCAGTGGTCAGGCTTTTAGAAAGAAAATCATTCATAGGGTAAAAAAAAGTCTATGTTCAACTCAATGGTTAGGCATTTAGAAAAGAGAATTCATTCATAGATGTAGAAAAAAGTCTAAGTCCAACTCAGTGATATAGGGACAAATTCCTTTTAGAAAAGAAAAATCATCCATAGATGCAGAAAAAAGACTAAGTCCAACTCAGCGCTCAGTCTTTTAGAGAAATCATTCATAGGGTAAAAAAGTCTAAGTTCAACTCAATGATTAGGCAATTAGAAAAGAGAATTCATTCATAGGTGAAAAAACTAAGTACAACTCACTGATATAGGGACAAATTCCTTTTAGAGAGAAAAATCATCCATAGGGTGAAAAAACTAAGTCCAACTCAGTGGTCAGGCTTTTAGAAAGAAAATCATTCATAGGGTAAAAAAAGTCTATGTTCAACTCAATGTCCAGGCATTTAGAAAGAGAAATCATTCATAGGTGAAAAAACTAAGTACAACTCACTGATATAGGGACAAATTCCTTTTAGAGAGAAAAATCATTCATAGGATGAAAAAAGCTAAGTTCAACTCAATGGCCAAACATTTAGAGAGAAGAAATCATCCATAGATAAGAAAAAAGTCTAAGTCCAACTCACTGATATAGGGACAAATTCCTTTTAGAGAGAAAAAATCATTCATAGATAAGAAAAAAGTCTAAGTCCAACTCAGTGGTCAGGCTTTTAGAAAGAAAATCATTCATAGGGTAAAAAAAGTCTATGTTCAACTCAATGTCCAGGCATTTAGAAAGAGAAATTATCCATAATTGCAGAAAAAGACTAAGTCCAACTCACTGATATAGGGACAAATTCCTTTTAGAGAGAAAAAATCATTCATAGGATGAAAAAAGCTAAGTTCAACTCAATGGCCAAACATTTAGAGAGAAGAAATCATCCATAGATAAGAAAAAAGTCTAAGTCCAACTCACTGATATAGGGACAAATTCCTTTTAGAGAGAAAAAATCATTCATAGATAAGAAAAAAGTCTAAGTCCAACTCACTGATATAGGGACAAATTCCTTTTAGAGAGAAAAAATCATTCATAGATAAGAAAAAAGTCTAAGTCCAACTCAGTGGTCAGGCTTTTAGAAAGAAAATCATTCATAGGGTAAAAAAAGTCTATGTTCAACTCAATGTCCAGGCATTTAGAAAGAGAAATTATCCATAATTGCAGAAAAAGACTAAGTCCAACTCACTGATATAGGGACAAATTCCTTTTAGAGAGAAAAAATCATTCATAGGATGAAAAAAGCTAAGTTCAACTCAATGGCCAAACATTTAGAGAGAAGAAATCATCCATAGATAAGAAAAAAAGTCTAAGTCCAACTCACTGATATAGGGACAAATTCCTTTTAGAGAGAAAAAATCATTCATAGATAAGAAAAAAGTCTAAGTCCAACTCAGTGGTCAGGCTTTTAGAGAAATCATTCATAGGGTAAAAAAAGTCTATGTTCAACTCACTGATTAGGCAATTAGAAAAGAGAATTCATTCATAGGTGAAAAAACTAAGTACAACTCACTGATATAGGGACAAATTCCTTTTAGAGAGAAAAATCATCCATAGGGTGAAAAAACTAAGTCCAACTCAGTGGTCAGGCTTTTAGAAAGAAAATCATTCATAGGGTAAAAAAAGTCTATGTTCAACTCAATGTCCAGGCATTTAGAAAGAGAAATCATTCATAGGTGAAAAAACTAAGTACAACTCACTGATATAGGGACAAATTCCTTTTAGAGAGAAAAATCATTCATAGGATGAAAAAAGCTAAGTTCAACTCAATGGCCAAACATTTAGAGAGAAGAAATCATCCATAGATAAGAAAAAAGTCTAAGTCCAACTCACTGATATAGGGACAAATTCCTTTTAGAGAGAAAAAATCATTCATAGATAAGAAAAAAGTCTAAGTCCAACTCAGTGGTCAGGCTTTTAGAAAGAAAATCATTCATAGGGTAAAAAAAGTCTATGTTCAACTCAATGTCCAGGCATTTAGAAAGAGAAATTATCCATAATTGCAGAAAAAGACTAAGTCCAACTCACTGATATAGGGACAAATTCCTTTTAGAGAGAAAAAATCATTCATAGGATGAAAAAAGCTAAGTTCAACTCAATGGCCAAACATTTAGAGAGAAGAAATCATCCATAGATAAGAAAAAAGTCTAAGTCCAACTCACTGATATAGGGACAAATTCCTTTTAGAGAGAAAAAATCATTCATAGATAAGAAAAAAGTCTAAGTCCAACTCAGTGGTCAGGCTTTTAGAAAGAAAATCATTCATAGGGTAAAAAAAGTCTATGTTCAACTCACTGATATAGGGACAAATTCCTTTTAGAGAGAAAAAATCATCCATAATTGCAGAAAAAGACTAAGTCCAACCCAGTGCTCAGTCTTTTAGAAAGAAAAAATCATTCATAGAGATGTAAAAAGACTAAGTCCAACTCAATGGTCAACCTTTTAGAAAGAGAGAAAATCATTCATAGGGGAAAAAAGCTAAGACCAACTCAATGATCAGGCTTTTAGAAAGAGAAAAATTATTCATAGATGTAAAAAAAGACTAAGTCCAACTCACTGATATAGGGACAAATTCCTTTTAGAGAAAAAAATCATACATAGGGTAAAAAAAAGTCTAAGTGCAACTCAGTGCTCAGACATTTAGAAATCATTCATAGAGATGCAGAAAAAAGTCTAAGTCCAATTCAATGGTCAGGCAATTAGAAAGAGAAAAATCATCCATAGGGTGAAAAAACTAAGTCCAACTCAGTGATCTGACCATTTTTTACCCAACCTGTCAGTCATAAGGCCGGCACTTTGAATGCTAAATCCCTCTCAGGGTAGAGAGCCTAGGAAAAACTCCCCCCTTTTCCCTTTTTTGCAAAAAATTCCGCTCAGGGACGGGAGCCTAGGGACACATCCCCAGAATGTCCTCCCCAAGGCCGCCATTTTGAATGCTAAATCCCTCTCAGGGACGTGAGTATGGGATATTTTTTAAAAAAATTCTTTCGGGAGGGCAAACTAGGGACACATTTTTTGTCAGGGACGGTGATATAGGGCACTCAGGGACGAGAGCATGGGATCTACCCCCGGCCTGGGTAGATCCCATGCTCTCGTCCCTTACTACTCACGGAATTTATCGTGTGAATGATGTTTGGCGCAAAATAAGAATCGGTACAAGTCCGGAATTGTCCTGCACTAAGTAGGAATTCCTACTTTGTCCGCCAATTCCGGAATTGTACCAGGCAATTCTAGAATTGCGCAAGGGATACATGTATATACCGTATTATGATCAGATATGTTCTTAGCGCTAAGTAGGAATAAGCTTGGACAAAGTGAGAATTCAAAGGGCAGTGCAAAGTAAGAATGGTCGGACAAAGCAAGAATAACCAAAGGGATTTTTTTGAAAATAATAATGAAAAAAAAAATGATTCCTGTCTTTGATGGGGTAGAAAAAAACACTGTGGAAAAATAAATGCTGGTTACCAGCATTTTCTCTTTTTTCCACAATGTTTATAGTAGCCGTGTTCTTCAGGGTCGTTAAAACTTTGAATTGTGCGATATAGGATTAATTTGACAAAAATATTTTACAGATTTTGTTTTCCTTTTCCAACAATGCTCATGCTGGAACAGATGCTATTTATTTCTCATTACATGTTCCTTTTTAACTCCTCTTTATGTGCTTATGGCTCATATTACATTTAAATGTACATGTATATTTTCCACTGTACTTATTACTCAATTTAGCCTCGAGGTTCGGTTTTTGACTAATGTGAACAAGATAGGTGCAGATCGGACCGGCTATGCGGATGCGCCTTTAAGTTATTCACTGCCTAAATGGTATAAAATATAATTATCTGTTGTTTATTAGTTTAATAGAAGTAAAGTATTCTGGTTGTCAAGATGAACAATAAAACACATGCTAACATGCTATTTTATTTTCATCATATCCTGTTGACCAAAATTTAAAAAACACGATGCTAGGAACATGGTTTAATGACAAAGTAAATATTCCAGTGCGCATTTATTCCAGTATTTTGTCACGAGTATCAATCAGTCTCATCCAATAATCTTACTGTATGACTGTGCAAACATCAATAATAATGATCAGAAAGTGATGAAAAAGTGAGAAAAAAAAAAAGAAAAAAAAAAAAAAGATTTGTTACTGTGTCCCCGATTTCTACTTTGCGCATGGAAAATAGTAGAGTCTCACTTTGTCCAGGTTTCTACTTTGCGCAGGGACAATTCCGGAAATGAACCGCGCCAGGTAGAAATTCTTACTTCGCCAGGCAGAGTGAGAGTTCCTACAATGCGCAGCGCAATTCAGGAATTGTACCGATCCCTACTCTGCGCAGAACATATATACTCATCAGTAACATGGGCGGCCAACCTGAAAAACAACTCATATTTGTTTTACACCCACTGCTGATTTTTTTTCTTTGCAATACTGACTTTTGTTTTGATCTTTTAATGAAAAGAAAAGTAGACGCCTCTCCTCCACATGTTTAAATCCATTTAAAAGAGACGCTTCATGAACCTTCTCATCTAGTCTCTAAATATATTAGCGGCACTCTGGGAAAAGGGAGTTAAATGCATCTTCGTGATGCATTTTACCAAGCAAGTCTTCACATAGTCATTTTGTCAAACAACCCTCTGAATTACGGGGTTGAATGGTCCCCCGACATGCTAAAAATTACAAATAACTAAAACACTGGACCCATGTCGGCCTGTGCCTACTGCGCAGGCTGATATGAATCGGTACTTTTTGAAGATGTATAATCACCCTTTTCATACACAATGCCAAATATTTCTTTTATGTTTTATGCATATATTTTTCACAATGAGCAAAAATTAGACGTGAAAAGAAAAATAAAAGTGAAGAGCATAAAAGGTTTGTTTTTTTAGTGTATGATAGGAATTTCTTTCATCTCGTGAAAAGCAAAGACCATATTTTCACTCGTAAAAAATAGCGCTCGCTCCTTACTCGGTGAAAGCAATTTCGATCATACACAGAAACAGACAATTATCCTCTAGATCTTTATGTATTTTCACAATAATTTTATTCTTTATAACTGTGACAACTTTGCCTTGAGCCTGAAATCAAAGGAACCTCTTTGTTTACCATCAGGATAAGTTTGATTGGATGAAAAAAGATTATTATCATTATTATCATTATTATTGTTGTTGTTGTTGTTGTTATAATATTACAATTTTTTATTTATTTATTTATATTATTATATCTATTTCATTCCTAGAAAAAATCGACTTTGATCATAACCTTTGGTTATTACCTTTATATAAAGATCTTTTCTTTGCAAAGTTTGATAGAACTAGATCACTGACATAAACAAAAAGCAAATGTATAATCATCATAAATTATCATATACATGAACATTGTATTTATCAACCAGTTACGACACTGAAAGATATAGCCGGTCGTGTGATATTTTATCTTTATTCGACAGTGAGTTTTAGAAAGAGGAACAACACGATTTGACCACATGGCGACAGTTTATTGTATAAATGGACATTTTTGCGATGTGGAAATTTTTGCGATTTCGCGAATTTGAAAAAAATTGCAAACTTTTCTGTTCGCGTATTTTACTACAGGAGCGTAAGCAAATTTCGCCAGTAATCGAATTGCGCCAACTATGTTCTCGGGCAGTATTTTCGTATCTGTGACATCATCCATTCACTGAAATGATTGATATCTTAGCAGCAAAGATGTTTTAAACTGTGATTTGAATCTAATGACAGAAAAATACCTGTCAATAAGAAAAAAGTTCATAAGCGACCTTTCACATGCTTTTCCCCGCCATTTTATTATCACTTTTCAGGTGTCTCCTTTATATGCAGATTTTACAAGATCCTTTTAGCTTAAAACTTTTTTGTGTCGTCTATTTTCGGTTTGACAGGTTATCTTTTGAACTTTAATAGCCGAAGTTTCGTATGGGTCACCTAAAGGGAAATATATCCATATGAATGACAGAGGGGTCCTTATTCATTTTTTTCCTAAGAAAATAGATTGAATCAGGTACAAAAATCACTACAAAGACAAGAAAATACCTTTTTTCTGTGAGCTACAAAAGGTTATCTTTTTCGGATTTACAGCCTGTTTATCCCCAACACTGTCATCCTGATTTAGATTGTAATATTTCAGTGCCACGGCAGAAATAATTACACAAAAAATGTCATAACTGTCGATTTTGTTTTCTGAGAGCTGCGTTTTGTTTTATTTTCTTCAGGTTTTCTCGTAGGAAGTAAATGTAGAGTTAATATCCAAGGGAGGTAATGAATATTGCTGAAATGATGCTGTGAATTTTTTATTTCATTTTACCCTCTCTGGGGCCTCTAATTTTTGGAAAACGAGAGTTGTCGAAATTGGCTTACTCTTTTTATAGATGGCGACTTTGTACTGTCTCACTTCTAACGATGTTTTGACAGATAAATTTAGATGTTTAAGTGGTAAAAATTATTTTTACAAAAGTATTTGAATACAAGTGCATAGATATATAACCACAAAGAAAATTACTATTGTTTTGTGCAATCCGCAAGAGCAGTTTCCCTTGCGTTGGCGAAATTCGATTACACCAGTATATACCACCAATAACGAGGGTCTTGAATCTGCAAACAGTTCCGTAGGCAAAACATCATTAATCGGTAATGCACAAATTTTTCGACACGCGTATATATCCACGTAGACAGTACTTCAATCCAAAAGGTAACTCTGAAGTTGTTTTGTGATTTTTTTTCGTTCACTTTCGTGACACCCATTTTTAGCTCTACTGGCTGAAAGCCAGCAGAGCTTATGTCATGGTGTGGTTTCCGTCGTCCGTCCGTCCGTCCGTCCGTTAGTCTTTTTCTTGTTTATTCCATAAAGTCTGCATTTGTCGTCGGATTTCCGTGAAACTTGCACAGTTTGTTTATCTCATCAATAGCTTGAACCATATCGATTTTGAAAAAAAATCTGACAATCGGTATGGGAAAAAAAAACATTTGAAGTTGAAAATTTCCATTTCTTGTTTACGCGATAAAGTCTGCATTTGTGGTCGGATTTTTGTGAAACTTGCGCAGTTTGTTTATCTCATCAATAGCTTGAACTCTATTGATTTTGGAAAAAATCTGATAATCAGTATGGGAAAAGTAGCCATTTGAAGTTGAAAATTTCCATTTCTTGTTTACGCGATAAAGTCTGAATTTGCGGTCGAGTTTTCTTGAAATTTACACGATTGCTTTGTATTATCAACAGCTTGAACCCTATTGATTTTGAAAAAAATCCGACAATCAATATTGGAAAAGTAGCCATTTAAAGTTGAAAATTACTATTTCTTATATGGGCAATGGAGGCTGCATTTTTTATCCAATTCTTTTGAAACTTGCAAAGATTATTTGGTTCATCAAGGGATTGAACTCTGTTAAAGGTGAAGAAAATCCATCATCAGTTTAGGAAAAGCAGCAATTTGATGACTTAGTATTGTTTAGTCAACAAAGTCCACATTATTAGTCACATTTTTTTTTTAATTTGCAAGGATTGTTGAATACCATGTGTACTGAAACCTTATCAAATTTTGCTTGATTCCAAACAATTCGTTTTGAGAAATTGTGCTTTAATTTTTTCACTGTTTGTTCAATTTACCATGCCTACTTATCCTGTCTTAGTGGGTTCAAGCCCAGTTGCTAGAACATCCCCCCTTTTGGTATGCTAGCAAAAAAGCAAAATCTCTGCCAGTAGAGCGATTTCAGGCCCTTCAAGGGCCTCTAGTTCTGTTACTTTTGGAAATTTCAATATCTTATCGGTCATCTTTCAGACAGATATGTGTGTCTTAAATCTGCTAGTCAGCTATTGCATTAGACGTGGATCGATAGATAAATGATTATTCTTCTCGTTGAAACCAAGTTTAGTACAAGGTTTTCATCGATCTTTTGCTTTTTTACCTTCACTTTGACATTTATTATAAACGCATCTGGTTAATTTGTGAACAAACATTATAAACTCAGTTGACATGCGTGTTCAATTTCATTTAAAAAAAATAGCACCACATCGGCAATCTAAGTGCTAAGTATTACTCCTCGTAGATGAAATACATCGAGTTCATTTTAGTTTCCGTTTCCGAGCCCAAACCGATAAATCAAAAAGCCAATAAATTGTGAAAGAAAAACAAACTTAACTGTACTTGCCATAACCGCGCGATACTTTCGGAACATGTGCAGTAAACGTCAATCCTACTTTCGATTTCTTTGGAAGGAGGTCAATGGATAATTACATTTCAAAAAAAATAGAATAACAAGGAAATAACAGTAACATTTTTAATCAGTTTGGTCTTTTTGTAAAGATTAGTCATTGATCTATCAATCAAGGACCTTATAGTTAGCTGACAATGACAAGATCGAAGCATACAATCGAAGCGATGCTGATATTTTCATTTCTCAAACCAGAATGGGGATAAGAATGGGGGCAAGCGGAGACAAATCACAAAAATAACTTCGGGGTGAGCCTCCGAGTCGGGGATATGCGACAGGCGCATGCTCGTGTATTTGGTTTGTGATAGGTTGATATAAATTCACATTTCCATAAAAGGAGCCCTGAACTTATTCGGCGCAAAAAATTAGCATTTCCCAAATAGTAGCACTGAATTCTGTCGGTGCCACATGAATAATTTCAGCTTTTTTAAATGGCTGAAAACGCAGTTCTGTTAAACTATTATAATAGTATTTTTAAATGATGTCAAAATTTTCTTACGCAGCGAGGGGTATAAACGAGCACCAGGAAACTTACTACAGCTAGATCTATTCCTTTTATTATACACGTACAACTTTCAATGACAAAGTTTTGCAGCTATTGACATTTTATTTGAAAACGTTTAACAAAATAAAACAAATAAGGGTGTAGTAGCTAGTAACGCCATTTTTATGAATGGCAGATAAATATTAAAGCGTAGCGTTTTAAATCAATCAAATCGCAAATTAATACATATGTATTCCGTGCGTTTGACTCGTCATCATACCATATTTGTAACAGTTTTTGACACTATCTAGATACTTTTTTCCTGTCTTGTGTGATATTTTATCCGCGTGCGACGCATGTATTTGAGCCGGGGAATTCTCAGATGTATAATAAAAGCTGTTATTGAACGGTCGGACTAAAGGTTGTTTATGAAATAAGCTTCTTTCTATCGTGGTTTATCGTTCAATAAACCACAGTTGTGAGTTATGATGCACAATAAATAATCCACGAGGGCGATAGCCCGAGTGGTTTATTCATTGCGCCTCATAACTCACAACGTGGTTTATTGAACGATAAACCACGATAGAAAGAAGATTATTTCGATTCTAACATGACCAACTCTTACTGAAAGGAAAACAAGTTCATACTTAGAGTATAAACGCGGATGCAGATTATATTCCATTGAATAACTTACTTACTTTATACAGAATGACGTCATTCTGTATAGAATGACGTAGATTTTACCACACTTTCGTTGCACTATGTTTATACAGCCGAATTCACGTGTCATTTTAGTATAAAAGGTCGACAAGTCGCTCTTTTGTTTCCTGGTTTTAAAATTCATTTTTCTGCCAGCAACTAACACATGGACCGTACAATAACAGACTTTATCCTGTCACCTTCTACAATTTCGACCCGGTAACAGGGTGCCGTATATTTTTTTTGTTATCCGTCTGTTGGTCACGTGACCGCTAAGTGCGCAACTGCTAACTGGGACTATTTTCAACCAAGCGTCTTACTGCCGTAATGAATGAATCAATCGCTAGCGAATACTTTTACTCGTTTAATTAATAGTCTGTTATGTTAAAACATATTGTGTTCTTCGCCACAATATTTTTCTGCGGATATACGTCACGTTTAATAATTATGATTTAGCCAATATCATTCATCACGTCATTACTGCAGCTGCATATCCAGAGGGTTTGGTAAACACGGTTCTTCATTCTTTAAAGTTTCTCATAGATCTAATGAGAAAGATGTCAATATGTGCCTTATTCGAGCGAAATGTTCAATTTAGTCGGATTTTGGATTATAATTGAGAAAAGGGATAAATAAAATAGACGGTTGGTGTGTTGGATTGGGAAAGTCGATCAGGCTCGGCTCCGGAAATTTATTAAAGGTACGGTCTTTATCAATGTTTTTTTTTTTCGTTTGTTTGTTTTGTTTTGTTCCGTTACAGTGGGTGACAGGATAAATAGAATAGATGGTTGGTGTCTTGGATGGGTCAAGTTTATCGGGCTCGGCTCCGAAATTTATCCGGTTCGCCTTCGGCTCACCAGATAAAATCCTCCGCCTTGCCCGATAAACTTAACCCATCCAAGACACCAACCATCTATTCTCTATGTCATTTTCACAATAATTTTCATATTTTGAAAAAGTATGATTTAGATTTAAGTGCATTTTTAAACCCGCATTGTTTACATTTCGTCGCTTCAGGGCCTTTTTATAAAGATTATGTTCAGCTGTATTCTGTTCTAATTTTTAGCCGTTGGAAGGATAGCTACGATGCACAGGAAATACCAACCTTTATATTCCCTAATCATCTGTCCGTCTTTATTATTGACATTGTCATTTCAGGTGGACATAGCGCATGAGTTATGGATAATATTTTGCGGAGATCAAGGGGAAGTTGCAGCCGGAGTTTTTACTAATGGCTCTTTAGTAGAGTCCGACAAGGCAAACGTGACAAGTAAGTATATTTTTTATCAAACGTCAAAGTTGTAGACACGTCCATCTTGATAGATTTGCAGAGGATAAATTAAATGGAGCTGAAATAATTGGATTTATTTTTGATAGGTTAAAGAACATTGCTGGAAAAAGAAAAATACTGGTTGCCAGCACCTTCCCCTTTTTCCACGATGTTTCCGAAAGACGTCTTTTGCTGAGCCGAATAAATATGGAGTCGCTTGTGAAAGATAGCTTGTCTCCTCTCTATGACAAGTCGGTGAAATCGCCTTCATATGTTGAGTGCTCATTGCTTTAATTACACACCACGTGTACCGTCGCTTGAACCCTCGCCGCGATGTGGATAACAAATTTAGTTCCTACCGTGGGAAGTAACTGGTCAAGTTTAGACTGCATTTCGTTTTTTTCTGATATTGTAAACTTTTCTAGGATTAAAAACATAGGATGGTCTATATACTATTTTCCCCAGTAGAATTAATAGCACCGTCTGGATTATTAACTTTTTGCCGGACAATAATATGTTAGAATTATCCAGTTTGGAAGCATTTGCAAACTACAAAATAAAAATGTCTCGAATGACAGGATTTGGCTTTAAAAGAGTGGAAAACATTGTTGAAAAAGGAGGACATATGTGTTAGTAGCATTTTTTCTTTTTCATACAATGTTTTCAAAAACCACTTTCTTCGTTAAACTTTGGCTGTCCTATACTTTTAGAAGAACGGCGTAATATAGCTGTTCAAAACAACCTTATTTAACTCTTTACCAAACAGTCCTGGGTTTTTACAAACCTGACGAGGAAAGGCTTTTGAAAACATAGTAGGAAAAACAGAAATTCCCTGTTAAAAGTAATTTCTCTTTTTCCCAGGATGTTTTTGCTCTATCAGAGACCTTCAGCTCATTTGTACTAATTTCAAATTTGTCGTCTACAGATGCTTTCAGTTTGGAAGTGTCCAAATTTTGTCGTTTGGGAAAGGGTTAAAAACTACCTGGGGATGCTTCTGATGAAAATTCCAAATGTTATCTAAAAGATTACAATGGCAGTTTTATACAAGACCTCTGTGTATAAATCTTCAGTTCATGCTCAGTCGAATTTATTATAAAAGTTTTACTGTTATTAATCCTCTGAATAAAAAGAAATTGAAATCCAGAATTTGATTTGACAAAGAGAGCAAAATGGAGCGAAAGCCTGAACCTCCAGAAAATCTTCAAATGAAAGAACTGGGCGAGGAAACAGTTTACTTAATTATCTATAAACACAAAAACATGCATTGTGCGCGGATAAATATGATACACGATGGGGAAAAATCGTATCTATACAGTGTCAAACATTTCAAATATGGTATGATGGCATATCCTATGCGCGGAATAGCAAGTGTGTGACTTGATTGCTCAGAATGCTGCTACCCACTGAACCGGTGTTTTTTCACCGTTTTCGAATTAAATTGTCAAAAATTTCAATAACTTGTCGTTAAGAGTTGTAGGTATATAATGCAAAATATTATGATGTTGTAACTTTCCTAGTGCTTGTATTTGCCTCTTGTTGGGTAAGAAAATTTGGACATCTCGCTCTACCTTCTGTCTCACGCGAATTCAAATTGTCTCGCACTGCTCGACGCAAATTCATCAGGAAAGTAACAACATGATATTCTGTATTTAGTACCACTAGACGTTAAATACGTACTTACAATCATTCTCAATTTCCTTTTTATTCCAAAGTCATAGAATAATAATTCTATTTTTCGACAAAGAACATCTCGACCAATCAGATCTGGCGCACACAACATCCCGGTTGATACGATTTGGCGGACAAAGAACACCTCGACCAATCAGATCTGGCGCACACGACATCCCGGTTGATGCGATTTGGCGGACATAGAACATCTCGACCTATCAGATTGTTTTGAACACATAGCCTAACATCTCGGCAATTCAGATCTGTCTGACACAGACATCTTAGGGCCAATCAGATCTGGCCGACACAGACATTTCGGGGTCAAACAGATCTGGCCTAAACAGAACATCTCGGCCTGTCATATCCGGTCTAAACAGAACATCTCTTGGCCAATCAGATCTGGCCAACACAAAACATCTCGGCCTATCAGATCTGGCAGACACAGACATAAGAGGGTCAATCATATCAGGCAGACACATACATCTCAGGCTCAATCAGAACTTACCGTCACAGGCATCTCAGGGCGAATTCGATCTGGCCGATGCAGACATCACAGAGCCAATTAGATCAGGCAACATAGACATCTCAGGGCAAATCAGATTTGGCCGACAAAAATATCTCGGGGCCAGTAAGATCTGGCCGACAATGACATCTCAGGGCCAATCAGATCTGGCTGACACAGACATCTCATGGCCAATGAAATCCGGCCGACACAGAACACCTCGGCCTATCAGATCTAGCCGACACAAACGTCTCGAAGCCGATCGGATCTGGCCGACACAGACATCTCAGGGCCAATCGGATCTGGCCGACACAGACATGTGAGAGCCAATTGTATCTGGCTAACACAGACCGTCTCGGGGCAAATCAGATGTGGCTGACGCAGAATATCTCGGTGCTTATCAGATCTAGCTGACACAGACGTCTCGAAGCCAATCGGATCTGACTGACACAGACATCTCAGGGCCAATCGGATCTGGCCGACACAGACATTTTAGGGCCAATCGGATCTGGCCGATACAGACATCTCAGGGCCAATCGGATCTGGCTGACACAGACCATTTCGGGGCCAATCGGATCTGGCTGACGCAGAATATCTCGGCCTATCAGATCTAGCAGACACAGACGTCTCGAAGCCAATCAGATCTGGCTGACACAGACATCTCAGGGCCAATCGGATCTGGCCGACACAGACATCTCAGGGCCAATCAAAATAGGCGGACACTGAGTTCTCGTGGCCAATCAGACCTAGCTGACACAGACACCTCGGGGCCAATCAGATCTGGCGGAAACACATCTCGGCCAATCAGATGTTCAGTATTGGAACTTTGAATAAAAATAATATGAGTCATGCTCTGTGAAAAAGGAGGTTTAATGCATCTGCAAAAAGTTTCGAACTTGGTCAGACTGTAAAGTCAGCGCAACCTGATTTGGTTAGTAGGGTCTTGCTTTAGGTTTGTTCTCTGCATGTCTAAGGACCGTTCTACCTCAGGATTAAGTTTACTTTATTCTTGGTAGGATTATCAACATGTGACGACTCGATTTATATAATGCCTTACGGAGATGCATTGAACCCCTCTTGCCAGAACACCGCTATTTTAAGTTGTCAGTGATTGACCCATTATCACACGATCCTGAGTTTTAACAACCTTGAGAAAGAATCTTTTTGAAAACATTGTGGGAAAAGGAGAAAATTCTGGTAACCAGCATTTTCTCCTTTTCGAACAATGTTTTTTCTACCCTGTCAAAGACAAATTGAATCATTTGATCCACATATAAATGTCTGCAAATGCGTTTAATTTGGACAAGTCTACATTTTCGTCAGTGGTATAGAGTCTATTTAGAGACTATAAATGTTGTTTTTGTGACAATTTATTTTCGCTTACATTGTGTTGTTTTTTCTCTTTAAATTTTAATAGATGTTCAACAACTTGTAATGCAACAATCTGGCTTTGTCTTCGGCCATTGTCCATCTGGATCCGACTACGAGGGAATAATTAGTCTAGTAGGTCAACTAAACACATATTTCAGCATTCACTGTTTGGAACATTTAGAACATTCAGTTAACCCTTTACCATACAGTCACGAGTCTTAACGACCCTGAGAAAGAAGGCTGTAGAAAACATTGTGGGAAAAGGAGAAAATGCTGGTGACTTTTCTCCTTTTCCCACAATGTTTTCGACGACATCAAAGACAAATTCAACCATTTGAGCCACATGTCTATTGTGATATGTAATTGCTTTCAGTTTGGACAAGTCTATATTTCTGTCGTGTGGTACAGGATTATCCCGTTTAGTCATTATCATACAGACCATATTCCGACATACAATTTACGAGTAAGGCATTAAAAAGGATTTTAATAAGGTAAAATTTGAACGAAATAGTAGGAAACTGCTTGTTTGTTTTACCAAATTGTTTACTTACGTTCAAAGGCTCACCACCGCAGTAAAAAAGATGACTTGAACGGTCATTTCGTCTTATTTCTATAATAATAATAATTATGACAATTTTTACAATTATTATTATTATGTCTTTCTCGAGTCGAAACTTTTTCTTATTTGTAAATTTTCTGCGTGCTAATGGACCATTCTACCTCAACATCTAGTCGAATGTTAGACTACATCAATTTTATGTATCTATTATAGCAAGACGTTTTGCTTGGTATCATGTATCACGGAGATGCATTATTTCCCCTTTTGCCGTAAAAGATTCTTATCAATTTTTTTCTTTCTTTCTTTTTTAGTTTGTGTCAGTAAACTTTCCTTTTTTATCCTCGAATTTTCTTCTACTTCAGATCGAGATCTATACTTGTAAACCAATTGGAGACGATGAATTCGAACAAGTGGCAGCAAACCTTTCTATAACGTTATAGATGCTTCGATGACGACACGCTCCTGTTTACATTCAAGTTTGAATGAAGCATGATGCTCCATCACAACTTCTTTGTCAATGTTATTGAACTGTAGCTTTGTCGATTTCAGTGTTGTGTGATTGTTGCGTAATTTGAAATAAAGTGATGCAAATACATTTTCTAATGTATCAATGGAATCCTTTCCTTTAGTGGACTTCGTGCAAACATTAAACTGCACGTCGAAAGTGTACATGTCATTAAAAGGCGGAAAAACAAGCTTGGCTTGGAAAATTCACAGAGCACGTGTGATCAGTGTGTTAATATATTTGCTAGAATCTCGACAAAACTGATTGATCTGATTAGCAAACAAATATCCAGCAGCAAATTGTTAAAGAAGTTATCTCAGGTTTCAACAGATATTCATGACAAAATCGTTGATACTGTTGGCTGGCTAGGCTGAATCTTAGTTACCTTAGATGAGAGTCGAGGTCAAAATCAGAAGACAGATCTATAGGCTCCTGCATAAGTTGGCATCTGAGATAATTTTTTTTAAACGAGTCTGGAAAAATGTTCTTAAGCGAACCGTAGGGGAGGTTAGGTTATTAAAAAAAAAGACTAGTCTGGTTTCATATCTTCTCAGTCTGACAGTTACAAAGATATGCAGGTAGAAGCATCTTAAAATGAAGTATTTAAATATTCGCTCCGAATTGAAAACGTTACGTTCTTTTGGAATGAAATATTTTATTTGAATTCTAACTTCTAATTCATCTTAGTGGCTGAGTCAGGTAATTAGTCTTATGATTATAAATTAGTACTGAATTTAGAATGATTGATAAATATTACCCCGGTTCCCTTACAGATCTGCGCTATCGTTTTTTTTTTGTGCGTATGCGTGTGTTTCCGAAAAAAAGAGAAGCTTTAGCTTAAACAGAAACTGAAACTTAGTACCTACGTGTAGGTATTAACACATGGACGCTCAAATAAGTTCGAAAGCAAAGATAAAGTTTGAAGGGAGTATTTCCCCACTATTCTAAACTTAATCAAAAGTATGAAATTCAAAACTAGTAGTCTTTCTAGTAGACCAAAATTCTCAGCCAATCAGACCGTTCAGTCTGTTTAATTTAGAGCAAGAACAGTATCCAAAATTTAATTACAAATTCCAAGACTTACCATTTCAATTTTTACCACTCAGTCCCGAGTTTAACGACCCTAGGGAAAGAACCTTATGAAAACATTGTCAGAAAAGAAGAAAATGTTGGTTAGCAGTATTTTTTTTCTTTTCTCACAATGTTTTTATCATTTGAAAGAGAAATGTTATGCTTTGAGTAACATTTAATATGTCGTCTACAAATGCTTTCAATTTAGATCAGGCTAAACTTTTGTCGTTTAGTAACGAGTTAATATACAGAGACGTTCTCGGCTATTCAGATTGTCAGGCATGCTATAGTTGGAAACAGAACATCTTCCAGGATTTTCGTTGAAAACTGACAACTGGCCTCTCTGATCTCAGATGTTCAGGTTCCATCTGTACTTTTGCCCTAAGATTCATGAACCTTGCATGCATTTATGCTTGTCCTGATGTAGTAGTCCACTAAAATGACTAAATGCCTGTTTCGACCAGGACGTTTAATGCTCAAAGCCAAATATTCAATGCAGGTGTTAAAATGCAGCTGCCTTTTAAAAGTATGGGAAATTTTGTGTGCTTGAAAATCTGTCATTGTGTGGTCGATTTGAGTGTTCGACGCTGGCAGAAAAATTATTTTTGATAATACACTAGTGTATTATCGTTTTGGGGTCCCGGTTCTGATCAATTTTCAGTCATGAGCGCGTGAAGCCAGAGAAACCAACAACAGTATGCGCGGGAATTTGTACTGCTACTACGTTTCATGGAAAAATGACGTCATTGTTGCTAAGACGTATCCGCGTGGAAAGTTCTTGATTTTCATGTTTTATAAAAAACCAAGAAATGCAGCGGAAGTCTCTCAAAATCAATATTATTGCGGAAATAGGTGGACTTAACCCCTGTAAACTATTTCATTCTTCTTTCGGTGAAAATGTCAAAGAACTATTTACTTGTGTATGTGCACATTTGAAAACAAACTACAACTATAAACACGGACCCTTGGACGGTATGGTAAAGATAATGATGCAGGATATTTTTCTGTCTGTCATTCGTTTTATGTGATAAATAGAATCTCACATTCGTGTTTTTGTATTATCATTTTTATCAAACTCGTTGACTAAAATGTATTTGACGCTCGCCAAGGCTCGCGTCATACAATTTTAGTCAACTCGTTTGATAAAAATGATAAATGAGCACCAGTGGCCTTAACTTTTATTCTAGCAAATATCTGGAGATAAAAGCATCAAATTTATCATCATGCGAAATCTCATTACCCTTTATCCTACTTAATAAGTGATATGAAACTTTCAAGTGGCAATTAAAAACCCAAATTCTGCTTTTTCAAAGGTATTTTTGGGAAAGATATATCTTCATCAGACAGTGTAAATTCAAGATCAGACTGCACGTTCTGTGCAGTCTGATCTTGATCTACACTGTCCGCAAAAGGTCCTTGAGTCGCGCTTAGCAGCGTAAGGGTTAATTAGGTTAAGGATTGTTAAAATGCAGAATTTTTATAACCCGAAGCAAAACATGTCATCTTTAGGGTTGGAATCATATCTGACCCAAAGAACAGAATTCGAAAAACTAAAATACTAAACTATGGATCAATGCTACACACTAAGTATTTACCTCATAGCCCATGTTGTTTCAAAACAATAGATTACATAATTCTTCACCAAACGACAAAATTGATGACTTGTCCAAATTGAAAGCATTTTCAAACGGTGAGTGAAACATGTTTCAACTGTTAGAATTTTTTTTTGAAAGGGTAGGGAACATCGTGGTACAACAAGAAATGCTGATTACCAGCATTTTCTCCTTTTCCAACAGAAGGCATTTCCCTCAGGGTCGTTAAAACACGGGTTTCCTTTGTAAAAAGTTGATACACTTAGTATCTGTATTATTCAATGTAGAACAAATGTTCCAAGGATGGGTCCCATCTTTGACCGAATAGATATAATTTGAACAACTCTGTTAAAGGATCTCAAGATGACGTTTTCAATACAATATCAACATTCTAGGCCTTTCTATTTTAAATAAGAAGAGTTCTTTTCAAATTTCGCTATGGCATTACATGTTATGGCTTTCACATACTTACAGGTATTGATGCAAATGTAGAAGAATTCTTTTTCGCCATCATATACTACACTAAACAGGAATGTTTCCAAATCTTTGTGAAAATTTACAGTCATTTAGAACTTTCTACGTATTTCTATCCCATCATACGGACGGCCTAAACAGTACACATTCAACACAAAAATCTCAACAGCATATTTTATTGTTTTTTTAGTTGATATATATATCATAATGTATAAAAATATTCTACAGAGAATAAGAAAATAAATATATAAATGAGCCATGCTCTGGCAATGGCGGGTTTAATGCATCTCCGTGATGCATTAAACCAAGCAAGTCATCACATAATTATGGATCTATGAAAGCCATCTTATCTATCAACCGACTTAATCATGATGTAGAATGGTCCTGGGACATTAAGAAAACTGACCAATAGCAAAATGTTTCAGCCTGCGCGGGGCTACGCAGGGTGATATGGGTCAATTCGCTTTTTACAGAGCATGGCTCTAATATTTTGAATCTTAAAAAATAAACTAAAACACTAGTAAAAAAAATGCATAAATCCCCCTATAATCAGACATCTTTTCTTGGTTCGATTCGGATATCCCTGTCCAGCCGGTTAGCTCAGTGGTTAGCGTACCTGACTCGTGACCTGATGGTTGCAGGTTCTATACCTGATTGCGGCAAATTTTCTTTCCAGCGATTTTTCGCCTCTCCCTCTGATGCCTGTGAGAAAGTAGTCAGTGGCTTGGAAATAAAGTTGTATCAGTACTGGTATCAGAAAGCCAGAAAACACATTATCTTCCGCTAGGTGGCATTTTTCAAATTAACATCAATCTGGTTTGGACATTCTGGGTACAAAACCAGACTATACTTTTCGAAACGACAACCGTTACTTTGAATTTCAAAATGAAATAAACGTTTACTCAATAAAACGCTACCTGGTACGATTCATTCAGCTATGGTCAGCTAGCATGTAACCTATGCACCGGCCATTTATAAAAACAGCCCATACGTGCTTGGGTAATAGCTTCGGTAGAGGCCCAGACACTTCTTGTTGATGTGCTTGTGGAAAAACCCTGCACGAATCCTGGTTTACCTAAAGTCTATATTTAGAAACTGTATTCAAAGATGTGCAGTAAAACAAGAATATTTGTGAAAACTATTTTTTGCTTTTGAAATGATAAAATTTTCAAGAAATTTGGAGCAAAAAACAGGCCACATTTTTGTATGGTTTGAAGCCATTTTCTCCGTTGCTACTTTATTAGCGGCATATTAATATTATCCTGTACAGGATGGCGTGATGCGTCATAGCAGACAGGTCGAAGAATATGACATGCGAAGACAATGCAGGAAACACATGCGTAGGTGCACTAACCGCCGTGATATGACCTTAACCCTTAATCTGCTATGCAAGTTAAATGAAACTCTCAGGCCGATAGTAAAAGTCCAAATGTTGCTATTTCTAATTTTTTTTTTTTGGGGGGGGGGGGGAGGAATATCTTCTTAGTGGATAGTGTAGATCCAAGATCAGACTGCACAAGACCAGTCTAATCTTGATCTACACTGTCCGCAAAAGGTCTTTGAGTCGTGCTTAGCAGCCTAAAGGTTAAAATGGTGTTAAACTCCAATACCATCAATCTATCATACCATCAACAGACATCCCTGTTTTAGAGGCACTGACTCTGAACTTTGCTTATTGGATGTAATTTTTTTAACGGGTGCATTTTGATTATAAATGATGCTATAGAAACAATGTTTGAAAACAAGAAAACGCTGATTACCAGAATTTCATACACTTCCCACAAGTTTTCAAACATTTTTTTTCTCAGGATCTGTAACCACTGGGTTTGTTTAGTTACTGTCTATTCGTGATGACATAAACTCGGACAAAAACAATTATTTTATACAAAATATTCCTTACAGACATGTTTCCCTCGTAATATATACCCGACACATGTTGACAGCATACAAAATTTACGATTGAAACACGCTCTGACAAAATGGAGCTCGATGCATTTCCGTGATGCATGATACCAGGCAAGTCATCATACGAGCATAGATCCATAAGTTCAATTTTTGTTACAACCTACCGAGTTATGAAGTAAAATGGCCCTGGGCATGCAGAAAATTTACCAATAGCAAATCGTTTCGGCCAAGGTCAGCCTGCGCAGGCTGACCTGAGTCGATACTTTTTGCAGATGCATCAAGTCCCCTATCATTAATACTAACCAATCTAACCCTTTCCCTCACATGTATGAAATTTGTTACTCCATGCCATGTCATATGGCATGCAAGTCAGTGGTTTGGAAAGGAAGTTGTGTTGGTACTGGTGTGAGAAAGCCAGGAAACGCTATGCGTAGGAGCACTGACCACCGATCACAATGGCTTTCAACAGAATGACTTTCAACACACTAAACTGAACTATTTAACAAGAGCGTGCTAAAGCCAGAGAAGCCTGATCCATATCCAATGGGTTAAAATAATATGAGGCATGCTCTGTGAAAAGGGGATCTAATGCATCTGCAAAAATTATAGACCCTTGATAAGTCTGCGCAGTCCGCGTAGGCTGTCTTGAGTACAAACATTTTGCTATTGGCTAAATTTCTGCATATCAAGGCAGCATTCTACCTGATAATTCAGTGGGCTCATAGGATTTTATGGATCCATAATTATGTGATAATCATAGCCAACTTTCACGGACATGCCTTATCAGCAGTCTCGCATACCAACAAATCGATGAAAACCAAAGCGTTGAGAACGCTGAAGTGGTATTTGTCAAGGAAGCCATTGTGTGGAATTAATAATTTGAAAGAAAAAGAGAAACATTATTCAAGTATTGGCTTGAAAGTCAACCTACTAAGCAAATGAACATTGTTTTGTTTGAAGGGAGAGTACTCATGACAAAGTTAGGATTATTTGTGTATTGGTGGTCTCCCTTTGATCATTAGGAGGAGTCAGGAGTAACGTCCCTTGACAGTAGGATGCATGATGGATAGAGAGAGAAACCGTGTAAATATATCGAATAAAATTAAGTTTGTACCTGAAAACTATGATTTTGAAATATCTTTGGCCGTTAACAGTTAATTCCCAACATAACAATTAATTATTTCGATCTATAAATATTCATTCCCAATCAAATGGAGTAGCGCGCAATCATGGGATGAACAAGCCATGGGACGAACTGGTTTTGGAACGAAAAAGCCCAGGAACAAGCGATCGGTAGACAAATTTTGTATCATTGCGCCAATAGAAAGCTATGAGCGAGTGAAGCTATTTTCAATCAAAAATTAGTATTTCCACGATCGATGGTCTCACCCAGTGTATTTTAACTTGCCATTTCCAATTACATATCTGAGTGCTACCGAAAATCTCATTTGCCTGAGAAAAATTGAGTTTAATTGGGTTTATTTCCTTCGGCTTTGCACAAAATACGATACATGGTCTTCAAAATTCAATATTGAACTCATAGTGGTATTGTCTTCGACAAATACCACAAAAATAGATATCATACGTAAAGGTTCGGGAGTTTCCGGAGTTTGGCGAACTTAAATCGTGTATACTGGTAATCGATATTTGATAGCCTGCAGCTATAAAAGATAAGAGAAACGTAATATTACGTAACAGTAGCCTGCTTCAAATTTACAATCCTTGCCTAGACTATATTATCTGGCTTTTTTTTTTTTTTTTTTTTTCGGATTTCAACCTAAACCCTTTGTCTGCTTATGGACAGTGTAGCCCTTGAAGATCAATATCAGACTGCACAAAATGTGCACCCATATCAGACTTCTCAGAATATTTTATTTACATTGGTCATCAGATACAGCAAGATTTATCTTAGGAGAAGACCATTGAAATTGTTATATTTGAGCTTTGTTTGTCGGTTTGTAATGAATTCATTTCTCGGTTTAAGGGTTAAGTTTAGATTCTCTGAAACATTAACTAATCCCTTCTGTTTGGCCCTTAAACTACTCTGTGCGACTAAGTGCACTTTTTGCTGACAGTGTTGACCAATAATTAGTAAACTGCACAATAAGAAGTCTGATCTTGAAATCTAATCCATCCAAGTGCACTTTTGCTGACAGTGTAGAATAACAACAGGCTGCACAAAACAAGTTGTCTGATCTTGGACAACTAATATATTTGGTTCTTCATATCTAAAAACAGCTGAAAGGTACACATACATCCGGGGGACCTACTGACTTCTTGAACTGTTTTCGGGATTGGCCTGTCAACGTTCCCAGTCTTGTCTGGATCTGTTCAAATTTCTTCCTGCGACACTACATCACCAAAGAAAGTGATCTTTTTCTTTATCATATTTCTTTGAACTAACTTTAAAATTATAGGAGGCCAGGTACTCAAAAACTGCATTAAAGTCATCGAATAGGGACTCGGTATCCTTAGAAAATATTACAACGTCAGATAGATAAGACAGTCAGTCTCTCAAAATCAGGTCTCCCATGCACACTCCATCAACCGCTAAAATGACATCGGAGCATTATACAGTCTAAACAGCATTCTGTTTTACTCAAAAATCTGAGTCTCCACTCTTAAAAAGCCGCTCCATCATTATCAGCCACTTCTATTGTGGTGAATTTTGAATTTGAAAATTATTTAACAGACATAAGGGATGAAACACTAAGAAAAACGTTGACACGCTTTAAACTTGCCTCGCATAAACTTGCTATAGAAACTGGGAGAGTCCAAAATATTGACAGACAGAATCGACTTTGTAGACTATGCAACGACAATAGAATAGAATCAGAATATCACTTTTTATGTATTTGTCCAAAATATTGCGAATTGAGATCAACATAAGTAGTAAAGGAAGAGAGTATGGGATCTACCCAGGCCGGGGGTAGATCCCATACTCTCTTCCCTGAGTGCCCTATATCACCGTCCCTGGCAAAAAATGTGTCCCTATATGCTGTCCCCGAAAGATTTTTTTTTATTTTGTCCGTATGGTAACGTCCCTGAGAGGGATTTAGCATTCAAAATGGCGGCCGTGTGGATGGCACTCTGGGGACAAAAATGCCCCAGGCTCCCGTCCCTGAGCGGAATTTTTTGCAAAAAAGGGAAAAGGGGGGGAGTTTTTCCCAGGCTCTCTACCCTGAGAGGGAATTAGCATTCAAAGTGCAGATCTTATGACTGACAGGCTGGGTAAAAAATGGTCGGATCACTGAGTTGGACTTAGACTTTTTCTTATCTATGATTGATTTCTTCTCTCTAAATGTCTGAGCACTGAGTTGAACTTAGACTTTTTTCTGCATCTCTATGATTGATTTCTAAATGGTCAGATCACTGAGTTGGACTTAGTTTTTTTCACCTATGAATGATTTTTCTCTTTCTAATTGCCTAAGCATTGAGTTGGACTTAGACTTTTTTCTGCATCTCTATGAATGATTTCTAAATGTCTGAGCACTGAGTTGCACTTAGACTTTTTTTTACCCTATGAATGATTTTCTCTCTTTCTAAAAGGTTGACCATTGAGTTGGACTTAGTCTTTTTTTCTACACCTATGTATGATTCTTACTCTTTGCAGTATAACTCTCTGGAGTGTATCTCTTCTAAAAGAAAGATAGAACTTTCATGGTAGATGGTTAGTCCTGAAAAGGACTGTTGGGTTAGCCCTGAAAAGAGCTGTGACAATTTGAAGAAATGACAACTTGAAGATAGAACTTTCGTCTGACAGCTTGAAGATAGAACTTTCGTCTGACATCTTGAAGATAGAACTTTCGTGGTAGATGGTTAGTCCTGAAAAGGACTGTTGGGTTAGCTCTGAAAAGAGCTGTGACAATTTGAAGAAATGACAATTTGAAGATAGAACTTTCGTCTGACAGCTTGAAGATAGAACTTTCGTTTGACATCTTGAAGATAGAACTTTCGTGGTAGATGGTTAGTCCTGAAAAGGACTGTTGGGGTTAGCTCTGAAAAGAGCTGTGACAATTTGAAGAAATGACAATTTGAAGATAGAACTTTCGTCTAACAGCTTGAAGGTAGAACTTTCGTCTGACAATTTGAAGAAATGACAATTTGAAGAAAAGATAGAACTTACGTCTGACAATTTGAAGAAAGGTAGATCTTCCGTGGTAGATGGTTAGCCCTGAAAAGGGCTGTTTGGGGTGTCCCTAAAAGGGAACTGGTTTTGGAGGTTGTGTTTTTAAGCACAACCTCCAACCTTCCTGCAGGCTGGACAGCTACTTGCTGCCCGCCTCTTTAACCTCTTCAACTCCCGTTCATCCAGGTCAAAGTTTAGCGAGAACGAAGGCTCAGCGTCTTCGTTCCAATCTTCGGTCTGGGGCACGACGAAGTCCTTCTTCTTCTTGTCGTCCATCTTTTTTCTGGATGATAGCTGGGCAAGGTCCCAAAAATCCATATCTCTTAAACCGCACTCCATATTGTCTACAAGTCGCAGAGAATGAACGATGTGCGGGAAATGACACTGGGTTTTATAGGTTTTCAGACGGATTGAACTAGTTGACCCATGACGTCATTTTCTCCTATGTTTTTCCCGCGTCAGCGTTTCATGCTGTTTTGGCTCCAAAAATTAATGTTATCCAATCAGATTCAGCGTTTTATTTCTAATACTAAATGTTTTATTGTTGACCAACCCGTGGGTTTGTTACATTTTCTTGTTTTGGGATTTTTATTGTTGACCAATCCGTGGGGTTGTTACATTTTCTTGTTCGGGTTAGAAAAACTAGAGTTTAACTAACCTATGACTTTTTTTGATTATGAGTCTTCTGATAAAATGAAAAGAAAGATGATTATTTAAGATAGCTAACCCTGAAAAGAGTTGCTTTTTGTACAGAATGCACTTTTTTATACCCCTCTCTTTCTTTTGATTGATTCCATTTTATCTACCATTTGCATCAGATGTTCAATTTCATGTCTGATATATCTGAAACGTTCTCTTTCTTCTAACCAGAAGAGCAATAAGAGAAAAATGTTAATCCAAATATTGTACGATACTGGTTCAGGTTTTACAAAAAGTTAATGGTGAATGAGAAAAAATAATCAAGAGTTTAGTGTTTTATATGTGTAATGGATCACTTTTTAGTTTTTCATCCTATGAATGATTTTTTCTCTCTAAATGGAATTTGTCCCTATATCTCTGAGTTGGACTTAGACTTTTTTCTACATCTCTATGAATGATTTCTAAATGTCTGAGCACTGAGTTGAACTTAGACTTTTTTTACCCTATGTATGATTTTTTCTCTAAAAGGAATTTGTCCCTATATCAGTGAGTTGGACTTAGTCTTTTTTTACATCTATGAATGATTTTTCTCTTTCTAAAAGCCTGATCATTGAGTTGGTCTTAGCTTTTTTTCCCCTATGTATGATTTTTTCTCTCTAAAAGACTGAGCACTGGGTTGGACTTAGTCTTTCTGATTTTTCTGCATCTATGAATGATTTTTTCTTTCTAAAAGACTGAGCACTGGGTTGGATTTAGTCTTTTTTCTGCATCTATGAATGATTTTTTACTCTTTGGAGTGTAACTCTCTGGAGTGTGAGTCTTTGCAGTGTAACTCTTCTAAAAGAAAGAAGTTTGACAATTTTGAGTTTTTTTGACAATTTGAAGAAAGATAGAACTTTCGTGGTAGATGGGTAGCCCTGAAAAGGGCTGTTTTGAGAAGAGCTGATTTTATGAAAATGTTTATTCAGTATCAGCATCAGTCGATTCACTGTCTGACTCACTCCTTTCAGTGGCGATTTGCGCACGGAAAAGACGGGTCACCTGCTCAGTTTTTAAAATAACATACTGAAAATACATCTCAAGCATGCCCTCAATAATGAGTTCCTTCATCCGAAGGTTATAACAGAACAGCCTGTTATTAGCAAGCTCAGCCCTCTCGTATCGTCTTCTCACTGCAACTAGACGTTGTTTAAGTAAGACGATTTGTCTCCTTGCTCTTATTAACTTTCGCTCAGTATCCATCCAAGTGACGACTGGTGATTGTCTTGAAGCCATTGTGAAAAAATGAAATGCTTGGAAAATAAATCACCGAGATTTATAGCTTTTCAGACGGATTGAACTAGTTGACCCATGACGTCATTTTCTCCTATGTTTTTTCCCGCGTCGGCGTTTCATGCTGTTTTGGCTCCAAAAATTAATGTTATCCAATCAGATTCAGCGTTTTATTTCTAATACTAAATGTTTTATTGTTGACCAACCCGTGGGTTTGTTACATTTTCTTGTTCGGGGGATTTTATTGTTACCCAATCCATAGGTTTGTTACATTTTCTTGTTCGGGTAAGAAAAAACTAGAGTTTGACTAATTATGACTTTTTTGTTTGTGAATCTTTGCAGTGTAACTCTTCTAAAAGAAAGAAGTTTGACAATTTTGAGTTTTTTTTTGACAATTTGAAGAAAGATAGAACTTTCGTGGTAGATGGGTAGCCCTGAAAAGGGCTGTTTTGTTTTTTTTGGAGGCTGTGTTTTTTCCACTTTTAATGGCAGCACCCGAAATTCGCTTGGCAAATGGGGCATGCTGTAATCTTCCTCCCGAACTCGATATCAACCAAAATGATATCCGGTGTTGTCTTTAATAATAGCTGAACTAATCTTTCGCCGAGATCTTTGTATGGCTGTGTTATACGTTGCAGTTGGTTTTGTTCCTCCTCTCCTACGAGACGAGTGGTTAGTTGCAATAACTGCTGCCCTGCATTTAGATACTCTTGGAGAGCCTCACGTAGTTGATGATTTACCTCCTCCATATTGATATTTTTTCCGAATATTGACATTGCTTTCGAAGTGATCGTTAGCTGAGAGTCAAAGAAATGGTGAATGTATGAAAATAACGCTGGACTTTATACGTTTAAGGAGGATTGAAATTTTTTAAAGAGCTCGGACCTGGTAGAAAGCACATACATTTTTCCATGCTACGTTTCATGCTGTTTTGGCTCCAAATTAATGTTATCCAATCAGATTCAGCGTTGTTTTTTTCTAATACTAATTGTTTTTATTGTTGACCAACCCGTGGGTTTGTTACATTTTCTTGTTCGGGGGGATTTTATTGTTACCCAATCCATAGGTTTGTTACATTTTCTTGTTCGGGTAAGAAAAAACTAGAGTTTAACTAACAGTTATGAGACGTTGTATGGAAAAATGTAACCAGAACAAGTCTTTTTTGGGGAAAAAACAGAATGAAGAACTCTATTGTTTTTTGAACTTTTATTTATTGAACTTTTATTTACTGAACAGAACTAAACATTGAAACATTTTTTTGCAATGCATCATAAAAAAATTTCTTGACAATGAAAAAATTTCTTAACAACTAAAAAAATCACAAGCAAACATTTTTTTGCAATGCATCATAAAAAAATTTCTTGACAATGAAAAAACATTTTCTTAACAATGAAAAAATCGCACTGAAATATTTTTTCACAATGAATTATTCACAACGATTTGATCACGATGAAAAAAACACACTGAATTATTTTTTCGCAATGAATTATTCACAACGATTTGATCACGATGAAAAAAACACACTGAATTATTTTTTTCGCAATGAATTATTTACAATGAATTAATCGCAAAAAACAGTATATAACAAATTTTATAATGCAAATTCGCAAACACCACGAGTTTCACATTTGTTTTCATATTCCGTAATGTCTTTATGTAATTGGTCATACCCAAAAAACATTGTATACTCACTGTCCATATCGTCGAAATCTCGTAGTCCTATGAATGGAGCAACATGTCTATAAGCGTCTTTTGTTGAAAGAGTTGAATTCACTACTTCTTCTGTAACATCTCTATCAAATAGAATATACCCTGACATAGTCTCCTTTGATTCTCCGTAGGAATCATGAACAGATCCTTTTTTGTAGCGTAAGTAAAAGTCAAATAGAACTGATTTCATTTTCACAACGTTAAGAAAACTTTCTTCTGTTGTTCCTATGATAAAAAATGTCCATCGGCTTGTGGATCGAAACAGCTTACTAATAACATTGTCTTTCATACAGCTATCTGCTAAATAAGTCTTGAGAACGAGATCCAACCCCGAATCGTCCACCATCGTTGCAATAAAGTTGATTATACCATACACTTTGTAGGACTTTTCTCCTTTTGCAATCCACTTAAACAATTTTCCGATCCAAATTTTCACACAGAAAAATTTAATGTTAAGCTGTGTTCGTTCATCAAGTGTATGCTGTCGAACAAATTCTCCATAAATTTTTTCACGTAGTTCTATTGGTAGCGGCAACATGATTGTTTTTGACCAACGGCTAATATTTTTCCCCGACTTACTTTGAGTGATTGGTACACAACAATGTGATATGAAATTATTTTCTCAAGCTTTTATAACCATAGGGTACAGTATCAGTACCATTTACAATGACTCTCTTGGTGTATACAGAACGAAACGTTTTTGTTTGTGGTTCACTGGTAACCGTTCTATCTCTGTGTCTTTTAATTTTACAATCATACTGAATTTTGATTTCTACTGTACGATCCAAAGCACATTTCGAATATGTATCGAAATTTACCACCTGCTTTGTATTGTAATCCAGAGTAATCCCCTTTACTTTACATTTGCTTATCTCTTTTCCATCTTTTGTTTTCATTTTGTAAGCATAATTCTTAGGTCCAAGTCCTCTGAATTGAGTAATTTTACAAGCAGGCTCTTCATCAGTCCATTTTCCTAACCGGCTGTTAATAATAGGGGGATTCCATAATTCGGGGTCGTGAATGTACATACAACTATCTGTATCGAAATACAGAACTCTATCTTTTAACTTTTCAAGAACACTGTACAATTCCAACCTTGCATAAGCTGTTACGTAAGAACCTACTACCACATTGGCTGTAGCATGGGTGTCAATATGTTCCAACTTTGATTCATAGTTAACCAAGATGAATGAACAGTTCTCATCAAAGATTTCTACATGCTTTACAATGAAATTGGGATTGGTGACTAATTCAAAATATTTAGACGGATCGCTGATGTATTCCGTCTGGGTCATTTTTTCACGCTGAGCTAATTTTCCCCAAAGACAGTTCAACATAATCTTAGCAAATGATCTTCTCCCAGGATTTCTTTGAATACAACTTGGATCAAGACGAACACCTTCTGCCTTCTCATATTCACAAACGAACTGATCTTTTTCTGAGTCTGATTGACAGCAATCTGGATAACCACTGGCTTCTTGCTTAATTTTCAAGAAATTGTCCACATAATGTTTAAAGAACTGATCTGACACAGAATTGAAATGCCAAATTTCATACACTTGCAACAATCGATAACCGCAGTCAAGAGCCTTGAATAATTCAAAAGTAACCCAAGTTCCGACCAAAGCCCTCTCTTCTTTACCATGACTACAAATGTTTGAGCTTTCTTCTGCACATTTCATACAGAGGGGAAACATCATTTTGTTGTTACAGTGAACTGGAAGAACGGGATGAAACAAATCAGTTGGAGGCAAAACTTTGCATTTGATTAATCCCTCATATTGGCGAATATTGTTCATATCAATATTCTCAGCAGACAAAATTTCTGGATGACCTACAGGATAGGATTTGTGTTTACAAACATAAGGGTATAGAGAACAGATATCGATGTACTTGATTTCCTTTTTGGTTTTTTCATCAACATCATATCCAATTTTTATTGCGTTACATCTTCCCCCGGACAAACCGTCCCTCGGATCGATAGGGTCCCAATGTGGATATAACTTTTCAATGTGTTTTTTGTACTCTTTATCCTTCATTTTAGCATCAAATTCGTGTTCCCAAATGTACACTACATTATATCCCATGTCTTCGATATCTGCTATACGTTCAAAAGTACATTTGAACAATTCAGACATGGGTTTTCCATTAATAGGATTGATCTGTTTTCGATCTGTATAGCATACAGGACAACCATGATAAAAATCTCCAAGAAATTCATAAACAGTGTTTGTTTGATGGTGAAAACCATCTACACTATATTTCCCGATTTGAGCTTCACCACCATTTTTTGCATGCTGAATATTAATACCTTTTTCCTGAGCAATGCTTTGAACCCATCGTATCGCTTTCATAGAAAAGCGACGTCTGGATGAGTCTTTACTTGAAATGATAGCTATTTGATTTTCTGGTAAATATTTGCTTCGCCACACCTTGTTACAGGCATCTGCGATGGTAATCGCCTCTAAAAATGGACAAATACCACCCTGTTCGATAAACAGCTTTCTGAATTCAGCACATCCTCGCCTGAGGATATCAACATCTGACCTACAGTACATTTCCATCTCCTTCTGAAAATTGAATTCCTCACCATTTCGAACTTTGTCATTATACCAAACTATAAATTTCGACCTAGCCTCTTCAGACATTGAGTCGGGTTTGTAATAAGACATATCCAAGTAGGGTCCGATGTAACTCCAAAATTCATCTGTATTCGCCCAGTGAGGAAAGTAACCTTTTTTCATTTCTTGAAGGCCAAAGGTGGATGGAAATTTTGCCAAACCAAAACTCATGAAATTGAAAGAATCGATCAGACGTACACCGTTCAGTTCTAACTTCATAATATTGTTTCCATTCATGATCACTTTTGGAAGTTTTAACCCAACTTTGACAATATAGTCAAGAATGAACTGACCGTCATAACCTTTGAAATTATGGGCAATAGCCGTAACCCCTTTATGATGTTTTGAAAAGAGCCAGTTGCAAAATTGACTCAAAGTTTCTTCACCTTGAAAAATAACTTCCCTACCCTCTTCAAATTCACTACATGTAGAACAATGAAAATCAAGTGATTTATCGATACAATCATCACACGCTCTGTGTGCAATACAATAATTCGGGATGTGCACACCTGTGTCTTGTTTGCATTCAAAATCAAAGAAAATAAACTGTGGTTTTTTGACTACAGAAGAACTCGTCTCGTCATCGCTGTCATGGTTCAACTTACTTTGGTAAGGCTGAATATAGCATTGATGAGAAAAGTTAACAATTCTCTTACAGATATGACACCTTTTCTTTCCATTGCAAACATGATTTTTCTTTCTGATATGATATTGTGCACCGCATTTCGAGCAGAGTTTCACTAATTCACAAATGGGTTTCTTTTCTTTACCATTTACAGTTCTGTGATTTTCAAAGCATTCACCACTAAAAAATCGTCTACTGCAAACACTGCAAACATATTCTTTTGATTCTGATGGACATTTTCCTTTGCGATAACAACCTTTACAGATATTTGAACAAGCATGACTTTCCCGCTGAGTGTAACCCACATCACAGAACTCACAATAATATCCACAACTAAGAAAACCTTTGATAGATTTGATGTAGTCATAATGGTTTTGATGAAAGTACAAATGTATGATCTTACTATTGGCTTTCACTTCTGGATGTTTAAATATTTTTTCCACTTTTGAATGCTGCTGGTGAACTTTAATGACATAGCCTTTTTCATACAAGAATGTTTGAATTTTTTTGTATTTATCAATTCCTACAGACTGTGTTGGTGAAACTCCAGCTTCATGTAACAATTTCTCAGCTTCAGTCTTTTGAAGAGGACATTTTGAATGACGAATACGATCCCATTTTCTATTCCATGCCTCGGTGTTTTCACGCTCACTGTAGCAAATTCCCACAACAACAGCTCTCGCGAAACATAGTTGGTCATGATTGTCAATTTGAATAATAGATCGCTTCTTCTGGGCAAAAAACTTTGAATCTAATTCTGATGATCTATATTTTGGTTTTCCGCTACCACTTGGTGGTGTTGTATGTGTGATGTCAAATGTCATGAATCCATCGTTCAAGACGAAATCTGTATTCGATTGTAAAACTCGTTCAATTTCATTCAGCATAGTTTCACCTTGTAACTGATCTGCAGCTAAAAAAGGAATATGGATTCCTATTTCCAACGAAGGATGATTGATGGTAATTCTAATCATGTCCGTCGGGTTGGCATTTAACTTTTGAATGATTTCACGGGTAACATCGTCAAATAATCCAAGGAGTCTCTGAGGTGTTAATTCTTCAAATTTCTTAAAACTCAGCATCAGCACATGTGATTCTGTTTTAAATTTTCTTGACCTCTTATTACCCTTTTCTGTTAAATCATATAGACTTTTCATGTCTAAGTTAGAGTTGGTACTTTCATCGTCGCTATCATTTTCTTCTTTCAACGGTTTAGTTTTTTTCTTTTTTGTTGGTGGAAGCATCTCATTGTCACTTTCTTCTTTCAACGGTTTAGTTTTTTTCTTTTTTGTTGGTGGAAACACCTCATCGTCACTTTCTTCTTTCAACGGTTTAGTTTTTTTCTTTTTTATTGATGGAAACACCTCATCGTCACTTTCTTCTTTCAAAGGTCTAGTTTTTTTCTTTTTTATTGGTGGAAACACCTCATCGTCACTTTCGCTGTCTGAATAGGTTATTATTCTTTTTCTTTTACCCATCGTTTTAGCTCTGAGTGAAAAGACAATAATACAGAAGTGAGAAAAAAACCAGCAATTTATATACCCTCTCCGTTGTAACAGTGTATAAATAAGCCGTTAGTTGTGAAAATCTATTCATTCGCCTACTCGATCTCAGTCAGTACAGCTGATAAAAAATATGAGTGAGTTAAAGCTGCAAAATACAGCTGATAAATCCAATCTTCACAACTTAGTGGACTCTATCGTAAGTGTTGTGAAGAAAAATCAACCAAAGAAAAATCAACCAAAGGAAAAACAACCAAGAAAAACAACAAAACGGAAATCTGAGGAAGATGGTAACCATCTCCACAAGAAACAGCGAGTTGATCAAAAACCAACTATACCAATATTGACAGGACAGGGTAAATACGGGAAAAACATTGACAATCACGTTGATTTCAAGATCCCGAAAAAACCAAAGACAGAACGAAAACAACCAAGAAAAAACAACAAAACGGTAGGAATATGAAAACAAATGTGAAACTCGTGGTGTTTGCGAATTTGCATTATAAAATTTGTTATATACTGTTTTTTTGCGATTAATTCATTGTAAATAATTCATTGCGAAAAAAATAATTCAGTGTGTTTTTTTCATCGTGATCAAATCGTTGTGAATAATTCATTGCGAAAAAATAATTCAGTGTGTTTTTTTCATCGTGATCAAATCGTTGTGAATAATTCATTGTGAAAAAATATTTCAGTGCGATTTTTTCATTGTTAAGAAAATGTTTTTTCATTGTCAAGAAATTTTTTTATGATGCATTGCAAAAAAATGTTTGCTTGTGATTTTTTTAGTTGTTAAGAAATTTTTTCATTGTCAAGAAATTTTTTTATGATGCATTGCAAAAAAATGTTTCAATGTTTAGTTCTGTTCAGTAAATAAAAGTTCAATAAATAAAAGTTCAAAAAACAATAGAGTTCTTCATTCTGTTTTTTCCCCAAAAAAGACTTGTTCTGGTTACATTTTTCCATACAACGTCTCATAACTGTTAGTTAAACTCTAGTTTTTTCTTACCCGAACAAGAAAATGTAACAAACCTATGGATTGGGTAACAATAAAATCCCCCCGAACAAGAAAATGTAACAAACCCACGGGTTGGTCAACAATAAAAACAATTAGTATTAGAAAAAACAACGCTGAATCTGATTGGATAACATTAATTTGGAGCCAAAACAGCATGAAACGCCGACGCGGGAAAAAACATAGGAGAAAATGACGTCATGGGTCAACTAGTTCAATCCGTCTGAAAACCTATAAAACCCAGTGTCATTTCCCGCACATCGTTCATTCTCTGCGACTTGTAGACAATATGGAGTGCGGTTTAAGAGATATGGATTTTTGGGACCTTGCCCAGCTATCATCCAGAAAAAAGATGGACGACAAGAAGAAGAAGGACTTCGTCGTGCCCCAGACCGAAGATTGGAACGAAGACGCTGAGCCTTCGTTCTCGCTAAACTTTGACCTGGATGAACGGGAGTTGAAGAGGTTAAAGAGGCGGGCAGCAAGTAGCTGTCCAGCCTGCAGGAAGGTTGGAGGTTGTGCTTAAAAACACAACCTCCAAAACCAGTTCCCTTTTAGGGACACCCCAAACAGCCCTTTTCAGGGCTAACCATCTACCACGGAAGATCTACCTTTCTTCAAATTGTCAGACGTAAGTTCTATCTTTTCTTCAAATTGTCATTTCTTCAAATTGTCAGACGAAAGTTCTACCTTCAAGCTGTTAGACGAAAGTTCTATCTTCAAATTGTCATTTCTTCAAATTGTCACAGCTCTTTTCAGAGCTAACCCCAACAGTCCTTTTCAGGACTAACCATCTACCACGAAAGTTCTATCTTCAAGATGTCAAACGAAAGTTCTATCTTCAAGCTGTCAGACGAAAGTTCTATCTTCAAATTGTCATTTCTTCAAATTGTCACAGCTCTTTTCAGAGCTAACCCAACAGTCCTTTTCAGGACTAACCATCTACCACGAAAGTTCTATCTTCAAGATGTCAGACGAAAGTTCTATCTTCAAGCTGTCAGACGAAAGTTCTATCTTCAAGTTGTCATTTCTTCAAATTGTCACAGCTCTTTTCAGGGCTAACCCAACAGTCCTTTTCAGGACTAACCATCTACCATGAAAGTTCTATCTTTCTTTTAGAAGAGATACACTCCAGAGAGTTATACTGCAAAGAGTAAGAATCATACATAGGTGTAGAAAAAAAGACTAAGTCCAACTCAATGGTCAACCTTTTAGAAAGAGAGAAAATCATTCATAGGGTAAAAAAAAGTCTAAGTGCAACTCAGTGCTCAGACATTTAGAAATCATTCATAGAGATGCAGAAAAAAGTCTAAGTCCAACTCAATGCTTAGGCAATTAGAAAGAGAAAAATCATTCATAGGTGAAAAAAACTAAGTCCAACTCAGTGATCTGACCATTTAGAAATCAATCATAGAGATGCAGAAAAAAGTCTAAGTTCAACTCAGTGCTCAGACATTTAGAGAGAAGAAATCAATCATAGATAAGAAAAAGTCTAAGTCCAACTCAGTGATCCGACCATTTTTTACCCAGCCTGTCAGTCATAAGATCTGCACTTTGAATGCTAATTCCCTCTCAGGGTAGAGAGCCTGGGAAAAACTCCCCCCCTTTTCCCTTTTTTGCAAAAAATTCCGCTCAGGGACGGGAGCCTGGGGCATTTTTGTCCCCAGAGTGCCATCCACACGGCCGCCATTTTGAATGCTAAATCCCTCTCAGGGACGTTACCATACGGACAAAATAAAAAAAAATCTTTCGGGGACAGCATATAGGGACACATTTTTTGCCAGGGACGGTGATATAGGGCACTCAGGGAAGAGAGTATGGGATCTACCCCCGGCCTGGGTAGATCCCATACTCTCTTCCTTTACTACTAACATACTTAAATACCCATTGGTTTACAATTGCTAAAATTAATAGAATAATGTCATCCAAGAAAAGAAAAGTCCAATTAAATACTGCAAAGTTCATCAAACAGGCACTAGATTTACGAGACAGCTTTTTAAACAATCTTTAATATTATTAATTCCTATCCTGCTAAATAAGATAAATGAAACTTTCAAGTCGATAGTAAAAAACCCGAATAATGCTATTTCAATTTTATTTTTTGAAGAAAAATACCTCCTTATCAGACAGTGTAGATCTTAGATCAGACTGCGCGTTCTGTGCGGTCTGATCTTGATCTACAATGTCCGAAAAAGGTCAGTGAGACGCGCTTAGTAGTCTAACACTTCTATAAGTTGCAATTAATCAAATGTTTTCTGATTTTTCTATATGGTATATGTACATGTTTAGCTATATTTCTTGTTGTTACTTTTGTAAATGGTCAATTGCAAAATCTTATTTGCCGAATACCAAAATAAAGTTATTTGAGTTGATTTGAATTGAGTTGAGTCTATTTCTACATGCCAATAACCTGATTTAATATACGATGTAATTGAGCCACGTACTGGCAAAAGGGGCCTTAATGCATCTCCATGATGATTGATGCCAAGCAATTCATCACAATATTATACATCCCTAAAATCCGTTTTGTAGCACAACCTGCTGAATCATGAAGTACATTCGTCCTGTGGCATGCAGAGAATTGACCAAAAGCAAAAAGTTTCGACGGCAAATGCATTAAGTCCCCTTTTCATAGAGCGTGGCTCAATTATAGTTTTGAAAAGAATTTGAGTAACAGAGATGTAAAGTATCATCAATTTTTGGCATTAGATAAGCATCTTCCGTTCTGTTATCAAGCCTATTGTAGTCTATGAAAAAATTTACAGATCCATCTTTTTTCTAAAGGACAACAATCTAACAAGATAAAGGACTCTTAGACGCTCTTACAGCACAAAAAATTGATCATTTCTTTTAAATGCTCAGGGTCTTCATTGAAAACTCACAGCGAAACCTTTACGTCGGGGCCCTTTGACAATAGCGTTATCACGTGTAAGAAACTTCATATTCAGAGCCAATGGCTCTGACGATAAAATGGTGTGTTGGTCTAACGGTTCCAAAAACATCGGCTCAAAAACAAATGAAAAACAGGCAAGCTCGTCATTCTTTGTACTAATGTGTTCTTATGTCTTTGAATTTTGAAAAAAGGAGAATGTCATGCAATGCTCTGCTCTTTCAACGTGTTTTCTACACCATTGAAAGTTGTAGAATTTGTAAAGTGTTGTTTGAATCATTTGTGCCGTGGGTTGACCGTAGCCGAAACAATACGTCAAGGTCCTAATTTCAGACTGATATTGCCATTTAATTAGCAAATAAGAGATAGTTTTGCTGTCCAAAAGCGTGAATTATTGTCTGGAACTTTTCTGTTTGCTGCTGACAAAGAGCTGATAAGAATTAACACAAAACTGACATAAATAAACAAAGGCTCCGATTATGTGGGCCGGCTCTGAAAATGTTGACCGGCTCTGAATATCTTGATGGGCACCGATGGATTAGGGGTTCCTTTCGAGAACTTAGTTGTCGGTCACTTATTTATTTCTAAGTATAGAACTCAGGTCATATGCAATATTGTTCAGTGTCCTCTGTTTCATAGTCAACTGACATAACTTTTTCGGAGGCATGAACTAAATTGTAACGGAAGTTAAAAATCAAACGAGTGTAAAAAAGAAAAACAGACTTGTGGATTTTGTTTTTCATATGTACTTTTTCCACGTAATTTGTGATAAACACATCCCTGTAGCCAAAGGTTTCATGTCAAACCATTAAAGGAAACTTTTTTTTTTTTCCAAACTGGCTTGAATGGAAGTTAAATAAAATCACTGAATGTATGCTAGATAAGTATAGTTGCACTTTTTTAAAACAAACGCTGCCGAAATCCGTTCTCAAGGTATATATCTATCATAATATAACATAAGAGTACGGGTCCTCGCAAAAGCAGTCAGATAAAATGATTCATTTGTAACATGTAACGGAGGTTAATAACACGGACGCATACTGCAGGATGGCAGATCTATTTGCTAGACATATAACACCCATATATGTTAGCTTCATTACAGGATAATGCTATCAAATTCTGAAACTTTCAGAGAGAATGAAAAGGGAGCATACATTAACGATCTAAAAAGAAAAACGAGGACAAGATTTTGGATGAACATGGTGGAGATAACTTATAGTCGTCCACATCTAGATTCCAAGTGATGAAATAATAATGAAGACCACAGAACCCTATCCATCTCGTTCCTGTTGGCGACTCTATCATGTTTGTCTGAAATTATTGATCTCAGTGATTTTTTTTCTTAACTTCCATTATTAAGGATGATAAACTTATTCGGCAAGGTGTAGCTTGTTTTTAGGGATGCCGCTAAATATGTATTTAATATACTTATGTTTGAGTTAACTGCTCTAAAATCTGACCAGTTCACGATACTGTTTCCTCCGCCGACTTTTCTACCCAGTTTAAACTACCCTACTTTTTGTTAGAAAGACTTTCTTCAATAAGCTGACACTCAGGACCTATAGTGTTATTGTTTTAGCAAGTAAGAAAAGTCAGTAGCGCTAAACTTCCCTACTTTTTGTTAGAAAGACTTTCTTCAATAAACTGACACTCAGGACCTATAGTGTTATTGTTTTAGCAAGTAAGAAAAGTCAGCGATGGAGAGTTCCGTACATAACTTAAATACTGGCAAGATATGACTCATTTTTTACTAAGTACAACTGAAAAAAAAATGTATTTTTTATTTACTCTCTCAGTGGAATCAAAGCAATTTTTAACAATTCTTTAGTGGCACTGAGACTATGTCTTGTGTTTTTATTGGTGTATTAAAACAATGTACATAATTACTTTTGAAGATGTCTAAGATTAGATGGAAGTGATTAGGAATACTGTTGTTGTAAACATCGGAAGATTTTATTGTTCCTGTATTAAAAAAAAAAAAAAAAAAAAAAAGAATTATAAATATTGAATATAGATTGTAAATTGTGAATATAGATCTAGTTGGTCCACACGTTATGTACAGTGTTGAACTAGTATAACTATCAGCTATCATTCAGTATGAAGAGCAAGTTCATGCTAGAAAATGATCGAAAATGAAAGTCACGTTGCTAAAATTTTAACTTTATTTCATCATTCACTAATCTAAAATCCATTGGAAATCGTGAATGTGGTCATTTTACGACTTGCCGTTTTCACAGTACAATCACCTTTTACGTACCTGATCATGGAACACAGAAACTGGCACATGCAGATAATGATAAAACTTATGTGAATGCTAAAACTACTAAATATTTAGCAACGTCTACGTACGTTTATGCTAGAAAGCATCTATGACAGATGTATAACATATTTCCGCTTGGTTTTATGGTGTAGATAACGTACTTGACATAACATTTCCACATGAAGTTTCTGCTCAATAGGAAAGGTGTACCAGTAAACGTCGAACCTATATTGGGGCCAGTGCTCATTGTGCATTCATATCGATACATCAAATTGCAGACGGCATTTTTCAATTGTGATAATATCAGTCTATTGTATTTTCGAAATTCGGTCACGTTTCGTCAAACAAATGTTTAACTTTTGGAGTGAAGGATATTAACAGGAATACAGAGCGTATACATGTCTTAAATAAGTAACCGGCAACTAAGTTTTTGAAAGGAATCCCTAATCCATCGGTGCCCATCAAGATATTCAGAGCCGGTCAACATTTTCAGAGCCGGCCCACATAATCGGAGCCTTTGTTTATTTATGTCAATTTTGTGTTAATTCTTATCAATTCTTTGTCAGCAGCGAACAGAAAAAGTTCAACACAATAATTTATGCTTAACTGTTTTTTCAGTGAAATTTTCTAAGTCCAAGGCCCGGAATTTCGTCAAAACCAGTGGACCGGAACGAAACTCAAACTTGATCTGTAACTTATGGTGGTTGACTTACAGACCGAAAATCAGCTCAATATCTGCCAGCGTTTAGAAAAAAAAGTCCGAAAAACTGTTTTTTCGATGAAAATTTCTAAGTCCAAGGCCCGTAATTTCGTCAAAAATCAAAGTTGATCTGTAAACTCATGGTGGTTGACTTGCACACCAAAAATCAGCTCGATATCTGCCAGCGTTTAGAAAAAAGGTCCGAAAAACTGTTTTTTCGGTGAAATTTTCTAAGTCCAAGGCCCGTAATTTCGTCAAAAATCAGTGGACTGGAACGAAACTCAAACTTGATCTATATAACTCATGGTGGTTGACTTACACACCAAAAATCAGCTCAATATCTGCCAGCATTTAGAAAAAAAGTCCTGAAAACTGATTTGCCGGCGGACTGATGGACAGACGGACGGAGTGCAAACCTAAAGTCCCCTTCGGCTTCGCCGGTAGGGGACTAAATATATTAAAACTAACTGAAAACAGTATAGGTGTATCTTTAACCCTTTCCCACACGCAAAATTCATCGTTGAAAAACGAGAAAATGCTGCTTACCCCTTCAGAAATAGTTGGGATTTCATCCCGCCTGTGTTTCTGTGTATCTGTAAAAGCTTTAACCCCTTCCGTCATGCAAACTTTTAGACTTGTCTAAACCTAAATCATTTGCAGATGACAAATTTAGTGTGGCTCAAATTGTCAAACTTGCCTTTGATAGAGTGGAAGATATTGTGGGAAGAAGAAAAAGCTGGTTACTAGCTTTTTCTTATTTACCCACAATGTTTTCATAAGTCCTTTTCAAGGTCATTAAAGATCTGGTTGTGTGATAAAGAGTTAAATGACCAGCAAACTCCAAGGAATCATATCCTATGTGTCCCCTGTACACTGCTTTATACGGATTCTTATGAGTTAAGAATAACTGAAAAATTGTTGAAGACAACATTTAATATGAATCTGATGCATGAATTGTAATTTGGTCATTGTGACGATGTATGGTGGAAGTTTAGTGCCACTAGCACTTATACTAGATCTACTTGGGATACAGACTTTTACACAAAACTAAACATTGAATGAATAAGTGTAACTGAAAAAAAGCTCCGGCAAGGTCAGTGTGATTTTGTGCATTATTTAATGAGCATTGTCTTGTTTCAAGTACTAATGACTGAACCAGGACCATCTGGTATTTGTTTTCTTCATAACAGAGAAAAGTCAGTTCTGCATGAAGTGGCTGTGAAACTATCATAATAGAAAACTCAGTAATTAAAGGCTATCATGCCTTCGAAATAAAGCCTCCACATACTGAACCAAAAACAAAGTTACTAGTGAACAGAGGTATCCGTTATCGACCTAATTAGTGTCGTCGATAAAGAAGGCATTCTGTATCGTAAAACGACTTTTCAGCTAAAAATGATAACTATTTTTGAAAGATCACATATTTTGCTGTCAACTGGTATCATTAATGAGCCCATATACGACGAACTTAAGCTGCATGCAGTGATAATATTCGTAAGCTATCCGCTACTACCTAATCGACTGTATGATAAAACTTGCAGTCTGATCTTTGATAGACTATGAGCCAGCAGGTTGTTTGCCCCCCCCGCCTCGGCCCCCCTCCCTTGGATTTTCGGGACTATTTTTTTGTTAAACCCCAACGTCTCCTAAGCACACTTTCAAAGTCTGCCACCTGGCGAGTTGGGCTTTTGCAAGTTAAAGAGATCAAAGGTCATCAAGTGCATCTCTGACTGAACTTATCAGTTGATCACCAATTAAGAGTTCTTTTGGTAATTTTAGTCCATGTGTAAGTTCCCAAATGATCATAGGCTTACATTTTTTTTTTATATTTCTATATATTATTACAGAGTGCAAGAGCGATCAGTGAAAATCAAAGCACTGAAAGCACTGAATTTTACGTTTCGAGCTTCTAAAAAATAATAATCTTAGAAAAAGGATAGTTTTTCAGGTAAAACACATTTTCTTGATCACATATGCCTTGAATGCACCCTAGAAACAACACAAGTGGCGCTTTCAGATTTATTGTACATCAACTGTCATATCCATGAATAAAACCAAAGTACTAATTACCAGAGTTCACTAAAGGTTCCAAGGTATTCTTCGTATATTAAAAGCTTGAAACAGTTTAGGATAAGCATAGAACGTGTTCACAAAAAATATGAATGTGACTTATCCACTTCTATCTTTAAAAAAAAGTAAGAAATGAATATATGAGGATTGTCAACAGAGCCAAACATGATTACTATCAAAACAAAACTGATGAAACTGGTGGGAATGTAAAAGCCTTATACAGAGTAACGTCAGATCTCCTTGGGGGTACCCAAGAAAATCCTCTACCAAATAACAATAATGACAGTGAACTTGCAAATGGCTTTCTTGACTTTTTCTCCAACAAAATATTTAAACTGAGGAATGATCTAGATAACTATGATGCAAACCAGAACTATATTGCCTCTTCAGTTTGTGAATCATCATGTAAACCGTTTGATACATTCAAACCAGTTACACAGATGAATGTATTTAAACTTATTCAAAGTTCAAAGTCTACAACTTGCGAATTAGATGTGATCCCTACTACATTTCTGAAAACTCACATCCAATCATTTTTGCCAATCATCACGGATATAATCAATCAGTCATTAAATACTGGAATATTTCCCCAATCATGGAAATGTGCTGTTATAAAACCATTGTTGAAAAAAAAAAAAAAAAAAAGGAGCTAACCTTGAACTGAGTAATTATAGAACATTTTCAAATTTTTCATTACTTTCAAAAATCCTAGAAAAGGCAGCCTTGAATCAGATTACAGATCATGTGGAAAAAACAATCTTTCCCAGTGTATCAAAGTGCATACAGAAAAGAAATCATGGTGTTGAGACGGCATTAATCAAAATGTATAGGGACCTGTTAAAGGTCATTGATGATAAGTGGGTTACTATTGTTGTTATGATAGATCTCAGCGCTGCATTTGATACAGTCGATATCCCGATAGTGCTCAGAATTCTTCAGAATGGTTTTCATTTGAAAGACATACCTTTAAAATGGGTTGAGTCTTACCTTAGTCAAAGAACAATGAGGTTCATAGTCAACAACAGCTCTTCTAGATTTAAATTTTAGTACGTGGTTTAATTCATTCCCAATTGGATTTTTGCAACGAATTGTTCGCGGCAATTCCCGAGTATCAATTGAACAAACTCTAAAAAGTTAAAAAACTTGCAGCTAAAGTTGTTAGTGAATGTGGATTTGAAAAACCAGTTACACCTGTTCTACAGCATCTCCACTGGCTTCCCGTTAAAGCAAGGATAATGTTTAAAGGAGTGATGGTAACAGGCCAGTAATCTGTAGGTTTGTACAGAGATTCATAAAACACGACATTATTAAGGATAGGCGCAAGCTGAAGGGCACTAGCTATGTTATTCGAGAAGATCTTACTGCTACGAATGCCAGACTTTTAGAAAGTGTCTCCAATCACCCCAAAGTAAAAACAGTGTGGAGTGTCCAGGGCAGGATTATCGCGTTACTAACAAATAGCAACAAATGTGTAGTATCACAGCTTAGTGACCTAAAGAAAGCATCAATAGAACCTGTGAAACCTGTGAAACCTTCCCCTGGAGCCATGGGGGCCACAAGATCAACAGTAGATACACACTTTTAATAAGTTGAAAAAAAAAAATTCATAAATGTTTGATGCGGCTGAAGAGACTTTTTCTTAAATAAATAAATAAATAACAGAAACAAAGTTTTGCTCTGTGAAGTAAAGGTCAAGCAACAAATGTTTCAACCCTTGTCATGCCTAAACTGAATTAGGCAGCTTTTGTGAGCAGAGCTGGTTGCGATCAGGCTGCAAAGACCTGCAGTCTGATCGCAATATGCTCTGCCCACTCTACACCATACCAGAACAATAAACGGCTTCTAATATCATTGTTACGTATGCAAATCGACATGGTAAAATAGACTCTAACTTATATATTTCAGGATTGATTTATTGGCTAAACATGTATTTGACATCTAGAGACAAAAGTGCGCACAATCCTCGGCTCTAAATGTGACAAATAGGGTTTGGTTGAGTTCATGTGTAAAATTAAGTGTATTTGTTCATAGATATGGATTGGTGAAGGTGAATGGGAGAAAATACTAGATGACACTGATCCAGGATTGGACTGCATGTTCTGGACGGCCAGCCCCTCTTATTATTATCTGCAAAGTTTTCCTTACTGGCCCTCGTTAAAAGTACTCGGCAGACATGGATTTAGGACTAGACTGCACATTATGTGCGGCCTGGCCCTCTCTATGTAATCTGAAAAGCTTCTTGTATTGTATCTTGGAGCCAGTGTAATTTTATTTCATTTACTTATTCTTTTTTTTTTTTTTTTCCTTGCTCCTAGTGTGGGTTGGGATTGGACATCACGTTATGTGCAGCCTAATCTTTGATCTACCCTATCTGCTGCGCAGAGACATTATCTAACAAACTCAAACCAACCCTGACATTTTATTTGTACAGGTCATATTATTAGAATTAAAATGTATATTAGGTCCACTGGGTGCTCTTTAGGTTGACCCCTTGCCAGACAAATGTGACCTTGACGACCCTGGGGGATGGTTTTTGGAGGCAGGTTGGGGGAGGGGAGAAAGCTGGTAATCAGCATTTTTCCCCTTTTCCCATATTGTTTCTGCACCTTGTCAGGCTATTTTATAACATTTTGATCAATTTTGTTTTCTGCAATACTTTCAATTTGGATATAGCGAAAAGCTTTGTCGTCTGGTGGTGGGGTTTAATCGATGCCCCCCAAGGGCGCAAAGCTTTACACTTAAAATTTATTAAATTCTGGACAAACAGTAATTTTAATGCCCAACTGTAAGGGTAGATAAGAGCCTTTTTTCACTCTGCTATTATTTTCTATGCATAGATGTCAGCGTCATGTAGATTTCTATTGAGTATTTACTAAAAGTAATGGCTACTGTTACTTGTGACATGACGGGGGTTGATTATTAACAAGTGATATTTAATGGCTTATTCTTTTCTTTATTAGATACATTGCCCCTTTGCCAAACAATTCGAGCAGAATCTACATATAAACTATTGTGAGGAAGGAGGAGAATGCTGGGAATAAGCGTTTTCTCCATCACCCACAATTTTTGTTTTTTATTTTTCTTCTCTCTCTTTCAGTCCATCACTGTTGAATTGCATGAGCCACCATTAATCTGCCTCCTGCAGGTTTTTTTTTTTTCAAATAGTCATCCAAGCTTAAAATTACATTGGCTGAGAGAGAATATTTTCAAAGACTGATGATTGCCGACCCATTTTTTACGGTTGGCAGTCAATTCGGGATAATTACTTAAATTAGTAAAGATGATTAACTTTCTAATTTTAACCCTAAACCTGTTAAATAAGTGATATGGAAATTCAAAGCCTTTATAGTAAAAATCAAAGGTATTTAGAAAGAAAAAAGTTTGTATCAGACAATAAAAATTCAGTTAAAATGCTTAATTTTCTATTTTAACCCTAAACCTGTTAAATGAGTGAGATGAAAATTCAAAGACTCTATAGTAAAAATCAAAGTATTTAAAGAAAAAAAAAAACTTTGTATCAGACAATGTAGATTCGAGCTCAGTCTACACCTTTTGTGCGGTCTGATCTTGATCTATACTGTCCGTAAAAGGTCAATGAGTTGTGCTTGGCAGCTAGAGGGTTAAAAATTAGTTTCGAAACTGGGCTATTTTAGCTGTACAACATGTGACATTGTTTATTTTGTACTGTGCCTAATGTTTATGTTTTTTACCAAGGAATGTGATTGGTTGAAGAATATTTGCTTCGCCTGATTAGTATTATTCAGGTTCACGCATGTTTTCATTCGCAACATCTTGGTCGAACCCGGAGCTCGGTAGCCAGAGTTTCACCGGGTGATTGAAGGTCATTTAAGTGCAAACGCTTATGTACACAGATTTAGTTGAAATGGCTGCAATGGAACACTTCAAAATTATATATTTTTTTGCCAGTATAATTGCAGATGAGGTTTTTACGGTACGTAAATACATTTGAAGTTTGAACACTGTCTTGTTTGAGTAAAACAGTGTGATATCTTATAGACTTTACAAAAAACCTAAGCTAAACCACCTTAAAAACTTCAAGCATTTTTTATTGAAAGTAACGTTTTTTCGTATATATGTAAATATAGTTTGAAAAGAACATGTAGCGAAATAATGAAGGAAAAATTGAGTCTAATATTTTCGTCAGTGTACCTTGAGATGTGATTTGTAATGATGCTGAACTTGGAATTGTTGAAACCAAAAGTATTTATAGACGACAGATTAAATGTTGTTAAAGTAAAGATTTCCTTACGACAGGGTGAAGGTCATTGTGGAGAGGGGAGATGGTGCTGTTTGCCAGCAGTTTCTCCTTTCCCACTTTGTTTTCAGGACCATCACTTTTGGGGACGTTTAGGGTCACGATGGTGCGGTAAAGTCTTAACTGTTATTTTGTGTTCGGAAACCTGGTTCTTTGTGGTTAGTTCCTTTTGTGTTGTAGTGTCCATCCAAAACTGAAAGAGACAAGACCAATGTAGCCAGAAGAAAATTTTTAGAGAGGCACAGTACAAAACATACAAGAGAAAGAGAATGTTATAAAGTTACTTCTTAATAGTAAAGATATTGTATGACATTTCTGTAATGATTTTTATACTCATGTATAATTACAGAGTCTGAATAACAAAATTTTATTGAGTCATGCTCTGACAGACTTGTTGGCATTGAGACTGGTGTTGACTCGGATCAGCCAGCACATTTATGCAATTTATTTAACCCTTTGCCACACAATCCCGACTTTTAACGACCCTGAGGGAGAATGCTTTTGAAAAAACTGTGGGAAAAGGAGAAAATGCTGGTAACAAGCGTTTTCTCCTTTTTCCACAACGTTTTTCTACCCTTCCGTAAAACAATTTCAAAGTTTTGAGTCACACTTATTTTGTTGTCTGCAATTGCTTTCAATTTGGTCCAGTCTAAAAAAATGTCATGTGGTAAAGAGTTAAAGTACTCCTTAGTTAGCTCTGCAGTACTTGAGGTCAGACAGACAGAATTAGAAAAATAGTAGTGGTATGTATGGTTTGTAAATGTGCATGGACTGGTCTTGGTCCGCACCAGTTACTGTGTCAGTGAGATGGGTCGGTGTTGGAGTTTGGCTCGGTTATATCAAATGTTTGTCTCAACATGCTGTGTGAACTTACGCAAGGGAGCGGCTTATTATATGTAGATAATGTACTTCACATTGAAACAGTTTACGGAAAACCGTCCTTAAGATAATACGAAAAACGATGAACATTGTTTAAACGATTTTCCTGGCTTCATTCATCTATTGATGATTTATTTCAATTTGTGGAATCATGTCTGCAGGATCTTGGTGGAAGGTGCCGGTATATACTGGGGCAAACCCAGCATTTCAAACATTAGGTGTACACATGTTATATATGTCAAACAGTTTCAACACTTAATTTCACCACATGTCTTTCCAGTCAATTTTATATTATACCTTTTAAACTAAATGGCTTGTAAATTCTCTGTTATTTCAATGAATGTTCAGGGTTTAGGTGACAGAGGTAAACGCAGAGACGTTATTAATTTTTTGAAAAGTAAAAAATATTCTATATGCATGTTACAGGACACACACTTCATTACTAAAGAGGAGAAATATATACGCTCCATTTGGGGCTATGACACTTATTTTTCTAATTTCAGTAGTCAGTCTAGAGGTGTTGCTATTTTCATTAATAGTAATTTTGATTGCAAAGTCAATTTTGTAGAAAGAGATGACGAAGGAAATCTCTTGATCATGAATTGCAAGATATGTGACAAAAATATTACACTTGTAAATATTTATGGACCTAATAGAGACAGTCCAGGTTTTTATGACAGGGTATCTGAAAAAATAACTAAATTTGAAGAATCTTTCTTCATCTTGGCAGGTGATTTTAACTTGGTGCTAGATCCAGATATAGATTGTCAAAATTACTTACACTTGAACAACCCAAATGCCAGAGACAAACTGCTTAATATGATGTCAGAGTTCAACTTAATGGATTGCTGGCGTGAAAACAACATAGAAAAAAGAGAATATACATGGTTCAAGCAAAATCCTGTCAAGAAAGCCCGTCTGGACTTCTTCCTCATTTCCAGTTACTTGTACACTGATGTTGAAAGCACTAGTATTCTACCCGGATATCGCACGGACCACTCACTTATATTTCTTTCTCTCGAATTTGGTAAATTTAAAAGAGGCTCATCCTACTGGAAGTTCAATAACTCCCTTCTTAGGGATGAAGTATATGTGGATAAAGTTAAAAAATCCATTATAGACACAAAATTACTGTATATGGTTGATAAACCTGAAAATATCAACGATATAAATGACATTCCTCTAGAAGATTTAAGTTTCAATATTAATGATCAGTTGTTTTTTGAGACCTTGTTATTAAATATTAGAGGAATAACAATAAGTCATGCTTCGTATAAGAAAAAAATGGAGAATAGCAATGAAGAAAGAATTTTGAAAGAAATTGAAAAAATTGAAAAGGATATAGATATAAATTATGAACTGCTAGAAAATAGGAAAAAAGAACTTTCAGAATTAAGGAAGAAAAGAATGAATGGTGTTTTTATAAGATCCAAAGCCAAGTGGATACACGAAGGAGAAAAACCAACTCGATACTTTTGTAACCTTGAAAATAGGAACTATGTTTCAAAACTAATGAACTCCCTTATTTCAGATAAAGGTCACTATTTAAAATCGCAAGATGAAATTATATCAGAAACAAAACGTCATTACGAAAATTTATATAAGTTTAGAGATACTGAAAATATTTCCTTAAGCGACACTTTACGAGGTTTTGATGTACCCATACTCTCAGAAGTTGACAAACAATCCATTGAAGGAACACTGACAAGTAGTGAAATGTTAAATTCGCTTAAAAGAATGTCAAACAATACAAGCCCTGGAAATGATGGATTTACTGTAGAATTTTTCAAATTCTTTTGGAAAGACATTGGCCTCTTTCTTGTAAGATCTATAAATTATGCTTATGCAATTGGACAGCTTTCAGTAACACAAAAACAAGGGGTCATTACCTGTATCCCTAAGGGGGACAAAGACAAGCTTTATTTGAAAAATTGGAGGCCCATTTCCCTCTTAAATGTGACATATAAAATTGCCTCAGCTTCAATCGCATTTCGTTTGAAAAATATTTTAGCGAACATCATAAATGAAGACCAGACAGGGTTTCTACCTGGCAGATTAATGGCATCAAATATTAGAATGTTATATGATATTTTATTTTACACAGAGAAAAACAATATTCCTGGTTTACTTCTACTGATAGACTTTGCAGCTGCTTTTGATACTATATCATGGAAATTTATGCAGCAAGTGCTGCATTTTTTTAATTTTGGTCCATCAATATGTAAATGGATAAACTTGTTTTACACAAACATAGAATCTTGTGTTATTGTAAACGGACATTTGTCCGAATGGTTTCCACTTCAAAGAGGTTGTCGTCAAGGCGATGCCATGTCACCATACCTGTTCATTCTTTGTGCTGAGATACTTTCAATTTTGATTAGGAAAAACAAGAACATCAAAGGCATAACAATCCATGAAAATGAAAATAAAATATCACAATATGCAGATGACACTAGTTTGTATCTTGATGGCACTAAAAAATCTTTACAGAACACAATGTTAACTCTAAAATTTTATGCCAAACTCTCAGGCCTGTATATAAATGCAGAGAAAACTAAAGTAATATGGTTTGGGTCACAAAAAAATAATAATACCATCCTCTGTCCAGAATACAATTTATCTTGGAACGAAGAAATTTTCACTTTGCTAGGTGTTAAATTTACTACTAACCTTTCTGAAATTATAGACTTGAACTATGACTCAAAAATTGTAGAAATTAAGAAATTATTTGCAAATTGGTCAAAGAGAGTCCTTTCCCCAATTGGTAAAATTGTTGTTATAAAATCTCTTGCTCTAGCAAAACTGAACCATTTGATTTTAAGTATACCAAACCCTTCTTTGTCCAAAACCAATACTATTCAAAATCTATTTTTTAAGTTTCTTTGGAGTGATGGAAGAGATAAAGTGAAAAGGAAAGTGATTATACAAGAATATAAGTATGGAGGACTGAAGATGATTGATCTAAAAGTTTTTATGAATTCATTGAAAATAACATGGCTAAGAAGATTGACCAGTACAAATAGTAAGTTTAGTAGTTTTATTGATAGTATATGTCCTTTTATAAGTAAAATTTTTAAATTTGGAACTGATTATATTAAGACAAAACTTCAACAAGACATTAATCCATTTTGGAAGGATGTTTTATATAGTTACTATACTCTTTCCACAAAATTAAAACCCCAAAACAGCAAACAACGCTATTCTGTTCATATATGGAAAAATCCAGGAATCAAAATTGGTAATTCAAGTGTATGTCTTCAAAGATGGATTTCAGGTGGAATTTGGTTTCTGGGGGATCTCTTAAATCAGGACGGTAGATTCTATTCCTATAACGAGTTTATTGCAAAATATAACATTAAGAGTAATTTTCTAGAATATAGGGGCATTGTGAGGGCATTAAATGAATTTCTTGATATAAATGACATTCCACATCTGCCCCAAAAATTTGAATACCATTTTCATATTCCTCAAAGTCTGGTTCTTATTAAAAAGGACAAAAAAGGATGTAGATCTATTTATAAAGCTTTGCAAAATGCAAATCAGTATCCAAACTCTCTACAAAAGTGGAAAGATGAAATTGATGATAATGCATATTTTGAAAATAATTTAATTTATGACACGGTTCATAAATACACAAAAGATCCAAAACTTATATGGTTTCAATTCAGAATTAATCACAGAATTCTTGCTACAAACTATATGCTCAAAAAAATAAATATTATCAATGAAGATGCATGTACTTTTTGTCAAAACGAACCAGAAACTCTATTCCATTTGTTTTGTGAATGTGAAATTATTAAACATTTTTGGCTACAACTTCAAAATTATGTAAAGAACAAATGTAATATTAATTTCCATGACTGGATGAAAACAGACATCCTATTTGGTAACAAAAGACTAGACATTGTACTGAACAAACTCATACTGTTTGCAAAACATCACATATACTATAGTAGGATAAAGAAATTCAGGCCTAACCTAGAAAATTTGAAGAATCAAATTGTTGCCAATTATAAAATTGAAAAGTATGCAGCAAAACAAACCCCTAACTATGATGTTTTTGAAAGGACATGGGAGAACTATATAAATTTAGTTTTGGATAATTAAATCCATACAATGATTGTCATATTTATCTTACGCAGAACAATATTTTAGTTTGAAAAGGTATGCCACTGGAGCCTTCCACCAACTGCCTGCTTGGACAAATTATGAGACAGTTTTGTCTTTCCTAAATACATCAGTTCGGCACAAACCCAAGTAGTCTACACCAACAACCTTCTAAATATTATTTTGTATTTTTTTTTTTTATCCTTTTCGCTAACAGCCTACCCCCCCCTTTTTTTTTTTTTTTTTTACTCTTTTTCGTTTCCTTTTTGTTTTTTAGCTAGCAAGTCAAATAATTTCAGTAAACTGTTTTTAAGCTTATTTAAAACTGAATTTAAATAACCCTTGGCCGCGTGGTCCAGGGTTCTGAAAACCTTGACTAAGAGAATTTTTGAAGGGCATTGTGAGGGGAGAGAGAATGCTGGTAAGTGGCATTTTCTCCCCTCTCCACAATGTTTAACTGTTCTATTAATGCCAGAATTCATTTAAGTTAATCTTTTGAACCTTTTTTATCTGCAAATGCTTTCAATATGTTCCAGTAGAAAACTACTTTGTTCGGTTAAAAGAAAAAATGTAACAAATGGCACTATTCCTTTTTGGTAGACATTTGATGGGCTCTTTATCCCTTTGCCATAATAAAATTAGACAACACTCAAAAAGTTTTTTGAGAACATTGTGAAAAATATTAGTGGTCGGCGTCTCTTTCATGGCCCATTGATTTTCAGCTTTGTTTTTGACTAAATTCCATCATTTGGGTCATAAATAAATTTGCTATATGCAATAGCTTTTAATCTGGGAAAATTGAATATTTTTTTAAATTATCTGGTAAGCCATGGAAAAACTAGTATTTTTAAAAGTCAAAGGGAAATAACCCATGCTGAGCTAGCTCAACAATTCTTTAATGTATGACAAAATTTTAGATATGTGAAAGCATTTGCAGTTGACAAATAAATGCAACGAAAAAAATTTTTTAGTTGTTTTATATAAAGATGGTAAGTGTTGTTGGAGAAGGAGATAAGGCTGGTTTCCGGCATTATCTCTTCCTTCAACAAACATTTTTCGAGGGATTAGCTTTGATGTGTTACGTATCAAGATAGTATAGTAAGAGGTTAAATACATTTTTTTTGTACTTTTGTGTCTGTAACACGTTAAAAATGTACTATACTTGTCTAGCTGAATAAAAATCTTAAATTAAAAAAAAAAAAATGTTTAAAGTTCTTACATCGGTATTCAGATGTGTACGCGGAACAGCCCCTAAGTATCTAATCAATCTGATAAACATTAATGAAACTGGGTATAGGTTAAGATCATCAAGTAAGACTTCCCTGCTTTGTATCCCTAGAACACGTACATGTCTAGCAGATAGATCGTTTGCAATGACAGGGCCAAAATGGTGGATTGAACTGCCAAATCATTTAAGAAAAATACGAGAAGAATCTGTTTTTAGACGAACCCTTAAGACGTATCTGTTTTCAAAGTTTTACTATTATTGTAAATAATTATTTAGACATTAGTTTTGTAAAGCGCAAAAGAATGCTTCCAATCAGCGGTGTTTGCGCTATAGAATTCTCATATTGTATTGTATTGTATTGTATATACTTTAGAACGTTTTATATCAGTTGCTGAGAATTCAGCTATTGTCTGGTTCATTTCTTTACTTAAGGTTTAAAAATTATTTAAGATTTATTGGTATGCCTATTTACATGGTTTCAATAATTTGGTTATAGTAAACAGAAATTTTAAGTGTAAATCAAAGCACTGAAGTTATTGATACATTATGTACAGTACCATTAAACGCTTGCACCCAGAACGATAATGTTTCAAAATGAAACATATCTTGATGTTATTTACTGAGAAGACATTACATATGTTAGCTATTTTACATTCTCGTCTTATCATCGTGGTTCTATCATTCAATTAAACCAAATTACTTAAAATTAGACTTGCCAAAGGTATGACTCACAGCAAAATCTACGTTTTTAGCTAAATGCATGATACATATGCATGACTACACCTGCCAAAAATCAGACATATTAATCCTAGTTAGTCTCTGATAACTACCGTGAATCAATGATCCGCAAGGCTAAATACACTCCAAACACCGTAAAAATTTTGCGGGTTTTCCACTATTCTAATGGTCAACTTATTTGGCAATTTAGTTTTAAATAGTAGTCTCGATTCGGGTCGATTTAAGCCGCGTAATTTTTCTAAAACTGTGGTTTTTTCAGTTAATCCATTCGTCATTAAACAATTATTATGAACCTTCAAGTGGTGATTAGGATTCAATGATATTAGCCTGGACCTGATCATTGAATGCGTGCATCTGCACTGAAACAATGATGACTATCTGAAGGATCATGATTATGAATTAATGACGGACATGCTAATTGATGATAAAATTTGAAGCGATGGTCGTGTCTTTCTTGTAGATGAATTTACCTCGAGATTAAAGCGTTACCTAATGTACAACCCGGCTGATATGTCTACAGTGATTGACTACAAAAACCATTCAATTCATGATATGACGTCACTGGTCAACGACGCAAGTTCTCAAGCTCATGGCGCATTAGCATCGGGACCATATAATATTCCAAGTGGGTAAACATCGAAAACCTTAGTATTAGCGTTCTTTTCTTCTTGCTGAGTGCCTGTAATGAATTATGTACCATGCGACAAAAATTCAGACTTTTTTCAAATTGAAACCATTTCAAGACACAAATCAAATGTGGCTGTAATGATAGACTTTGAAATAGCAAAGGCAGAAAGCTTTCAGATAAAGAAAGGGAATAGAAACCCTTCACTACAAATATCCGCCAGACAAATTGATTTACAACTATGGAATAAATTTACAAATTACCGAAATTCTTCTGAGTTCCTGTGGTAAGAAGATCCTAAACCTTAAATTATTCATATATTGAATATGCTGATTAATTGTCAAAAAAAAAAAAAAAAAAACAACAACAAGGAATTTTCCTTAAATATAAATTATATCAGCCACCCAAAACATTTTTGTGAGTCTCTCTTTTGAAAAACAATCATCAAATTATTTAAACCCTTGTTTGCTTGCCATTTTACACCGTTTTGATAATCATTTAAGTTATATTGCTATCTTTCTTTTCCTGAAGTTTCTTTTACCAGTATTTCGTTCCAAATCACTGACTGCTTTCTCACATAAACATCTTCGAAGCAATTTTCTGCGGTGAAAGAAGAATGAATTCGGTCGAAATGACTATCACCAGGGTCGGCACAAAATTCCTCAAGTCTTCCAAAGTCTACCCAGATCTTTCCCAAATCTACCCAAATCTCTACCAAGTCTACCCAAATCTTTCACAAAAGATTTGGGTAGATTTGGTAATTTCGTGCTGAACAGGGACGGCACGAATTTCCAAAATCCTCCCTAATGTAACCAGTGTAACCAATAATAAAATGGACTAATGTAAACAAATTTCGAACTGCTATCTGATTAAATGATGTCAAGTGATTTATTTTCCTGTTTCTTACGGCCTTCTTTTTTCCAGAAGTTTTAACATAATTTTGGTAAATGTAAGTAGAGATTAATAAAAAATTCCCCAGTTCAAGTTAAATAAAGCGATCTATCAAAGCTTATATGCTTTTTAGTTTGATAAAAAATGGTGAAAAGTTTGGTTGTGTCTGTGATAGTAACTCAGAGCGTCGGTCTTGCGATCAATACTCTCTGTGTTCGATTGCTACGAGCGGCCATCAACCTATGCAATGTTCATTGAGCCAAACATTCGTCAGTATTACAAGTGTTTGTGTATTAAACAAACTGTTTTCACACGATGACTGTTTTCGTCTTCGCTGTAAAACGATTTATCAATATACTCTTGATTGTCTCGGAAGGAAATATCTTGCTCTATAGCTGACACCCCGCGAGTTTAACCCTTAGAGCGCCGAATAAACCCAGCGAACATTTTCAGTCTAGAAGTAAGACCCAAATAATTGCAGTTTCGAAATTACTGTTGTACAGAATGTCTCAGCAAGCTGATATTGTACATCAAAAATCAGACTGCAAGTTTTGTGCATTCCGATCTTGATCTACGCTGACCGTAAAATCAACCATAGTTATAGAAGGCGCTTTAAGGATTAAATTTTAAGCAATTTTATTTATTTATTATTTTTTATTTAGTACAGAATGTACATGAAATGGTTTTGAAAGTAGCATACAACATATTCAAATAAAAAGTCAAATATGATGGAAAAGCATAGAACCATTTCAGGTATATCAGCACCAAGGATATCACAAAAAAGGGAAAGAATCCCTTATTTCCTTTGTGGTCCTTAATTGTTGACTGTCCGACATGGAAATATATGAGAATGAAGTATTTCAAAGACAAACATTTTGATCTATACTAAACGCTGAAGTAAATCACAGGAAGGCTGAATACTGTTTTAGGTAAATGACAAATCATAGAGATGCTTGTACATATCACAGTTAAGACTTGAGTATCAATCGATATTAAACAAGTGTGACCAGTCACCCAAAAAGGTACCATCTCGGATCTACGAAAAAGTATCTACTCAGGCCAGGCTGTAAAGTCGGCACTGCTCAATGTTCGTCAATTCGCCGGAAACCATGATGTTGAATCAAATCTGAGGGAACTCCTGATTCAAAAGCAAAGGAAGCTCCCCCCTTCTAAAACTATGAGAAGAATATTCTGCCGGATCTAAATTTAATTTGCTAATGAGTTCTTTAATTTTTCTTTGGTAACTCTTGCAAGTGATAAATTTATCACTAGATAAACTAAATAACGGGGCATCCCCTTTGACCTTGACTTTCTCGCACATCGACTTGTATGCTAAAATTGTACAAAGGATTGACCCATTGATTGGAATTAATGGTGTTAATAATTTTCTCTCTCCAAATTGAATAGTTTTGGTCCATAACATTTCCACAATTAAAATTTCTCCTTTAAAGTAAACATTTCTGTGACAAAGATATTTCCCTGTTTTAATATCTGATGCAGAATCTGGTACCAAATTCGATTTTCTTGCAAATATGAAAAATGCAAGTAGAAATAAACACCAGTAAACTGTGTCTATCAGCTTAGAAAAATTAAGTAAACTATACATTCTTATTAAAATATTTGGGGTAATGGGTTTTGCTTGTTTCACACAATATGGATTTAGTCTGGAAATGCCTTTTATACATAAACTTAGCATGAATTCACTGATCTTGTCAGTAGTGTATCCTAAAATGTAATGCATTTTTTTTACCCCACTTAAATAATTCTTAATACAATACAATAAAATACAATACTTTTATTGTAAATAAAGGCCACCGGCCCAAAATACATCATTACCGAAAATATGCATAATTATAGCATGGTAAACGCCTCCTTACTTATTGTTAGTACATGTACATACAACTATTTCACCCACTTGTTAACATAAAAACCCAGAATTTAACGACCATCAGACAGAAGGCTTGTGAAAACATGGTAGGAGAAGGACAAAATATTTATATAGACAGATTTCTCCCTTTCGCCAAACTAAGACAAATTCTTGAGAAGTTTGTAAGTAAAATACAGAAAAGGACATACATTGTCTAGACGACTTAAAGGTGGCCCTTCAGATTTTGGGACGAAAATTCTACAAAAATACAAAAAATATCATTCTTATACTCCCAAAGCCTTTTAATTTTCATTCATAAAAATCCAGTAGTCGAAAACCATCCGACAACAAGAGAAATTAGAGATTTACTACGGCCCAGGTCGACACCGACGGGAAACATGGTCTATTTTTACATGAGCAACTCGCTCATTTACACACCGGAAATACACAGATGAAGCTTCAAACATAGCGTCCGAGGAAGACATTATGGAAAATAATTACATGTTTGTTATGTTATGGAATTTAAGCGTCATTAGTCACGTGCCAGTCACTTGACATTCCCACAATGCTTTTTTGATTTTTGGCGCGAAATCTAAAAATACCTTAAGAGGCTACGTAGCCTTTTAAGGGAACACCATAAAAATTTTTTTTTTGTAATTTTATGATTCTTAATTATTGATGATTTGTATTGTTTTTTCATATAAATTTCAGTGATATATATATATTTTTTAATTTGGTGAGAGGTGAAAAATCTAAATACCCACCTTTAAAGGCACTTTTCTTTTTGTTATCAATGGTTTTATCCCGGACGAGTCTAGATATTTTATTCGCTATCAAAGTATTGAGAAATATCTCTCACTTTTTAAACCTGACAAATTTGTAAAATCCAAACCAGAGTATTTCATTCTGTTGAAAAGTGATACAATACTTCTCTTGCCTTAAAAAAGCTGGAAATCCATATCAAGAAAATTCTATAAGGAATAATAATATGTTTCGTTTATCACAGTAAAGCTAAACATGAATATCTACGCAATTAGCATACATCGAGATCAGGCTGCAAAAATACAGTCTGATCCCTGATCTATACCACCACCAAGGTACAATACAATATTTACAGAGCAATATGGCTCATATGTCAAGACAAGACAAATATCATTCGTGTTTGGTGTACATCAAGATCAGGCTGCATAAAATGCAGACTGATCCCGCCCCACACCACCACAAAGAACAGTATGACTCAAATGGCGCATACTGCAGAAAAACGGACTAATATTACTTAGTTTAAACATATTTTATTGCCAATTGTCTACATAGTTTTCTATATAACCAAGACAGTATTCATCCAAATAAGGCAAAAGGGTCTGGCCACAAGTTCTCACAACTTAGCTTCGGCCATTCCCTTTTGTTTAACGTACATAGAATAAGGTCTTCAATAATAATAATAATAATAATAATTATATATATATATATATATATATATATATAGAGAGAGAGAGAGAGAGAGAGAGAGAGAGAGAGAGAGAGAGAGAGAGAGAGAAGACAGTGTCTTTCCGGTCATGAACAGAAACAACATGCATACAAATAAAAATTTGATAAAGAAACAAGTTAAACAAAAGGAACAAAGGTAAATGAAAAAAAAAAAAATGAGTTATGTTCTCGGGATAGCCTTACTGTTGGTCGGGCAAGCGGCTCCAGGTCATGTATCACACAACTGTTGTATATAGATCATGAGTTGTAGCTGCACGACGTTATGTAAACCTTTCAGATTCCCTTATAAACACTTGCGTGGAGAGAAAAATTTTAGCATTATCCTCAAAACTAAAATCCGATGAACCTAGAAGTAGTAACCTTGTACTTAAAGGGTGGAAGCGGTGTAAGTGGCGGAAGAGTTTTATTCTTGAAACAGTATATCGAGTGCAATGAAAAAAGTAATGATCTGCATCTTCAACTTCGTGTCCATAGATACAGCTTGGGTCCGGTATTATGTCATTAGTAAAGAGGTCGTGGTTGAGATTACTACATTGGTTACGTATTCTTGCGTGGAATACCGAATATTTGCGCTCTCCAATAAAATAGTGACGAGGTACCTTAGGGACCGCGAATGTTCGTAAAATCGAAGATTTGAATAAGGATATAGATTTTATAGATTTTAGATCTTGAGGAAGCTCATTCCAAAGAGAAACTGCTGAAGGAAAGAACGATTTTGCAAACAATTCAGTCCTACATGCAATCAAATCAAATTCGTTGGCATTACGTAGCGTGTAATCTGTTCTATTATTTACTTGTTGAGGAAATATGTCAGTGAGATAATTAGGAGTAAGACCATTAATTATCTTGTATACGAGTATTAGTTTTTGATATTTTCTTCTATTATCAAGACTTAACCACCCGATTTCTCTATATATATTGGTCAGTGATGCAGATCGGGTTAAGCCAGTTACTATTCTAGCTGCTTCGATTTGTATTTTCTCCAAAGATTCTTTTTCTCGCTCAGTACAATTATCCCAAACTACTGATGCGTACTCCAAGATTGGACGCAGAAAAGATATATAAATTTGATTGAGCGAATCCCGTTTGAGTTTGAATTTTAAATTCCTAATGATTCCGAGAATTTTGGATGCTGACTTAGTTAAATTGTTTACATGCACCTGCCATTTACCATTACTACTTAACGTTAAGCCTAAATGTTTGTGATCTTCTACAAATTGAACATGAACATTATCAAACAGTAAAGTTGGAGGACCGATTGTTTTATTGGAAAATAACATGGCAACTGTCTTGAAAGGGTTTAGGTCTACTAACCATTGCTTTGCCCAATTGGAAATCATGATAAGATCATGATTCAAGATACCCTCGATATCAGATATTTGTGTTGCAGAGCAGGCGAGGAAAGTGTCGTCTGCAAATAAACGACTTATACTTAATAAATTTTCCGAAATGTCATTGACATATACCAAGAAGAGTAGAGGCCCGAGTACCGAGCCTTGGGGGACACCAGCATTAATTGACAATGACCTTGACCTCACGGAATTAACTACAACTGACTGCTTGCGACCTGCAAGATAGTTCACAAACCAGTTCAAAAGAGGTCCGCTTATTCCATCCTGGCGAAGTTTGAATACCAAGCCTCTATGCCAAACTCTGTCAAATGCTTTCGATATATCACAAAAAACCATGCAAAGGTTTTGTTTGGAATCTAGAGAAGAGACAATTTGTTGGTAAATCTCAAGCAATTGATATACGGTTGAATGTCCACGAAGAAATCCAGACTGTTTTTTGTATAATAAATCATTAAAGTGCAAATAATTATAAACGTGTTTGTAAACACATCTTTCCATGAGTTTACATAGGCAGCTTAAAAGAGATATAGGACGATAATTACTCACTAAAGATTTGTCTCCCTTTTTAAAAAGAGGATTTACAATTGCCTCTTTCCAACTGTTTGGGAAAATTCCATCATTAAGCGACTTATTGAACAGCTTGAAAAGTGGAACGGCTATACTGTTTTTAACATTCTTCAGTACTTTATGACTAATAAAATCAGGACCTGCAGATTTATTCGCGCTTAGGGCACTTATAATGCTTTCTATTTCATGTACTGATATAACAATACTTTCAAGCTTGCAATCGGTTCTAGTTTCAAAATTAGGTAGTTCAACGTTTGAGTCATCAACAAATATAGAGGAAAAATACTTATTAAGGCTCTCTGCTTTTTCTATGTCTGTGTAATGTAGAATTTCCTCATTATTTTCAAATGTTCGTAGAATCGGTATGGAGTCTGATTTTTTATTATTATTAACCAAACGTCGTATGTGTTTCCAGTACATTTTGGGATTATCGAGACGATAGTTAGACAAACAGTCATCGAGATGATCAAAATAACGTTGTTTGGCATTTTTTTTCAAATTGTTAACCCTATTTCTTAGGTACTTATATTTTGCCCAGTCACTAGGTCATCCTTTTTTTGTCATGATTTTCTTTTGTCTGTCACGTTGTCTGGTAAGTCTCCTTATTTCGGAGTCATACCAGGGTCTGTCATTGGGCCTAATCGTTACTTGTTTAGACGGAATACATATTGACATCATTTCATGGTTTGTTAGTGAAACGCTCGCAACCGTCATTAATGTCGGAGTTGTCTAAGAAGTTCCAGTTTTCAGTTATTATATCGTTAAAATCGGCACGTTCGTAATACCAGATCCTTCTTTTAGAGCATACCGTTGGCACAAATGTAAATTTCAACAAGACCAGGGTTGCTTTATGATCAGTAATGATAGGGTCAATGTCTAAAGTGTCGGCTCAAATAACATCTACAGGATCAGTGACTAATATTGGATCAATCAATGTCTCAGAAAGTCTGGTGACTCGTGTTGGTTTAGTAATTACGTTAGTTAGATTATTTAAGACCATGACATTGGAGAGATGAGACTCATTTTTGTCTAACAGATTTTGGTTGAGATCCCCAACGATCACAATATTTGAATTAGACTCTAAAGTTCTTTCCAAAGTCGAATTAAAATTTTCCCAGAAGGCCACCGGCGTACTTGGAGATCTGTACACGGTGCAAAGAAGAAACGATGATGAACGGTATTTAACCTCAACCCATATACAATGAATCAGTTCTTCTTTTTGAGAACAGAGAATTCGCCACGTACACAAGGAGTCCGCCGAAATGTGAAGTAAGGTCCTGTCTGTACAATGTACTATCATGGTTATCAACTGTCAAGTCCGAGTTAGGAATAGTGCTATTCAGATGGGTTTCCGTAAAGCACATGATATCGAAATCCGGGAGATGGTCAGAGATGAAAGTCAGTTTATTTCGAATGCTGCGAATGTTAAGGTGAATAATAGAAAGTCTGTCGCTAGATGAGGGGGTATTCAGAGTGGGTCCCGGATTGGTCTCTACATCGCCTGATAGAATAAGTAATATAGACAAGCTGTAATGAAGAGAGAAAGTTAAAATTGCTTTTGAGCTTGCACTAACACTTAAGGACGTTTGGTTGCATATATAAAAAAAAAAAAAAAAAAAAATGATGAGAATCTGACTGAAAACATTTATAAGGTTTATGATAAAACGATATCGTCTAATGCAGCTGTGTGTACTTGCATAGAAGTTTCCGAGAGACGCGCGCCAGATCGCAACTTCAATACCCATGGTGGATCAAACAATTTATCGGTCATCGGACGCGCAGTCACCGAAACAACAACAAATCTGTGATAAACATCCGAAACAGCAGAAGCCCGACAAACAGCAAGGACCCTCAATAACATAATGAAAGGAAAATAAAAAAGGGTTATTCTTGCAGATAAAATGTTAAAAAAAGAAACTGGTAGAAATAAGAAAAATGAGCGAAATGATGATCGGTACATTTTGAAATAGATTCGGACAGAGTTGGTGGAAGAGGTGGACTAGATGGGTAATAATGTTCCAACTTATGTGAGGAGGATACATAACGTCATAATCTGTCAGGTATAAATGCAAAGTGTTAAAATCAAATTCTGCATTTTCCTGCTGGTTTTACCTAGATAGAAACCAAAACATTAAAGGCAGTGACTTTTCAATAAAACCAAAATTCTTAGAATTCAAAAATCCAACAATTCGACCTCTCAGTCATTAAATTGAGTCTAGAAATCTTGAAATACGCCTTGTTTTGCTAGATCACCTCATTCTCGGATTGTTTGGCAATAGAGTAAATATGCACAAGAACAGTTAGTACGTCGTATATACATTCACTTCAATATAGCTATATACAAACGTTGTGTACTTATACTCAGAGTATACATGAACATGCACATATACTCTCAGGAATGTACCCACATAAGCAATTTTCTAATTCAATAAAAACATCATCAAATGGAAAAAAATCTACATAATTGATTTCAAATTCAAAAGGAAAATATCGTGCAAGTCTAGGTTTCTAATTCTCGAATTGTTTACCAATGGAGTAAATAGACACAAATCTGTACAAAAAAATATATATACTCGTATACATGCACCTATATGCAAAAAGCACATACTAATATTACTTGTGTGTCACTATAAGACTAAACATGGGTATCCTCCGTGTTTGGCGTACATCAGGATCAGGCTGCAGTAAGTACAGCCCCATCTCCGATCTACTCCACCACGGAGGTACGATACTTGATTATTCTATCCTTTAATTTACATCAAGAATATACCACTTATAACAAAAACATAGCTTAATCCTCAATCTACACCCCATACGAATACGATGAAATCAGTGTATCACAACTAGTTTTCAATTTAAAAAATATTACAGATAAACATTCTGTAAAACATTGTACATTGAACCCTTTGACCAGCAATCCATAGTTTGAATGGCCCTGAGGAAGAAGTCTTTTGAAAACATTGTGGAAAGCGGAAAAATTTGCTGATAACCAGCACTTTATCCTTCCTAACGTTTCTTTTCATTCACAGGGGTTATTTCCATCATCTGAGCCACCTTAAATTTGTCGTCTGCACTGCTTTAAATTTTAAGAAATCTAAAATGTTGTAGTGTGGTTAAGACTTAACCTCTTTTTGTAATACCCTCAATTAGTTTTGTAATATACGTTGCCAGGTACTTAATCGTATTTATATTATTATTGTTCATGAGATTGTAGAATGAAGCATGATCTCTCCGGCCACTGTACCAGTTGAACAAATGATTTACTCGGATTTCCTCATATTGGGGACATTCGAAGAAAGCATGATACTCATTTTCAAAGATTAAATTATCATGAAAGGCGAGACAGTATAGACAGACCCTGTCTTCCCTAGTTATATTATAATGTCTCCCCTGCTCGATATTCAGTGTGTGATTTGAACATCTAAATCGGGCCATAGCTCTTCTCATAACAAAATTTATATCAATTGAAAGGTACTTTTCTGGTGATAAAAGTGTTTTATAACATTTGTAGGTATCACAACGTGATGATGAATCTATATCACTGAGCCATGTCTGTGTCATACAGTCTGTCAGTCGTTGCTTAAAAGCTCTTAGAAACATATCAACGTCCCCAACATCTTGGGCAATCCAAACATAACCAAAACCATATCTGAATAGCAATTCCTTAACTTCCGTTGCCTAAGTCCGTCTCCCACTAATGTCGATATCTTTTAACATTTTATAACAATTTACTGGGTATCTATAGTGTGGCATTCGTAATATTTGGCACCAGTACCTTACACATTTTGAAAAATAATGGATACATAGTGGAAGTCTTTTTTTACATTCGCCAAGCACCATAGAAGCATTTGTAGTGGAATTAAGTCCTAAAAAATACCTACAGAATTCAATTTGGGACCTTTCAATGATATCACTATGTGCAAAACCCCATATCTCCGATCCGAAGGTAAGTATCGGAACTACCATACTATCAAAAAGTTGGAACATTTCTGTTAAAGAAAAGTAGCCAAATGGTTTCTGGAACTGTTTTATTGACAAAATGGCTTGTGATGCGAGTTTTGTTTTTGCCGCGGTCCATGACAATGTTGGAGTAAATAATAAACCCATATATTATTAAACTGACACTGTTCTAACCTGTACTCCATTATAAAACCATTTTTCATAATGACGGAGCGGTCCACCGTTTCTAAAGACCATAATTTCAGTTTTCTGAAGATTAACTTCCATAAACATATCTTTACAAAAGGAAGAAACTGCATTCAGTTGTAATTGAAGATTAACTGCCGTTTCGGCGCAATTAGCAACATCATCAGCATACAATAAACAAAATACGTCATGTATCTCATATGTGATAAAAATACCATTGTGACATTTACCTCTAATGTAAGCTATAAGATCATTTATGTAGAGAGAGAAAATCATTGGTGAATTTAAATCGCCTTGTCTGGTGCCCGAGTTACATAGGAATGGCTCCGAAATACTTTTTCTGTCAATTTTTACATGAGCGCTCAAGTTTGAGTACATTGATAACAGAACATTAAAAACTTTACCAGTCATACTCTTCCCTGCTAGGTTCGAAAATAATTTGTAGTGTACCAGCGAGTCAAATGCTTTTTGAAAGTACTACGTATAGTACATAAAATCGCCCACCACGTTTCGTAATATATTTTTGGACCATACTTTGTAAGCTAAATAAGTTATCAAATACAGAATAACCTGTTCTAAAACCTGCTTGTGATTCGTCAATAATTTCATGTTCCTCCGCCCATAGATAGATCCGATCATTTATTACACTAGAAAATATTTTGTACATAACATTAATGAGTGATATTCCTCTATAGTTACGGGGATCCTGTATATTGCCTGACTTAAAGACAGGGACAATAATACTCTCACTCCAAGAGTCAGGAAAACAACCTGTTATTAAAATTTTATTAAAAAGTGTTTTTAATATGGGTGTGATAAGCCTTTCAGTATTTTTTAAAAATTCAGCTCCTAGTCCATCCTTCCCTGGTGATTTTACCTAACTTTAATTTAGATATACTTCTTTTTATTTCGTAGTCAGTAATAGGACGATTTAATTGATCGTCGTCGTCTATAGAACCATGATCTTGTTCATTCCAGTCGAAACTTTTCAAAGGTAACTGGTCTTCTTTAAATAATAAAGAATGGAAGTATGTGACCCAATCGTTTGTCGAGATACCATTATTACTTGGATTTGCCAGTCTGGAACTTTTTATCATTCCCCAGAACTCTTTTGGATTTTTTCTAGACTGCACAAGCCGTTGTATTTTCTTTCTCTGAAAACATAACTTTTTAGCTTTACATAAATTCTTAAATAATACTTTAGAAGATTTATATTTTACCAGATCATCATTACTGTTTGTCCATCGAAAGCGTCTTAAAAAAGAGTATTTTTTTCGTTTGGCTTGAGAACAGCTACTATCCCACTATTCTGGCTGTGGAGAGAAAAAGGGTTATCTCCATGACTAAAATAGTACTTCATAGATTTGGCCGACTGTTTATACAGATTTACTATTTGTTCGACAGCCTCGTTTATCTGCGAATCAGCCAGCTGCATCAGTTTTTCTTTACAAGATTCTAAATTATTTTGAAAAGATGTGAGAAAATTACCAGCCAAGTCTTGACGCCATACATATCAATCATACTGTTGGGTTCTATTTAAAGTAATCTCCTCTGCATCATCAGTCAGAGTACTGTCTACAAACTTTAACTGTGCACATACCGGAAAGTGGTCAGAGAGATCATAATCATCAACTCTAAAATCAGAAAAACATGGCAATAAGTCAGTTGAAACAAAGTGATAATCTACGACACTACAACCCCTATTTGCTGTGCAAGTTAAATTACCAATACAGTCATCAAACAATCTTCCATTTATAATATGTATGTTGAACGTACAGCACATATTAATTAAACATCTCCCAAAGGTATTTATAACAGGATCTTTATTTTGCCTCAGCATTTCAAAATTATCTTCGCCGTAGTCAATATCAGTATTATACAAATAATTCAGACTGTCAGACGGAATGAAATCTAGAAGATCGCTAGTGCGTGCGTTAAGGTCACCTGCCAGATATAAATAACAGTTTGGGTACTTTTCCGTCAATGTCTCAATATTCAATTCTAAATTCAATATGCCGTTAGACTCATGTAGATTGTTGTAAATGGTTGAACCCTCAGGCGAAATATAAGTAATATGAAGCAAGATATCATTCATGTTTTCATAAATACTGGTTTTTAAAAGTAATACAACACAATCGCTAAAGTCGGTAAGTATTTGTTGGACAAAGCCTGACTGAAATTGGTTTTCTCTTATAAATACACTTACTCCTCCGCTATTTCGAATAGCATGACGGTTGCGTGATCGGACATTACCAAAATGTATATAATCAGTTAAGAAGGAATCAAATTCATTTTTAAAATCACCCCAAGTCTCTACTATGCCTATTATGTCAAATCTTTTCAAATACTTTTTTACAGACTGGTCATCGCTTGATTTTGAGAGTCCATTTACATTCCAGGTTACTATGTTAATGTATGATAAACCAAAGTCCCGTGTGTATTTTCAGAGTCTACTGAGCCTTGACCACGCCCCTAATGAATGTTCGTGTTTGTTCGGTCTTCCCCCTCCGCTGTCTCATTTCTCTGTTCCGCGTTTGCTCCATCAGCTCGTATGTTTCCGTTCTCCGGTTCGCGTGTTTCCGCTCCGTTATTGCTCCGCCTGTAACCCGGCCTACCACGTGCTTTTCCGATTTCATTGATAGTATTGTTGTCTTCGTCGTATGAGTACACCATGTCATTAACAATCATTTTGTCATAGTTAATGACAGCATAATTTCCACGTGCCCTTTCTTCCACCAATCGCTTACCGAGTTCGCGTCTGTGTGTCATCACCCTTTCAGTAAAGTCCTCATGCACCGAAAATTGCGAATTTTTAAGTCGTCATTTGGCTGTTGATAAAATCACCTCCTTATCCTTGAATTTGGTGAATTTTACGATAATCGCACACTTTTCTCTATCCCTCGATTTAAGTCTGTGAGCTCGCTCAATGTCAACGTTTTCAAGGTCTGGCCGATTTAATTCTTCTCCGATGAAAGTACGCACCCTTTTTTCCGTATCACTCCATTTTTCATCATAATTACCATCTATACCATGGAACTTTAAATTGTTTCTGCGAGAATGCGACTCTAATATATCAACCTTTGATCCAACTGATTTTAACTCTTTCTTTAATGACTTGTTTTCAAGTTTTAACTGATTATTTTCCTCACTCAGCCTACAGATTGATCTGTTTATATCGTCTATTTTTCCCGTCAGAGTTGCCAAATCACCCCTAACCTCTGACCTCATGTCCTGTAGACACTTCAATATATCTGCATTACCAGTCGCAATATCGTTTACATTCTGAGGTTGGTTCTTACCTCTAGATGGTGGTGTACTCTCTAACGGTGATGCCGATATCTGAGAAAAAGATAATTGACTTTGTCGAGTCGCTGGGCGTTGATTTATTGCTTCAACCGTTTTAGAACTGGGTCCGGAATTGACCTCTACATGCCCGCAAAGCACGACAAGAATACACACCAACAGAGAGAGTCTCAAACTCATCCTACAAGCCTCGATACTCACGACGTAGCCATGCAAAAAACTCCTTGACGAAAATGGCATAGAAAAAGTCCCTATTCTAGCCCGGTATATTGCTATGTCTACTCCCATTTCAAGTTTTCATTTATTTACTTTCTCATCGGAAAAATTTACCGCCATTAATCAGGGGACGTCACTCTGTAATAGACTCTACAGATTTAAAACTCCTACTTAAAACTGAGCATACAGACTCAAAACTCTGGTGCTAACTGGAACATAGTTCAATTTGAAAAATATACAAAATAACAAAAATGTTTCACATTGAATCTTGAGGTTTTTAAGAGTACCCCTTGCAAAGGCAGATCTTGTGGATCTATTCAATCTCTGTTTAAAAGCATCAGCGGTTCATCTGAAACAAATATATAAAGCAATTGTGTAACCCTATTTTACCAATCGTTTGTAATTAAAAACATATCTTCAGTGACCTTACATTCTCTTAATTCCATGTCTTTTGTTAATTCCTGAAAGTTTCTATTATGTCAATTATCCAACTCCCATCTTGACAGACTATCTGCAATTCTGTTATTTACCCCACTTATATGAACCACTTTAATCTGAAATTCTAATTTTGCTGCTAAAAAGGTGATTTCTCTCAGACAACTTTGCATGACATCATTGTATGTTCTGCCTGAATTAATAATTTGACAAACTGCTTAATTATCACAAAACATTTAAATTTTTTGTCCTACTAACCCTTTACCCCAAAGTCTTAGACAAATCAGAATTGAGTACATTTCTAATACATCGATACATAATTTTTGTTCTGATAAACATGGTGGAAATTTTGCATTGAAATATTGACCTTTCCAAAAACCCCCACAGCCTGTTAAGCAGGCATCTGAAGAGACTATTGCATCAGGTTTAGACCAGTCCTCAAACACCATCAGCGACAAGCTTGTCCTCCATCCACGTGTATGTCATTTCTTGGAGTTTTGTTTAATGCCATTACATTGACAATGGAAATAACACCAGAAAGATTGAAAGAATTAATTAGTTTACTCAGAATGTGGTTAAGTAAAGAAATTCAGTCTTTATTAGGGAAATTAAATTTTGTGTCTGCATGTGTAAGACCAGAAAGGATTTTTGTGTCAAGAATGTTAAAATGGTTGAAAGCATTATATAAGGACATGGGTTTGAACCCAATTCCTGAATATGTCAAAAAATACATCTTATTGTGGTACAGATTTCTACCACAGTATAATGGGGTGTCACTGATGGTGTTTCGGGACTGGTCTAAACTGACTGTAGAAGCATATAAGCAAACCAAGCCATTCTCACTTTTTTCTGCAGAAGCTAAATCATCTGAATAATTTAAGACTGAAATTCCATATTTATACATAATAAAAACCAGTGCATTTGTAAATCTTTGACAGCAGAATGCTGATGCCCTACTACCCATACTCAACACAGTATCGCAAAAAATGGGTTTCTTCCATACAAAAGCTACTAAATTATAAGATGAAGGACAAATATGGAGCTGTCTATAAGCTCTGCGTAGATCTGTTTTAAACAATAAACATCCTTGTCCTTTCTGTTTAATAATTTGAATAAAGTCATCTACTTTGGGATAAATCAATTCAACCTGCTCACCTAAATAAAATTTTTTACTTACAAATTCATTGACTTATTTGCCTGTAGGAAAACTCAAATCTAATATCACCCTTCTTTCGGACGTATCTTTCTTGGGTAAAGAATTCACAGGAGAAATTTTAATGCCTGATTTGAATGGGTTTTCTTTAAAAGGGCCAATAATTGCTTTGTTGAGACTTTCTTTTTGTAAATATGTTATCATATCGCTGGCAAATTCTTTTGCTCCTTTATGATTTTTCATCTTCCATAAAGATTTTTGTCAAAGTTCTTGAACATGCTCAAATCCCCACTGAATTCAATTGGAAAACCAAATTCTAATAGATCACAGATTAAACGATCTTTGTAATAAAAAAGTAAAGAACGTAAATACTTTATATTCAATTTTTCATTAATAGGAATTCTACATCCCTGAAAATTAAATTTCCCTGATATTTTTACTTTGTGATGAGTATCAAGCAAAAATTCTATATCCTGACTTTTTAAGTTCTTTTTTGTAGCCGTACATACTTCACACGTATTTGAATGTTGACAAATTGTTTTGCTGAAAGTATTCTTTTTGTGTTCTAACTTTTCTTCTACTTTGAAATGATTACTTAAGAATTTTGGAAAAAATATATCCGTCAAAATTTGTTTTTCATTTCTGTAACTTTCTGTTTCCTTTTGAATTAAATGTCATCCATTTTTCAGTCTAGCAGACATGTGTGGGCATGAAGACGAACATTCAGGATGTTCTAATTTCTTCTTGTCTTTCATCCAACATCTAGCACATATGTGACAAGCCAGCCTTTGTTTCCCTTTCACTACCATTAAATGATTGGTCTTGTGTAGACACTTATTTCTTTGGTAGTCAGAGCAAAACCAAACTCTTTCTTCATTTGCATTCCTGTTTTGTCCTTCTTTTTTATAATTCCCAGAATTCCTTGACTTCAATAAATATTTAGAAAGTATTGCCGTTTCAATATTCTGTGAATCATCTGACCAACCTTTTTTACCAAGCTCTATTTCTCTTAACCAAGCTGCGTAAAACGCCTTTAATCCTGCAAATTCATATGTATTACTGTAGTAGATCAACTTTTTTAAAAATTCTAACCTGCCTTGTTTTTCCATCTTTGGGGTATCATCCGCAGATATGATCTCAAGCTCACCTGCAATAAACATCTTGAAATCTAAATCGTCAAAATTCAAGTGCCTATTAACAAACTCAAATTGCAGATGAGCATGAGGCCAACGCTGCGGGAAACGTACTCTGTCAGCTGCTTTAGCGTGAATTCCTGACCTCATCTGTCCTCTCTTCTTTCTATTCCGACTTTCGACCTCTGACCTCTCGTCCGAAGGTTCAGAGTCTGATCCACTATCTGAGGAGACAGAGGAACCCAGGTACTCACGTAAACCTAATTTTTTTAATTCTTTCTGTACTGCTTTCTGCAACGATCCTTCCTTTCTCAGATCTTCTATAGTTACAACGTTATCGGATAAATATTCACGATTTTTATTGTCTTTGGACTTTTTACCTCTCAACCCTTTAATTTTATGTTTTTGTTGTTCTATTTCTTTCTTTAATCTGTCTTTCTCCAACTGTCTTCTTATCCTAGCCTCCTCCTGTTTCAATTCGTCCATTTCTCTCTTCATTTTCTCAATCTCTTCATCCTCCGAACAACACAATACTTCCGGTTGTTGAAACTTCTCTTGAAGATATTCCGACGGAAACTCGACTTTCGTCTCCGCTTTTTGTCCTTCTTCCTTTTCGCCAATACCACTTAACGCATATTTTGTGTCTTCAAAACTTTCTTCTAAACTTGAACCTTAAGCCATTTTTCTGTAAGTTTTGCGTGTCGTCTTTCTAACAGGATGCTGGTTCATGTCCGACGATCCTTTGCAAGCCTCGGTAATTCAAACGGTGAACATGCAAATTTCTTATTCGTTAGCAATACAGTTATTTTGAAATATAAAAGTTACCGTCGACCACAGTAGAAATCGACAAATGTCCCACCACACAGAGACTGATTACTTTCCACACGGAGAATTATTCACAAATTTAAGACTTCTCTTCCATGTAGACTTTTCAAACTGTGAGAGGTCGCGGAAAAGTCAACCTCTATAAATGAGAAGTTTCAACCAATCAGAAAGATTTGCATAATGAGCATCTCCCAGCTTAGCAACTATATTCAAATAGGACCGGGTTAAATGTTTTGCGTTTTCATAATTAATAATTTTTTCTTTTTTCGAGCAAAAATTTTCCCACTGTCTAACGCCGTCAATCCTCCTTCCTAGTAGATTTCTTAAATAGATTCGTAAGATTTGGGACAGGATTAGGAAACATTTGGGTACATTTGGGAGAGTTGGGTAGATTTGGGAGAGATTTTGGGTAAACTTTGGGTAGATTTGGGAAAGATTTGGGAATTTCGTGCCGCCGATAACCAGTCTTAGGAGAGAAAGTGACCGAGCTTGGAATCGAACCAGATACCCCAAAGATTACACGCCCAGCAGGTTACCGATCGGGCTACCGGGCTTGGCAATTTGACTTTCATCGGCAAAACTTGTCAAAACACACATACACACACACACACACACACCCACCCACCCACCCACCCACACGGTCGTTACTAAAACACGGAACGGAACGGAATGAAATAGATATAAGTAGTACTAAAAAACGGAACAAGCACAAGTGTAAAACTGCTAAAATATGGAACAGCAACCAAGGCAAACATACCAAAACACGGATCAGTGAACAAGACGGAACACATATACGGAAGAGTTCGTATTTTTTATTTTTGATTTATTATTGATTATTCACTTATTGATTGAGACATGATGGACATATGAACGATTTGTCTTTATATTGTGAAGCATCGAGTCCAAGGCATTCTGAGTGGTAATCGTCTGAACACTGATCACACAGAAAATAGTCTGTGTGCGTATCAGGCATGTTACAGACACAGTACAATTTCAAACTTTCGATCTTTTTGATTGCTTTTCTTCTCTTATTTATTAGTTTCAAAGTTGGGAAGGGTCTCATTTCTTTTTCTTCCAGACATTTCAGGAGATGTTCCCTGAGTTTGGTGGAAATGTACTGTTCTTCGAGGGATCTCGGCCGAATGCCAAAGCAGTAGCATTAGCAATTGCATACAGACCACAGTCATTCCCGTTCGTTTGCATATAAACATTGCTAAATTTAACTTTAAGTACGTTTTTCTCTGTCTTCACTAAGCTTGCGACAAGTTGTTCAATGTGAGGAAGATCTTCAAACGCGGAGTCGTATATACAAACCTCGTCCTCCATACAGTTAATGTTACTTACAGTCAACCAGTGACTTCCTTTTGTATCTGGACTTCGATTTATTATTTGAATAAATAGTTTTTGGTGACTATCAAAGTCAGTCTGAACTGCTAGAGTGCATGATTGGAATCCTTCTAAATCTGGGAATTGAAATTGAAGTAAATTCATAGCATTGTCTATTATTGTGTCGTTAATCCATCCGGTCTTTTTCTGTATAAGTTTCCTGTCATTAACATTTAAATTATGAAAAAGTTTCTCCTTATCTGCAGGTACCCAAACTTCAAGACTGTAGCGGACATCTTTCAAAAGCTCGGATGACTTTTCTGCTGTTGTCAGCGTCTGCAGATTTAGGCATTTCCGTTGCTTCTGTTCCGTCTATATCTTTTAGTACCCGATCTCTTGGAGACGAAACGATATCCTTTGGGTGACAAACTAGTTTCCTCGATTGAAACTCCATTACATCTGAGGCAAACCTATGAAAATATAGCAGGAACAGTTACATAAATAAAAAAAAAACACAACGGGACATGTTCCGTCTGTTCCGTTTTCACTGTTCCGCAGAGTTCCGTTTTTCTGAATTTACACATTCTACGCGTTTCGTGTGTTCCGTTACTAAATTACTAAATAAACGGAACAAGCGAGACAGTAATGCAAGAACGGAAAAATGAGACAAAAAAAATGGCAGCGAGTTATGAAAATGTCCGTATCAGTTATTTAATACAGAAAAGAAGAAAAAAAAAAAAAAAAAAAATACCTTGCATATTTTTGCTTTAATCTAAAGGTTCCAAGCTGAGCCTTTCCTCTCCGTATTTCCTCAAGATTTGGATCTAGTTTGCAAGAATCAGCAATAGACCAGGCACAGAAATAGCCAAGCTTTGGTTTTACAGTTTTCCTGAAGTAGCCGGTAAAATCCGCGTTCCATCGTTTCTCCAACCTCTTTATCATATCTGCGCACTGCCGTTCTGTAGTTGTTCTTAAAATATCATATAGCTCATTCACATATGTTGAACGTTCTACTTTTGTTAAGTTGTCAGTAGCATCCGATTTGCTTTAATGTTGTGTTTTCTCTGATAGCCTTGACTATGGCTGATTCCATATCAGTTACAATTGGAACCCCTCTAACATTTTTGATCAAGGAAGAAAGAATCTTGAAAAAATATTCATGTGTCTTACTTAGTTTTCTTTCATGGTTCATTTTTTATTTTGAGTATCCATGTGGCATCATCACCGACAATGTTTCATCGCCTATGTAATGAATGATGATGTTACCCGTGCTAATTGGAAAATACATTTCTTTGCGAAATCCTTTATTTGCACGGTGGTTTGCCTTGATATAATGATAGGATTTCAAATATTTTAGATTTGCTCTCGGCAAAGGCTTTTTGTTTCCCTGGTTGGTCCATTGTAAAAGATAATGGAGTTTATTCATATGAACGGAACAATATATACGGAACATAATTCTAAAAACAGAAAAGACGGCAATATTTAGCCCAATACACGTGAAGTAAATCAAGGGAGAAAAGTGTGCCCGACGTGGGACTCGAGCCCACGACCCCCGGAACACTAGTACCGCAGCTCTACCAACTGAGCTAGCGGGCATCTGGTCGTGAGTCCACCCAACGTCAACTACAACACACGCGGCAACAAAAGTTAAAATCAGAATACTTACGATTGGCCGTCTGACTTCCAATCGTCATTCTTAATTGAATCGTCGGTACTACACAGAAACAAATCGCCACCAGAAGGACGGAATGGAATGATGGATACAACTTCTTTTGACTTAAACAAAGCCAATATTTCTGTTGTCCCAAGCGGCAATTCCCTGATGAATTTTCCATTTTGTGGCTCGAGCACTGCCTGTGCCATTCTTGGTCTTTAAAATCTTTTACATCGTTAGCATTATATAATGGAACTCTATCACTTTAACGACGTATATATTGAACACCCAATGCTAGGCAACGTTACTGTGCCTCGTTTTGACGTGACGTTCCGTCATGAGGATTTCCGTTCCGTAGTGTTTATTCCTCGGCGTTCCTGAATGTTCCGTTGTAGCATAACATATGTTCCGTTTATGTTCCGTAAAGTTATGTTCCGCAACTTTCCGCCTGTTCCGTTTTTGTTCCGCGTTCCGTAATATGCTGTTCCGTATTGTTCGGTGTGTTCCGTTTTTGTTCTGTTCCGTCCCGTTCCGTTCCGTGTTTTAATAAACTTGCACCCACACACCCACCAACCCATCCACACACACACACTAAGAGATGTCCCTATATATGGGGTGACTTCCTGTATAAGACCTTTACTGTGGGGCGTCAGAAAATGTGGGGTGTATAAATCACCCCACATTTTCTCATTGTTCTCTTGAAGGTTGACAGGGCCTGAAGTATTATCTGGTGAAATATTATGTCAACTAGGTTTTAGGTAGATATCACATATATACTGAACCAAAAAAGAAACTTCCCATGTGTTTAAGTGCAAATGCAATGTTATTAAAAAAAATCGAAATGTCAGATGATCTACATATATTCGGGCGAACGATTATGTGTCAGATAAAACAAATTTTAACTCGATTGAAAGCATTTTGCAGAAGAAACCCGCTGAAAGCGATTTTCACGTGCATGCTCAGACCAGTATAATTCGTGTATATTTTTTTAAACCTTTCAGTCTAATTTTATAGACTTTCATGTCAATAAGAAAAAGACGTTGAAAAAAATTAAATTCTTTTTAGTTTTCTTTATTTTTGATATGCCTAGAATTCCGCAAAATTTACGCGAACGTGCCATTGGCATGCTTAATGCTGGTATGACAATGAATGCTGTTGCTATGAATATTGGATGTTCTACTCGTGCTATTCGACACCTTAGGCAACGTTTTTAAGCAACAGGGCGTACGGAAGATCGACCATGTAGTGGACGTCCTCGCGTCACGACGCGCGGCCAAGACCGCTATAGTCGGAACACCCACCTGCGCAATCGCTTCCAAACTGCCACAGCCACTGCTGCTAACACCCCTGGTACACATAACAACCGTATATCTGCCCAAACTGTGCGCAATCGCTTGCGCGAGGGTGGGCTACGTGCACGTCATCCATACGTTGGTTGTGTTTTGACGCGACGTCACCGCGTAAATCGTGTTAATTGGGCACGTACATACCAACGCTGGCTTAGACAACAATGGAATAGCGTTCTTTTCTCTGATGAGTCGAGGTTTTCCATTCATCGAGGTGATGGCAGGGTTCGAGTATACCGTAGGAGAAATGAACGTTATGCAGACTGTTGCGTACTTGAACGAGATCGTTTTGGGGGTGGGGGTTCTGTCTTGGTCTGGGCGGGCATTGCACATGGCTTTCGCACTAATCCCGTCGTTATCGAAGGGAATTTGAATGCCCAACGCTACCGAGATGAAATTCTTGCGAGGCACGTTATCCCACTGTTTCAAAATAATGCCAATATCACTCTTTTTCAGCATGATAATGCCACAAGCCATACAGCTAGGGACAATGTGAATTTCCTCAGGGCGAATAACATTGCATTTATTAATGACTGGCCTGCCAAAAGCCCTGATCTGAATCCCATTGAACACCTTTGGGATAATTTGGACCAGCGTGTTAGACGTCGCCCTATTCCATCGTCAAACGTCATTCAGCTAAGACAAGCCTTAATTCAGGAATGGAACAACATTCCACAAGCCGAAATCAATACACTTATCCGTTCTGTGCTCCAACGATGCCAGGCAGTCCTTCATGCTGAAGGTGGTCATACCCGGTATTAATTTGTGATTTTGGCGAGCGACCCCTTCCGCATTTTAACTACCATTTCACTACTTTTGGATAAACCCTCAGCAATAATTTTTTTCACACAAAGTCGCAATAAAATACTCTTTCAATGCATATAAATGTAGTTTAATCCTGATTTTCATATTTGTGTATATCTGCACTTAAACACAGGGGAAGTTTCTTTTTTGGTTCAGTATATAAGAAACTGCAGTTACTTCCCTTTATACAATTGTCAAATCGAGTCAGGTTGTACTGATGAAGTGGTCTGTGAGTATATATAAAGCCCCGTTATTCTTGGTGCATGTTTACCTGTAGGTATTGCTCGAACAAATTGACCTGAAATTGACCTCTTTGCAAGGAACAATTTGATAGTGAATTTTTAAATCATCGCCTATAATCGGATGTACGGAAATTTAGTTAACGGTAGATGTCTGGTTTTACTCTTTCAGTGCCAAAGTCAAAATAAGAAGGTTTTGCGGATGACATTGATCAAGATCAGACTGCACAGAAAATGCATCTTGGACCAATATCATTCGCCAAGAACTACCGATCAAAACCAACAGAATCATGTATACTTCAGGTATTTTAAGTATTCTTTTCAGACACGATGAATCAATTAGCCATATAAAGAGTTGAAAATCGTTCACATAGTTCAGCATTCAGACTACAATAGACGAAGCTTAGTCTGGACTGTGAGTAATTCAAACGTCTGCTATATGATAACAGAGGTCATATATTGTTACGAACTGGTTTATTGCAGTAGCCGGGAATAGAAATAACTAAGACGCCGAATTGTGTTCAACGTAATACAGCTGTAGTGTATTTCTACTTTATTTCCAAGTAAAAAAGCGACAATACGGAATATCGGGGATAATTTATCGATAAACAGCTAACAATAGAGGAGACTAGAGTTAAAAATATAAGTTCATGTACACTCCCGTAGGTAGATCTAATTTATCTTTTTGACCACAGAATTTGATATAGATCTAATAATTAGATACATGTAGGTAACGAACCAGCAATAGTGCAGTTAAATTCCTCAAATAAAGTCAAAAGGTTCGGATGCTAATGACGTGACCGAGTTGTACAAGCTCAACTGAAAGGAATCCTGGAACACACGAAATCACGCCGCTTTTATAGTCTCCAGCCAGGCCACTGGCCCAAAAATGGTAGATCTACCCAGTTTTGGTAGAAGCTACCAATATCTGGTAGAAGGTTTGCTACCGAAATCGGGCCACTACCCAAAACTGGTAGGAAACGTCTACCCAAAAAGGGTAGAAAGGTTGCGTGAAAATGGCCGTGATCCCGTGCGAAAGTCACTACCACCTAAGTTAGACGTAAAATAAATACAGTAGCTATTCGTACCTAATAAATAAAACTGTACAGTAGGATATTTAAACTTGCCGCCGAAGTGATGTCATCACCTCCTCGAAGCGTAACTATCCCACCATGCAAAGTTTAAAGATGGCTGACTATGGCTAGTTTTGGATTTCATAGAATGTTTTCAATCACTAAAACATGCGAAATATTCAAGAATAAGGGTGATGGCTTCGCTAGGATAAAGCTAAAGTGACATAATCTACACAAAAGCAACATTAAGAACATTAATGCTGGGATTGCCACGATCGTGTACAGAATATGCACGTAAACAAGTAGTCACGTTGACAGAGTGAAGGTCATTTACAGTGTAGCTTGGATTTACCACATTCAACTCTGGAAAAGACCTACTAGAATGAAAGCACTACCGTTTATTTCATGTGTAGACTGGCTCGTTATATGGACTAAGCCAGTTTGCTCACTTAATCAATGGTTAGTTGCCAAAAACACCCTAAGGTCACAGAAATGGAGAATATAACCTGCACACGAAATGGCTAGAGAAAAAAATCTGAGGTAAAGTTTCTCTTCAGAACTGTTCACAGTTGAATGTTACAAGTTACACAGTTTATTAAAGTTTAATCTTTGCTTTTACAGTCACAACAACCCTGGGGTGTTTCAATATTTCATGTCAATTTGTTCAAGAAATAAAAGCCTACATTTTCTTTGCTCATTATCAAATATGCAACGTTCAATGAATTCCATTTCCCTCAGGCTTAAAGGAACACTTATACTAGTATCTAACATTTAGTTATTGAATTTTCTTTCTTAAGTAACGATGAACAGATATGGGCCAATCAGTCCAGTCCACATCACTTGAAGCCAGACTTAAACAATACATTTTTATACATAAACTAATGTTTACAAGATATGCTTTCTATATGCCAAATAATTTAGCTAAAGAAAAACGCCCTGAAGTTCGGTGGAATTGGCATGCGTGTCGTATACCTGATGATAAGAAAATGTGGGGCGATTTATACGCTCCACATTATTTGATTCTTCGTGGTATAACGTTAGAAATTTACATCTTCGTGATATAACGTTAGAAATTTACATACAGAAAAACATCTCAGATTTGCACTATATGTCCCTCCGAATTTCTTAATATATGAACGCCTCCAGAATTCGATATAATTAATATGTATGTCTTTTTATTAATGACAGAAAAATATGGGGTGATATATACACCCCATATTATTTTATAATCCATAGCTTTTACCGATCTGAGAAACATATGTTTTCTTTCAGTGTATTTTTTTCGTCTTTTAGAATTTTTTTAGACCTGATTATAACCCGTTCTCGTGACATGTTTTTAATTTCACTCAAATGCATTTCAGCCATGCTCTGTGAAAAAAAGGCTAAATGCATCTGCAGAAGGTATCGACCTATGCCAGCCTGTGCAGTCCGTGCAGGCTGACATGAATCGACTCTTTTTGCAATGGTTAATTTTCTGCATATCAAAGGACCATTTCACCAAATGATTCAGTCCGTTGTTATACAAAATGGGTTTTATGGATCCATAATTATGAGATGACTTGCTCGGTATAATGCATCACTGAGATGCATTAAGCCCCTTTTTGCCAGAGCATGGCTCGTTTGATTATCATTTAATCATTATAACAGTGAACTACTGCGATTTCTCGGTGTTATATATATATAGAGAGAAAGAGAGAGAGAGATATAATGTGCTCGAACAGTTGAAATAATAAATTTACCCAAGCGCTTTCGGCATACTGCCTTCCTCAGGGGTTAGAAATTAACTGATAACCCAAAGTGGCTTCAGTGTGTAAGCGTATTTATCTAAAAATAGCTTAGACAAAATAGCTTTGTCTGAAAGTAGGATAGACAGCTGATTTGATTTACTGGAATACACTAGTGTATTCTGGAAGTCTAGCGTTTTGTCAGAAAATGGGTTACTTTTTAGATTTCTAGAATTGGTAAGCATTTAGGATTGCTTATTTTATGTAGGTCTAAAATTAGCCTGGTGAATTTTTTAGGGTTATGACAGGGATTAAACACTTGTTCTATTAGACATCGTTTTTGTTGATTCCCGACGGTTGTACTATGCATAGTCTCCTTATCCAGTAGGTTTCACGTTCTTTTCGCTGTGAATCTGACCATGTCTCTTTGGCCTCAATTACGCATAGTTCTACGTCTTCAAAAGATCGTCCTGCAGTGTTGAAGTGTTCTGCCACAGGAGATCTGTTGAATTTGCGGGTCTTCCAGTCTGAGCGGTGCAGATTAATCCGTTTATTCAAGGCCTGTTTGGTTTCACCCACATACTGTTTATTGCATTCCTTGCAGCTAAGGTAAACAGCATTCATTGTTTTGCAACTGGAAGTGCCTTTGATAGAAGACGTAGCCCCAAGCATAGATTTGAACGTTTGCAAAGGACGCATAATTTTGCAAGTCTGACAGCGTGATGTATTGCACGGACCTGAATACCCGATTATGTTTGGTTTGGCTTGGGAGTTTAGTTTTGCTCGTACAAGAATGTCCTTGAGGCTTTTTGGTCTCCTGTAGGCCACCAATGGTCATTCTGATAAACAAGGTACACAACTACAGCAAACTCACAGAAATATGTGTTGTTATTTGCCCTTCTTCTGAAATACAGGCGCGTTAAATCAGACATTCAGAACATTGAGAACACAGAGTATTTGTTTTGCAGTTTTAGTTGATGATTTTGTTTTAATGAAAATTTTCTATTTAACGGACTGATACCAGTCTACCACAGGAACTCCGAGTTTTTTTTTTTTTAATTGGACATAATGAATTTTAATGCTATTGTAAGTAATTTACATTTTAAGATAATCTTATTTCCTTGGTGTCTTTTTATATTTTACTGGTGCAACTGAGTCAAGATTTTAGTTTGGTTTTATGTTACATTCATTGGAACAAATACTGAATTTGTGAAAGTTAAGTCTACAGAGACGATACGTTGATTTATTATCATTACAGGGGGAAAAATACTTCTAGGTTTGCAAAGGTCTGTACAAAAAAAAATCACCTTATCAGGCAGTGTAAATCTAAGATCAGACTACACTATTGCGTTATTAGTTGCACCCTAAAGGTTAACAGGGAGCTAAATACGGAAGTGTAGTCGTCTTCTAATATGCCGGAAAATAAGACCACTTTTCACAAAACACTATACATAATTCCTACTGCACTGTAAGGTAAATAAGAGAAAATCTTCAGTCCGACATGATATTAAGGGTACCCTGCAAGACTTTTGTTGGAAGTCCAGATAATCTTAAAGATACATCTAAACTCGTTTTCAGCCTATTTTTAACCCATTTCATATTTGTTTTATCAAATTATAATCATTCTTGTATCTTCATGCCAAATGTTGCAAGGTTGCACAGATTACGATTAATAGAAAATTCATTTCATTTTTAGGGCCATCAAAGAAATCAGTTGTGACGTTTCCGGTTTTTAAATCAAGGTTTCTGATATACGAGTACGTATTTAACCTTTACACAAGATAAATCAGTAATTTAACCCTTAGGCTGCTAAGCGCGACTCACTGACCTTTTGCGGACCGCGTAGATCAAGATCAGACTGCACAGAACGTGCAGTCTGATCTTGGATCTACACATGTCCGGTAAGGAGGTATTATTCCCCAAAACATAACTCTGAAATAGCAATATCTGAGTTTTTACTATCGAATTGCAAATTTCAATTTAGTTATTTAGCATGATAAGGGTTATCTATTCACATAGATGACTAACTTTTGAACCATTCCACATTCTATACATTTTTACTGTGTTTTTTCTCTCTGGCTGTAAGGATGTATCGTTAACTCAGAAATGAAGTCACATTTATTAACCCTTCATCAAATGGGCTATTTTACGAGTTTTATGCAAAATTGGTTAAAATAAAAAAAGACCAACGATTAAGACCCAATCTTTTAATATGATCATCATTAGTAAATGCCAACTTTTTCCACAATTTTTCAACGCCGCCTTCTGCAGCTGAAGTAAGACACAAGTTTTTGTGTGAGAATGGGATAAGGGCAGAATTATAGGTAAAGAGTCAAGGTCCTCTTTCGTTTTGATAATGAATTATATCATAATGAAGTTTTGATTTGAATTATATCATAATGAAGTCTAGACAGAAATGCGCGAAGTTGATTTACACCTGCGTAAAACCCTTAGGCTGCAAAGTGCGACCCAAAGACCTTTTCGCGGACGGTGTGGATCAAGATCAGACTGCACAGAATCTACATTGTCTGATAAGACATTTTTTCCTATGAAACACCTATGTGATAGCATGATTTTTGTTCTTACTATGGGCTAGAGAGTTTCATTTCCTTTCTTTTTAAGCAGGTTAAGGGCAAAGGAAACGTTTTCTGCCAACAACACCACCGCGATCATTGCAAGATTACACGCCTTTCCACTGATCAATTATCATGTTCCAGTCAAACTGCGGTTAACTGAGAGCAATAAATAATCGGGCCAAATGTGAAACAACGAAATTGAGATAAACACTGGTTCTTAGGTTTTTTTAAAAGAAAAAATTGTGGTTAACCATTCTGCTGATAATAACGACTGAGTACATTTTTGAGGACAGTGTAGATCAAGATCAGACTGGAATGAATATCTATCAGATCTTTGCTTTGTAAATGGGCAGGGAACATGGTATATATGAAACCTGTATATTCTGATGTTAGAAGAGTGTAGGGCCAACCTGAAAAACGATAAACCGGAGCTTAATGTTTTCTTAGCATCATTTGTCACAAAACGATGGATAGATCAGTCCTATTAATTTTCCTTTGATAGCTCAAAGCAGCAACAACATGAACTTCTTTCCAAGCTTTGGTAGTGACGAAAAATTTCGATTTTTACCCGAGTAACAAATAACAAAAATCCATACTCTCATGCCCTTCTGTAGAAAATCAAGTCCAAAATCAATTTCGTTGAAGATTCTCCTGTCGATGGAGTTTTCATCGAACCCAACATTTCGCCGTTCGAGGGGACACTTTGTGAAACTGAGTCGACGTAGTCGACGGAAAATTTCTAAAACTCTGGTAATCTTTAAGATCTGTTGTGTGTTTATTTCACCGGTAAACGAAAAAAATGTTTCATAAGGCGACAATATTTTAGTCTAGGGTCTATTGAAGCTATACGTAACCCAGCCGGATACCGCACTTCTTTAACAGAAATTATCTTTAAAGAAGTCCTGCCACGAGAAAATTGATATAAATCATGGCTGTTAAATTATTCCCAATCTAACATTAAAATACCTTTGAGACCATATCTTATACATAAACATTTTACCAATTGGTGATATTTCATTCATAGATGAAACAGCATTAAGATCAAACTTTAGAACGAAGTTTAAACTACATAATCTTATTGTACCAGTATTTCAAAACGTGGTTTCGACCTAAAGTTTTGTCTGTAGGGCTTTTGTACTACGGGTATTTTGTCCTACATTCGATTCGTACATTAAACTAAAATTGACGCCCAACAGTAAAACAGTATACATCCAAAGCGTGCACTGTATATTGCCCGGAATTTCGAATTAAAAGAACGGCTAAGAATTAGGTATGGTAAATATGTATGTCTTATAATTCTTGATGAGGTGATATGGGACGTTTTATACACCAACATCATTTTAATCCTCACAGTAAAAAAAAAAAAAAACTTGTAAATGTATGGAAAAACATCTCAGGTGTGCATATTATATGAATACATCATGAATTTAGAATAATTAAAGTATTATTATCCTATAAATGATTAATGATGAGAAAATATGGGGTAATATATATGTTCTGCACAAAGTACGAATTCCTACCTGGCGCGGTTCAATTCCGAAATTGTCTAACGCGCAAAGTGGGAATCGGGACACAAAGTGAGAATCTATTATTTTCCCTGTGCGAAGTAGGAAATGGGGACCGTGAATGTAAGGATTATATTTTCATTTTTTGATCATTTTCTGATCATTATTATTATTGATGTTTGTCCATTAGGACTGTGACACAATTGGTTGTAACTGATTGATACTTATGACAAAAACTCTCTTGAATTTAATTCTAAGTAAAATACCGGCACAATAACATATAAAAGACTGGAATAAATGCGCGTCGGAATAGTTACTTTGTCAATAAACTATGTGCCTAGCATCTTGTTTTAAATTTTGGTCGACAGGATATAATAAATACAATAAATAAAATAGCGTGTGTTATATTATTTATCATGGCAACCATATTACCATACCTGTACTAAAATATTCAACAAAGAATATAAAAAGAAACATGTAATGAGAAATGTATAACATGTGATGCAGCATGAGCAGTGTTGGAAAAGAAAAACAAAATCTGTGAAATTATGTTCGGTCAAATCAATCCTCAGTTACAACACAATCCAAAGTTTTAACCATCCTGAAGAATGGGACTACTGAAAACACTGTAAAAAACGAAAACATGATGATGACCAGCATTTCCTCATTTTTTCATAATGTTTTATACCCCGTCAAAGACTGAAATCATCATTCGAGAAATAAGATAAAAAATGACATGTACATTGGCACACGCACATGTAAATAAAACATGTAACATGAGTCATGAGCACATAATAAGAAATGAATAGCATGTATTGTAGCATGAGCATTGTTGGACACGAAAAATAAAATCTGTAAAATACGTTCGGTGAAATCAACCCTTCACTACACAATCCAAAGTTTCAACGAGCTTGAAGAAGACTATTGAAAACAATCTGGAAAAAAAAACAGAAAATGCTGATAACCAGCATTTTCTCTTTGATATTGTCATGTGGGAATTGATATTGTCACGTGACAATATGGTGGGACGTGTTTTTTTCGGCTCTCTGGAAAATTTCTTTTTTTGTGCCCTATTTGAGTGAAAACGGACTTTAAAATTCTGGTCTAAGTGGGTATGTGATTAAGTGATATGGGCCACGGTAATAAAAACAGACAAAATAAGCAGAAAAAGCAAAATAAGAGAAAGAAAGGGAGTAGTAGCAGCGACGAAGAACAATACTTATCGAAACAAGCAAAACAAGGAGGCGCGGCGGGGGCACAAGTAAGTGACATTCTTAGCCAAACAAATTCTGTGCTTTTTGAGGAAGATTTTCCTGTCTTCAACACCATTATGAAACATTCAGAACAGGCAGACACAGCAGAAAAGAAATCAGATATGCAAACACCATCAAATGCAGACTTAATGAAATTTTTTAACAGAATAGAAGGAAAGTTATCAGAGATGAACGAAAAGTTGAAAGTGCTTGACAGTTTATAATAAAAGGTAAATGAGTTTGACCAAGACCTGAAAAAGCTAAGTGCGTCTGTCGAGAAAGATAGAAAAGAATACACTGAGAAATTAGAAGTTGTTGGCGAAAGATTAGCCAATCTTGAATTGAGTGGCGGGGAAAATTTTGATAGACTGCGTAAGTTAGAGCAAGAGAACCAAAAACTGATGGACAATCTATGCTATCTCTAATCTCAGTCCATGAGAAACAATTTAGTGTTTTGTAATATAGCTGAAGACTTAAATGAAAGGCCTGAAGGTACTTAGACAAAACTGAGACAATTCATGATAGATAAACTCAAAATGGCAGCAGATGTTGTGGAAAAATTACAACTGGAAAGAGTTATCGAATGGGAGCGCCAAACCTGAAATATAATCAAAGCGTTGAGAACGCTGATGTGGCATTTGTCAAGGAAGCCACTGTGTAGAATTAATAATTTGAAAACAGGAGGACCATGATGGCCCTGGATCGCTCACCTGAGTCAATAGGCGAAATTCACTTCACGTGCGTAATTCAATTTCTGACCAATTGTCTGGTCAATTGAGGTTAAAATGTGGCCTCTGGAGCGTCCACAAGGAATTTCCTGAAGTTGACCTAGTGACCTAATTTATCACCCGATGTGATCCAATTTAGAACTCGTCAAAACATTTATCAAGACAAACATTCTGAACAGTTTTCAAGTTAATTCAGCAATAAATGTGGCCTCTAGAGTGCCCACAAGGTATTTCTTAAATTTGACCAAGTGACCTAGTTCATGACCCCATGTGACCCAATTCCAAACTCACCCAATATTTCATCAAGACAAACATTCTGACCAATTTTCAAGTCAATTGAGCAAAAAATATGGCCTCTAGAGTGCCCAAAAATTATTAGTTTAATTTAACCTTGAGACCTAGTTTATGACCCCAGGTGACCCAATTTTGAACTGACTGAACACGTTGTGCTCAGGTGGGCTAACAAACTTAGAACAGGTTCACTACATACCAAATAACAAAGCTCTATGCTTTCCAGTTTTAGAAAAGAGGAATTTTAAAGTTTTCCTTCTTTGTTCCTTTGTTCGAACTTGTGACCCCCGGGGCAGGGCCAGTTTTGACCCCAGCGGCATCATTGAACAAACTTGGTAGAGGTCCACTAGGAATTGCTACATACCAAATATCAAAGCTCCACACCTTCCAGTTTTAGAGAAGAAGAATTTTAAAGTTTTCCTTCTTTGTTCCTATGTTCGAAATTGTGACCCCTTGGGCGGGGCCAGTTTTGACCCCAGGGGCATCATATGAACAAAACTGGTAGAGGTCCACTAGGAGATGCTAGATGCCAAATATCAAAGCTCCATGCCTTCCAGTTTCAGAGAAGAAGAATTTTAAAGTTTTCTTTCTTTGTTCCTATGTTCGAACTTGTGACCCCCGGGGCGGGGCCAGTTTTAACCCCAGGGGCATCATATGAACAAACTTGGTAGAGGTCCACTAGGAGATGCTACATACCAAATATCAAAGCTCTACGCCTTCTAATGTCAGAGAAGAAGATTTTCAAAGATTTTGCTATTTTTTTCCTTTCTGTTGCCATAGCAACCAGAGTTAAGGGTTGAATTCAATCTCTTGAACAACTTTGGTAGAGCTTCACCCAAGGAACATCCCTGCCAAATTTCACCAAGATTGGCCCAGCGGTTTAGGAGGAGAAGATGTTTAAAGGAATTGTGGACAGACGGACAGATGGACGCCGGACAATGACCGATCACAATACCTCACCTTAGCACTTCGTGCTCAGGTGAGCTAAAAAGAAAAAGAGAAATATTATTTAAATATTAACTTGAAAATCAACCTCCTAAGCAAATTAATACGTTTCTTTGGTTAAAGGGAGATTACTGGTGCCTAAGTTTGCGTTATTTGTGTATTGGTGGTCTCCCTTTGATCTTTCAAGAGGAGTCAGGAGTAACGTCCCTTGACGGAAGGATGCACGATGGGTAGAGAGAGAAGCCATGTAAATATATTGAATTCAATTAAGTTTATACCTGAATACTATGATTTTGAGATATCTTTGGCCGTCAGGACCTAATTCCCAACATTACAATAAAGTTTTCTTCCTGTAAATATTCATGCACAATCAAATGAGTAGCGTGCAATCATTGGACGAACAAGCCCAGGGACGAACTGGTTTTGGAACGAACAACCCCGGAAGCAAAGCGGTCAGAAGACAAATTTTGTGCATATCATTGCGCCAATAGAAGGCCATGAAGAGGTGAAGCTATTTTTACTCAAAAAGAAGTATTTCCACGATCGATAGCCTTTTGCAGTTTATTTCATTACGCCATTTCCAATTATATATCTGAGTGCTATTGAAAAACTCATTTGTCTTGAAAAATTGAGTTTAATTGGGTTTACTTCCTTCGGTTTTGGACAAAATACCATACATGGTCTTCAAAATTCAATATTGAACATTTATTATTGATCTCATAGTGGCATTGTCTTCGACAAATGCCACAAAAACCGAAACATTGTTTACAAGTTCACTTTTTTTAAAGATAGAGAAGAGGTAATGAAAAGAAGCCACAACTTAAAGGGTACAAATTACTTTATTCAAGAGCAGTACCCGAGCGAAGTAGTGGAAAAGAGAAAGAAACTGATGGTAAAGCTTCGAGAGGCCAAAAAGAGTGGACAGAAGGCCTGGTTAACTTATGACACTCTATACATAGATGGAAAACCAGTGAAGGGATAGGATCTAGAGGAGGATGTGAAACAGAGAGGAATTAATGTGTCAGTTTGGAACTGTAATGGGTTAACGAAAGACAAACTACAAAGTGAACATTTTTCATTCTTTTTGAAAGAGAATGAATTAATCACTCTAAGTGAGGCATGGACAGACAGTAACTCTAACATAGACATAGATGGTTACAAGAGTTATAATTTTTACAGAAAATACAGACATAAGCGCGCTAAAAGGAAAAGTGGCGGTACAGTTATTTATGTCAAAAACAATATCCAAAAAGGGGTATCTGTTGTTAGACACCATCATGACACTATAATCTGGTTGAAATTAGACCATGGGTTTTTTGAGTGTGAAAACGATGTTTTTCTATGTTCTATATATTTATGGCCGGACGAGTCTCCAATTAATCATGTTTTAAATGTTAATTTGCTTGAATTGCTGGAAGAAGATATTTTTCATTTCAACCAGATAGGTTCCATTATATTGGCTGCAGATTTTAATGCTCGTGTTGGTCAAATGAAAGATTACATGTTACACGACAAAAGAGTCGGTGATCTTGATTCTAGTGATTACTGTTCTGATGAACCCTTACACAGGGCCTCCTCAGACTATACATGTAATACCAGAGGTAAACTGCTCTTAGATTTGTGTAAGTCAACATCGCTTAGTATAGCTAACGGTAGACTCGGGGCCGATAAAAATACAGGTGCTTTTACGTATTATTCAAAACATGTTTGTAATTAATACAATAGACTACCTTTCGTTAAATAGGTGCGATTTTCATTATATTGATGATTTCAGAGTCGGGGATTTTACTATATACAGTGATCATGCTCCGTTGTTATTTAAACTTAGCTTCCCTATTATTCCCCCTGAAAAACGTAAAAATCAGAATACGAGTTTTTATTATAAATGGGCTGATGGGAAAAGGGATGAATTTCGGGGCAGGTTAATATCTGAACTAAACAATTTAAACCATGTTGCATTTGATACAGATCAGACAAGTAGATGTTCTGTACAAAAAAGGTTTCTATCTTTTTCAGAAATTATTTGTAATGCGGCAAAACCGCTATTTGAACATACTGTGAAACAGTACGCGAACGAGAACCAACAGCGGGCCAAAAATAAACAATGGTTTGATAGCGATTGTACTGTAACTCGACGTCAGTATCTCGAAGCTTTGGATTTATTAAAATACTAACAAATCTGATGAAAATAGAAAATCCCTATGCAATAAAAGACTAACTTACAAAAAATCAATCCGTGCTAAAAAAACACCAGTTTAAAGTAAAACAATCAAGCGAATTCGAAATTCTACGTAAAAAAAGACCCAAAAACTTTTGGAGTTATTTTCGAACAAAGAAAAAGGCCTACAAAGAAAAAGATCGAGACTACGTTGTAGGTCCTCCCTAGAATTTCCAATTAGCATTATGGTATAAACTTTTTAACACGGGTTAACGTGGTAAGATTTTAAATATTTTTCGTTCCATGTATGCTTCCGTAAAATCATGTGTAAAAAAATGTAATACATTTTCGGACTTTTTCGATGCTTCGATAGGAGTAATCCAAGATCAGACAAGCTCACCGGCACTTTTCGCTCTCTTCATAGAGAATTTAGAACTTTATTTACAGGATAGTAACAGTTGCGGTCTGACATTAAATGAAATATGTTTCATCGTGTTATTATTTGCAGATGACATGGTAATAATTGGAAATTCTAGGGAGGACCTACAACATAGTCTCGATCTTTTATATGAATATTGTTCTAAATGGGGACTCGAAGTAAATATAGCCAAAACTAAAATCGTAGTTTTCAGGAAGCGAGGTCGAATAAAGGCAATTGAAAAATGGTATTACAATCACGACGAAATAGAAGTAGTTGATAATTTCAATTATTTAGGGGTTGTTCTTAATTATACTGGATCTTTTTTATTAAACAATCAGTATGCTGTCGGAAAAGCCCTTAAGGCCATACATGTTTTATATAGTACTATTTGTAAACATTTTGTAAACCCTAAAATTTCATTAGAATTATTTGATGCCTTTGTTAATCCAATTATCGATTTTGGGTGTCAGATATGGGGGTTCACTAAATCCAAAGAGCTAGAGCGAATTCATCTAAAATTTTGTAAAATGATTCTCGGGGTCAAACAGTCTACTTGCAATGCAGCCGTTTATGGCGAATTGGGACGTTATCCATTGTATATAAATAGATATGTTTTTATGATAAAATACCTTTTTAAAGTAATCAAGTCAGAAAATATTCTAATCAAAACCATCTATAAAACTATGTTAAATGATATGTCTGTTGGTAAGACAAATTGGTTATCACGAGTTAAATCTTTATTAGAAGAAAATGGGTTTTTATATGTTTGGAAGAATCCCGAAAGAGTTAACCTTGATCATTTTATAGAAATTTTCAAACAAAGATTAAAAGATTCATTTTTACAGAAGTGGGTATTCAGATTTATCAACCAATGCTGTTCTTTCTCCACTATATGGTCATTTGAAAGATGAATTTGAAATGGCAAATTACTTATCTATTATTTCAACAAAAAGTCTCAGAATTTATTTGACCAAAATCCCCACTTCTTCCCATATTCTACGTGTTGAATCCGGAAGACACGGCCGAATTCGAATTCCTAGAAATGAAAGATTTTGTATATTTTGTGATATGAATTGTATAGAAGATGAATACCATTTCATTATTGAATGTCCATTTTACTATAGTCTTCGCAAGAAACATATCGAAAAAAAGTACTATGTCAGGCCAAGTAGGTTTAAATTTGTAAGTTTGATGAAATCTGTAGAGTACAATACTGTTTTGAACATATGCACGTTTATTAAGCTTGCATTCCATAAAAGGAACGCTTACCAAAATTAATAGCGGAAAGTACAATTCTAAGATCAGAATGCACGTGCTGTGCGGTCTGATCTGACTCTGTACCGACCGTAAAAGCAAGTAAAGTTATGTAAGACACTCCTGGGGGTTAAATACTATTTTCTCTACATCTTCCTAGAATTACCTTATGATAAATAAATAAATAAATCTAGTTAATCTCTCTGTCTCTCTCTCTCTTCATATTTATGTCATTGTGACTATTGCTGATTTGTAAATATAACTTTTTGTAACATGGTGTACATTATTATGTACAAGTGAAATAAAATATCTATTTTTTTTCCATTATGTGACTGGAGTTACATTTAATTTGTCGTCTACAAATATTTTCAATGTGATCGAATCTAAAACTTTGTCCTTTGGGTAAGGGTTAACCATCAGTAAATCTATTTATCACATAACCTCCCTTGTTTTCAGTGTAATATACCCATTACGAATTTTCTTCTCTTATACACGCTTGATATCATATTTGTGTGACGTCATTTTTGACGTCATTTTGTACGTATTTCATAGAAGTGAATAGGTTTTATGGATATTACCGCGGGTGCATCTAAAATGGTTTTGCATCATCTGATCTATATTTCGTGAAATCTCGTTATGTGATAAAAAGAATCTGACATTCGTTAGCGTTTGAGGTAAAATTTTATTAAACTCGTCAAGGAAAATGTTATTAAGCTCGCCAAAGGCTCGCTTAATAACATTTCCCTAGACTCGTTTAATAAAATTTTGTCTCAAAAGCCAACTCATGTCAGATCCTATATTTCTGTCTCAGTCTTTAGTTAGCACAAAGATATCGCAGGGCTAACCGTTTGGCTGCTAAGCACGAACTAGATGACTGGTCCAAAATGAAAGCATTTGTAAACAACAAGTTAAATGTTTGAGATGGTAGAAAACATTGTAGGAAAAAGATATATTGCTGGTTGCCCGCACTTTCTCCATTTCTCACGATTTTTTCATGGATTAGCAAGAAAACATTAGTATACATCTTCGTCGACGCTTCATGTGGAAATGGAGAAACAGCTTCAGTTTGCAAGACAATTCATTCACATTTTCTTTTTCTTTACTTTTTAAATAACCCCTTTGGTTCTTCTTACTTTCCGACTTTTCTCACTTTACACCACCTATTGAATTCTTACTTTGTCCAAGCCTATTCCTACTTCGTGCACAGACCATATCTGACCATAATACGATATCTCCCTTGTGCAATTCTAGAACTGTCCGGTACAATTCCGGAATCGGCGGACCAAAGCTACTTTGCGCAGGACGATTCCGGAATTGTACCGATTCTTACTTTGTGCCGAACATACACCCCACATGATTTCATTTCCTTTTGTATAAAAATTTACATATAGAGAAAACCATCTAAGGTGAGTACTGTACAAGTAATTGAGCGAGTAAGTGAGTGAGTGACTCTCATATGATAGTAACATGTGCATATACATGTATACATAACATTAAGTAAAGACAACATTTTTTTTTACATGGGTCTTGTATGTCACCTTATGAATAAAGTATAGACAACAACGCTCTGTACGCACGAAGACCTCTGTATATGACCCATGATTTCGTATTATGTTAATGTCAGAATTTGATACAATTGATATTTATGTTCTATAATAATTAATGATGAGATAAAATGGGGTGTTTCATACCAATCACATTACATGTATTTTATTCCTCATACTGGTAGAAAATGATTTAACACCCCGCATATACACCCTATGTGCCTCAGAAATTTTATGACATTCCGAGAATTCGGTATAATCAAAATATAATTATGTTCTATGATTAATGATTAGAGAAGACGGGGCGATTTATACACCTGCATTATCAATATTCCCTATAGTATAAATGTGCACTTTATATCCCTAAAAATTTTGCATTAAAAAAATTAACGCACTAGAAGTTCTTTACATACGATATGTATGTCCTATAATCAATGATGACAAAATATGGGGTTATATATACGAGCGTATATAATATATCCCACATTATCTTATTCCCCATTGTACAAATATTCACATGTACAGAAAATTGCCATAGATTTGCACTACTGCACATTTCCCAGAATTTCGTATTGTATGAACGCACAAGAAATTCGGTACGATTGATATGTATGGCCTGTAATTGATAATGAAAAAATATGGGGTGATATATACACCCCACATTATTAATATTTCATTCCCCGTTGTATAAAAATACATCAATAGCAACGCCCAGGATTTGCACTGTACATTTCGTACTGTATGAACGCACCATTAAATTCGGTATAATTAATATGCAAGTCCTTTAATTAATGATAAGAAAATATGGGGTGATGAATACATCCCACATTATCTTATTCCCGAATGTATAACCTTTTACATATACACAAAAACATTGAAGTGTGTATCGAACCAGGAACACCCGGTCTTAAATACCAGACGCTATCCACTTGGCCATTGAGTTTTACTAGAAACTGGAACAAGCAGATGATTTCGTGTGTGTCGATCCTTTCAGAGAGTACACTTACCATAAAAGTCAGGTATATAGGATAACCGTGTTACACAAGATGTTACTGCTACTGTGGTAGCGTCATGACTGGGACGGCGATCGCCATCCCAAGAGTTCAGCAAGAAACGGCTTGGTTTGGTTTTTGTCGAGTTGAATAGATTTTGGAGCTACATGTATGCAAATAAAGCTTGTTATATCACATATCAAGGGTCAGCGAGCACGATTCTTTCTGTAATCCTTTATCGATAAGCGTGTCCATTTTCACACTTGTTAAAGGCCCAGTAAAGGCCATAATATCAAAGCAGGTGTCATAATACATTTAAATTTAAATCATACCATTTGAAAGTATGGAAAATATTGTGGAGATGACAGTCTGTTATCGTGTGGTCGGGCCATATGTTAGTCGCTGGCAGAAAAAAGAAATTTAAAATCAGGCAAGAAGTAAACAATAGACACAGCTACCTGGCAGGTTTTAACCTGGTTTTGAAATTAAATTCTCTGTCAGCGACTAACACTTGGACCGACGGTACAATGACAGATCGTTATCTTCACAAAAATTATTGGATTCATATTGCCCGCTTTACTTTTTACGACTTTTATGAGCATTGTAGTGAAAATAGAAATTGCTCCCAACGAGCATTTTTCCTTTTATCACATTGTTTTCAGAATTCGTCTTGTTGCAGACATGCAAAACGTATTGCGTACAAGGGATTGTAATTACCTATGAGTTTATGCACTCTCACTTTCAATATTGACGGTTTCTACCAAGGCATTTGAAAGTTATTTGAGTTGAGCAAAGATCTTGGTCATACCCTGAATCTGCGAATCATGAGTCCGGCTCGGCCAATTTTATATCTATTATAGATGGTCATTTTGACACGATACACTCGTCTCTCAAAGCCGACATAAAACCTTTTTTCCGGAGCAGTCAGTGGCTTGGAAAGAAAACCTTATGTAGAGTTGGTAGATAAGTACCGCCATGATGTGAATGAAAAAAACTGTTGAAGTTCCATTATGCATTTAATTTCACGTTTTACAGCTACAGACCGAATTTAATTCTAGGTACTATGCATTTCCCTTTTCCCGAGAAAATATTGTGGAAAAAGCTTGAATTATTGTTTCGAACAACGTCTTTTTTTTTTTTTTCTTAATTTTTTACACTTCCTTAGAGTAAATAAGCAGTGCCTAAGATTTCTTTTGGCACAGTTGATGCATATTTCTAATCGAAGAAGTGTTCTGTTCTGATATTAAAAAAAAAAAAAGTCTAAAGCTGAAACACAAAAAACAGAAGAACAGAACAGAATATTTCTTTATTAAACTAGGAAGGTACATAAAGTACAACTAGAGGATTTGAAAACAATATCACGAGTAGTAAAAAAAGTAAATAACTGTTCCGGTAAACGAGAGAAGTATAGGACTCGGAACATTTTTTCAAAGAGAGTGGGCGCTTTTCAATTCCAAGAGTCTAAGGCTTTGGTAAAAAGTCTTTTTCTTCTAGAGGGATTTTACTCTGGAATGAACTGCCCCAACAAATCAGGGATACCAAAAGCTTTCTTGTTTTTAAATCCACATTTAAAAGTTCCTTGTTGTAATGCGCCTTTATTTGAAAACTGCCATTCATTGCGATAAGTCATATTTCAAATAGTCATAAGTTGCGATATATCATTTTTAGTTAAGTCTGATCTTGTCAATTATGATGCATGACCTCCTATTATTTATTATTATTTCAAGGACCACAATGGAAATAAGGGATTTATAATCCCTTTTTTGTGTCATCCTTTGTATTTAAATATAGTTTGTCATAATTTCATTATCATGTTCATTTTGTCTCATGTATAGTGCTTTTATGATGTCATATATTTTATACAGAAATAAATCTATCTGTCTAACCATTTTGAAAAATCTTTGTAGCATCCTGATGCTGATTGTCTAGGCCAAGTTTGACATAAGTTCAAGGTTTTTGCTATTTTAGCAGTGGTAGCTATGTTCACATGATCCAAATAATTGAAACAAATTTTGTTACCCTGGTCTTTTGGAGTTTCTCAGTAGAATTTCATTTTATCTATCGGTTTCTGAGGAGAAGTCATTTATGTAATTGTCAATGGACAGATTGACATACAACATTTGGTTTTGTTTGGTTTGTTTAGGAGTTTAACGCAATTTTAACAGCGTAGGTCATATCATGGCGGTTTGTGACTCACCCACGTGTTTCCTGGCTTTCTCACACCAGTACTGACACAACTTCCTTTCCAAAGCCAATGACTACATTTCTCACATGCATCAGAGGTGAGAGGCGATAAATCGCCGGAAAAAAGGTTCGCAGCAACCGGGTATCGAACCAACAACCTCCAGGTCACGAGTCAGATACGCTAACCACTGAGCTACCCGGCCGAGCTGACAGATGACAAGCAATATCATTAGCCCACATTTTTCAAACCTTTACCATACAGTCCCGAGTTTTTATGACCTCGACAAAAGAAAGTAAACATTGTGGGAAAAGGAGAAAATGCTGGTAACCACTTTTTCTCTTTTTCCAACAATGCTTTCTACCTATCAAAGGACAAATTTCATGTTTCGCATAATATTTGATTTGTTGTCTGGAAATGTTGGGCAAATCTGAAATTCTGTCGTGTGGTAGAGTTAAACATACCAGTTGCATCTTTTGAATGACTGTTAAAGGTGGCCCTTCAGATTTTGTGGCGAAAATTTTACAAAAATACAAAAAAAATCATCCTTATGCTGCCAAATCCTCTTCATTTTCATTTATAAAACCCCAGTAGTCGAAAACCATCCGACAACAAGAGAAATATAGAGATTTACTACGGCTCAGGTCGACACCGACGGGAAACACGGTCTATTTTTACATGGCCCGATACGATAGGTAACTCGCTCATTTGCATACCGGAAATAAACACTGTGTAACGCAGGCGAAGCTTCAAACATATATGATATGCCCCCGGATGACGAGCTGAAAAGACGTGTTTGCAACAGCTCTGTAGTTTTATCTTTTAACTGTGTTCTTTAGACAATTTTAGTGGGCATAAAGTGTTTTAAATAGTTGCAAATGTGTTTTAAAGTAACTCTGCAGTGTTCATCCGGCATTTCGTACTTTTACTTTGTGTTTTAGTGTAATTTTTAGCAGTCTTGAAGTGGTGATTTCGCGCCTTCGTGCACTGGCCACGACGCCATATTGAATTTTTCTTGTGCGTGTAACGTTCGTAGCTTGACTTTCAAATTGAACTTAGTCAATAGCCAGTATTGCTCTTTTAACTGATAAAATATCTTACTGAAATGACATTTAGATCCTTATAAACACTTTTATCAAATTTTATCGAGTTTCAATCAGAGGTTCACTTTATTCGTCAAAGATCAACCGTCAATCTAGACTCGCTCAACCTGTAAAGTCTATAAAGATAATTAATCCTATGAACGCTGTCCCCTTTTTTCTCTGCTAAATCTACACCTACGAAGAACTGTGACACTATTCAATTCATCAAGAACTTGCTACCTCATTTTTGTGCTCTTATATTTTGAGTTAGGGTTGCTAAGGGCCATAACTAGCTGTTGAACAACTTGAAGAATATTGACGAATCTATGGTATGTCTACGAGATCCCTGGGCAACCTGATGGACGAAAATAGAATGTTAACAGTGGCAGACACACATCAACAGTCTCCAAGTAGGACTTTTACTTCTCATAATCCCTCCATTGATGAAGAATTCAGAGATTATGCTCTCAACAGGAGGAAGTCGTTGTTTAAAAAGAGAGAAAAATGTGACCGCCCTTTTATTAATATCATTCCCAAAGATTCCGGCAGACAGCTTAAGATAGAATGCAGTACTGGTTGCTATGAATTACTGAAAAGTAAACTTGCTGCAATGGTCGCCAGCACAGATATCTGTACCAAATTTAATATAATTTTTAAGCAAAAGATTGTGAAAGATACTGACGGAAACAATCCAGAAATAACTATCCAGGCAGTAAATAAACTAAGCTCGGGCGCTCCAGAAAAACGCACAAAATTTACCATTAACCTATACAACACCCAATGTTCCCTACTTGTTAATGGTAACAACACCCCTACTTTCCAGGATGAAATCTTGCCCTTGATTATTGACAAAATTGCAAGTAATCCACAAATGACAACTTTATATAGATTTTATGCAGATATCATTGATAGATACCTGAAAGAAATTATTGAAAACCCTGACAAACATACCAGTATCTGTATAGATCCCTTAAATAACCTAAATATTGGAGCCCCCCATATAACATGGACTGAATCAGATCCCCAAGATATCTTTACATGCTCACACTGTCATGAGGCTGTTGAGGAGGGCATTGAATGTGATAACTGTAGACATTGGTACCATTTTACATGTGAATGCCTAGATAGTAACTTTACAGCTTTCTATGAAGACGAAAATATACTATATAGTTGTCTAGCCTGCCGTCACTTAACGATAGTCCAAGAAACCTCTTTTCCCAATGATAACTTACAAAGCACATTCAGTGTCAACGAGGGGAGTGATCTCCTATGTGAAGAAACTGAGTTACGAAGAGATGAAGTCCCAGATAAACAGGAAACAACTACAAAAAAGACTGTCTGCTCTGAAAATGTATGTACAGCCTTGGCCCTTTGTTCTGCATATAGCACTATCCCTATACAGTCTGGTAATAAAGGTGATACACTGAACAATAGAAACAGTGGTGGATCTCCCAGTTACACTTGTAAAAGAAACTGTGTGCACTACGGGTAACTTGTCAAATCCAGCGCCAATAACCCTAGACGATGTTTCCAACAGTGCCATGAATTATGCAGCCCCCTCAAATGCTCCTCTTGGTGACAAAAGCAATTTATCTGGTACCTGTGACCCTGTGATGTCTGAGATACATTTATGTGAAACATCCTCTGCACAAAATAAACCATCCGATACCTGTGATCTCCCTCTGTTTGATTCTACTCTAAAGACTATGATAGTCGACTCGACTCCGAATGTTTATGCTAAGCTCCAAAAACCTGTAGGCAAAAAGAAAGAAAATGTAAAGACCAATGACTTACAACAACAACTTGATTTTGCATCTCTCTAATCCATAGACTTGAAAAGAAAGTCGATGATCTTGAGAATACTAATAGAACTCTACATCTTAGGGCAAACGTACATTCAAGTCAAAGCGGCAACAGTCAACCTAATGCCCCAAATCCTGTAGAACCAGATTTACTTAATGTTCTTTCGGAAAGGATGAAACAAATGGAAATGGAAATGCTTAAGTCGAGACTTGCTAACCTAGAAAATTTGAATCAGTTATCCACACAGATGAACTGTATCACGATGAGTCACATCAGTATGATTAATCAGCAAAAGTATGTCCCAAACCAGTTACAGAATAGTCAGTACATGCAACCTTATCTATCATCCAGACCTGCTCCCACAGTTATGAGATTTCCACCACCACCCCCTCACTCTTCGTGCCAAAGTTGGGCTTATCCCCCCTTCTCAGCAAGTTATCATCAGGCAAACCTACAGCCAGTGCCATCTGGGGCTGCCCAACCAATGGTCCCGATTCAGGTTCACCCTAGACTACCTCCACAACAGTTAGCAAATTTTCCCCCTATCCCGACACCTCAATATGAAGGTAAGCCTCAAGTAGAGCGTCATGAGGCTACACACATTCCAGTGGTTACCGGATCTCAACCAATGACTAAGTCACAGCAACCTCAAATTATCCGGAGCTCCAGTACCAATACAACACACGGTACCCATGAGCAGAGAAACAGACTTCAGCAAATAAACAGAGAAATACCCCCCAGATTTACAAGAAACAATTCCGGTCAGTCTCGACCACCACACAACCCGGCTGCTAAGCGGAGCAATTTGTACTTTAGAGTTACCGAAAGGCAATGTTCGACCCCAAAAAAGGTTAGTTTTGAAGATGCCAAGTCTAAGCTAGGAACAGGACCTCCTGCTACTCCAATTCAACAAAACAGAGAATCTGAAACTGAGACCAGAAATCAAAGCAACCAACCTTTTTTGGCCAAAGGCCGTGCTACAGAGCGAAAGGAAATATAGATGAATCGAGCTACAACCTGAAACTGACTACGCTTAATGTTAAAAACGTAAATACCAATAAACTCTTTGTTCAAAATTTACTTAGCAAAACGGATATCTGTTGTCTCCAGGAACACTGGCTTTCCCGCTTTCAGTTAGATCGGCTGGATGGTATTGTACCAACTTTCCAATCCCATGCTAAAGCTGTCGATGACAAAGACCCTATTTCCCCCCTGCAAGTACCCAGGGGATATGGCGGAACTGCCATACTGTTTCCTGACATTAAAACGAATAAACATACTGATGGAAGTGATAGAATTACAGTCCTATCTTTAGGCACTTTCCCAAAGCTGTGTATTATTATTGTTTACCCACCCTGCAGAGGGAGCTCTAAACTAGAAGACTTCACGACTGTCTTAGATCAATTGAAGAGATATGCATCAAGTTTAATGATCATGTAATTTTCATATGTGGAGACCTGAATGCTTCTTTATCCCGTAACCCTCCCAATGAAAGAGACATTTTCCTTAGAAACTTTATAGTAAAACACTCCCTGATTAATCAGCAGAAGGGGACACCTACTTTTTATCATGAAAATAGAGAACAGTCGGCAGAGTTGGACTACATCCTGAAGAACTCCCTCGCCAGAAATATTTCTGGGGATGTCTTTGTAGAGAAAGATCAAGTTAACAACGTTTCTGACCACCTAGCTGTCTCTACAATTATAAATATTTCTACTAGAAATAGCCAGAAATCTGTTATTTCTATCCCCAGACCGAACTGGCAAACATGTAATAAAGAACTATTTCAGAACAATACCAGTGATAACATGGAGAAAGTAAGACGCCCCATGGAAAATGGCCAGATATCTGAATCCGTCAACATTCTAAAAGCTGTTCTAGACAAAGCTGCAGAGGAAAGTATCCCTGGATACAATCCAAATAAGAAACGAAGAGCTAGAAGCAGGCCGGCCATTACTAGCCGTGAAGTTATACAAGCTTCAAAAGCAAGTAAACATGCCCGGTGGAAATGGAAACTAGGGGGTAAACCAAGCAGTATTCAACATCCCTTGAAGAAGGACATGAAATCTGCCAAGTACAACTTGCGAAGAGCTCAACGACAAGTCCTGGCAAAGAAGAGACAAGAGAAAATGAAATCGATCATGGAAGCCAAAGGTACAGATAGTAAAACCTTTTACAAACTGATTGCTGCCCAACGATCGAAAGAGAAATGTAGAATTAACTGTCTCATCTACGAAAACATAGAGCTTACCTCAAGTGAAGCCATTACAGAAGGCTGGGCTGACCATTTCCAATCCCTGGCAACACCAGTGAACCAGAACGAGTATGACAACCAGTACTTAAAACAAGCCCAAATTGAGTGCAGAGAAATCGAAAGCCATGTTTTGACTAATAAAAACATTACAGAACCAATTAAAACAGACGAGATAAGAACAGCTTTGCAAAAGCTCAATAATAATAAATCAGCTGATATTTTTGGCCTATCTGCTGAACATCTCAAATATGGAGGGCAAACCCTACAGCTACTCCCAAGAGATTTACTAAATTGTCTTACTAAAGATGGAAAAGTTCCTGATATACTTAAAAGAGGCATTATCACACCAGTATTCAAGAAAGGTGACCCAAATATTCCTGGTAACTACCGAGGGATAACTGTTACTCCAGTTCTGTTGAAGCTCTTTGAACACGTCCTAAATGAGCGTCATAAGCCTATTTTTCAAACCTCGCAATCGAAACTGCAATCAGGGTTTACAGAAGGAACATCTTGTATCAACTCAGCGATGATTATTACCGAATGTCAGCTTGAATCAAAAGCAACTTAAACCCCTCTACTCTTTACTACACTTGATACCAGAAAAGCATTTGACGTAGTGAATCATCAGATACTATTACGAAATTTATTCCATGATGGAATAACCAAGAAAGACTGGCTACTTTTGAAGAATATGTATGAAGAAACAACCTCTGTAGTTAAATGGGAAGGTAACCAATCAAAACCCATACAGATCAAACAAGGTGTGAGACAAGGCGGAGTCCTCTCAACAGAACATTACAAACGGTACAATAACCCCCTTCTTATTGAATTGGAAAAAAAATTCACTGGCGCTAAAATAGGAAATATTAAAATACCCCACACCACCTGTGCCGATGACCTGGCCCTTCTGACCAACTATCCCTGGGAGATGACAACCATGCTTAGAACTGTGGAAACATTTACCTCTAGATACAGATACGATATCAATCCATCAAAAAGTGCCTGTCTCATCCTGAACCATCCCTCAAAAATGAACTAAAAAGAATTAATACTCAATCGGCAGAATATCCCTGTGAAACTGACCACAACCCACCTTGGTTTAACTAGAACATCTGATGGCAAAGTAAACATTGAGGAGAAAGTAACCTGTGGAAGAAAGACTGCATACTCTCTACTTGGAGCTGGCCTTCATGGCAAAACTGGGCTAAAACAAGATGTTAAAAGTCATATCTGGACTACTTTTGTTGTCCCACGTACTATATATGGACTGGAAGCCTTATTATATTCTGAAGCAGATCTTAAAGAGTTGGATGCCTTTCAAACCAAAGCCTTGAAACAGATACAATACCTACCAGATAGAACTTCTAATACAGTAGCTTCCGCTCTACTAGGAATTTCACCTATCTCGGCAATAGTGCACAAAAACTCTCTCAATCTATTGTATAGAATACTGCAAGATAAGGATTCCATTGAATACTCTATTGCGGAACGACAACTAGCCACCAAAAGACCAAAGCTTTTTTTCCAGAGGTAGGGTCCTCCTAGCAAAGTATGGTCTAACAACTGCTTATGAAATCATTGAACAACAAACTGATCAAAAAGTATGGAAACATAACCTCCAACTTGCTATTTATTCAACAGTAGAGAAATTCTGGGCAGACGACATCCAACAAAAACCAAGTCTAAAATACCTTAAGCCTCACTCAGTTAGAGTAGGTATAGTCCACCATATTTATTCCAGTGTTAAATGTAACTCCCGGGACATACAGCGGGCTGAGATCAAATCCAGACTTCTGACCGGCACTTACACCCTTCAGTCAAATCGAGCTGCCTTTAACCAGCACAGGGTCCATCCAACCTGCAAAGTTTGCAACCTAGAACCAGAAACAAGAGAACATTTTATCAGTAATTGTCAATACACGAAAGAAATCTGAGACTCGTACAAGCAAAAGGTACTAAACGTTATACCGACAAACCATAGTATGGACGCCGAGCACTTGCTCAATAACCAAACATTCTTTACCTATCTAATGCTTGACTGTACCCATCCCCACGTGGGAGTCAATAACCAAGCATTCTTTACCCATCCAATGCTTGACTGTACCCATCCCAACCTGGGAGAAGAAACCTACAGCTCCATGATTATAAAGCAGCTAGAGGACCTGTCGAGGCAGTTTATTTGGAAGATCCACTGTGCAAGATCAAAGAAACTTGCCCAAAGTGCCCTAACTTCAAAACCCTGAAAATATAACAGTACAATTAAAAGGGTGGTTTAATATGCAATGTATATATAGATCTACTTGAGCACAAACTTTTGTTTAAACTTTAAAAGTTACTTTAATATACAAGTGACGTAAATAGCATTCTTAATTGAAACGCTTCGCGACCGTAAATACTGTGTTCAGTTAATTGCTACTCTGAGCGGATATTAAAGTGGGAGCCGACGGCACACCCACGAGCTCCGAGAATCACCGGAGGAATCTACTAACAACAACAACAACAACAAAATGGCGTCAGAAGAGGACATTATAGATGGTGTCAAATCACCTAGAGAAGTACTTCCGGGTCGTATGGTGCTAAAGTAGTTCCTAAAAAAAAATGAAACCTTTTTTTGATAGTGCATGCTTCATTGCAGGATTGCTTTTCTCACATTATTTTCACCTGATGTTTTGAAATAGGGTATTTTGTGCTGAATGAGCTAAAATCCATCTTTCTTTTTAGGACTATTTCTTGTGTGTGGATGCTGGAAATTGTGAAGTAGATGTGGTTACGGGCCTTGTGATGGTTAGGAAAAAGACATGGTACGCGCGTTTGACCTAATTTTGTGAAAAATCCAATCGGTCATGATGGATGTATTTGTTGGAAATTCAAGGGATTAGTGAAGTTTCTGAAACATTTGGAGCGTGTTATTCGTGAACGAATGTCGTGGAACATGTGACAATGTGTGGAATTAGCGGAATTTACATTGAATTATATAGGAGTCTATTTGAGTGATTTAACACCTAGAAGTGATTCTGGCAGAATTTTTTGATTGTTTATTTCTCTGCGAGTATTGGAGCTAAAGACTTGAAATTTGGAATACAAATTGCTTACACCATGGAAAACTTAATGGAATCATGCTGTCAATGTTGGTGAGTCATTTTTAAATTTTAAATATTAAATTTAATTGATTTTTTGAAATATTCTGTAATTTGTGTCAGTCATAGACTGGTTCCAGTCTGGTTTTTCCTGTAGACTGTATCCCTGTCTTGAAAATGAAGAAAGTTGTCGTCTGCAGTTTCCGAAAGTTGTTTACAGTGACTTTTGAAGTTGAAATTGAAATTTACATAAATTTTAAGAAATTTTAAAAAATTTAAAAATTGTTAAAAATTGTCCTGATGGAGAATTTCTTTGAATTGTGCCAAAAGAAACTTGAAAGTTATTCAAAACCCCATGAAAATGGACAGTGCACCATTTGGACAGGCTGCACAAACAAGGGCTATGGGCAGTTTAGATACAAAGATCCAAGGGACCCTTATTTTGCTGGCCATAAGACCAGAAATGTGCATAGAATGGCCTTAATGGTCAAACTTAAGTATTTAGATGTCCCTCCTGAACAACAAGCCAGCCATTTATGCAATAATAAACTGTGCATAAACACTGAACACATTGTTTTTGAAGACAATTTTACAAATAACAGTAGAAAGACATGTTTTTTAGCTTCAAAATGTTCAGGCCATCCAAGTACAAATGGGACAGAAAGGCCTGACTGTGTCGTGGAACTGAACGATTCAAAATAAAGGTAAAATAATGCAAAGATCTGTTAATTAGATCTAAATATACAGCTTCCTTTTGAATTTCAGAAATTAAGTGGTTGGGCTCCACCGGAGAATTTATTGTTCATTTGTTCAATTTATTTTTTCCTTTTTCTTAGATTTTGTAGTTCAAAATGAAACCAGGCCGACTTGTCAAACAAGGTTCTAAAACTTTGTACAATTTTGTAGACTACTTGCACACTTACTTTGTAGGTTATATACTATCCATATCATTTTTTCCTTTTATGTCCCAGTGGTTTTGAGGCATATGTATGCCATTGCTCATCGGCTTGTCCTTTCAGATAGTCTTGCTCCTTCGAATCCTGTGACCGCAGAAGATGGTGCTCAAACTCCATGCGAGCCCGATTGGCTATCCGCCTTTTTTTTTTTATATGTTCTGGTGTTTTTGTAGGTTTTATGATAATTAGAAAATTTAGAGATTTGATCCAAATGATGAGAGCTTGTTTCTGAAAGAGTTGTTTCCGAAATACAATGCAGTTTTCTTTTCACAGATGTTGAGATGGTGTTGTTAGACTTGTGGACCTGTGCAGCTAGTCGCCCGCCAAAATTACGCGAAAAGTTTGTCTCTTTGCTCAGGGTAGAGACGACAGCCCGGTTAAATGCTTCTGCTTTCTGAGTGGAGGTCTTGGAGCTGACACTTTGCACAGCCATTTCACTTAGCCTCATTTCCAGAATGTTCTCCATTATCAAAAGGTCATTTCTGTCCATTTTCAGGCGCGAAATTCCATGAGTTGGCAGATATGCAGACTTAATCCACCAACTCCCTTCAGACACTCCAGAGCACACAAGGGACTCTCCTGGACAAACACTACAATTTCCAGAATAGCAAAGTATGGTGGCTGCCCTTACTGAAGGTAATTTTGGAATCATTTTTACGATATCCCCATTTCCGAGTCGCGCCAGTTCATCAATAATTGCACTGGAACGAGCTCGAATGTCTTTGCTGAAAGCAGCCAATCTTCTTTGCCTGGCATCTTTCGACTTGAGATGGTCCGGAAGAAACTCTGCACTAAATTGACCAGTTCTTGCCTTTTTCTCTTGTCTTGATCCAAGATGATAAGGATCTTGCTGGTGCGAAACATGCCAAACTTGACAGAGTTTCCCATAGAAGTCTGTCAGACCCAGGTAAATTTTTGAGTCGCCATCAGTTGTGACAGTTTGGATCCAAAAGTCTTCTAGTGACAGGGCCTCTGCAATATTGTAGGCCATTTTTCTCTCTGAATGTGGCTGAAGATATGGTATGTTTGCCGTACAATCCACATGACCCCCTGGGCAGTGCACGTCAAAACCTCTGTTTCTGAGCCAGGCTCCTGTCCAGCATAATTTGTTTTCAACCGCCAGCCCAATTATGTATTTCTCCTTTGTCATGTTCTCAATGGCCACTGTATAGGCCTGTGAAGAGCTCTGTCCTGGCTTGTATGAGGACTTAAAACCACGTGCATTGTACCGCCCATCCATAGATACATCAATCTGTTTAGGATTTTTCTTTCCAGCATTGATGTTGTATTGCTCTATCTCGCGGCGCTTGTCCGCCATGTCAGCTTCATTTAGCTCTATGATTTCTTTACTCACTTTATCAGCGAGTCTTTGTAAAAGAGTATGAGTTGGAGGTGGGATATCCAAAGATGTGAAAAGGAGCCTTGCTTTACTGATACCCATGGAAGTATCCATTAAAGTCATGGCCAAATTGGTATTTATGGCTGCTGACTTTGTCTTTGGTACTTCCTTGAAAGTGCTATAAAGCTTTGATATGAATCTGCAATTATTACACTTAAACTGGAACCTCCAACCCAAGCCTTGTTTTACTTGTTTGCAAATTTGAAGATTTAAATTTTTGCACTTATTCCACACAGAAGTATAAGTTTTATAAAGATCATTTATGGCAGATAGCATTTTGTCAATGTCCACAATTCTGTTTCCAGATGTAGATGTCAGTCCGTCGTCTGCTGGTCGGGGTCGCTGTCGCAGTTGTCGCCCCTTGGTGTCTTCAGAGTTAATTCCCTTTGATTGTTTTTCGTCTGGAGCAGAACTTGGGCCTGCCAAAGGTACATATTCAACTTTTTTTCCTTTAGGTGAAATTTTATTCCGAATTTTAAAAAAGCATCCAGATTTTGCACGCTTTCGATCTCCTTTTGCCATAATTTCACTTTTGCCGTTGTTTTTGTAAGAAATCAAACAGAAATTAGTTCCTTCCTCAATGTTTTTAACTAGCCAAATGACACTAGAGCTCAGTAACAACATAGTTATACTGAACAGAGTGACTTTATCTGTGCCCTTTCAACTTAGAATACCAATTAAGGGGAAGATACAACATGACAATCTGGGTTTTATCTAGAAGAGCCAGCTGGTTCTTCTCCTTGCTAATATAACTTGTGATATTTGAGGCTCTGTACTGCATCTCATGACAGTATTTTGCTGTGAACTGTAGTACATTGACTGTAGATGGTCTTTCAAGTACAAACAAAGGTGGTTTTGGGTTTTTTGAACTCTATTTTTTTATGACAAAGTCAGATTTGACCCCCAAAATAGCGCAAGAATTGTTACTTTTTTGACTCTTTTTTTACCTTGATGGCTGCAATGAACCACCAAAGGCTGTAAAATGGAAACTACAGACTGGCCAAAGCATGCTGCACTTTGTTTTGTCAAAATCTACCGACTACTTCCAGAGAATCTTTGATTCGAAGTATTGTTCCGAAACATGTCTAATTGCAGCTGCAAGCACAGGATTTTGTCGCTTAGGGGTAATGTTTTTGAAATGAGATTGTATGCCTCTGAACATATAGTGTATTGAAGTTAGTGCATTTTGTTAATACATTGAGGCCAATAATCAGTAAGAATGCCTTGTTTGGAAATTTTGACCAACTTGCGGTGTCATCTAGAAGTGATTCTGGCAGAATTTTTTGATTGTTTATTTCTCTGCGAGTATTGGAGCTAAAGACTTGAAATTTGGAATACAAATTGCTTACACCATGGAAAACTTAATGGAATCATGCTGTCAATGTTGGTGAATCATTTTTAAATTTTAAATATTAAATTTAATTGATTTTTTGAAATATTCTGTAATTTGTGTCAGTCATAGACTGGTTCCAGTCTGGTTTTTCCTGCAGACCGTATCCCTGTCTTGAAAATGAAGAAAGTTGTCGTCTGCAGTTTCCGAAAGTTGTTTACAGTGACTTTTGAAGTTGAAATTGAAATTTACATAAATTTTAAGAAATTTTAAAAAATTTAAAAATTGTTAAAAATTGTCCTGATGGAGAATTTCTTTGAATTGTGCCAAAAGAAACTTGAAAGTTATTCAAAACCCCATGAAAATGGACAGTGCATCATTTGGACGGGCTGCACAAACAAGGGCTATGGGCAGTTTAGATACAAAGATCCAAGGGACCCTTATTTTGCTGGCCATAAGACCAGAAATGTGCATAGAATGGCCTTAATGGTCAAACTTAAGGATTTAGATGTCCCTCCTGAACAACAAGCCAGCCATTTATGTAATAATAAACTGTGCATAAACACTGAACACATTGTTTTTGAAGACAATTTTACAAATAACAATAGAAAGACATGTTTTTTAGCTTCAAAATGTTCAGGCCATCCAAGTACAAATGGGACAGAAAGGCCTGATTGTCTCGTGGAACTGAACGATTCAAAATAAAGGTAAAACAATGCAAAGATCTGTTAATTAGATCTAAATATACAGCTTCCTTTTGAATTTCAGAAATTAAGTGGTTGGGCTCCACCGGAGAATTTATTGTTCATTTGTTCAATTTATTTTTTCCTTTTTCTTAGATTTTGTAGTTCAAAATGAAACCAGGCCGACTTGTCAAACAAGGTTCTAAAACTTTGTACAATTTTGTAGACTACTTGCACACTTACTTTGTAGGTTATATACTATCCATATCATTTTTTCCTTTTATGTCCCAGTGGTTTTGAGGCATATGTATGCCATTGCTCATCGGCTTGTCCTTTCAGATAGTCTTGCTCCTTCGAATCCTGTGACCGCAGAAGATGGTGCTCAAACTCCATGCGAGCCCGATTGGCTATCCGCCTTTTTTTTTATATGTTCTGGTGTTTTTGTAGGTTTTATGATAATTAGAAAATTTAGAGATTTGATCCAAATGATGAGAGCTTGTTTCTGAAAGAGTTGTTTCCGAAATACAATGCAGTTTTCTTTTCACAGATGTTGAGATGGTGTTGTTAGACTTGTGGACCTGTGCAGCTAGTCGCCCGCCAAAATTACGCGAAAAGTTTGTCTCTTTGCTCAGGGTAGAGACGACAGGCCCGTTAAATGCTTCTGCTTTCTGGGTGGAGGTCTTGGAGCTGACACTTTGCACAGCCATTTCACTTAGCCTCATTTCCAGAATGTTCTCCATTATCAAAAGGTCATTTCTGTCCATTTTCAGGCGCGAAATTCCATGAGTTGGCAGATATGCAGACTTAATCCACCAACTCCCTTCAGACACTCCAGAGCACACAAGGGACTCTCCTGGACAAACACTACAATTTCCAGAATAGCAAAGTATGGTGGCTGCCCTCACTGAAGGTAATTTTGGAATCATTTTTACGATATCCCCATTTCCGAGTCGCGCCAGTTCATCAATAATTGCACTGGAACGAGCTCGAATGTCTTTGCTGAAAGCAGCCAATCTTCTTTGCCTGGCATCTTTCGACTTGAGATGGTCCGGAAGAAACTCTGCACTAAATTGACCAGTTCTTGCCTTTTTCTCTTGTCTTGATCCAAGATGATAAGGATCTTGCTGGTGCGAAACATGCCAAACTTGACAGAGTTTCCCATAGAAGTCTGTCAGACCCAGGTAAATTTTTGAGTCGCCATCAGTTGTGACAGTCTGGATCCAAAAGTCTTCTAGTGACAGGGCCTCTGCAATATTGTAGGCCATTTTTCTCTCTGAATGTGGCTGAAGATATGGTATGTTTGCCGTACAATCCACATGATCACCTGGGCAGTGCACGTCAAAACCTCTGTTTCTGAGCCAGGCTCCTGTCCAGCATAATTTGTTTTCAACCGCCAGCCCAATTATGTATTGCTCCTTTGTCATGTTCTCAATGGCCACTGTATAGGCCTGTGAAGAGCTCTGTCCTGGCTTGTATGAGGACTTAAAACCACGTGCATTGTACCGCCCATCCATAGATACATCAATCTGTTTAGGATTTTTCTTTCCAGCATTGATGTTGTATTGCTCTATCTCGCGGCGCTTGTCCGCCATGTCAGCTTCATTTAGCTCTACGATTTCTTTACTCACTTTATCAGTGAGTCTTTGTAAAAGAGTATGAGTTGGAGGTGGGATATCCAAAGATGTGAAAAGGAGCCTTGCTTTACTTATACCCATGGAAGTATCCATTAAAGTCATGACCAAATTGGTATTTATGGCTGCTGACTTTGTCTTTGGTACTTCCTTGAAAGTGCTATAAAGCTTTGGTATGAATCTGCAATTATTACACTTAAACTGGAACCTCCAACCCAAGCCTTGTTTTACTTGTTTGCAAATTTGAAGATTTAAATTTTTGCACTTATTCCACACAGAAGTATAAGTTTTATAAAGATCATTTATGGCAGATAGCATTTTGTCAATGTCCACAATTCTGTTTCCAGATGTAGATGTCAGTCCGTCTTCTGCTGGTCGGGGTCGCTGTCGCAGTTGACGCCTCTTGGTGTCTTCAGAGTTAATTCCCTTTGATTGTTTTTCGTCTGGAGCAGAACTTGGGCCTGCCAAAGGTACATATTCAACTTTTTTTCCTTTAGGTGAAATTTTATTCCGAATTTTAAAAAAGCATCCAGATTTTGCACGCTTTCGATCTCCTTTTGCCATAATTTCACTTTTGCCGTTGTTTTTGTAAGAAATCAAACAGAAATTAGTTCCTTCCTCAATGTTTTTAACTAGCCAAATGACACTAGAGCTCAGTAACAACATAGTTATACTGAACAGAGTGACTTTATCTGTGCCCTTTCAACTTAGAATACCAATTAAGGGGAAGATACAACATGACAATCTGGGTTTTATCTAGAAGAGCCAGCTGGTTCTTCTCCTTGCTAATATAACTTGTGATATTTGAGGCTCTGTACTGCATCTCATGACAGTATTTTGCTGTGAACTGTAGTACATTGACTGTAGATGGTCTTTCAAGTACAAACAAAGGTGGTTTTGGGTTTTTTGAACTCTATTTTTTTATGACAAAGTCAGATTTGACCCCCAAAATAGCGCAAGAATTGTTACTTTTTTGACTCTTTTTTTACCTTGATGGCTGCAATGAACCACCAAAGGCTGTAAAATGGAAACTACAGACTGGCCAAAGCATGCTGCACTTTGTTTTGTCAAAATCTACCGACTACTTCCAGAGAATCTTTGATTCGAAGTATTGTTCCGAAACATGTCTAATTGCAGCTGCAAGCACAGGATTTTGTCGCTTAGGGGTAATGTTTTTGAAATGAGATTGTATGCATCTGAACATATAGTGTATTGAAGTTAGTGCATTTTGTTAATACATTGAGGCCAATAATCAGTAAGAATGCCTTGTTTGGAAATTTTGACCAACTTGCGGTGTCATCTAGGTGTCAAATCACCTAGAGAAGTACTTCCGGGTCGTATGGTGCTAAAGTAGTTCCTAAAAAAAAATGAAACCTTTTTTTGATAGTGCATGCTTCATTGCAGGATTGCTTTTCTCACATTATTTTCACCTGATGTTTTGAAATAGGGTATTTTGTGCTGAATGAGCTAAAATCCATCTTTCTTTTTAGGACTATTTCTTGTGTGTGGATGCTGGAAATTGTGAAGTAGATGTGGTTACGGGCCTTGTGATGGTTAGGAAAAAGACATGGTACGCGCGTTTGACCTAATTTTGTGAAAAATCCAATCGGTCATGATGGATGTATTTGTTGGAAATTCAAGGGATTAGTGAAGTTTCTGAAACATTTGGAGCATGTTATTCGTGAACGAATGTCGTGGAACATGTGACAATGAGTGGAATTAGCGGAATTTACATTGAATTATATAGCAGTCTATTTGAGTGATTTAACACCAGATAACGTCGGACATCCGGGTACTTTCGCTGATCACGTGGTAGCAACCAACTCGAAGGTGAAAATAAACGCCATCTTTAATAGACTGTGATCGTAAACAAGTGATATTTTAACACTGAAATTCGTGGTAAAAGAGATAGATATGCCGAAAATCTGCAGTGCCGGTGGTTGCACAAATCATCACTTACAAAGAGGAAAAAAACTTTCATTCTATCAATTTCCGAGTGTGGAGAGAGATCCGGAGAGACGATCGCGCTGAATAAGGGCCTGCAACCGCAAAAACCCTAATGGAACGGACTGGAATCCTTTATCAAAATATGTTTACTTGTGCAGTGAACATTTCCTTACAGGTAATTCATAGATCTATGGCGAAAACATTATCCCTGATTGTACTTTTCATGTTTAGTTAGCGGTGACATTAACTAAGCTAGAATGGAATAGCTAATTAAGTTGTATATGGTTACGTCATTCACCATAAGTACAATTCAAGTTTTAACCGTCCTAGGCAAAATAACTTTTGAAAACAACTTGGTAAATGGAGAAAAATGCTAGAAGGTATCAAGTCCATTACCTAGCAAAATGTTTCCTGCCTTTGTATGGACAAATCCCGTATTTAGTTAAACCTATATCTAGAATTCTACTTGGATTTTTATTGTTTGCAGAAGCTCCTAATTTAGATTTAGATGTGTCAGAAAAATTCTTGCTTAGCAAATGAAATACAGACTATATTTTGAATATATATATATGTGTGTGTGTGTGTGTGTGTGTGTGTGTGTGTTCTTTCATTGGCTTGAAGTAAACCTGAAGTACCACATTCATAACTGCACTGTCAAAGGAGTGCTTTTACATAAATATGAGCCTTTCCAGGTCATCTAACATATTGCCTTTACTATTTCAGGAAAATCAAATCCAGACCCTAACCATCCAGATTATGTCCCAACTGTCTTCAAGAAAGTTTTGACACCAAGGACATTACAAAAAGGAAATAAAAAAGTAGAAAGATTAAATTCTGCAAAACGAAGGAAACTATTCCAGTCTCCGCCAAATCAAAGGGAAGATCAAAACAATCAATATACAGATGACAGTCGGTCAGAAAAACCGGCAAATTCAGCAACAGAAGGTTGTGAAGGTCCAGAATACACAGCTGATAGACTCCATGAACATGAATCATGGAAAGCAGCTGGCTTTAGAAGATGCGTTGAACAAACGGAAAGAGAACAATTTCAGATTGAAATGAATAATTTACGGTCAGAGAGGGATGCCTTGGTCTGCCAGTTAGAAGACCTTAAGTACAGTAAGTTTGGTGCTCATATTGTTGAGGATGATGATGATGAAAAATGTAAATTTTATACTGGAATATCATGGTTAGTGTTCATAAAGACATATATGTTTCTTAAGCAATTTTTACCTCCAGCAAAACCGGGATCACTTACACTGAGAGATCAATTTTTTGTTACCCTAGTCAAGTTGCGACAGAACCCTAATTTTGATTATCTAGCCGACCAAGTTGGTGTGGAACGTACAACAGTTTTAGATATTTTTTGGAAATGGGTACAGCTAATTGAGAGAAAACTAAGTTTCATGATTCAGTGGCCTGATCGGGAAACCATTCGTAGAACTATACCCCCAGCCTTTAAAGCCAAGTTTCCAAGACTTACTAACATTATTGACTGTTTTGAAATCTTTATTGAAAATCCTAAAAAATTGAAAGCTAGAGCACAGTGTTACAGCAATTATAAAAAACATACAATTGTGAAATTCCTTGTTGGTTGCAATCCATTAGGTGCTGTTGTGTTTCTCTCTCGTGCATGGGGTGGTAGGGTTTCTGACGTTGAAATTACAAGGCAGTCGGGTTATATAAGCAGGAAGTATCATTTGCCAGGTGACCAAATTCTTGCTGATCGAGGATTTACTTTAAAAAAGAAGACCTAGCCACAGAGTGTTCTGCAGAGCTTATACTGCCAGCATTTACAAAAGGACGTAAACAACTTACAGCACAAGAAGTAGAAACCGCTAGAGATCTTTCTTCAGTGAGAATTCTAATTGAACGAGTAATTGGGTTAATGAAAAATACATTTACAATCCTGCAAGGAACATTGCCTATAACCTTCATTCAGTCATCGAAGTTCGAGGCAGATGAGGAAGAACTAGCCCGTGATGATATATGTGTGCGTTCATGCGTAATTTTAACAAACCTTGGAGATGGAATCCCATAAAAGGGCACAATGCTTTTCCAGGAAATGAGACAATACAATGACTTGCAGTTATGATGGAAGAGGTCTTACGTATAAATGAAATATGACACTGAAATTTCAAAAAAGCTTGGCAAAACATCTCAATGATATTTTTTAGATTGTGTCTTAACCCTTTACCAAACAATCCCAGGTTTTCACAACCCTTGTAAAGAAGACCTTTGAAAACATTGTGAGAAAAGGAGAAAATGCTGGTAACCAGCATTTTCTCCTTTTCCCACAATGTTATCTACCCTATCAGAGGTATTAAATTTATTTGTAATGAATTGTTATTTATTGTCTACAGTTCATTTATATCTTAAAGGATCTAAAATTTGTTGTTTGAGAAAGGGTTAAAAATGAACATGCATTAAATATCATTTACATATGTATATGTATTAGACCATTGTGGCAAAAGTAGATAAGCTAAGTAGAAGTAATTGCTATTTCTGCAACAAAGTTTTCAAATGTGATGCTTTTTAGTAATGGAAAGGGCATGTGCTAAACAACCACATGTTTAAACTCCTTACCAAACAACAAAATTTTAAACCTGTCCAAATTCAAGTCATTACTAAAGGACAAAATTTTGTATAGCCCAAATTGAATTCATTTGCAGACAACAAATCAAATGTTGGAAAAATGACGATTTCTATCTTTGTTGGGGTTAAAAAAATATAGTGAGAACATAGTGACCACCAGTATTGTTTTCCTTTTCCTGCAATGTTTTCAAAAGCCTTCTCTTTCAGGGTTGTAAAATGTCACAACTGAATGGTTAAGAATTAAAGCGTTTGCAGATGACAAAATAAGCAGTTTCTACTCTTTTCACCCTATTTTTAAGTCTTATTTCTTGGTATCACAAAATCTCAGGATTGTGTGATAAAGGGTTAAGGACTAATGATGGCTTTTCAAGCAGTTTCAAACGAAGAAGGCAGAATCAGCTAAAACTGTGTGGAAAAAGGAGAAAATGCTGGTTACCAGCATTTTCTCCTTTTCCCAAAATTTTTTCAACAGCCTTGTGTGGTTAAAGGTTTAAACACTGGATAGTGTGGTATAGGGTTGGTAAATGGATTGGATATTTATTATTAATCATTGGAATAAAATTGTTATTTTGATATACCACCATTAATGGGTTAATTATATGAATGAAGAAGAAAACATTTCAGAAAAGGTAGAAAACATGGTGCGAAAAGGAGGAAATACTGGTTTCTAGCATTTTTCCCTTTTTCAATAATGTTTTCAGAAGCCCTCCGGGTCATTACAACTCAGTATTTTATCACTTCAGTGATAAAGGATTAACTACATTTGTAAATGATTCAAGTACAGTCAAACTTCGGTGGCTCGAATATGGGTAATTTCGAATACCAAAGAAAGCTCGAATAGCGATATCGGTCCCAGCAAAATCTCTATATAATTCATATTGTTCTACCTCGGAAGGCTCGCACAACCCTTAATTGGAACTTTCGAACACATATCACGGTCCCCTCATTCACTTTCCTGTGTGTTTTATCTCTCAGAAGTCGAACAAAGGGTTAGTTAACAATTAGGCGTTGGGTTTCACACCTACATTGTTAACTGGATACGCCAGTAATCGTCTGTCAAATATTGGATAACGTGCATGTTTTTAACACTTACTGTAAAATATACACACTTGCTCAAGGTGTCAATTACAAATTGTTTCGCCATGATTGAATAACCCCTTTGTTTTTATTATTTTGTTTTTCGAGCTTGTTGACCTGATTTAGTAGTCAAGTCATTTTTGTAATGCTATGTTTGCCTGAAGAGTATTGCTTTTCAACAAATTAGGTTTTATTAACCGCAACTGTGATCTTAATCCGCATATGTAGCGTTGATAGAAGTTATAATTAGAACATAAACAAGGTAATGTTTCGCCCTCAATATCTGCAAATGTCTTTTTTCTGATAAAATGGCTTTTAGATACATGTATGTGCAAAGAAAATGACCACAGGAATCGGCCGTTTAACTGGTGAAAATTGCTTGCTTTCGTCAGAAATGGATACTCTCTAATAGAACATTAATAATTCGGCCAAAAACAAGCTATTTTCAACAATTAGACATCCGATTCCTGTAAAATGACAAAGGTATGTGGTGCATTCTGTGTGACCAAATACAAAAGTTATAAAGACGCAATAAGAATATGTGTAACTCGTTCACTGACCACTTCATACCTTGAAATAGGGATATGTCGAACTACCGATATTTCGAACAAATTACCAAGTCCAAGGGGTGTTCGAGCCACCAAAGTTTGACTGTATCTTCATTTTTGTCTGAAGCTTCAGGTATTGTAATTGTTAAGCACAATAAAAACTTAAGTTATCATTTACTTGTATTTCATTTATGGACTAACTCTTTCTTTCTTTACAAAATTTTAGACTTTTTCAAATTGAGAGAATTTGCATCAACAATTTCCAACTGCCTTGTTCCTGAATGTAGATAAAATGTAGGCCATTGACTCAATACTTAGCTGCTGAGAAATTTCAGTTTACATAACTGTTAAAATGACGTTCTCTTACCACAGAACAAAAATGTAGACCTTCCCCTAACTGAATGCATTTCCAGACGACAAGTCAAACACGGCTCAAATGATGCAAGTTGTCTTTGATAGTGTAGAAACATTATTAGAAATGGAGAAAATGCTAGTTACCAGCATTTTCTCCTTTCCCAAAAGTTTTCAAATGGCTTCTCCCTCAAGGTCATTAAAATCTGGGAAGGTGTGGTAAAGGGTTAAACTATGATAATCAATCAATTTGTATATACATGTATGTCTTTAATAACGTAGAAATCCTAAGAAAAGTTGTCACATTAATTTATCCATATTATCAAAATAGATACTGCTCAAATGATTGAATTTGCTTTGATAGCCTAAAAAACATTGCGGGAAAAGAATAAAGTGCTGGTCACCAGCATTTTCTACTTTTCACACAATGTTTTCAAAAGCACTCCCTCTTTGATATGACTGGAGTAGATTTTATTTTCATTTTTTTTTCCTGCAGGCCTTACAGTACCATGTTCCTTTTGGAGGTCTTTTAATATTTACACATGAAAAATGGAACCACTTGTATTTACAGTTTGCATCATCACAGCCAATCATGTCCGATTCTTCATCTGGTTTTCCACATACACAGTGAGCAACGCTTTTATTCTTGTGAGGCACCAATAGTACTGACTGCTGCACCTGTACCATTTTATGGGTCAGTAGCTCTGGCAAGCAATGTTTTGTCCAAAAGTCCTCAACTTTGCAGATCAAGTCTTTCAGGAAATCATTGTCTCTCGGGACAGTGGTTATCACACATTGCTTTGTAGTCCAAAGCACAAAATGACACAAGTCACACTGAAAAACTAGCATCTGCTGCTGAACCTGGGAGAAATACGGATGTCCATGCTTCAGCTCTAATGACTCCTTTAAACAAGACACTTTACTAGCGAGTATTTCAACAATTGTTGAGTCCTTATATTTGTAGGGACATTTAACCTCTACAACATCTTTTCCATGACATGTAGATGTAACAACAGCATCCGGTGATGCACCAATAAATGGTTTATCTACACAGATCCTCATTCCGGTCCTTTCAACTTTACATTCTGTATGGCTTTGTGTGACAGCATCAGTAAAGTTTTTAATGGCCTCATTCTCGTTATCACGACCCCATAAAACCGCTGGCGTATTCAGATGTCTTTGTTCAGGGTAGCAAATCTTCTTTATTACTGAAGGAGCTGGAGCATCAATCTTCGTGTGAAGTACACTGTGTGTTACTGATGCTGTCACACGTCCAATTCGCTGATCATGCCAGATTGGTGACTCTGACTGTTTCATGGTGCTTTCTTCCAAGTAGTCGACTTCAGCCCGAGTCACCTTCATTGTTTGTTTTATGTTTTGACACTTAGCATGAAGCTCTGTAGTTGTTAATCCTGTATTAGAGTCTGAAAAGAGAGACTTCATGGACACTGGCAGTCTTTTTACTGGTTCTGATTCCTTAAACGAAAACAGAGTGTATGTCTCCTTAAACAGACTTAAACCAACTGGTTTGCTTGTTCCACCGCCAGCAAGATCTTTAATAAATTGGTTCTTTTGCGCTTCTGTTGATGGTGCATAAAATTTCCTTTTTTTCATACATTTTTTGAGCCTATCCTTTACCTCATCTTTGTAAAAAGATATTTTTGAAATTGTAGAGGGTTGAATCTTTTTCACAAAGCACTGATTCCATTTGCATGGTTCGCTCGTACATGCAACTTTTGTGTACCCATTTCTAACAGCAGCCTCGACTTTGAACAGTAGAGAGGCAATATGGGAACAAGATTCTCCAAGCCTGAAAATTACACAAAAAAGATTATAAGACTTCACTGTATCATGCATATAGTAGCCTTCTCTCAAGCAATCCCGTATTTTAACATGACTCTGAGAAGGAAAAATGCTTGTAACCAGTATTTCTTTTCCCTTTACCACAATGTCTTCCGGCAATAAAATTTCAGACTCTTCCATACTGAAAGCTTTTGTAGATAAATGATAGAATTCGCCACTGTGAGGGCCTCGGTGGAAAAAATTCGTGAAAAAAAGGAGAAAATACTGCTTACCCCGTCTTCCCTTTATTCCAGAATGCTTTCAAAAAGACTTTGTCCTTTAACCCATTACCATAAACAGAATGAAGAGCTTGTAATAGATACAAATGTATGAACAGAATTTCCTTCCAGACAGACCACTCACTGCATAGGTTCCATCCTTCGCAAGATACATGTAACAAAATTTTGCCACTTTTCACTGGATGGCATTGAAATGGAGTCCTTCAGGACTCAATGTAGAGCCCGTTATCGGGAGGCCCCAAGTTCAAGCATGGTTGGGTTTTTCATGAGTGTTTTTGGGCGTGACAATGCAGAGCACCTGCCTAGTACTGCTTAAAGCCAGGTCATACATGAATATGAGCTGTTGCCATGATACGACTGAAATAATGCCAAAAGTGAAGTAAACACCATTCAATCAATCTATATTCAACTTACCCTGCCTTGCAGTCACAGTGGGCAGTCAGGACTGTACCATCTGGGTCAACAGCTACCCAAGGACTATGAGGATCATCATTGACTTTCCACGAGGGTCGGACAACAGCCTTCAGGACTAATGTCTTTGAGTGACTGGGCTTCAAATGAAACACAGTCTGAACCCAGCCAGCTGTGAACTGGCGATGAGCCTCAAGACTTTTAAAGTTTTTCATGGCTTTCTTGGTATAGATTCCTGTAAACACAAGAATGTGATTTTAACACAGCAGCCTCTGTTCCTCTCCATGTGAGAGAGTGGACTATGTCCCAATTGACAGAATTTTGGACTAGTCCAAAATTCAAACCATCGGCAGACAACAAAATAGGCCGAGTCAAAAAATTAAGCTCACTTTGGGAAGGGTAGAAAACATTTTGGGAAAAGGAGAAAAGCCTGGTTACCAGTATTTTCTCCTTTTCCTACAATGTTTTCACAAGCCTTTCTCCTCAAGGTTGTTAAAACTCAGGATTGTGTTGTAAAGGGTTAATGCAATGAATGCCCTTGTTAACCTTAGCTGGTAAAAAGTGGGGGTTTATGCCTGTAAGTATTGTACTTTCTTGGCACAACGGTAAAGAGGGATAATTTTGATGAACGAATTTAAATCTTGCTAAACAGCACTTTATCCTTTTTCTACAAGTTTTCCTAACCTTTCAAATAAAAATACCAACTCTTAAACAACATTTAATTTATTCATGGCAATTACTTTCATTTTGGACACATTTCAAATTTAGTTGTGTATAAGTTGACATTTTATCGGACAATCCTGAGTTTCAGCAATCTTCAAGCGGAGGACTTTTGTAAACATTGTGGAAAAAATTGAAAATGCTATAAATCCAGCATTTTCTCCTTTTCACATAATTTTAACTCTCTACCAAACAACAAAATTTTAGACTTGTCCAAACTGAAAGCGGATGCAAATGACAAATGTTATTCAACTGGGCAAAGTTGTCTTTGGAAGGGTTAAAAACACTATTGGAAAAGGGAGAAAATTGTGGTGACCAGCATTTTCTGTCATTCCCACAATGTTTTCTAAAGCCCTTTTTTTTTTAGGATTGTTAAAACTCAGGATTTTGTGGTAAAGGGTTAATTTGGCTAAAAAAACTGGTGTTAAAGGGTGAGAAATGGAAAAAAAAGTGATGGTTGCCACTATTTCCTGTGTTTTCAAAAGCTTTCTTCCTGAAGATAATTTTTGCAGGAATATTTGGGAAAGGGAGACAGATGTCCATCAAAAGCAACAGTAATTTTGCTGGTAACCTGCATATTTTTTCTTTCCCTCAAAGTTTTATGCGCCGAAAGATAAGTGTCATTCTCTTAACTCTTTACCAAACAACAAAATTTTAGACTTGTCCAAATTGAAAGCATTTGCTGACGACAAACTAAACGTGACTCAAAAATTGAAATTTGACTTTTAAAGAGTAGAAAACATTGTGGGAAATGGAGAAAATGCTGGTTACCAGCATTTTCTCCTTTTCCCACAGTGTTTTCAGAAGGTATCTTCCTTGGGGTCGTTAAAACCAGGGATTGTTTGGTGAAGGGTTAACCCAATTCAGTATGCCAACTGGAAATGCTTTCAATTTTGGTTACTCTATGCATCTTGTGTGATATGGAGTAATTTATGACCCATCATATCCCTCCCCAGTAGAGATCAAAGGAAATTGATGTGGTGTTTATATTGAATAAACTTAGTGAAACATCCTTTGGCTTTCAGAGACTCCTTGACCCTTTACCAAACAAAAGATTTCTTGACAGGTCCAAACTAAAAACGTTAGCAGAAACATGATAATCATAATAAACATTGTGTAACACGGGCGAAGCTTCAAACATGGCGTCTGAAGAAGACATTATGGTAAATAATTACATTTTTGTTACAAATTACGCTCAAATAAAGAAGTTAATCAAAAATCAAAGACGCGTGGTCGATTAATTGTTAAGAATAGTAAACAATTATAATATTTTAAGCTACATTTCTTATCAAAATACGCAAAAGTTTGGTGCGCGAATGTGTTGTGAAAGCGAATAGGGGTTTACTCAAAAGGACCGAAGAATATGCAGCCAAATGAAATTCAGCTGCAATGCCAACCGATTAATTGTTGTTTGCATTATTTACGAACCTGACAGGTGAATTACAAATGACCTGCATGTTTAGATTCGTGTTTCTGTCTGGCAATCAAGGATAACTCCTCATTGTAATCACAATCATGTAATTTTGGTTTATGATGGATCGTTGACGTTGTGTTAGTCAATGTAGCTTGTACGTTTTCGACCACTTTGTGTTAAGTTCTCAATGCTAGTTCTAATTATACATCCTTATGAACCCTTTTGGCACCATAGGCGAAAAAGGATACTCTTGCGGATGGCATAGATCAAGATCAGACTGCACAGAACGTGCAGTCTGATCTTGAATTTATTCTGTCCGCTTGTTTAGTCAAGCATATGAGAAAAAAATCCTTCTGAATCTCAGTGGCTTCTATTTTCAGGCATCAAAAAGGATTCAGTTTATATATTTGGCGCTGAAAGAGTTAACTGCATCATTGACAGATTTTTGACAGTTGAAGTGATGCATGAATTTGGAAACATATGAAGAAATCCACTTTCAGACTTGAGATACATGTATCTGTATTTGCAGAAAAAAATGGAATTATGGAAAGTGTCATATAGATCTATGACTAAAATATTAGCCACCAGAAAAGCTTGTAAGTAGAGGAAAGATAGATTGAAGGGGTAGAAGAAGAGAAGCCTACAGAGGAAGGGTGGCTTCAAAAAAGCCATGAGGAGATGGATCCAAAGAGATAGGAAAGGGTGCCAGTAGAGGGACAAGAAAATGAAGTGGTGTATTGAGTTGACAGATGACAAAATGTAGCAAGTTGAAAGCCAAAAATTGAATGATAATAATCCAGCCAGAGTATGTTTTATGTAATTGATGTTGAAATGAACCATTTACTTCAAACTTGCTTAACCTTTTACAGCATAATCATGACATTTAATGAACTTAAGAAAGACACCTTTTGAAAGCATTGTGAGAAAAGAAAAAACTGATAGTATCCGAGTTTTCTACCTTCCCAATACAAACTTCAATGTTATTTTGTCGTCTGCAAATGCTTTCAATTGGGACTAAGATTTTGTCGTTTGGTACAGGGTTAAAGCCCCAGTAGAGACCAAAATTACTGGCAATCAATGCAGGTGTAATAATGCATTCAATTTTACATCATACATGTATTATTTAAATTAAATATTGTGTGTAGTGGTAGACTTGTCTATGATTGGATAGGGAATATTGTGGAATAAGGAGAAAATGCTGGTTACCAGCATTTTCTCTTTTTCTCACGATTTTTCAAAAAGCGTTTTCCCAGGGTTGTTAAAAGTCAGAACTGTTTGGCAAAGGGTTAATCAATGAGAAGGCTTCATAAATTTTATACCAGTTATGTGAAATTACTGTAGAAACAAACATTGATATCAACCTGAAAGTTTATAAATGCCCTTGTGGTAGTACATATTATAGGTGAAATATCAAAAATATATTTGTGACAGGAAGAGGGTGTACATGGTGGGGTTAGGGGCGTATCATTTTTTTCTCTTCTAATCTGGATCAGAATTACTAGACACCGACTCTATCATACTAGATGTTTCAGTTTGTGAGACAACTAAATTTACACCTTACACTTTGTGGACAAGCAGATGTATTTTGTTTTTCAAGTGGAAGAAAATATGGGAAAAGACTAAAATGATGGCTTCAAACAATATTTTTCCCTTCGTCATAGCTTTAAAACGAGTTTCAGAAAACATAAGGCTTAGGCAAAATTACAGCCAGTATAGCGATTCAGGCCCTCAAGGGCCTTTAGTTTGTAACAGTAGCATGCTGCTTTCCAGTATGTAGGGTATTTGGCCTCCTACTCAAGTTAAAATATGAATATTTCTGGCCGAAACTGCAACATCAGCACAGGAAACAAATTTTGCCTCTTATTTGATTCATTGCAGTAGCTGCTTCTATTTATGAATTTTATCAGAAGTGTAATCTATGCACAGTTTATTTTCATGTAGGAATGAACTGTCCTTATATTGTAATGGATAGAAAAATTAAGTATGCATTTATAATTTTTCAGGAAATCCATCTCATCACAGACATCAATACGTAAACAGTGCAGAGGAAGTATAGGAGTGATGTGTTTGCTGGACGAAATGTCACCAAAGAAGAATACAACAAACAAACAAACAAAAGATTTTATTGACAAAAACTTACAAAGTTTTACAGTCATAACAGACATGAAACAAGAGGACCATGATGGTCCTATATCGCTCACCTAAGTACTAAGCAGTAAAGGTCTACAATGAAGATAAATACCAAATATTGAGGTTCAAGGCCAAATGATAATGAAACAAGAGCGGCACATTGTCGCAAGATATGCCCGTCCCACCGCCAGTTGTCGAGGAGGAATAATAATTGCAAAGGGCAGGTAATGCAACAAACATGTTTACCAAGTCTCAAGTCAATTTGACTTGAGAATTCAAAGTTCCATTCCTGACAAGCAAGAAATATTGTAAAAATGAAGATCAAAGTGGAATTACTCAAAATCCGCGCTAGGTAGAGTTATTGTTCTTGCACACAGTACTCGGTAATATTGCAACAAACATGCATACCAAGTTTGAAGTCGTTCTGACTTGAGATGACAAAGTTATATTCCGGACAAGCACTAAATGCTGTAAAAATGACGATCAAAGGGAAGTAACTCAAAGACAGCACGACTTAGAGTTACAGTTCTTGTGCACTGCACTTCCAACTATTGCAACAAATAAGCATACCATATTTCAGGTCATTCCTACTTAAGATGACAAAGTTTTGCTCCAGACAAAAAAGAAATGCTATAAAAATGCAGGTCAAAGGGGAAATAACTCAAAATTTGTGCTAGGAAGAGTTATGGTTCTTGTGCACTGCACTCCATAATTTTTCAACATTCATGCATACCAAATTTGAAGATGTTCAGGCTAGAGATGATAAAGTTATATTCCGGACAAGCAGAGAATGCAGTAAAAATGACGATCAATGGGAAAAAACTCATAGACAGTACCAGGTAGAGTTATGGTTCTTTCACACTGCACTCCGTGTTATTGCTACAAACACAAATGCCAAGTTTCAAGTCAATCTGACTGGAGATGACAAAGTTATGGTCCGGACAAAGAACTATTCTATAGAACTTTCTAATTCAAGGGCAAATAACTCCAGTCATTCTGGTCCGATTAGACCCATTGTCGAACTCATCCGAGATCTTATGGTCATATATATTTTGACCAAGTTTGGTGCTGATTGGTTGATACTTGTAGATGCTAGAGTGTAAACAAAGTCAAATATAGCAATTTTTCTAATTCAAGGGCAAATAACTCCAGTTGTTCTGGTCCGATTAGACCCATAATTGAACTCATCCAAGATCTTATGGTCATATATATTTTAACCAAGTTTGGTGCTGATTGGTTAAAAATTGTAGATGCTAGAGTGTAAACAAAGTCAAATATAGCAATTTTTCTAATTCAAGGGCAAATAACTCCAGTCATTCTGGTCCGATTAGACCCATAATCGAACTCATCCGAGATCTTATGGTCATATATATTTTGACCAAGTTTGGTGCTGATTGGTTGATACTTGTAGATGCTAGAGTGTAAACAAAGTCAAATATAGCAATTTTTCTAATTCAAGGGCAAATAACTCCAGTTGTTCTGGTCCGATTAGACCCATAATCGAACTCATTTGAGATCTTATGGTCATATATATTTTGACCAAGTTTGGTGCTGATTGGTTAATATTTGTAGATGCTAGAGTGTAAACAAAAAAATGTGAATGGACGGACGGACAGACGGACGATGGACGGGCAGACGACGGATGCGGACGGACGGTGAGTGATCACAATAGCTCATCCTGAGCACTTTGTGCTCAGCTGAGCTAAAAACGCGATGCAATGTCATCGTGCTGTAGCTGCAGAAAAAAATAAGGAAATAGTTTATAGGTTGCCAAATAAGGAGAAAAAAAGTTTTGAGTTGAAAATTTGAGTGATAAAGAAAAAAGGTTAATAAATTGAGAAAGAAAAAAGAAAATTTGCTGGAGGATCAGCCAAACACAGTCAAAAAAAGAAAACTGTTGCCAGCTTTGAAAAACATTGCCAAGGAAAGCAGCCGTTTATTACAATCAATTGCTCCCTCGCCAACAATGCCCTCCGTACTACCCTAAAACAACAACATTTCAGTGTTTTACTGTGTATTACTTTTATATTTTGTAACAGTCTCTGGTTGGATTTACATTAAAATATATAAATAATTATTCAAGATTTTAATGCATTAAAACACACAAGAATGAGAGAAATCATACAAAAAATGAAAGTTGTGAAATATAAAAAGAACCTGAAAGAAACTGCAATATGTTCAAGGATGACTGAAGAAAACAGAAATCTTCAAGATAGAGAAGCAGTGCAAATCAAAGATAATTCTGCATGTTAATACAGTCTGATCCAGATCTACTCTAATTCCAAACTTTTAGTGCTCTCAGAGTTGTAATCGGTACTGTGACTGAAAGAATTGCATCGATTGTAAAGATATCAAATGGGTGTCCGATCCAATTGTAACATAGACAAAAGTATTTGTTTTTAAAGGCTGGATGCAATATTAAAGTAAATCCTGACATCCTGAGTAACTCTAGCGTGTATTAATAACATTGTGATAAGTTATAATTACAAACTGGACTGCAACTAAACAACCAAAAAAACAGAGGAAAAAAAAAGGCCATGAGGCATGCTGCTTACAGGCAGTGCATTTTATTTCAATATGAAGGACTTGGACACTATGTTCCATAATCCATAATTATGTACCCAGGCAGAAATGTCACATTTCAATAACCCTTTACCACACAATCCAGGGTTTTAACAGTGCTGAAAAAGAAAACTTTTAATAGTTGTGGTAAAAGGAGAAATGCTGGTAACCATCGAGGCAAACATTCTGACCAAGTTTCATGAGTATCTGACTGAAAATGTGGCCTCTAGAGCGTACACAAGGTTTTTCTAAGATTTGACCTAGTGACCTAGTTTTTTGACCCGACATGACCCATTTTCGAACTCGTCCAAGATATCATCGAGGCAAACATTCTGACCAAGTTTCATGAGTATCTGACTGAAAATGTGGCCTCTAGAGCGTACACAAGGTTTTTCTAAGATTTGACCTAGTGACCTAGTTTTTGACCCAACATGACCCATTTTCCAACTCATCTGAGATATCATCAAGGCAAACATTCTGACCAAGTTTCATGAGTATCGGACTGAAAATGTGGCCTCTAGAGCGTACACAAGGTTTTTCTAAGATTTGACCTAGTGACCTAGTTTTTGAACCAACATGACCCATTTTCGAACTCGTCTGAGATATCATCCAGACAAACATTCTGATCAAGTTTCATGAGTATTGGATTGAAAATGTGGCCTCTAGAGCGTACACAAGGTAAAAGTTGACGACGGACGACTCACGATGGACGCCGGACACAGCACGATCACAAAAGCTCACCATGAGCACTTTGTGCTCAGGTGAGCTAAAAAATAAGCTTAGTCGATTTGAAATATTATTTCAAAGACAGCACTTTTTGTAGATATTTGAAAAAAGAAGAGACAATGATCATTACTGTAACCATTACTTTACCTTTTTATTTTCTGATAATACTTTTAAAAGCCTTCATATGAAGAGGACAAAAAAAACCCAGAATTTTGCAGATAAAGCCTTCCAAATACTCAAATACTGTGCAACTGCATTTGAATATTAGAGTTCACTTTCATCTAATCAAGAATTTAAATCCGCATTCTGTATCTATTGCTAGTTTTGCGACTTCACAGTAATGTTGATTTTGTCTGGTTTACTTCAAATCCTGTTTAATCTCTAGAAAAAGACAAACTGTTAAACTCTTCCTAATTTAAAGCATTTGCAGACAACATAACTATGACTCAAGGGATTTATCTATGAGGGGGTAGAAACTAGAAAGCAGTGGTGGCAAAAGAGAAAATGGTGGTTGTCGACATCAGGGATGTTAGAATTGAGGGTTGTACATCCATTTCTTTTCTGCTTTTGTTTCTTTTTGCACTAATTTACTAATCACTTGCATATCTAGTCAGTGAAACATTGCTTTTTGTACTTCTTTATGTTATTTTAAATGTACGAGAACAGTAATCATATAGAGCTGGATGTGCCAAGATTAACTTGTACCTAATCTGTTTACCAAATAACAAAATTTTGGTCTGGACCAAATCCAAAGTATTTGAGTATGACAAATGATGCTAAAATGATGATTAAAGTCTTTGATAGGATAGAAAACATTGTGGGAAAAAGAGAAAATGCTGGTAACCAGCAATATCTTCTTTTCCCACAATGTTTTCAAAAGCCCTTTTCATCAGGGTCGTTGAAAGTCCATTGAGTTAACAGCATTTAAATGAAACACTTGGCTACATGGAGAACTAATGAAGGCCAAAACCCTTAGAAAGCAAATCATAGCTTTTATTGCTTATGAGAACAAGCAGTTTTGATAACATTGCGGCAAAATAAATATCACATATGAATTCCTCTTGTTGTCACAAAGTACACATACAATATTTCAATTTCAACATTTACCAAAGCATTCCGAGTTTTCACAGTCCTGGGAAAGAAGGTTTTAAAAGCCTTGTGAGAAAAGGAGAAAATGCTGGTAACTAGCATTTCCTCCTTTTCCCTCAATTTTCTCAAACCTATCAAAGAGCTCAAGCTCATTTCTGACTCATTTTAATTTGTCATCTGCAGAAGTTTTGAATTTGAAAGAGTCTAAAATTTGTCATTTAGGAAAGGGAAAATTATCTAAATAAAAAGCCTTTTGACAGAGCTTAGGGAAAAGATGAAATTACTGGTAACCATCTATTTTCCTCTTTTCATAATGTTCTTTAACCCTTTACCACACAATGCTGACTTTTAACGACCCTGAAGAAGAAGCCTTTCCATTTGGACCAGTTGTTGTTCGATAAAGGGTTAAACAGTATATTGTTTGTTCTTAATCATTGGACTGAACTAAACTGAAAACATTCACAGACAATAAATTGTTGGGCATTTAGTTGTATATTTTGCTAAATGGATAGAATACATTGTGGAGAAAGTTGAAAATGTTGGAAATAAGCATTTTTATCATTTTTCCACAATGTTCACAAGCCTTCTTCCTTCGGATCAGAACTGTGTGAAGTGGTCACACTAGTGGGGAAACTCATTACCTTATGAAAACAAGAGCACTGCATGAGGGTGCCAATGCGGGCTGCAAGTGCTTGATTTTCAGTGAAAATTCAAAGTCGAAAAAAGGAACATAAATATTTTGGTTACCTGCCCTTGTTGTATAGGTTCCTCTTTAATAGTGAACAACTTGCCCAAATTTGAAGTAATTATCTTCAGATATCTTCAGTAATAACAGAGATGCTACAAAATTTTCAAGTTTTCCCATGACGATACAGGCACTATGGCTATGACAAAAACTAGGTCACTAGGTCAAGTCTTAGAAAAACCTTGTGTATGCTCTAGAGGCCACATTTTTAGTTAGATACTCACGAAACTTGGTCAGAATGTTTGTCTTGATGATATCTCGGATGAGTTTGAAAATGGGTCATGTTGGGTCAAAAACTAGGTCAAATCTTAGAAAAACCTTGTGTACGCTCTAGAGGCCACATTTTCAGTCCAATACTCATGAAACTTGGTCAGAATGTTTGCCTCCATGATGTTTCGGACTAGTTTGAAAATGGGTCATGTCAGGTCAAAAACTAGGTCAGTAGGTCAAATCTTTGAAAAACCTTGTGTACGCTCTAGAGGCCACATTTTCAGCCCAAAACTCTTGAAAGTTGGTCAGAATGTTTGTCTTGATGATATCTCGGATGAGTTTGAAAAGGGGTCATGTCGGGTCAAAAACTAGGGCACTAGGTCAAATATTAAAAAACCTTGTGTACGCTCTAGAAGCCACATTTTCAGCCCAAAACTCTTGAAAGTTCGTCAGAATGCTTGTCTTGATGATATCTCAGACGAGTTTGAAAATGGGTCATGTCGGGCAAAAATCTAGGTTACTAGGTCATATCTTAGAAAAACCTTGTGTAGGCTCTTGAGGCCACATTTTCAGCCCAAAACTCTTGAAAGTTGGTCAGAATGTTTGTCTTGATAATATCTCGGTCAAGTTCGAGAATGGGTCATGTCAGGTCAAAAACTAGGTCACTAGGTCAAATCTTAAAAAAATCTTGTGTACGCTCTTGAGGCCACATTTTCAGCCCAAAACTCTTGAAAGTTGGTCAGAATGTTTGTCTTGATTAAATCTTGATCGAGTTCGAGAATGGGTCATGTCGGGTCAAAAACTAGGTCACTAGGTCAAATCTTAGAAAAACCTTGTATATGCTCTAGAGGCCACATTTCAGTCAGATACTCATGAAACTTGGTCAGAATGTTTGTCTTGATGATAGCTTGAAGGAGTTCAAAAATGGGTCATGTCGGGTCAAAAACTAGGTCATTAGGTCAAAATTTGAAAAAACCTTGTGTATGCTCTAGAGGCCATATTTTCAGTCAGATACTCATGAAACTTGGTCAGAATGTTTGTCTTGATGATATCTTGGACAAGTTCGAAAATGGGTCATGTCGGGCAAAAAACTAGGTCACTAGATCATATCTTAGAAAAACCTTGTGTACGCTCTAGAGGCCACATTTTCAGCCCAAAACTCTTGAAAGTTGGTCAGAATGTTTGTCTTGATGATATCTCGGATGAGTTTGAAAAGGGGTCATATCGGGTCAAAAACTAGGTCAGTAGGTCAAATCTTAGAAAAACCTTGTGTACGCTCTAGAGGCCACATTTTCAGTCAGATACTCATGAAACTTGGTCAGAATGTTTGTCTTGATGATATCTCGGACGAGTTTGGAAATTGATCATGCTGGGCCAAAAACTAGGTCAGAAGGTCAAATCTTAGAAAAACCTTGTGTACACTCTAGAGGCCACATTTTCAGTCCAATGCTCTTGAAAGTTGGTCAGAATGTTTGTCTTTATGATATCCCGGATGAGTTCTAAAATGGGTCATGTCTGGTCAAAAAGTAGGTCACAAGGTCATATCTTAGAAAAACTTCGTGTACAGTCTAAAGGCCACCTTTTTGGTCCAAAACTCTTGAAATTTGGTCAGAATGTTTGTCTTGATGATATCTTGGACAAGTTTGAAAACGGGTCATATCAGGCAAAAAACTAGGTCACTGGGTCAAATCTTAAAAAAAACCTTGTGTACGCTCTAGAGGTCACAGTTTCAGTCCAAATTTCTTGAAAGTTGGTCAGAATGTTGTACTTGATGACATCTCAGGTGCATTCGAAAATCGGTCATGTTGGGTCAGAAACTAGATCAGTAGTTCAAATCTTAGAAAAAACCTGTGTATACTCTATAGGCCACATTTTCTGTCCAATACGTATGAAAGGTGGTCAGGATCTTTGTTTTGATAATATCTACAATGGGAAAATTGGCTATGGTTTGCCAAAAAAGTAGGTCACTGAGAGAAATTCTAGAAAAAGCTTGTGTATATGCTAGAGGCCAAATTTTCAGTCCAATAATTATGAAAGCTTAGTAGATTGTTTGTCATGATATCTCAAAAGAGATTGAAAATGGGTCATGTTTGGTCAAAAGACTCAGGTGAGCGACTTTAGGGCCATCATGGCCCTCTTGTTTTTGTCTTATTAGACCATAGACAGTCTTGCAAATACTTGACCTCACTCAACTGGCTGCTTTCCCACATTAACATTGTCAAAACAATATCATGTATCAGCATTGAGGGAGGAATGAATTCTTCATCAATTCTGTGGAAGAAATAGACCAAGCTTGGAATTCGAACCAGCGACTCCTGTTCTCAAGTCCTGTACGCTGCCGACTGCCTAACAGGATCTAGGCACTACTATCACAGCAAACTCAATACATGTACACTTCATTTTTGTAGATCTGTTAATATCTATTGATGCATTATCATTGTTATATATTTTTTTTGCATTTAGATCACTGAGCATTGAGCTCCAAAATCTTTCAATAGGGATCTTTGATTGAGTTTGGTTTAGGTAGATACTGAAGCCATGGTGTTTGTTTCTCAATAACTTCCTTTGTTGTTGGGGATATTGTAGCTGCACTCGTTGTGGCAATTTGAGTAGAATCACCTTCCACTTTCTTACTTTTAGCTGATTTTTGACTCGCGACTACAATAACTCTCAAAACTCAAAAATGACAGTAATGTTTTAAAATAACTGTGGTTCTTCTGTTCTTTCTTGTGTTTGACAGTCCAGTGATTGGCAGCTTTGGAATGGACTCTTATGTAACTGAAATTATATTCATACTTTTTTCTTAAATTTTCTGTAAAAAAAAAAATTGTGAAATCAATCTTTTACCCTCCGAAAACTAATGTTTATGAAGAAGACAGGAAAACAACCCTGAACTGTTTATCAGTCTGCAATCATTCGATGTGATTATTATGAATATGTCACACAATTTTCGGAATGGATGACAAAGTTATTTTCAGTATTTTTTGCAGTAGCATTTTGTTTCGCTGAAAAGAAGGGAAAAACTTATTCTAATTGTCAAACATTGAAGCACTTACTGTATTCGCTTTCAGAAGTTTTTCTCATGGTAGAACAAATGTTCAGGTTTAGCAATCACCTGTGATGGGTTTTGTGCGTTCAAGATCCAATGTTTCTTTCAAACAGCCAGTGTTTGTCTCAATAATATCTAAGTCAACAAGAAAACAAGTCATGTGGTTTTTGAAAGGAGGTGATTTGAATAATTTTATCATTTGGTTACATGCTTTAGAAACTGTATCAGTTCCAGGTTACGATGATTTATATCACAAAACCATCTTAGTTATGTTATAATTATTTTTTTCAACTTACCAATATTCTCCCTGTCTACTCTTTTTGTATGGTCTATTCACATGTTCCATGTAAGTCAACTGCAGCAAGCTGACATCTACACTTATACACTGTATACCTGTAATTTTTATTTTTCATATTTGTTTTCATGTTTATGATAAACTTGTTGAAAAGTTAATAAAAGTAGCAAACAGTTTCACTTTCAAGTACATTTATTTACTTTTTCCCTGTCAAGAAGTGTTCAGTGCTATTGTAACCTGAGCAATAAATTGATTCAATGGTGTTAAAAAATGTGCCACTTTTAATGTAATATCATGGCGACAACTCACATATTCATGTTTTATCTGAATTTCACCATTGCTAGACTGGGGCTCTGAAGTTTCTTGCCCAAGGGCACTCCCATGAAAACCAAATGCTTCCAATGAGGTTCAAACCCATGCCCTCCACATTATGAGTTCTGCACTTTACCACTGAGCCACAAGGGACTCAAGCAACTTATTTGACTCATGATTTAACTCCCAAGACAAACTATTAGAAACATTGGTAACTAACAAAGGAAAATCCTTCAAATATTATCAAAAACTTAATATTTTACAAAAATGACAAAATTCCATTAGACAGCATTGACAGTTGAAAATTTAGATCAAACAATGACTTCTGTCTTTGAAAGGGTAGAAAACATTGAAGGAAAAGAAGAAAATGTTGGTTACCGGAATTTCACCTTTTCCCATCTTTTCAAAAGCTGCCTACTTTAGGGTAGTTAAAACTCAGTATTGTGTGGTAAAGAGTTAATTAAAGAAAAGTGACCCAGCCAAAAAACTATTGTTAAAGATGCTGAGTTCTTGCTTATAACCATTCTTTCTTTTATTACTTAATGTCTCAAAGATTGATATTACATTCATTTAGGATAATTTAGCAGAATCAAAAACTTAAAGTCATACCTAAATTAATAAACCTACAGGTTTGCTATAATTGAATGCTTTTAAACATTGCTTCAACATTATTTCATTCATATCATTGCAACAGCTCTTGTAGTCATGTGTGCCCAGGTTTTCACCACTACAAAGCTAGGGCTCTTGTTTATCTTGCCAAAGCACAAGAAGAGCTGCATGCCTTTGGTGAGGTTTAAACCAAGGCCATGAGATAACTAGTCCTACATGTTCTCCACACAGAGCACACAAGCAGATAATAAAGGCAGATATATAACTGTAAGGAATCCTACAAGGACACAAATTTGCATTCAAATATTTATAGTATGTATTCCCTTACCACACAAAGTTTCTTTCCAAGGTTCTTTGCCCCGTACAAAATATTCCAACTGTGTCAGATTTTGTGAAAATTTCTTCCTACAAAGATAGAGACATGTATACATTATGAAGGTCACATTAGATTGTCAAAATGCAATTGAAAAATGTGGAATTTGGCACATGGCTCACGTAACATTTGAGCACACAATGCCAACTTTTAACAACCCTGTGAAAGAAGCCTTTTGAAAACATTGTAAGAAAAGGAGAAGATGCTGGTAACCAGCATTTTTGCCTTTTCTCACCATGTTTTCCAACCTATCGAAAAAAAAAAAATGCACCATTTTAGCCACAATGAAATTGTTGCCAGCAAATTCTTTCAATTTGGACAAGGCTAAAATTTTGTCATGCAGTAAAGGGTTAATCCAAAACTATGCAGTCACTACTCATATTTTTGTAAATACAATAAATAAAAAAAGAGGGCTATGACGACCCTATTCTGAACAAGTTTAAACCTTTACCACACAATCCCAACTTTTAACAACCCTGAAAAAGAGAGCTTTTTAAAATTTTTAGGGAAAAGCAGAAAATGCTGGTAACCAGCATTTTCTTCTTTTCCCATAACATTTTCTACCCTTCAAAGACTACTTTCCAAAGTTTTTGTCACATTTTTTTTAGTTGTCTGAATTCTTTCAATTTAGGCAGGCTAAAATTTTTTTATTTGGTAAAGAGTGAATGAAATGTATGCAAAAACCAAACTTTTAACTCTTTACTACACATTCCCATTATCAACGATCCTTCAAAACAAACCTTTTGAAATTATTGTGGGAAAAGGACAAAATGCTGGTTACCATAATTTTCCACTATTCCCACTACGTTTATTACCGTTCTACAGAATACTTTTTTCATTTGTATAAAATTCTAGTTTTTCATCTGCAGATATGTTTTCAACTGTAAAGCATGTAAAATTTGTCATTTGGCAAGGGGTTAGCAGGCTGAATTTTTTTGTAATTACTTGATGAAGAAGTCTACTTTGATAAATATTACATAACTAACTCATCAGAGATGCAAACAAAGGCAGGCATACACAAGTTATCCTAAAGAATGCACACACAGATTTCCCATGTATATGACAACGATCCATTTAAGACTCCTGATTAACATTTTCAATTAGATCTTTTATTGAAATAATTTCATGGGAAAGCTATTAACATGGTTCATGAACATGGGACATTAGGTGTCATTTTTTTGGTAAAAATACAGTAAACAATGACTGCATATGACAGACACAATTACAAAAGCTCTCCAAGTTTTTTAACATGATTCATGTATAAAGCAAGGTCCAGCAATTTTGGCCCATATTGATAACAACTTTTGGTTTCACGACTGTAACATATAAGAAGGTTTTGTGTACAACTTACTCATAATTGATATCTGTGGGTAAGCGTCTGTAACTATCCTAACAGCATTTCACCCATTTCTTTCGAGTTTATTTATGGTTCTCTCAAACCCAACGGCTTCCATATGTCCTGAGGCCAACATAGCTTCCCTCCTATTGATCTTCTATTTCCACTGCACTTTGCTGAGTGGCCTGGACTGTCCACTCTAACATACCCTTAAAATATAAATTTTGTCATTTAAGTATATAGGCATCTAATAAAATCTATGCGTGTACTTTTCATTTCATTATATAACTGAAATTATCAAATTTGAAGATGTTTAAACTCTATACCAGACGACAAAATACAGGACTCTTCCAAGTTGAAAGCATTTGCTGACAACAATTTAAATGTGGTTCATTGGATGGAATATGTCTTTGAAAAAGTAGAAATCGCGGGAAAAAGAGAAATCCTGGTTACCAGCATTTTCTCCAGTTCCAACAATGTCAGGGTTCCTTCTGGCTTCTTTTTTTCTTGCGCCATCACTTTCGCCAAATGAGAATTTTGCGCCAAATTGAAATAATTAGAGCCAGTTGGTGCCAATTTTAAAATGAAAGTACCAGGGGTCAGGCATAATCAAGAATTGATCTATAACCAAACAAGAAAACATTTGTTTTCATCAGATTTCCTAACTCATATCTATGTCTTTTACATGAATATGGTAAAAAAATTATTTTTGTGAACAATGGAAAAAACAACATCTATTAAGTTTAAGTAGATCTATCTTTAATGTTTGTAAAACCACTGTGACAAAAGCAGAAATAGGTCATTGAGAGCAATTTCTACTTTTGTAACAAAGTTTTAAAGAAAGACTTTTTGAAACATATAGAAGTTTAAATTGTACAAACCAAACAACAAAGTCAATATGTAAAAAAAAAAAATGTTAAAAAAAAAGAAGAAATTTCTCCCTTAGAAAGAAAGTGCTTCTGTAGGGACTTTTTTTTTTATCTGTAACAGTATAAAAAAGTTAAAATACTAAAAAAACCAAACAAGTTTTCCGAAAAGGTGGGCGATTAACGGAGGAAGAACGACATAGAAAATGCCGAGGACGATGATAACATTACGGTCTGGGTTTTAGTCGACGCCGTCGCCATTTTTGAAACCCGCTGTATTTTACCTGCGATCATGATTCATTTGGACATTTAGTAACATTAACGATTGATATAGGCCACTGGTCTTCGATACTTTCACTTTCGGACAGTTTTTCAAAATAAATTTACAATTTTTTTCTAGCCGGATGTTTATGTTATCGAAAGTGTATGTATATTCAGATAGACAGGTGTAAATGACATCAATTTGTGAAGTAATTTTGATTACTTTGATGCCGTTGTTTATTCCAGCTGATTTATTTCACTTTTATCGATGGATTGGCGGTCATGCATCCATGCATTGCAGTGAAGGGGGCCAGTTTTAAAATGTTCGGCATCCCGATATGAAAATATTGGTGCCAGTCATTTTCGCCAATCGGCAATTTTTGGCGCCACATTTAAAAATCTATCGCAAATGGCGCCAAATGCGAAGCCCAGCGGGAACCCTGAATGTTTTCAAAAGCCTCCTATTTCAGTCGTGAAAAAATTGAGATGTGTGGGAAAGGGTTAATCTGGGCTATTTAGTCTAGTTTGTATGTCATAAATCATAATTTCTGGTAAAACATCAATGAATAGAACTAAACATATTTCTCCTCTATGGTCATATAGCCAATGTACAGTTGCACTCAGTAAACAGGAGCAATTTTGGGTGTTTAACCCTTTACAACTCAATCTCATGTTTTAATGACCCTGTGCCAGACGGTTTTTGAAACATCGTGTGAATTATAGAAAATGCGTGTAACAAACATTTTCTCATTTTCTGACAATTTTTTCTACCGCATCAAAGACAGAAATCATCATTTAAGCTATAGTTGATTTGTCGTCTGCAAATGCTTTGAAGTTGGTTGAGTCCAAAATATTGTCATTTAGAAAGAGTTCAATTACAGAATGATCGTTTAGCAATACAGAGGACCAAGATCAGGCTACCCTGGTAAAATGGTGTACTGTTACATTGAAAGGACCACGTTGTACATAGTGTATTGAGAACAAGTTTAATGTACCCCAAATGTTATACTACACAAGACATATTTAAGTTAACACTTTGCTCTAGAGAACCTTGGTAGTAGGTTTCTTGAATAAATGGAGTCGATTCAATTCGGGCTTTATATTTTGATTTTATCCTTAAATGGGTCAATCAAGACGTAACAAACGTCATCTACATGACTCAAAACTAAAGCCAAAGATTAAGTTTAAGCGGCAGCTCCATGCCCGATAAAAATGTCAGAAATGCAGTAAATTGATGGTTGCCACAGGCCAAGTTTGTTTTGCAGACTACCAATAGCCTTGTTTATGGGTAAAGAGTGTTACAAACATGAATTTCAAAATTAAAAACAACAAAACTGAAAAGAAAATGAAAGCACAAATTTTTCAAAAAAAGCGATTTTTATAATTTAAATAGTTCGAGACGGCCCCTTACCAATCAATCAAAAGTTTCGCCACATCTCCGTCGTGCAAACAACACTGTTCTCTTCCGTTATTTCTTTCCACCCATTAATCTGGTCGCATAAATTTACTGTTTACTGTCTAGTTTTATGAGCTTGTGCCAACCTTCGTCTTTTCATGGCCGGCGGCATTCTTCACTACGGGCGAGACACCATTTTTGTTATGGAATTTAAGCGTCATTAGTCACGTGCCAGTCACGTGACATTCCCACAATGCTTGTTGATTTCTGGCGCGAAATCTCAAAATATCTTAAGAGGCTACGTAGCCTTTTAAGGGAACACTATCAAAAAGATTTTTTTTCCGTAATTTTATGATTCTTAATTATTGACAATTTGCATTGTTTTCTCTTATAAATTTCAGTGATATATATTTTTTTTAATTTGGTGAGATGTGAAAAATCTAAATACCCACATTTAACATCAAGTTTCTTTATCTATGCAAAAAACTAAACATATATGAGCTATGCTGTCTGAAAATGGGGCTTAATGCATTTGCAAACCATATAGACCCAAGTAGGTCTGCACGATCTACGTGGGCTGACCTGGACTGAAACTTTTTTCCATTTGATCAAAATTCTGCGTGCCAAAGGACCAGTCTACCTCATGATTCCATCGATTCTAAGAGAGAAAGGAATTAATGGATCCACAATCATTTGATGACTTTCTTCTCAACTTTGTTTTACTTGCTATTATTCTTTTCCATAAGATATTTCAGATACTTTTTTTTTCTATTTTCTTCAAATGCCGCTTTCAACATTACTTCAGTTATATCACTGCTCCAGCTCATTTATTCATGCATCTCCTGACTTTCTTCTCAACTTTGTTTTACTTGCTATTATTCTTTTCCATAAGATATTTCAGATACTTTTTTTTTCTATTTTCTTCAAACGCCGCTTTCAACATTATTTCAGTTATATCACTGCTCCAGCTCATTTATTCATGCATCTCCTGGATTTCACCAGTACAAGGCTAGGGCTTAGAAGTATCTTTCACACAACTAGACAGTGAAATTGAGATAATTGATAGACTTCTCTGGTCAACAAACGCACACGCACATAATCTTTTTTTAAAACACACAAACGCACATTTTTTCTTGTTTTATTGTCTAACGAACTTTTTTTTCTTTTTTACTGATTATTATTTTTCATAAATATATATCAGGGTTTTTTTTTTTCATTGTTTTTATTGTTAATGTTTTGAAAATATAAAGTTTCATCATTTCCTATTTTCTTTTTCAAAAATTTATAAAACATAGTATTTTCTTCCTTTTTTATTGTATGTGCATGTTTTTCTTAATCATCTGCTGTCACTTTTACCTACAAAATAACGATTTAACTCTTTTACCAAACGACAAAATTTTAAACTTGTCCAAATTGAAAGCATTTGCAGACGACAAAATAAACATGACTCAAAAATCGAAACTTGACTTTAGAAGAGTAGAAAACATTGTGGGAAAAGGAGAAAATGCTGGTTACCAGCATTTTCTCCTTTTCCCACAATGTTTTCATATGGCTTCTTCCTCTGGGTCATAAAAATCAGGGATTGTTTGGTAAAGGGTTAAGATAATATGCATAATGTGTTTTGGTCTTCAGTCATCATACTAGTTATCTTCACGGAAAACAGCGCAGCAACCGTTCCATTGCTTGTAAATTTGATAGATAAAAATTACGCCATTTGCAACCAGCATTCAATGGGGCAGTGAATGACATCGTTTTTTATTTCTGGATTAAAGGTTTCTTACATAACTCAGTTGTAGCTATAAATATCAAGGAGTGATTTTTCTTAAACAGTCAGACAAAAGTTTCTTGTTAAGTGCTCTGTAAAAAGGTATTTTAATGCACCTGCAAAACGTGTAATCCAACATTGGTCAGCAAAAGCAGTCTACTCGGGCTGACATGGGTCGTATGTTTGCTTTTGGTAAATTTTTCTGCATGTCAAAGAACCATTCAAGCCTATGATTCAGAAAGTTGTTTGGCAAAATGGGTTCATAGTATGCAACAAGTTGCTTGGTAAAATGGAATATGTGTTACACTTAACATGTAAAATCAGTTATTATGTACAATAACTGAAAAATTACGTATTATGTATAATACCTAGTTCAGTAAGTTATCATACATAATAACTGATGTTTTATGTTATTTTATGAAATAAATAATTGTTAGGGGAAGAAATTCTACAAATTAACTGAAATTACTTTTATACTCTTCCATTCAATATCAAATTACTTTATTTTGTAAATGTTTTCTATTAAATAATTCCTTTATTATACTACCAGTTACAACTCGATTTCAGGTTACAACCTGGTTAAAAGCTCAATACTTTAATAGTCATAATATTCTAACAACATAATAAACAGCAGTAAATAAACATGTCTCTATATGGATTAAATTTTTTATCCTGTTTCTGAAGTTGCATTCCATGAATCGCTCTGCAAGAGCTAGGGAACAAATAAGAGAATTCTGATATAGGGTGACCCAAAAGAAAAATGCCACCCATAAAGTCGTTAATAAAATTCACAACCTTTCTGCAATCCAACCATATTTGGTACAAATGAACTCCAATCTATGCCTGACTTGTCCACCAAGTTTCAGCCAATGAATGTCGAACAGTCTTTGTTTTATCTCCATTCCATGATATGCTCCAAATGTACACCTTTGCATATACGCAACATGCAAAATTGACAATAACTCTGACACACTCAAAGAATAACATGTTCTGGGGGTATCCCCCACCAGAAGATTTTATGCAGAGGCCTGATTTCCCTCCATCTAGTACACTGCATGGGTTGCAATATCAAGACTTGGGATCATCGGTCCCTATTGATTTGAAGACCAGAAAGAACGGTAAATCACAATCAATACTGAACGCTATCTAGTAGTTGTTAAGAAGTTCTGGGCAGACGAATGGGTGTTGTTAGAGATGAACAGTGGTTTAAACAGGATGGGGCAACTCCCTAACTTCAAATGCCTCGTTGGAATGGCTACTGGGACACTTTCGTGATCGTCTCATCAGTAGGAGGTGTGATCCTGATTTGGCTTCACACTCACCAGACCTTAACCCCCAAGATTTATTCCTGTGGGGTTATCTCAAAGATAATGTCTATCAGAAAAACCCCTAGACTATTCCTGAACTGAAGAGGGCCACCACGCCAAAATCAGGGCAATACTGAGGAAGGAGTGTGTGTCAGAATTATTGACAATTTTGCATGTCGTATCCAGGTGTGCTTGCATGGCAGATGTGCACATTTGGAGCATATCATTGAACGGAGATAAAAACAAAGACTGTTGGATATGAAATTCATGACTGAAACTTGTTGGGCAAGTCAGGCATAGACTGGAGTTCAGTTGTATCAAATATGGTTGGATTGCAGAAAGGATTGTGAATTTTATTAATGATTTCATGGGTGGCATTTTTTTGGGGGGTCACCCTGTATGTCAAGATGTGTACTAAAATTCTATTAGGGAGAAGATAAACTCTTCAAAGTCAAAGCAGAGAATTGTCCACCATTACTATTTACTCAGAAAGTGCTATGTTCTAGAGTGCAGTGATGTCAAGAAATTGATAAGGAATTATCTGCTGTATTTTTTTAAGTAAAGAAGACGCTTAAAATTCATGTCACAATGCGTGCTTATATAGCAACTGGACAAGGTGGAAGACACAAAACGATCAAAGACCCGAGTGACAAGTATGCCAATACAATACAAGAAGCCCTGAACTTTTTTGAATTAAGAAATCGATGTACACCCTCCGTCAGAAGACGAATAAGTGAACAAGAACTACTTTCAAGAGTTGTTTTGAAGCCAGTTTTCTTTTTCAAAAGACTTTAGTTCCTGCGCACCATTACAATTGAAAGACATGCAGTTTATGACGAGGGTAAAGTATAAAAGGGATAATGAACTATCAAGATCACTTGATTTTTTTTTTTATTTTACGCCCACTCAGTCAAAACTTGCAGCAGAAGAAGCTTTTTATTTATGGCATAAAATTTTGTTATTAGGAACACCAGCATTCCTTTAGTTTTGATACAGAGTTCACCGCAGTGAGTGCACAGATGGCAAAATGACAACAGCTATGGTCAGATCTTGTCATTTTCTGTGGTAAGCCATGTTATCCCCAGGGTCAAAGGTCCACATGCAGAGCCATCTGTGATGCCAAAGATATGTTAGGAGCCTGGTTGGCTGACAAAAATACAACTGATTGGGCTATAGGACTTTAAATGCCAAAAAATGCCATACAAAATCTTTCATTCCCGAAGTACTCCGCAAACTCAAAAACGAGGAGAATTTACAGAAAACCATGTTAGAAACAATTCTAACAGAGCCTAAGCGGACTGTAGATGAAGCAACTGATGTTTTTGATATCAAACATGTGCTTGATAAACATGAGTGTTATCATTTTGCGTTCTTTTAGTCATTACAATTATCATGAAAAATTTCTTCTTCTAAAAATCAGTTACATGTACATTGTATTTCATAAATTAACTGAAAGTATCAGTTATTATAAATGTATAATAACTGACTGAATCAGGTATTATGCATAATACCTGAAATTTAGTTATTATACATAAAAAACTGACTTTACAAGTCAGCTGTAACATATATGGCCTGCAACACGCGAAAAAGGGCATTAAGACATTTGCCTTCTGAAAACATTGTGGGAAAAGGAGAAAATGCTGGTAACCAGCATTTTCTCCTTTTCTCACAATGTTTTCTACTCCTCTAAAGTCAAGTTTCAATTTTTGAGTCACATTTGTCATCCTGACTAAATGGTTTGTGTTTTCATACTTAATAATTTTTCTTTTCTCAAGCAAAAATTTCCCGATTCGACTGATCATTGTCATAGATTAAACTGCACATTTTGTGCTGTCTGATCTTGATCTATACTGACTATAACGGCAACCGAAGTTGTGAGCAAGACTTTAACTGTTAACACGGTTCAGGAAAACAATCTTTGACGGTAAGCAATGGCTTTCTACAAATAACTGCTCCTTTTACTACAATGTAATCAAAATGAGTCTTTTGCGATATCATACAAAGCCAAATTTTTAACTTAACAATGGGTCCAACTCAAAGCAACCACAAAAACAAGAGGGCCATGATTTTCCAAGTTTCCTCAATAAAAGGCCCTGTAAAACATGATACCATTGAGACAGGGCTAAATTTTGTAGCCCTAGGTCTTATGGTTAGTAACAAGAAGATGTATAAAGTTTTCACAGGTAAAACATGTGACCCCTGGTGTGGGGACAAACTTGATCCCAAGGCTATAATTTGGGCCCTCTTGGTAGTGGTCCACTAGATCAAGCTACATGCCAAATTTGGTAGCCCTAGGCCTTATGGCTAGGTACAAGTAAATTTTTAAAGTTTTCCCTATACAAGCCCATGTAAAACTTCTGACCCCCAGGGCAAGGCCAAATTTGATCCCAGGGTTATACTTTGGGCACCCTTGATAGACACCCACTAGATAAAGCTACATGCCAAATTTGGTAGACCTAGGCCTTATGGCTAGGTACATGAAGGATTTTAAAGTTTTCCCTTAAAAGCCCATATAAAACTTTTGACCCCTGGGACGGGGCCAATTTTGACATCAGGGCTATTATTTGAAGGAACTTAGTAGAGGTCCACTAGATAAAGCTACATGCCAAATGTAGTAGCCCTAGACCTTATGGGTTCAGACAAGATTTTCAAAATTTTTCAGATTTGTTGCCATGGCAACCACAGTTTTTGAAGTTTTTAAAGAGGACCATGGCAGGAACATTTCTGTAAAGTTTCATCAAATTGGTTTGGCAGTTTCAGAGGAGATGTTTGAAATAAAAGTTAATGCATGCATGGACGGATGGACGCACGGACGGATGGACGCATGGAAGCACAGCAGACACTGGGCTATGACATAAGCCCGCTGGCCTTTGGCCAGTGGAGCTAATAAAACCTCATGGTGGATAAACAGGCAAACAAAGTCACTATGGCCATCTTTTTTATGTCAGCAAATAAAATTCACTGGTCTACAACTAACTGCAAAAACGAATGCATCATTACCTTGCACCTATTCTTCCATTCTCCTCTACCGCAAATCTTGTCATTTGAAAACGTGAAGAAAGTAGATGCTTAGCCAAGCAGAAGGAGTTATATCAAGGGGCAATATTCATATAACTATTTCACCAGCGTTTTTAGTTTTAATTTTATCATACCCAATACTGATTCTATTGAACACAGGAAATCTACATGTACTTTCCTAGATTCGAGCCCAGCCAGCTAGCTCAGTGATTAGCCTATCCGACCCATGATCTGGTGGTTGTGAGTTTGATACCCGCTTGAGGCAAAGTTTCTTTTCAGCGATTTTTCGCCTCTCACCTCTGATGCATGTGAAAAAAGTAGTCAGTGACATGGAAAGAAACTCGTGCTAGTACTGGTGTGAGAAAGCCAGGAAACACATGAGTAGGTGCACCGACCACCGTGATATGACCTAAGCAATTAGAATGGTGTTAAACTCCAATACAAACAATCAATCAGTCAAACAATCCTAGTTTCCTACCATACTACGAAAAAAAGTACATATTTAGCCCTAATCTACAATATATCAGAATGTTACAAATCATTTTTAATTTAACAATGGTTGATTTAATGTTTTCCATTTCATTAGAATTGATTTTTCCGAGCTTGGTTGATATTTGAGAGTGCATGAGCATAGTTTAACACTGTATCACTTTGCCACATTTGCCGTGTAACACATCGCAGTACCATGAAAAAAACAGGGTCTATATAAAAATCCAAAGTAGCCCAAACATTGATTCATATAGCGTTGTCACCCTCAGGATACACTCTAACTTTGTCTATAAGCTGAACAATCCATATGTCTTGAGTACAAAACGAAACAACATTTACTCTCATGTCCCAAAACGTGTCGGGTCCTCTTCATAAATTAACGGTAGGTGGGATCTGCCCACAACATAGCTCAGAAGATGGTGGATTTAAAACTCTCTTACAGTGTAGGGTTCATGGTGTAATAAATGAGGAAATTACAAAGTTATCTCAAATGTACCACTTTGCCCTGTGTGTCATTTTGCCCTGGTCTTCAATACAGCGGATAATTCCTTATCAATTTCTTGTCATCACTGCACTTTAGAATATAACATTTTCTAAGTCAATAGCAATGGTGGACAATATTCTGCTTCAACCTTGAAGCCCAGTGGGAACCCTGACAGAGACAAAGACAGTATTTTCTGTCTTTTCCACAATGTTTTTAGCCTTTAAAACTTAATTCCATAAATTGAGACATACTGAATTTGTCCTCTGCAAATGCTGTCTATTTGGGCATGCCTTGAATTTATTCTTTTCGTAAGGAGTTGGGCTGTTTGGATTGGCCACTACTTTAAACACTTCAACTAAGTTTGTGCTCAAACTGAAAGTTTTATTCATGCTTGAGCTAGTAAGTATACCTTTACCAGACGACAAAATTTTAGCCTTGACCAAACTGAAAGCATTTGCAGATGACTTTCAATGTGGCTCAAACGGTTGAAGGTTTTTCTTTGGTCGGGTAGAAAACATTGTGGGAAAAGGAGAAAATGCTGGTTACCAGCAATTTCTCCTTTTCCCACAATGTTTTCAAAAGGCCTCTTTCCTAGGGTAGTTAAAAGTCAGCATTGTGTGGTATAGGGTTAAAACTTCAGTAACTATTCACTTATTACAGTTTTCAGCACCTGATTTAGTCAACCAGCATATTAACAGGATCCATAACCCTTTCTCAGAAAACAAAATTCTGCCTAGGCATAAATTATATGACGGGAACTTTCTTTGAAACTATAGAAAATATTATTGGAAAGGATGATAGTGCTGATTACCAGCATTTTCTCCTTTTTTAACAATGTTTTCAAAAGCCTCCCCCCTCAGGGTCATTAAAACACAAGGAAATTTAATAAGTCTTCACCAGTCATCACTGAAATTTTAGACATGTCAAGATTGAAAGCATTTATAGCATAAAGCAATTGAATATGGCTGCAATGCCAGAATGTATCTTTGAAATGTGTTAAAACATTGTGGGAAAAGGAGAAAATGCTAGATACCAGCTTTTTCGCCTTTTCATAAAATGTTTTCAAAAACCTCCTTTCTCATGATTTTAAGATCCTCTATCTGACCATGAGACTGCTAAGCACGACTTCACCAGTCATCACTGAAATTTTAGACATGTCAAGATTGAAAGCATTTATAGCATAAAGCAAATGAATATGGCTGCAATGCCAGAATGTATCTTTGAAATGTGTTAAAACATTGTGGGAAAAGGAGAAAATGCTAGATACCAGCTTTTTCGCCTTTTCATAAAATGTTTTCAAAAACCTCCTTTCTCATGATTTTAAGATCCTCTATCTGACCATGAGACTGCTAAGCACGACTCAAGGACCTTTCATGGACAGCGTAGGTCAAGATCAGACTGCACAGATCTTTGATTTACTATGTCCAATAAAGAAATTCTCTGTAATAGCAAGATTTGGATTTTTTAAATCGGCTTGAAAGTTTCATTTAACTTATTTAGCAGGATATAGGGTAATAAACATTACAAGGACGGTGAGATTGAATATTAACTCTTTAACAAACAACAAAATTTTAGACTGGTCCAAATTGAAAGTGTTTGCAGACAACAAAATTAAGGACACTCAAAAATTGAAATTTGTTCGGGGAGGGCACAAAACATTGCAGAAAAAAAAGAAAATGCTGGTTACCAGCATTTTCTCCTTTTCCCACGATGTTTTCAAAAGGCTTCTTTTCCAGGGAGGTGAAAAACAGGGATTGTTTGAGAAAGAGTTAAGTAACTTAGTAGGTAAAATGTGGTATTATACTGCAAAGAAATTTCTTGTGATCTGATTGGATAATATGCCCCGAACATGTATGTCATGTACACTGGCAAAACCCACTTAAAAGCAGTTTCCCTTTTGGCAGCCTCGTATCCATGACTACACTTTCAGCACAACATCCAAATTGGTACTGTCGATCGGTCGATAGGAGCTGGGCTCTTACACAAACATTCTAGAATGAGTAACAACTGTTTAGCCTGGAGAACATTTGAAATTAACAAGATGTCTGTTTGTAAAAGAGTCACGCCCCCCTACTGCCACATTGATACAGGAAGTGGCACAGTTCATAAACTGATATCAAAAGGATTGATTTGGAAATATCGATGTCATCTTTTTGATTTATAGCCGACTTCAATTGTTAAACGTGATAATCTGTCAACAGTTTGCATAATTATACACACCGCCGTGTGTATACATACAAGATTGTAAACAGTCGCCGATACACAGACTGGGTTATCAATTTTCTTTTTGGCATGCGCGTTCGACCACTGCTTTTTTCCAGTCGACTTTGATGCTTACTGCGTCCCCGATAATACGCGAATAAAATGTTGGAGCCACAAGTTGAGCCACATATGATGATTTTTGAGACACTTTAATTTTTTTTGAGCAAATGGCTCAAGTGGCGAACGGCAGCGCGGGCCCTGAATCATCTGGTGGTCACTGTGACCTTTCACGGATTAACCTTAAAGTCCATAGAGATCATTTACACTCCAAGATGAATATCTGTACAGAATTTGAAGGACCTAGGTCAATTTTGTGTCAAGTTATCATCTGGACAAGGTTTGGTCTATATATCATTAAGTTGAAGGCCACTGTGACCATGACCTTTAATGGATTAATCTCAAAATTGATAGGGAGCATTTACACTCCAAGATGAATATCTGTACAGAATTTGAAGAACCTACGTCAATTCTGGGTCTAGTTATCATCTGGACAAGGTTTGGTCTATATATCATTAAGTTGAAGGCCACTATGACCTTGACCTTTGATGGATTAATCTCAAAATCGATAGGGTTCATCTGCACTCCAAGACAAATGTCTGTGCCAAATTTAACGAACCTAGGTCAATTCTGTGTCTAGTTATCATCCGGACAAGGTTTGGTCTATATATCAACATGTTGATGGTCACTGTGACCTTGACCTTTGACTGATTGACCTCAAAATCAATAGGAATCATCTACACACCGAGACGCATGTCTGTGCCAAATTTGATGAACCTAGGTCAATTCTGTGTCTAGTTATCATCCGGACAAGGTTTGGTCTATATATCATTAAGTTGAAGGCCACTGTGACCTTGACCTTTGACTGATTGACCTCAAAATCGATAGGGATCATCTACACTCCAAGACGCATGTCTGTGCCAAATTTGACGAACCTAGGTCAATTCTGTGTCTAGTTATCATCCGGACAAGGTTTGGTCTATATATCATTAAGTTGAAGGCCACTGTGACCTTGACCTTTGATTGATTGACCTCAAAATCAATAGGAATCATCTACACTCCAAGACGCATGTCTGTGCCAAATTTGACAAACCTAGGTCAATTCTGTGTCTAGTTATCATCCAGACAAGGTTTGGTCTACATATCAACATGTTGACGATCACTGTGACCTTGACCTTTGACTGATTGACCTCGAAATCAATAGGGATCATCTACACTCTGAGACGCATGTCTGTGCCAAATCTGACGAACCTAGGTCAATTCTGTGTCTAGTTATCATCCGGACAAGGTAAGGTCTACCGACCGACGGACCGACCGACATTAGCAAAGCAATATACCCCCACTTCGTTGAAGGGGGGCATAATAAGCAGGTTGTAATGTAATGTAATGTAATGTAATGTAATAAGTTGCCTCCCTTACAATGTTACATATCATTGAATCATCAAAAATCGCGAAACATCGTAGTTCGCGACCATTTTGTTTTTAGAATAAGTCACATGATACTTTATCGAAATAGAGGCTGGTGAGGTCATACTGATGGTTGAATTAGTTATCATCTGCAAAAGTCGCAGAAAAATGAGGTTTAAGTTGGCAAATCAGCTACATGGAAAAGCTCATTTTCAGAACAGGTAATTTCATTGGTGCACAGACCCCTTCCTATTAAAACTACACACTATTCCAAGACAGAACTACATTGGAAAATTATCATACTTCCACAATGCTTCTCTGTTAATGGATGTCACGTGACCGTGTTAGATGTGGAGATCAAGGTCAGTCTATTTTTAAATTACTGTTTTTTTCTGACTTTCCGCGAATATACCTGCATGACAAGATGGCTGCCTTGAGTCGGCTGTGTCATGCTCGCTGAATAAATTTTGTGAATATTTGAAATAAATCGGGTATGTGTTGTGTACTTGAAGGAAAATAATTGATTAACACATACAGCCAAGTGGAATTTCCATTTTACCCCAATAACTTTACCCCTATAACTTAAGTTAGTAAACGCCGAAGCTTAATACCGCGATTTTCAGTTTGTGGAGGGTACATCATAACATGTATATGAGCTATGCTTTGTGAAAAAGGGTCTTAATGCATCTGCGAAAACTATCAACCCAGGTCAGCCTGCGCAGTCCATGCAGGCTGACCTGGGCCAAAACTTTTCGCTATTGGTCAATTTTCTGTATGTCAAGGGACCCGTGTACCTTATGATACAGCCGGAAAAATGTTAGACATACTGAATTTTATGGATCCCTAATTATGTGATGTATTGCATGGTATGATGCATCACGGAGATACATTAAGCCCCTGTTTGCCAGAGCATGACTCATATGTGAATGACATTGTGCAATCTTTAACCCTTTACCGCACAATGTCGACTTTTAATGACCCTGGGAAAGAAGCCTTTTGAAAACATTGTGAGAAAAGGAGAAAATACTGGTCACCAGCATTTTCTCCTTTTCCCACAATGTTTTCTAACTGATCAGAGAAAAATTGCACCATTTGAACCTCACTGAAATTGTCGTCTGCAATGCTTTGAATTTGGATAAGGCTAAAATTTTGTCGTCTGGTAAAAGGATAATGCATATCCAAGGATACTGGTCCCCCTTCATGCTCATACATTAAAATCTTTCCTTGTAATAGATCAATGTATGGTCACAAAGTATTATCTGCATAAATATTGCAGAGGTGTCATTGGATACCATCCAACTCATTGTAGCTAGCTTTAGGACTGAGTGTGTACATATACTGAACCAAAAAAGAAACTTCCCCTGTGTTTAAGTGCAAATGCAATGTTATTAAAAAAAATCAAAATGTCAGATGACCTACATATATTCGGGCGAACGATTATGTGTCCGATAAAACAAATTTTAACTCGATTGAAAGCATTTTGCAGAAGAAACCCGCTGAAAGCGATTTTCACGTGCATGCACGGACTAGTATAATTCGTGTATATTTTTTGAAACCTTTCAGTCTAATTTTATAGACTTTCATGTCAATAAGAAAAAGACGTTGAAAAAAATTAAATTCTTTTTAGTTTTCTTTATTTTTGATATGCCTAGAATTCCGCAAAAATTACGCGAACGTGCCATTGGCATGCTTAATGCTGGTATGACGATGAATGCTGTTGCTATGAATATTGGATGTTCTACTCGTGCAATTCGACACCTTAGGCAACGTTTTCAGGCAACAGGGCGTACGGAAGATCGACCACGTAGTGGACGTCCTCGCGTCACGACGCGCGGCCAAGACGGCTATATTCGGAATACCCACCTGCGCAATCGCTTCCAAACTGCCACAGCCACTGCTGCTAACACCCCTGGTACACATAACAACCGTATATCTGCCCAAGCTGTGCGCAATCGCTTGCGCGAGGGTGGGCTACGTGCACATCGTCCATACGTTGGTTGTGTTTTGACGCGACGTCACCGCGTAAATCATGTTAATTGGGCAAGTACACACCAACGCTGGCTTAGACAACAATGGAATAGCGTTCTTTTCTCTGACGAGTCGAGGTTTTCCATTCATCGAGGTGATGGCAGGGTTCGAGTATACCGTAGGAGAAATGAACGTTATGCCGACTGTTGCGTACTTGAACGAGATCGTTATGGGGGTGGGGGTTGCACATGGCTTTCGCACTAATCTAGTCATTATTGAAGGGAATTTGAATGCCCAATGCTACCGAAACAAAATTCTTGCGAGGCACGTTATCCCACTGTTTCAAAATAATGCCAATATCACTCTTTTTCAGCATGATAATGCCACAAGCCATACAGCTAGGGACAATGTGAATTTCCTCAGGGCGAATAACATCGCATTTATTAATGACTGGTCTGCCAAAAGCCCTGATCTGAATCCCATTGAACACCTTTGGGATAACTTGGACCAGCGTGTTAGACGTCGCCCTATTCCACCGTCAAACGTCATTCAGCTAAGACAAGCCTTAATTCAGGAATGGAACAACATTCCACAAGCCGAAATCAATACACTTATCCGTTCTATGCGCCAACGATGCCAGGCAGTCCTTCATGCTGAAGGTGGTCATACCCGGTATTAATTTGTGATTTTGGTGAGCGACTCCTTCCGCATTTTAACTACCATTTCACTACTTTTGAATAAACCCTCAGCAATAATTTTTTTCACACAAAGTCGCAATAAAATAGTCTTTCAATGCATATAAATCTAGTTTAATCCTGATTTTCATATTTGTGTATATCTCCACTTAAACACAGGGGAAGTTTCTTTTTTGGTTTAGTATATGATAATTTGTCATCATGAAATTATTGTCATTGTATATAATGCTAATGTGAATCATGTATACTAAAACAAGAGTGCCACTGTCACAATATACGGCGCGGCATCGCAAAACCCTGACAATATGCGATAGGTCACATGCAGGGTTCGAATGTCGTTTTTTTATCCACTTGCAAAGTTAAAATTTGACTCACATTTTTTTTGTTTGTTTAAGGCCAGCATGCCTACCAATGGTGGAGAACGGAGTGCAAGTACAAACTGTTCAATTGTATTCTATCATTTAACCTGTTGACTATTAGTTCAAGTCTAGTTTAATATCTGTTCTCACACCATTTTAAATTCCATAAAATTTACAATGGTGGACGATTTTGTTATTGAATATTACGGGTGTATCACATCCGAATATCTGCGTGTCCGATAACTGGTATAGCGAGTCTACTATTTCCAACTTGGTTCTTGTTGTTATTTGTGCATGATAATTATCTTTTTAGGATAGAATGACAAATATTTCTGTTGTATAATCAGAAATTGAATTTGCTTACTGTTTTTTTTTTTTTTTTTTGAATAAAAAAAACCGCAAAATCGTGGTATTGGCCGTGAGTGCAGATGAACGCACTTGGCTTACAAAACTCTGATAACGAACGACAACTCGGAGGCTTCAATGGCGACATGTAAATTTATTAACAGCCGTCGAAGGGTATTCTCAGTGCGAAATGACCGATGTTTATCTAGAACGAAAAGAATTACCTTATTTGTATTCACATGTAAAATTAAGTACATTTAAGTAATTGACCTTCGATAATTTGCACTCACATTTTTTTTTGAGTGCTTGAAATTTTAGCTTGCATTTTCCAATTCTGACTCGCATTTTGTGAGTAAATACATGGGAATTTCGAACCCTGACATGATGAGAAACATTGTGAAAATTTCATCCAAATTTGTCAAGAAACATGGGAGGAGTTGCGTTCACAAGAAATGGACGTACGTACGGACGGACGAAGCGACTGACAGACGTATGGACGGAGAAGATGGCATCAATATACGTCGCCTCCAGAGGCGTATAAAAATGTATTTGTATGCCAATAATACTTTAATGTACATAATATATGGTAAAACTATGTATTGATTGATTGAATGGTGTTTTAAGCCGCTTTCAACATTATTTCAGTCATATCACGGCAACAGCTCACATAATTATTCATATTTTCCTAGTTTTCACCAGTACTAGGCTGGGGCTCTGAAGTGGTAAAACTATGTAAAAAAACTACAATCAGTGAAACTATGTAAAAGAATTATAAAAAGAAAAAGCATGATAATCTGAGGCCTCAGGATGATAAAAAAATAATCCTATCATTGTAATGTTTAGAAAATCCATACAGCAATACATAAAAGATAGATTTAATTGCTTTGTTGGAAAGTAAATGCAGTGTTATTTGTAATCTGTCATTTATTTATAAAGGAAAGAACCTAAAAGGTTTAGAAAGAATAAAGTGTTTAAAAATGCATTCTTATTTGCAATCTGTCATTTGTTTATGAGGGAAAGCAGCTAGCGGGTTTAGAAAGAGTACAGTGCCTAAAAAATTATTCTGATTTGCAAAATGTCATTTGTTTATGGGGGAAAGCAGCTAGCAAGTTTAGAAAGAAAGAAGTGCTAAAAAATACAAGGTGGCAGACTGGAGAAAACATGGGCTGCTACCAAATAAACATCACTGGAACAAGAAAATTAGTTTCCAATGAAATTCTGCCTTCACTCTGCATATCATGTCATGTCACATCATTAATGAGATTTCTGTGAAATATTTTCACTGTCAGACAAGAGATTCAAGAAATATTGTAGTATATGTTAGCTTTAAATACAAACTTTAGCTTGTGATACCCTGTTTTGCATGTAGTCACATCAAGGTAAACATGTATGAATTATCTTATAAATTAAAGGAATAAGTGACATGGAGTGCACAGAAAAACCACAGACAGACAGACAGACAGACAAATGTAAGAAGCATCTCAATTGGACTTTGAGAGCCTTCATGAAAAATGCTGGTTTTGGTATTTACCATTATGGCAATATCTCTAAGTGGAAATGCTTACAATTTGGACAGATCTAAAATTCCATCATTTTGTAAAGATTGAAACATTGACTTCATATAGCTTGACTCCAAGTAAATTATAAGTCAACATCTCACAATAAAAGCCTCTGATGGATTTGAACAAAGTGATAGTCTTAGATTTAATAAATTTTGGCAAAATGTCTAATTAAAATAGAACTGTATGAATGACACAAAAATATTCCAAAAATTAACTGCTCAGACTTTCTTACCTGAATGGGTAGTTTCCTTGCACTGTTCAGTATCCAGGAAATTAAGGTGGTGTTGTAGACATTGGTAGGCAAGAACTAAGCAAAATAAACACTGGCTTTGGTTCAGGAAACATTTTCTTGTAACATAGACAAGGTACAACTTTAATTCTCTTATTTTTAAGTTATAGCTTGGGTCAATGTCAGCTAGCCTAATTCTGATAGGGTTCAAGGTTTTTATGTATAAATCTTTGGTGGTGTTTAGATTCCCTTCATTGTAAGTCATGTTTGGACAATTGTAGGCAAGATACCAGGGTTGTTCGATATGTAATGTGTATTGTACGAAATCTCAAAAGCATTCGACTCAAATAGTGAAATGAACATTACATCCCTTCAAAATATTCTCTGCGGTTTGAATTACATAATTTCAATCTCTGAATCCATTTCTGAAATGCGTCATGGTACGCTGATTTAGGTAGACCTCTGAGGCACTGACTGATGGCTGAGCCAAGGGCTTGTCGGGACTTGTAACGACGACCAGATAAGAACTTTTTAAGTTTTGGAAAAAGGAAAAAGTCGCATGGGGCTAGATCTGGAGAATATGGTGGGTGTGGCAAGACAGTAACCTTCTCCAACTTCAAAAATTGCTTCACAAGCTCAGATGTATGTGATGGAGCATTATCATGAAGTAGACGAACATGCCTAAATCCTGACACAGGGCGTCATTTAAGATAATATTTCTTGACCTTTTTTAGTATAACAGCTCGGTAATACCGACCTGTAACACTTTTGCCCTTTGGCACCGGAATTTGTACGGCTATACCATCACATGAGAAGAATATGCAATAAAGAATCTTCTTTGTGCTTATGCTTCTTTTGGCAAATACAGGCCTTCTACCGTGTTTAGTTAGCCATATTTTGTTTCCAATTTTTCTTACTGGTTCGAAATAGTGAACCCATGTTTCGTCACCAGTAACAATGTTTGCAAATTGTTTTTGATTGAATTTGGGAAACATTTTGAGCAATTGCTAAGCGGTTTGTACTCGCACCCGTTTTTGGTCATCTGTTAATATATGTGGTATCCATCTGGCAGAAATCTTTCGTACTTTCAAAATACGCTTCAAAATGAAATGCACCCGTGATAGCGATATGCCAACAGTGTTGGCAATATCACGAATCGTGTATCTGCCATCACTTTCAATTATTTCCCCAACTTTTGAGACATTTGCCTTGCCTGTTACAGTCACAGGTCGGCCAGATTTTGCTGCATCTTTGACGGACTCTGTGCCAGTCAGAAATTTCTTTCTCCACCTACGAACTGTCTCATAAGATACCTTATCAGACCCATAAACTTCCCCCAATTCAGTAAAAATCTGCATTACCGAATGACCGAGTTTTGTGCGAACTTTTATATAAGCTCTAATTTCTTCAATATTCTTAATCCGTTTCCCAACCATTTTTACAACAGTGGTCAACGACTAGCTCTAATGAAATGACTGTAAGTTTAAAACTATGTGGAGCTAAATGCTCGTGTTTATACCGTTGGAAAGGTATTGAATAGAGCTATTCAAGCGTATCATCATCCACGAAATCCTTGAAAGCGTTATCGCGCTGTGGTACAATACACATTACATATCGAACAGCCCTCATATTATTTTATGCAAGCTAATTACCTGTATGGGTCCAGGCAAACATGCACCATAATGTACTTTTTTACTGGTATGGGTCCAGACACCATAATGAACTATGGTAGAACTTGCTATACTTCTGACAAACTTAGGTTAAGCTTTTTTGTCAGATTGTTAAATGCTACAGCAATGGACTTATTTATGCCTCTCAACAAGAAAAGGCAATATAAGTAGCTTTTATTGACTTTGCAAGCAATATAAGTAGCTTTTATTGACTTTGCAAATTAAACACAGCTGCCCCTGAATAGGTCGACAACTTTTCTAGCTTGCCTTGATCCGTCATTGGTGACAGCATAAACTCTTTATTTGTAGACTATTGTCAACCTGAAATTTACCTGGATTTCAGCTAGTACTAGGCTAGCTTGTATAAAATATCTTGATTACAGTTATTCTAAGACTCATACTGGTGAGAATCTTACTCTTCCCAAAAATTTATGGATAGAAAAACAAAAAAACCAAAAATACACTGGGGGTATGAATTCCTAATCAAATTTATATTTCAAGTATACTTACTAGCGCAGCAAAATCACGCATTTGGCCAGGACAACTTGTCTGAGCAAATTCATTTCAAAGACACTGTTTATTGCAATAAGGTCTTTCCCATATTTTTTAATGTTATCAACTTACCAATGTCATTTTCAGACTAAACTGAAATAGGTTTAACTCTTTACCAAACAATCCTGACTTTTAACAACCCTGAGAAAGAAGTCTTTTGAAAACATTGTAGGAAAAGCAGAAATTGCTGGTAACCATTATTTTCTCCTTTTCCCACAATGTTTTCTACCCTTCCCAAGACAAATTTCAATTTTTGAGCTATATGCTTTCAATTTGGACTGGTCTACAATTTTGTCGATTGGTAAAGATTTAAGTCATCAAACTCTTGACGTCAATGCTGTTACTAAAGGAATGGAATCTAAACTATATAAGTTAAGTTTTACATAAGCTATGTATGTGAACGTCACATGTAAACAAGAGCCAGAAGTCTTTTGTGTAGTTTTAGTTACCAGTATGTTACAACTGTATTTCAGCTACAGGTAGATATTAGCCAGAAGTTTTTTGTGTAGTTTCAGTTATGTTACAATTACAATTATAATTATCATTTCAACTAGATACTTGTTTGCATAAATCTTCCATCAATATGATGATAAAGGATGATTGCATGTTATGTGAGACCTCTGCATGTCATCTGATTATGGTAGACATTTGTGTGAATTTTTCTTTTTTATGATTTGGTAAGCAGTTGAAGAGATTATGGAGGATAAACAAAAATTATGACACATGGATGGACAGACAGACAGCGATATAGGCAAATTCAATGCAATCAACATGTCTTTCCAAAATAAATTTATGGGAGACATAGCCATGTACACCAACTTGTCATTGGAACAAATGCCTTTGAAAACTTTTCTATACAATACTAGATCAGATATTGAGCACTATTATGATTCTACTTTAGCTAAATAATGTCAACATGGTTATGATGGCCCCTGAAAATTTTTAAGGAACATTTCCATGATATAATATTTAATATAATCTATAATATACAATGTAATGTATATTATCTTATGCAGACATTAACCTCTGAGTATCCGAAGCCTTACCAGGGTCCAGACTTTGGCTATAGGTCAAATTGTGGTAATTTTCCTCATGATTCACCTGGTATTTAGACAAAATGAAGTCAAACTATGTGACAGCTTGCTTTGTATAATGCATCACAAAGTTGCATTAAGCCCTCTTTCCCCAGAGTGCTGCTTACAGTATCAATATCTATTCAGTACAAGTGCCTTTTTGTGAAGTTTTATAAGCAGTACAGGTTCTGATGACATGATGAGTGTGACTGATCTTCAGAATTGGAAAAAGTTCAAGAGATATTAATCAGCATCAAATTCTGTGTTTTCGACCTTTTAACTGCCGCTGTGACCTCGACCTTACAGACAGGTATGCAAAACTTCTACTCTGCATGCCATCAAGTATCAAGACTGACATGTGTGGAATAGTTTTAAGACCAGGCAAAGGGTTCAAAAGATATGAGAGCAGACCTTTATCTCCTAGCAGAATTGACATTGACATGCAGATATGATGCAGGACAACAGTATGATGCTATGTAACAAGTATCTACACATCAAACCATATGGTCTTAAGAGAGATGCTTCTTTTAAAATGGTTACTTATGTCACTTTCTGTAAAATATGTGTACCCATATGTTTCTTTCTGCAAAATATGTGTACCTGGGGCAGGACCAGCTTTGACCCAAAGGGCACAATTTGAACAACTTTGACTAGGAACCACATTATGATACTACTGTATTTATCATGCTGTAGGCTCCATGGTTTCAGACAAGAATGAAAAAATAAATTTCTGAAACAGATTCCTACAGAACACAAAGTAAAACAGGTGACCCCTTTGCAGGTCCCTCTTTGACCCAGAAGCACATTTTGAACAACTTGGATTTAAATGAAATATTTTATAATGCTGAGACCAAATATCTGGCTCATGGCCCAATAGTTCAAGACAAGGAAAGTAAAAAAGAAAATGAAATTGTAACTCTGCAAAATAACTGACCCATGTGCAGGACCTGTTTTGATGATGTTTACTTTATTTATACAAGACCATGTGATGCTACATAATATCAACACACCAGGCCTAATGGCTTTAGAGGCGGTTTTCATTACTTGTATAATAACTATTTTTATTTTTTTGGAAATATGGTTACCCTGGGCATGGCAAACTTGTATAGCATATGACCAATTTTAATAACTTTAAGGACCATTTCTTGATGCAACATACAAAATTTCGGTGCTGTTGGCCGTGTGTTTCAAGATAGAAAAAAAAAAAACCTCTGTGTACAACACCAAACCCTTGGAAAAGGGCCATCTTTGACTCAGGACTTAAACTTTATCTAAGAATCTTCTTTTGATACTACCAGTACTCACATAAATGTAAGACTTAAGGCCAAAAATCGTCATAGTTTCAGCCAAGAAGATTTAAATAAAACCTTTAGAACTCTATATAGATCAACAGACCTTGGGAACGGCGCCGTCTTTGACACTATGTGCAGGACTTGAACAACTAAGTTAATTATGGTAACCTTTTAGACTTTTTCTAATCCAAAACAGTTAAGACAACAAAATAAGTGTAGCTAAAATGGTGGAGATTGTCTTTGAAAGGGTAAAAAACATTGTTGGAAAAAAGAAAATGCTGGTCACCACATTTTCTCCTAGTTACTAGCAATGCCTTCCTTCCCCAACAATGTTTTCAAAACAGCCTTTTTCTTCAAGGTCACTAAATTCAGGATTGTGTGGTACAGGGTAAAGTCACCATAGTTTCAGCCAAGATTTAAGATTAAAACATACAGAATGCCATGTTATACATTAAGACCCCTTCTTCCATGACATGACATTTTATTAGATATAAATAATTAATGATTGTCTAATGCTTATGATAAACAATATAAATATGAAGTATCATAAAATTTTGTCTAGTAGTATGAGTTATTGGAGCATAATGGAAATATACATCAAGCCCCCTTTTTCCATGACAGGGCATTAGATATAAAAAATCCATGACAGCAAACTATGATAAAGATCTCATAAATCTTGTTTCATTAATTTTCGTCACTGGTTATAGAAGATATCTGTCAGGATGGATGGACGTTAATTGATTGATTGTATGGTATTAAATGCAGTTTTCATCATTATTTCAGTTATATAGCTGCTGCCAAGCACCTATCCATGCTTTCCTGGAGTTTCTTTTTACCAGTACTCTGCACAATATTTTTCCAAGCCACTGGCTGCTTTCCAACATAACCATTATTGAAACAATAAGTGGTGAATGAGGAATGAATCTGTCGCAATGACTATCATCAATCCTTGGAAAAAAATTGGCAGAGCTGGGGATCGAACCAGCGACCCATTATTCTTGATCCCCATATGCTACCAACTGTGCAAACAGGGCTCAGCCGATAGATGGACAGATAGACAATGCAAAAACTATTTAAAACTTACAGAACTACATGTACATGCACAATGACAGACATTTCGAACAGGGCCATCTTTGACCAAGGATGCAGGACTTGAACAACTTTTGATGAATACTGATCTTTTGATGCTATACACTAGATATTCAGGCTTTGGCCTAACATCTCCATAGTTTCAGCAAAGAAGATTGAAAGAAAAAACAACCTTTTAGAACTACATGTACAACAACAGACCTCCAGAACAGGGCCATTTTTGACACGCGGTGCAGGACTTGAACAACTGAGATGAATAATTAATTTTTGATGCTACATACTTAATATTCAGAGCTTTTCCCAAACATCTCCATAGTTTCAGCCAAAAAGTTTTTAAAAAAGACAAAAAATATATAAACCCAAGTACAACAATAGACCTTAGGAACGGGACTATCTTTGACCCCATGTGCAGGACTCGAACAACTTTGATGAATAAGTATCTTTTGATGCTAGATACTTAATATTCAGTCTTTGGCCGAACATTTCCACAGTTTCAGCCAAAAAGATTAAAAAATAATGATAGAACCCCCCAATGTACATGTACAAAAACAGACCCTGGGAACAGGGCAATCTTTGACCCCATGTGCAGGACTTGAACAATTTTGAAAATAATTATCTTTTTATTTTATATACTAGATATTCAGACTCTTAGGTCTAATATCTCCATAGTTTCAGCCAAAAACATTAAAAACAAGAGTGCCATCGTCACAATATACGCCGCAGCATCGAAAAACCCTGACAATATGCAATAGGTCACATGATGAGAAACATTCTGTGAAAATTTCATCCAAATCCGTCAAGAAATGTTGGAGGAGTTGCGTTCAAAAGAAATAGACGTACGTATAGAAGGACGAAGGGACGGACAGACAGAGGGACAGACAGACGGAGAAGATGACACCAATATACGTCCCCTCCAGCGGCGTATAAAAAAAACCCTCATAGAACCCAAAGTACAACAACAGACATTGGAAAAAACAGGGCAATCTTTGACCTCATTTGCAGAACTTGAACAACTTAGATCAATAATTATCTTTTTATCTTATGTACTAAATATTCAGACTGTTAGGTCTATAATCTCAATAGTGTCAGCCAAATAGATTTTAAAAATTATAGAACCTCAAGTACAACAACAGACCATGAGAACAGGGCCATCTTTGACCCCATGTGCAGGACTTGAACAACTTCTATGAATAATTACATGTATGTTCTGATGCTAAAAACTTATTATTTAGACTCTTTGGCCTAACATCTTCATAGTTGTGGCCAAAATTTTTTTTAAAAAACTTACAGAACAACAACAGACAACAGAACATGGGAACAGGGCCATCTTTGACCCCATGTGTAGGACTTAAACATCCAAGGTAAAGAATGATTATATGTTGCTTCATACTTGCCCAACATCTCCCAAGGTTCAGCCACAAAGATTTAAAAAAAAAAAAAACTATAGAACCCCATGTAAATGTACAACAGACCTTGGGAACAGGCCATCTTCGACTCTATGTGCAGGACTTCAACAACTAAGCTAAAGAATGCTCTTTTAATGCTATGTACTAAACATTTAAACTTTCGGCTTAAGATGAAGATGAATAGCGTTTTAAGGCCCGTCGACAACTTAGATCATATTGGGCGCACTTACTTAGTAAACAATAATGCGAGGTGAAAATAACATACATGTGGAACAACATAAGACAAACATGATAAATGAGGAATGGACGAAACACAAAATGATGCCCCTTTTGTCGCCTTTTACGACATGCATGCTGTCACCTTTGTTCCGCCAGATGAAATGGCAGATGTGACGATCGCGGGACTGCAGTGGTTTATTCTTATACCCCCGATTAAACCACACGGGGTCCCACAGGCCAACTGATTCCCACTCCAAACCCTATTTACATCGAGAAAAAAATACAGGATTTGGAATAAGAACTACCCAGCCTGCTGCAATCCTACGAATTACGAGGAAAGCAGCCGTTTGTCTCTAATTTTAGTCGCCTTCTACGACATGCCAAAGAGAAAGGCCGAGGTCCTATTCTATAAATTAAAAAAAACCCGGGACCCCACGGGGACTTTCGGCTTAAACTCTCCATAGAAGATTAAACTAGAGGCGCTTGAGCGCCTGTATCGCTCCACAGGCCTGATATTTTTATAATGGCGAAAGGAAGTTTTTAACAATTATCATTCAATCCTGCATTTTAGCTCACTGAAGAAACAATTTGGTAGACAACCACCATAGGAACTTACCTGCAAAACAACAATGAAATCCAATGAATAGTTTTAGAGAAGAAATTTTTCAAAGATTTTACTTTATACCATAAAAGGAAAATGAGTCTCCCATAAAAGCCATGTTTTTTGACAGATCATTTTTTTTTTTTAAGGAATTCTGTAAACCTGTATCTAAGGAACATTCCTGCAAAATAATAATGCTATCCAAATAGCGGTTTGGGAGGAGAAGATTTTTAAAGGTTTTTTACTTTGGTTGCCATGGCAACCAGAATTCTTCATGGAACACAATTATTTGAAGGAATTTGAAAGAGGACCACCAAAGGAACATTCCTGTGAAATTTGGTAAAAATCCAGTCAATAGTTTCTGAGGAGAAGTTTTTTAAAGAAAAAGTTTACGGACGCACGCACGGACAAACGGACGAACGAACGGACGGACGGACGAACGGACGGACGGATGGACGCACGACGGACACAACGCCATGACAATAGCTCGCTGGCCAACCACCATAGGAACTTACCTGCAAAACAACAATGAAATCCAATGAATAGTTTTAGAGAAGAAATTTTTCAAAGATTTTACTTTATACCATAAAAGGAAAATGAGTCTCCCATAAAAGCCATGTTTTTTGACAGATCATTTTTTTTTTTAAGGAATTCTGTAAACCTGTATCTAAGGAACATTCCTGCAAAATAATAATGCTATCCAAATAGCAGTTTGGGAGGAGAAGATTTTTAAAGGTTTTTTACTTTGGTTGCCATGGCAACCAGAATTCTTCATGGAACACAATTATTTGAAGGAATTTGAAAGAGGACCACCAAAGGAACATTCCTGTGAAATTTGGTAAAAATCCAGTCAATAGTTTCTGAGGAGAAGTTTTTTAAAGAAAAAGTTTACGGACGCACGCACGAACGGACGGACGGACGCACGACAGACACAACGCCATGACAATAGCTCGCTGGCCTTCGGCCAGTGGAGCTAATAAAAAATTATAGAACTCGATGTACTACAACAGACCCTTGGTACAGGGCCAATTTTGACCCCTATGACAGAACTTGAAGAAACTTATTTGAAGATTCTAGGCTCAACGATTTCAGATAAGAAAAACAGAAAAAATAATTCATTTAGGAAATCTTTAGTCTAAGGGCATACCATCTTAGACTTTTTGGTTCCAGTCAAGAAGATTGAAAAACAAAAGAAAAAAATTAAAAAACTATACAAATGTGACAATCAGGCAGAATTATTTCTCCAAAGAGCACAGTTTAAAACAACTGTAACTCTTAAACAAATGACAAAATTTTAGACAAGTCAAAATTGAAAGCATTATGCTGACAACACAATGTGACTCAAAAAGTAACTTTTGTTTTAACTCTTTACCACATGACAAAATTTTAGACAAATCCAAATTGGAAGCATTTCCAGAGAATATAGTAAATGTGGCAAAAGTAATGAGATTTGTCTGAAAAGATAATAAAAAAATGTGAAAAAAGGAGAAAATGTGAAAAAGCAAAAGTCGGGATTGTGTGGTAAAGGGTTAAGAAGGATAGCAGACATCGTGGGAAAAAGAGAAAATGCTCTCCTTTTCCTACAATATTTTCAAAAGACTTCTTTCCCAGGGTTGTTATAAGTGTGGACTGTGTGGTGAGGGTTCATGCTTCATACCAAGCATCTATGCTCTAGGTTCATAAGTTCTAGACAATAATTATTCTTTTGAAAAATCCTAAAAATACCCTCATACATATGTTACTTCAAACACAAATATATTGGTTCCGGACAATATTCTATCAAAAAATCCTACAAATACCCTCATTCATATGCTACTTCAAACACAGATACATTGGTTCTGGGCAATATCTTATTAAAAAATGCTAATGATACCCTCATTCATGCTACTTCAAATAAAGATACATCAATATGGACAATATTCCATTAAAAAATCCTACAAATACCCTCATTCATATGCTATTTCATAGGTTCCGGACAATAATCTAATAAAAAATCCTAAAGATACCCTCATTCATAGACTACTTCAAACACAGATACATTGGTTCTGGATAATAATCTAATAAAAAATCCTAAAAATACCCTCATTCATACACTACTTCGAACACAGATACATAGGTTCCAGACAATATACTATTAAAAAATCCTAAAAATACCCTCATTCATACACTACTTCAAACACAGATATATTTATTCTTGACAACATTTCTTTATATCCTAAAAAACTCTCATTCATGCTACTGTAAACAGATATATCGGTTCTGGACAGTATTCTATTAAAAAATTCTAAAAATACCCCCATTCATGTTACTTCAAATACAAATACATTGGTTCTGGACAACATTCCATCAAAAAATCCTACAAAACCTCATTCATGTTACTTTAAATACAGATACATCAGTTACGGACAGTATTCTATTAAAAAAACAAGAGGACCATGATGGTCCTATATCGCTCACCTGACTATATTTGTAACTTATATGGTTTATCAAGGGCAGGCTATTCTTTTCAAATAAGGCATATCCTGGTTTTGAGCCGATGAAATTTTTGGTTTTTTACACAACTGCCGGTAGGTTGTTCTGAACAAATGTATGAAATTATATCAAAATCATCCTAACATATTCAGAGATTTCATCTGGAATCGGAAAAGCAGATGAACAGAGATACACACAGACTGTGCTGCCAAAAACAACAGCGGGGAGACATAATTTTAAGTTTTGGATAATTGGACTGACATAATGCTCTGAATCCATCAATGTGGGGGCATACGAGACACAAGAGCACCGCATGCGGGTGCCTACGCTGAGAACACCAACAACGTGGATACTTTAATGAATTTTGTAGACTGTTTCAGTTTAAAGGTAGTCTTCAGAAGAATTTCTTCAAATTTTTAGAAAATGTAATAATCATCTTTTTAAGCAGTATATGTTTGAGCTTTCACTAGAAAATCATGCATTTTCCATTTTGTGAGCAAGAAATATTCTAAAATTGCAACCAAAGTTTTGAATTTATATGAAATAAGAAGCTATCAGGTGACACTACCCATCAGATTTCAGTCCTATTGAAGCCAATTTTTCATAATCAAAAAAATTATTTTCAATTCCAATTCATGCCATTCTTTCATTTTTGTGCACCTCTAGTCAAACAAGTTTAAAATTTGTGAATTGAAGAAAAAAAACTTTTTTTTTTTCAAAATCTGCTGAAGACTACCTTTAATGCTACATTGCAAATGATAAAGCTTTAGGCCTCATGGTTTGTCACAAGATCTTCACATATTTCCCTGTTTATTTGTTTATTCTTCTCTCTTTCTTTTTTTTCCTTTTTGTAAAATGGTTTCAGCCTGTTTGACTTATGATTTATGATGAGAAGATTTTTAAGGAAATTGTGAACAGGCAGCTTTGGTATAGGCTCAAGACAATGATGCTATATACCACATACAAATAATAGTATATCAAAGCCAGAAGCCATTCTTTTTTGATAAGGCATACCCAGGGGAGGGGAGGAAAGCCATAATGTGACCCCAATAAGAATTACTCTAACAACTTTTGGCAGAGGGTCACCAGAACTTTGCTACAAACAAAACATGAAAGTTTTAGTCTCTCACTTGTCACATGTAATTTTCTTCCTTTTCAATGTTAAATAGGGTGAGCCTGGGCAGAGCCCAAACTCCACCCAAGGGGTCAATTTTTAAAGTTTTGGTAGAAAGTCTCAAGATGATGTTACGTACAAATTAAGAATGCTCTAGCCCTTATGATTTGTCAGAACGAGAGTTTTAAAAGATTTCCTTCTTTGTTTCTATGTAAAATTGGGTGCACCTGAGCAGAGCCCAAATATGACCCCAAAGAGATCATTTTAACAATTTTTATAAAGAGTCACCAGATGATGCTACATGCAAAATATGAATGCTTTAGCCCTTATGGTTTGTCACAAGAAGATTTTAAAAGATTTCCTTCTTTAATTCTATGTAAAATAGTGTGTGCCTGGGCAGAGCCCAAATATGACCCCAAGGGGATAATTTTAACAATTTTTATAAAGGGTCACTAGATGATGCTACATGCAAAATATGAATGCTCTAGCCCTTATGGTTTGTCACAAGAAGATTTTAAAAGATTTCCTTCTTTGTTTCCATGTAAAATAGGGTGCGCCCTGGCAGAGCCCAAATATGACCACAGAAATATAATTTTCACAATTTTGGTAGAGGATCATCAGATAATGCTACAAACCAAATATGAATGCTCTAGCCATTATGGTTTGTCAGAAGAAGATTTTTTAAAGATTTCCTTCTTTGTTACTATGTAAAATTGGGTGCGCCCAGGCAAAGCCGAAATATGACCCTAGGGGAATAATTTTAACAATTTTGGTAAAGGGTCACCCAACGATGCTTCATACAAAATATGAATGCTCTCGGCCTTATGGTTTGTCACAGGAAGATTTTTAAAGATTTTTTCCATTTTCAGCCATTTTGTTGCCATGGCAACCAGAGTTTTTGATGGAATTAAAATCTTTTAACAGTTTTTGTAGAGCTTCATCCAAGGAACATTCCTGCCAAGTTTTATCAAGATTGGCCATCTGGTTTTGGAGGAGAAGATTTTTAAAGAAATTGTTAACGGACGGACGGACAGATGGACGGACGGACGACAGACGATGATCGATCACAATAGCTCACCCAGAGCACTTCGTACTCAGGTGAGCTAAAAATAAAATACTCATTCATGTTACTTCAAACACAGATACATTGGTTCCAGACAATATTCCATTTAAAAATCCTAAAAGTTCCTAATTCATGTCATTTTAAATACAGATAAATCGGTTCAGGACAATATTCTATTAAAAACTCCTAAAAATACCCTGATTCATGTTACTTCAAACACAGACACATTGCTTCAGGACAGGGCTCTTTTAAAAAGTCCTAAAATTACCCCCATTCATGCGCTACTTCAAATGCAGATACATCGGTTCCAGACACTGTTCTAATAAAAAAGTCCTAAAAGTACCCTCATTTGTATGTTACTTCAAACACAGATACATCGGTTCCGGACAGTGTTCTATTACACAGTCCTAAAATTCCCCCATTCATGCCCCACTTAAAATGCAAATACATCAGTTCCAGACACTGTTTTAAGAAAAAATCCTAACAGTACATTCATATGTTACCGCAAACAGTGCTACATCGGTTCCAGACAGTATTCTAGTAAGAAAATCCTAAAAATACCCTCATTTATATGCTACTTCAAACAGTGGTACATCCATTACAGACGATATTCTATTGAAAAATCCGAAAATTACCCTCATTTATATGCCATCTAACACAGATACATCGGTTCTGGACAGTATTCTATTAACAAATCCTAAAAAATCCCTCACTCATACGCTACTTCCAACAGATACATAGATTGCGAACAGTATTCCACTGAGAAAACAAAAATTACCCTCATTCATATGTTATTTCAAACACAGATACATCGGTTCTGGACAGTATTCTAAAAAAAAAAAAAAAAAACCCACTAAAAATACGCTTATTCATACACTACTTCAAACAGTGATATATGGGTTTTGGACAATTTTCCGTTGAAAAAACCCTAAAAATACCCTATTTTATATGCTACTCCCAACACAGATACATTGGTTCTGGACAGTATTTTAAAAACTCTGAAAATACCCTCATTCATATGTTACTTGCAGCACAGATACATCGGTTCTGGACAGTATTCAATTAAAAATTGCTAAAAGTACCCCCATTCATAATTATATTACTTCAAACACTGATACATCAGTTCCCGATAGAATTAAAAAAAAAAAATCCAAAAAATACCCTCATTCATATACTACTTCAAACAGTGACACATTGGTTCCGGAAAACATTCTATTGAAAATCTGAAAATTACCCTCCATTATACACTACTTCAAACACATATACACCTGTTCTGGACAGTATTCTATTAAAAAAAATCCTAAAAATACCCTCATTCATATGCTACTTCAAACAGTGATACATCGGTTCTGGACAGTATTCTATTAAAAAAATCCTAAAAATACCCTCATTCATACGTTACTTCCCACACAGATACATCGGTTCCAGACAGTATTCAATTAAAGAATCCTAAGAATTCCCTCATTCATGTTACTTCCAACACAGATACATCGGTTCTAGACAGTATTCCACTGAAAAATCCTAAAAATACTCTCATTTATATGTTACTTCAAACACTGATACATTGGTTCCAGACAGTATTCTAATAAAAATAAAAAAAAAAACTCTTCTCATTCATGTTACTTCCAACGCAGATACATCGGTTCAGACAGTATTCTATAAAAATCCTAAAAATACTCTTATATACGCTACTTCTAATACAGATACATCGGTACTGGACAGAATTCTTTTAAAAAATCCTAAAATTACCCTCATTCATATGTTACTTCCAACACAGATACTTCTGTTCTAAACAGTATTCTATTAAAAAAATCCTAAAAATTCCCTCATTCATATGTTACTACCAACACATGATACATCGGTTCCGGACAGTATTCCACTAAAAAATCCTGAAAATTCCTTCGTTCATATGTTACTTCCAACACAGATACATCGGTTCTAGACAGCATTCCACTGAAAAATCCTAAAGATACTCTCAATTATATGTTACTTCAAACATTGATACATCGGCTCCAGACAGTATTCTAATAAAAAAAAAAAAGCTGAAATACCCTCATTCATACCCTACTACAAACAGTGATACATTGGTTCCAGACAATATTCTATTAAAAAATCCTAAAAATACCCTCATTCATGTGCTATTTCCAACACAGATACATCGATTCTGGACAGTATTCCATTCAAAATCCTGAAAATACCCTCATTCATATGTTATTTCAATCACTGATACATAGGTTTTGGACAGTATTCTTATAAAACATTCTAAAAGTACCCCATTCATATACTACTTCAAACACTGATACATCGGTTCCAGACAGTATTCCATTAAAAAATCCTAAAAATACCCTCATTCATTATGTTTCTTCAAACACTGATATTTCGTTTCTGGACAGTTTTCTTATAAAAAATCCTAAAAATACCCCCATTCATACACTACGGTACTTCAAACAGTGGTACATTGGTTGAGAACAATATTCTATTGAAAAATCAGAAAATTACTCTCAATAATATGCTACTTCAAACAGTGGTACATCGGTTCTGAAAAATATTCTATTGAAAAATCAAAGAATTACCCTCAATAATAGGTTACTTCAAACACATATACATCTTTCAATATACAGGTCAAATTCCTTATAAAAGGTGCAATATTGGTGTTATAATTCTTCAGGGAATTCCCCAAACAATCAGAAATTGTTCTGTTTTTGTAAGAAAAGAATAGCTTTGGTGTCCAACATTGTTTATATGTATTATTTTTCATATGACAGTCTGAAAGGAAAATACTATCAATGCCAAAATTAGGCAGGATTACACAAATGAAATGCCACCAAAGACTCTTTCACACTTACTTGGTTACTTTTTTACCTTTGAAAGTTGATCAAGTTTATACTTGAATAAATAAATCTTTTTCATGGTTTGGCAAGATGATGAATTCACAGAATTATAATCTGCCATACAAGTTTAGTAATACTGTACTCAGCAAAATGGAAAGAACTTTTTAGATAAAAATATTGAACTGCAGTGTCCTTGAATGATAATATTAGGACTATTTTATGTCCACCTAAATTGTGTGAGCTTAGAAATTTGATTGACTGTGCAGTAGGTTCAGATCCAGTTAGGAAAAAGGCAGAAAGGGTGGGGGGAAGAACGGCAACAAAATGAAGAATACGCTGTGTCTTTTTTTTCTATTTCAGGTGAGTACTAGAGCAAACCTGTAACTTTCATTTAACAGCAAAGTGGACATCAAACTGAAATATATATCCACTGAAGTTAACTAGTTAAAAGGATAAATATTGTGGAACCTTTCTTTGCTATTGAGCCACCAGCCCTGTCATAACCCAAGAATCACCTTTAACCCCGCATTCCAAAACTCCACATCAAAAGTGAAAGTGGAGTCACACTTATATCAAAATAATCTGGGTATAATTTCTCAAAACATGTTTTGGAATCAAACAAAAGTTGATTCTAATCCCTGCAAGTTTCAAAGCAATGGGACAAAAAATGTCGACTTTGTTGAGTAAACAAGAGGGCCATGATGGCCCTGTATCGCTCCACTGGCTATTAAGTAAAAACACTACAAGCCAAACATTACAATATTCAGCAAATTGATTTCAAACACGAGGACATGCAAACATTTTTCTATCTAATCCTACGAGAAAGTTGTGATCCATGGGCAAAGCCAATTTTGATCGCAAAGCTATAATTATTTGAATCCTGGTGGAGGTCCACAATATAAAGCTCCATACCAAATAATTCAGTTCTTGAATGTTATAAACAAGAAGATTTTCAAATTTTTCTCAATTTGGGCACCCTTGATAGAGACCCCCTAGATAAAGCTAAATGCAAAATTTGATAGCCCTAGCCCTTATAGCTAGATGCGAAAGATTTTCCTATATAAGCCCGCCCATGTAAAACATGTTACCCCCCGGAGCGAAGTCAAATTTGACCCTCGGCTATAATTTGGACACCCTTGGTACAGGTCCACTAGATAAAGCTACATGCCAAATTTGGTCACCCTAGGCCCCATGGCTAGGTCAAAGAAGAATTTTAAAGTTCTCCCTATATAAGCCCATGTAAAACTTGTTATATAAGCCCATGTAAAACTTGTTACCCCCGGGCAGGGCCTAATTTGACCCCAGGGATATAATTTGAACAATCTTGGCAGAGGTCCACTAGATAAAGCTACATGCCAAATTTGGTAGCTCTAGGCCCTATGGCTAGGTAGAAGAGGAATTTTAAAGTTCTCCCTAAATAAGCCCATGTATAACTTGTAACCCCCGGGGCGGGGCCAATTTTGACCCCAGGGCTATAAATTGAAGAAACTTGGTAAAGGTCCACTAGATAAAGCTACATGCCAAATTTGGTAGCCCTTGGCCTTACGGTTTCAGACAAGAAGATTTTCAAAGATTTTCAAAATTTTTCAGTTTTGTTGCCATGGCAACCAGAGTTTTTGAAGGAATTAAATTCTTTCAAGAAATTCTGAAGAGGACCATGGCAGGATCATTTCTGTGAAGTTTCATCAAAATTGGATGGGTAGTTTCAGAGAAGAAGACGTTTTAAAAAAAAGTTAATGGACGGACGGACGGACGCACGGACGGACGCACGACGGACAACAGGCCATGACATAAGCCCGCTGGCCTTCGGCCAGTGGAGCTAACAAGAAAAAGTCATCAAACGGCAGCTTTTCCTAAACTGATCATTGGACTTTTCTCCATTTTCAATCAGGTTCAACTCTGTGATGGTACAAATAATCAGTTCAAATTTCAAGAGAATTGGACAAAAGATGCATATTCAAGTATGTACACAAGAACTGCAAATTTTTAACTTTACATGGCTTTTCCCCATCAAATCATGAGTTTTTCTTCAAATTCAATAGGATAAAAGCTATTCATGATAAAAAGAAACTGCACAAAGTTTAGGAAAACTGGACCTAAAATGCACATGTTCCTGTGTAAATAAGAAAAAAAAAAAAGAACAGAAAGACAGATGGACAGATAGGCAGCCGACCAAAATCACAATATGGCATGGGCTCTTTAAACAGAAGGCCAGTAGAGCTATGACTACGAAAATCTTTGCAAAGGATGAGACAGAAAAGAAATCCATGTAAAACAATTCAACCAGGGACAAGGAGTTCACATGGACCTTTAAGCCTTTGCTGTGACATTAACCTTGTATGTAGTGGTATGTAAACCCTCAGTCCTGCATGCTGTCTTATTAAGGCTGAAATTTAAGTGACATATAAGCAAAATTTAGATAATCAACTCAGGGCTTTGGAGCATGCACACAAAAATAAGACAGGTGCCCTTACAGACAGACAACTCTACCAAAGAAGAGCTGGTGGAGAAGGGTGATACTCCATATCGGTCTCCTCTGTTTCTGGGGACTCTCACCACCCATATGCCACAGAGGCGAAGGCAGCCACCTATTTCTAAGGCCCCGAGTGGCGGGGGCACAGCATGGAAACAAACTTAGAAACTATAAAATTCAAGGGCCACCACTGAGAAAAATGATCAAACCAAAACATTGTCAATGTCATCCTTCCCACAAACTTTTTTTTTTTTAAGATTCCAAAAAGCTCTGAAATGAAATTAGAACTTAAACTATAACAACAAAAACTTTTTTGTCATGCGTTTTTGGTAATTTAACTGAAAATAATGGCTGATTATATGCAATGCTAATTCATGGTTACAACCAGTCAAACATAGCACTACCTACCTACATACTACCCCTCCAAACCCCAAACCCACCCATTCCTACCCCTACCCAAACACACCCCCACCCCACCCCTCCCCAAACCAACCCCCCTTCCCTCCCCAAACCTTCCAACCCCCAACCTTCCCCAAACCAACCCACCCCCTCCTCACTAAAACCTAACACATAACCAATACCCAACCCACAATCCAAAATACTTCCTGCCATTCCAAATCCAACACAACTTTAACCAACCCATCTACACTAAGAATACTCTCCCTTCCAATTCCCAAAAGTAGAATAGTCAGGGCCCGCGCTGCCGATCGCCATTTTCGCCAAATGCGAAAATTCTGAAGAAGTGGCAAATTTTTTCTTTAACTGGCGAAAATAAGTGGCGAAAGTTTTTTATCGGCAATTCTTCAGTTTTTGTCTAAACTCACGAGATAGATGGAGATTGGGTGAAGCAGGGAACAAGCTACAGGATGACGTGGGCAAAGAAGTCACCTTCAATGGCTCAACTTCGCCTCATCAAGCTTGCATGGCGAAACTACTTCGCCTTAAAAAATTCCCAACCTGGCTATATTCATGAGATATTGGCAATCCAAGACAAAGGGTGACACCAGTTATCCCTCATTAACTTTGTCAATTTAGACAAGACAGCAGAGTGTTATGATACTTATACAGATTAAGTCTCTGTAAACCTTGTCAAGTTTAATTCTTTTAAATTTTGAGAAGTCCTAGTTAGGTTATGTTTTTGAATCAAGATTGTGGTTGGTCCTCATTACAACTGTGAAGAAGTTTTGTTTTCTTTTCTCATCACTCTGGACGTTATTTGTAATCTAATGAGAAATGTCAGGGTTTGAAGTAATGTGTGACTCTGCATCAATGGGGTCATAAATTACAAGGCAATCAAAACCCAATGGTCAGATAATGTTCTTTTGAGTCAACAAGTAGATAAAAATCCTTTCTCATTTTTTCTTTAATAAGCAAATCATATCCAAAAGCGATAGTAAGATTCAACTGCTTTTCACTCAAGGTTGGCATACAGAAATTCTTTCATCACATACTATAATTTCTCCTGTAAAGTTCATGGAAAAAATACTATCCAATTGCAACACAAGTCTGCTTCTAGATTCAAACAGAATTTAACTACATTGTGTTTTTACCATGTTTTTTTTTGTTTTTTAGGAACCCACACAATGCCAACTTTTTAACGACCTCAATAAAGGAGACTTATGAAAACATTGTGAGAAAAGAAAAAAATGCTGGTAACCAGCATTTTCTCCTTTTCAAACAATGTTTTCTATCCTATCACAGACAACTTCCACTATTTCGGCAATATTTGAATTGATGTCTGTATATGCTTTGGGTTTGGATGTGTCTAAAATTGTGTCATGTGCCAAAGGATTAATTCCTCATCATGATAAAAGACTTTATGTAATTTTCATCATTCATGTTTTCATGTTTGTACAAATGAATTAAAATTGAAACAAACATAAAAAACCTTGTTCTCTGTGTCTGATACCTGAACGGAATAAAGGGGGATAAATGATAGTGAAAAGGAAAGTAGCAAAAAAGTAGAAAGAAATGGCTCATAAATTAAGAAAAGTGGCGAAAGAAATGGCTAATAAATTAGGAAAAGTGGCGAAAAAAATGGCTCATAAATAAAAAAAAGTGGCGAAAAGTTTTTTAAATTGGCAAAAATAGTGGCTACAGAAAAAAACAAGAGCGGCAAATTGTCGCAAGATACGCCCGTCCCACCGCCAGTTGTCAAGGGGGTATAATAATCGTAAAGGGCAGGTAATGCAACAAACATGTTTACCAAGTCTCAAGTCAATTTGACTTGAGGTGACAAAGTTCCGTTCCAGACAAGCAAGAAATACTATAAAAATGAAGATCAAAGTGGAATTACTCAAAATCCGCACTAGGTAGAGTTATTGTTCTTACGCACTGTACTCCGTAATATTGCAACAAACATACATACCAAGTTTCAAGTCACTCTGACTAGAGATGACAAAGTGATATTCTGGACAAGCAGAAACTGCTATAAAAATGACGATCAAAGGGAAATAACTCAGACAGCATGAGATAGAGTTATGGTTCTTTCGCACTGCACTCCATATTATTGCAACAAATACACATGTCGAGTTTCAAGTCAATCGGACCGGAGATTACAAAGTTATGCTCCGGACAAGCAGAAAATGCTGTAAAAAATGACTATCAAAGGGAAATAACTCAAGACAGCACAAGATAGAGTTATGGTTCTTTCGCACTGCACTCCATATTATTGCAACAAACACAAATACCAAGTTTCAAGTCAATTGGACTGGAGATGACAAAGTTATATTCCAGGCAAGCAGAAAATGCTGAAAAAATGACGATCAAAGGGAAATACCTCAAAGACAGCACGAGATAGAGTTATGGTTCTTTCGCAATGCACTCCGTATTATTGCAACAAACACACATGCCAAGTTTCAAGTCGATCAGACTGGAGATGACAAAGTTATGCTCCAGACAAGCAGAAAATGCTGTAAAAATGACAAAGGGAAATACCTCAAAGACAGCACGAGATAGAGTTATGGTTCTTTCGCACTGCACTCTGTATTATTGCAACAAACACATATACCAAGTTTCAAGTCAATCGGACTGGGGATGACAAAGTTATATTCCGGACAAGCAGAAAATGCTGTAAAAATGACGATCAAAGGGAAATAACTCAAAGACAGCACAAGGTAGAGTTATGGTTCTTTTGCACTGCACTCCGTATTATTGCAACTAACACACATGCCAAGTTTCAAGTCAATCGGACTGGAGATGACAAAGTTAGCTCCGGACAAGCAGAAAATGCTGTAAAAAATGACTATCAAAGGGAAATAACTTAAAGACAGCATGAGGTAGAGTTATGTTTCTATCGCACTGCACTCCATATTATTGCAACTAACACACATGCCAAGTTTCAAGTCAATCGGACTGGAGATGACAAAGTTATGCTCCAGACAAGCAGAAAATGCTGTAAAAATGACGATCAAAGGGAAATAACTCAAAGACAGCACAAGGTAGAGTTATGGTTCTTTTGCACTGCACTCCGTATTATTGCAACTAACACACATGCCAAGTTTCAAGTCAATCGGACTGGAGATGACAAAGTTATGCTCCGGACAAGCAGAAAATGCTGTAAAAATGATGATCAAAGGGAAATAACTGAAAGACAGCACGAGGTAGAGTTATGGTTCTTTTGCACTGCACTCCGTATCATTGCAACAAACACACATGCAAAGTTTCAAGTCAATCGGACTGGAGATGACAGTTATGCTCCGGACAAAAACTGGACGCCGCCTGCCAACCCACCCGTCCACCCGCCATGGGTGATCCTATAATACGTCCCGTCTTCGACGGGCATATAATAACTCAAAAATTAAGCATGCAAGAGTTATGATTCATTTGCACTGCACTCCCTCTTAATGAGATCTATCCACCAATGAAGTTTCATAACCGTAGCTAGCATAGTTTTGGAGATATGCTTTGGACAAAATTCAAGTATGAATATAAACAAAGGGAAATAACTCAAAAATCAAGTAAGCAAAGAGTTATGATTCCTGTGCACTGCACTTCCCCTTGATAAGATCTATCCACCAATGAAGTTTCATAACCTTAGCTAGTATAGTCTTGGAGATATGCTCCGGACAAAATTCAAGTATGAAAAACAACAAAGGGCAATAACTCAAAAATTAAGGAAGCAAGAGTTATGATTCCTGTGCACTGCACTCCCCCTTGATGAGATCTATCCACCCATGAAGTTTCATAACTGTAGCTAGTATAGTTTTGGAGATATGCTCCGGACAAAATTCAAGTATGAAAAACAACAAAGGGCAATAACTCAAAAATTAAGCAAGCGAGAGTTATGATATCTGTGCACTGCACTCCGCCTTGATGAGATCTATCCACCCATGAAATTTCATAACCGTAGCTAGCATAGTTTTGGAGATATGCTCCGGACAAAGAATGGGGACGCCGCCCGCCCGTCCGCCCACCATAGGTGATCCCATAATACGTCCCGTCTTCGACAGGCGTATAAAAAGCCAGAGCAGGCCCTGAATAGTGATAGCAATAAAATTACATTTTACATACACAGAGCAATATAGTAAAATGACATGTGGTTCCAGTATTCTTTTAGATTTAATAAAGAAGGCTCAGGTACAGAAATCATAACTAGTGTTCTACAATTTCTAGAATGCCTTTGTTATAAACAAGTCCTAAATTCAGCATGAAGAAAAGCATAGAATAATGTAAAGCAATAATGAGAAAAACAAAGGAATCCATAACAATGACCTGTGGTTCCAGTAAACTGCCTTTAGCATCACTATCTGATTGATTTTGAAATAAGTGGGTATGACTAAGAAACAGGGACTAGGGTTCTTCATTTGTTGCATAATTCCTTTGCAATATGACTCGATAAGATTATAGTGTCCAATAAACTATCCTAGACTATGAATGTTTGTTCTTTATGACCCTTTCTGTGAGGTTTTAAGCTTGGAAAATTAAATCTGGCTAGAATAATGTGATTTCTCTTGGACATGGATGAAAAAGTTTTCAAATTGCCTTCCAAATGGTCATCAAGAGGAAATTGTGTTGTAAATGTGTCATTGTTTCTTGAAAGAGTTGTAAAAGTATTGACTAAATGAAAATATGTTTAATGATTTTTTTTCTCATTTCATAACATTTGACTCAAGGGCTATAATGCAGTCCTTCCCAAGGCAGGATTACTTTTGACCAACAGCTATAATTTCAACAGTCCTTTTAGAAAGGTTCACCAAATGTTACTGCATACCAAATATAACAAGTATGGTCTCACACAAGACCATCCAACAAAGCCTAAGACATTAAATCATTTCTTTTTTCATTTTTGAATTATGGACTTCTAACAAAACATCATGTTACGCATGGATATTAGAAATTGAGCTTTCCTTCTTTAACAATCTACAAAAGTCTCTTAGGAGTTTTTTACTTATATATTCCTGAAACAAAACTCCTGAACATCTGACATTGCATGACATGATGATTATTCTTCACATTTTGGTTTCAGATCTGAAACATGAGTGCTTGAGATTTGGAAGTGAAGGACTGAAATCTCCTGGACTATTGATGAGCACAAACTTTTGGTAACATTAAATTCATAATGTTCTCTAGTCACTTCACACACACAACACACACAAACTATCACTTCTAAATATACACACATTTTTTTTTTTTGGTAAATCCTTTTTTTCACTTTTTTTCCCGATAAAATATATCGTTTTCTTTTTCTCTTTTTTTTTTTATTTTTTTTTTTTCTTTTGTATTATTATTACTATTATTATTTCTTTTTTATTATTATTTTTTTTTTTTCTTCTTTTTTTTCTTATACTTAAAATATTTCAATCTTTTTGTACTTTTCTTTATATATTTTATAGATTTTTTTTTTCAACTTTGCTGTTTTTGTGTTTTTGTTTTTGTTTTATAGCAAGCAGTATGATAAAATATATAAGAGGTTGATAATGGGATTGTACATTTAGTCTCCTTTTTCCATAACATGGCATTTCATTAACTGAAAACAAAGAAAATATACATCAAGCCCCCTTTTTCCATGACACATCATTATATAAATAGAAAAAATAGTATAAACGACCTATCCAATGGCAGACATGCATGAAGTTTCATCAATTTTCAAGGACTTTACAAGATATTGGTGTGGGCGGATGGATTGACAAACAGACTATTACTGGTCCATAATGAAATTATACATTTAGCCCCCTTTTTTCATGACATGGCATTTCATGAAATAACAAGAGGACCATGGGTACTAACCAGTAAAGGTCTACAATGAAGATAAATACCAAATATCGTGATTCAAGGCAAAATGACAATGAAACAAGAGCGGCAAATTGTCGCAAGATATGCCCATCCCACCGCCAGTTGTCAAGGAGGTATAATAATCCCAAAGGGCAGGTAATGCAACAAACATGTTTACCAAGTCTCAAGTCAATTTGACTTGAGACTTCAAAGTTCCGTTCCGGACAAGCAAGAAATACTGTAAAAAAATGAAGATCAAAGTGGAATTACTCAAAATCAGCGCTAGGCAGAGTTATTGTTCTTGTGCACTGTACTCGGTAATATTGCAACAAACATGCATGCCAAGTTTGAAGTCAGTCTGACTTGAGATGACAAAGTTATATTCTGGACAAGCACTAAATGCTGTAAAAGTAATGATCAAAGGGAAATAACTCAGACAGCACGAGGTAGAGTTACAATTCTTGTGCACTGCACTTCCAAATATTTCAACAAATAAGCATACCATATTTCAAGTCATTCCTACATAAGATGACAAAGGTTTGCTCCGGACAAGCAAGAAATGCTATAAAAATGAAGGTCAAAGGGGGAATAACTCAAAATTCGTGCTACAAAGAGTTATGGTTCTTGTGCACTGCACTCCGTAATTTTTCAACAATCATGCATGCCAAATTTGAAGAAGTTCAGGCTAGAGATGACAAAGTTATACTCCTGACAAGCAGAAAATGCTGTAAAATGACAAAGGGAAATAACTCATAGACAGTACGAGGTAGAGTTATGGTTCTTTCACACTGCACTCCGTATTATTGCAACAAACACAAATGTCAAGTTTCAAGTCAATCGGACTGGAGATGACAAAGTTATGCTCCGGACAAAGAAATATTCTAAAGAACTTTCTAATTCAAGGGCAAATAACTCCAGTTGTTCTGGTCCGATTACACCCATAATGAAACTCATCCGAGATCTTACGGTCATATATATTTTCACCAAGTTTTGTGCTGATTGGTTGATACTTGTAGATGCTAGAGTGTAAACAAAGTCAAATATAACAATTTTTCTAATTCAAGGGCAAATAACTCCAGTTGTTCTGGTCCGATTACACCCATAATCAAACTCATCTGAGATCTTACGGTCATATATATTTTGACCAAGTTTGGTGCTGATTGGTTGATATTTGTAGATGCTAGAGTGTAAACAAAGTCAAATATAGCAATTTTTCTAATTCAAGGGCAAATGACTCCAGTTGTTCTGATCCAATTACACCCATAATCGAACTCATCCGAGATCTTATGGTCATATATATTTTGACCAAGTTTGGTGCTGATTGGTTAATATTTGTAGATGCTAGAGTGTAAACAAAGAAATGTGAACTGACGGACGGACGACGAACGGTGAGTGATCACAATAGCTCATCTTCATTATCTCTATGTAAAATCTGGGAACCACAACATAGAGCTCATTATGACACTATGGTTATAATTTGAAGTCTTTTAGAAGGGGTCCACCAGACAATGCTACATGCCATATATGAGATTTCTAGCCCTGAAGATTTAGGACAAGAAGATTTTTAAAGATTTCCTTCTTTATCTCTATGTGAAATCCGAGACCCCACAACATTGGGCCAATTTCCACACCAGGGCCATAAATTGAAGTATTTTGGTAGAGGGTCACTAGATGATGCTACATGCCATATATGAAAGCTCTAGCCCTTACGGTTTGGGACAAGAAGATTTTTAAAGTTTTTTCTTTCGGTTGCCATGGCAACCAAAGTTCTTCATGGAATTCAAATCTTTGAACTATTCTGAAAGTGCATCACCTAAGGATCATTTCTGTGAAGTTTCATTGAAATCTGTTTGCCGGTTTCAGAGGAGAAGATTTTTTAAGTAATTGTTCACGGACAGATGAACGGACGGACATCCAGACGGACGGACAGATGGACGCTGGACGGTGATCAATCACAATAGCTCACCCTGAGCACTACCTGCTCAGGTGAGCTAAAAACAAATAACTACTGTCTGTGGCTTATGATAAACAACATAAAGATGAAGTTTCACAACATTTTGTCCTGTAGTTAAAGATATTGTCCATAATGAAAATATACGTCAAGCCCCCTTTTTCCATGACATAACATTTAATGAAAAAGGCTGAAATAATGTTATTGGCAGACTATCATAAGGAATATGTATGAAGTTTCATAAATGTTAATGTAGGATTCTAAGGTACAGATATATTGATCCCTAATGGAAATATACATGAATCCCCCTTTTTCTATGAAACCATACTGAATATCAAAACAGCAAAAAAACTCGGCGGACATCATAAGGAACAAGTGTATGAATTTCCATTAGTTTTTGTCAAGCATTTTAGAAGATATCTGCCTGGAAAGACATATGACCAGATGGTCATTGGTCCATGATGAAATTAAACATTTAGCCCCCTTTTTTCATGACGTGGTATTTCATGAAATAAAAACAAATAATAATTGTCTGTGGCTTGTGATAAACAATATAAAAATGAAGTTTCGTAACATTTCGTTATGGTAAGAGATATTGGTCCATATTGGAAATATACATCAAGCCCCCTAATTTTCCATGACACGGCATTACAAAAAACAAGAGTATATATAACTGTGGTGTTGCATGGTCAATCTGGATGAAACGTTTTTTCCTGCATTTCCTAATGGTAGTTGATAGACGTGACAAGTTCAATGTACAAACTCTGTATAGTTTTCAAGATAAGACTCAAAACATCAAAAATACATTTTGACCGTGTTACTTAAAATCACTCCCAGTCTGCCATTTTGCATGGAATCAAGAAAAGAAATCAAAGCGTTGAGAACAATGAAGTGGTATTTGTCAAGGAAGCCATTGTGTGGAATTAATAATTTGAAAGAAAATAAGAAATATTATTCAAATATTGGCTTGAAAGTAAACCTACTAAGCAAATGAATACCTTTTCTGGTTGAAGGGAGAGTACTCATGACAAATTAGGATTATTTGTGTATTGGTGGTCTCCCTTTGATCATTAGGAGGAGTCAGGAGTAACGTCCCTTGACAGTAGGATGCATGATGGATAGAGAGAGAAACCATGTGAATATATAGAATAAAATTAAGTTTGTACCTGAAAACTATGATTTTGAAATATCTTTGGCCGCTAACATTTAATTCCCAACATTACAATCAATTATCTTGATCTACAAATATTCATGCCCAATCAAATGGAGTAGCGCGCAATCATTGGATGAAAAGCCATGGGACGAGCTGGTTTTAGAACGAAAAAGCCCAGGACCAAGTGATCGGTAGACAAATTTTGTATCATTGCGCCAATAGAAGGCTATGAGCGAGTAAAGCTGTTTTCAATAAAAAATTAGTATTTCCACGATTGATGGCCTCACCCATTGTATTTTAACATGCCATTTCCAATAACATATCTGAATGCTACCAAAAAACTCGTTTGCGTGAGAAAAATTGAGTTTAATTGGGTTTATTTCCTTTGGCTTTGCACAAAATACGATACATGGTCTTCAAAATTTAATATTGAACTCATAGTGGTATTGTCTTCGACAAATACCACAAAAACTGTTTTGGTGGAATGGGTTATTGTACACATATATAAAGTTTCATGAAATTCTGTCCATTGGTATTGAAGATATTCTCCCGGACGGAGACACAAACATACAGACAGAAAGACGGACAGAGACGGACAACGCTAAAACTATATCACCTTCGGCGGGGGATAACAAAGCCAAGTAAATGAAATAGAATTTTTTCTATCACTATATATGATCCATGTCAAACTAGAGCTATCACTAAACGTGATCATACCCCCCATCAGCTCCTTGTCACAAAACAGGTCTTTGTCACAGAAAGCAGAATGGTTTAGCACAAAAGTACGAGTTGAAAAAAGTTCAAGGGAAGATAATTCCGCAACAAATCGCACCAGGGTCATGAAAATTGCACATGCACAACTTCATATACATAAGAACACTTTGTGTATGGTTTAGTTCAAAACCTGAAAAACTGTCAGAGTATTTCGCCGGACAAATTTGTGTCTACAGACAGACGGACGGATGGACAGACAGCCATAGCGATTCCAGTATACCCACCTCCACTTCGTTAAGACAGGTGCCCTGACAGACAGACAACTCTACCAAAGAAGAGCTGGTGGAGAAGAGTGATGCTCCATATCAGTCTCCTCTGTTTCTGGGGACTCTTACCACCCATATGCCACAGAGGTGAAGGCAGCCTCCTATTTCTAAGGCCCTGAGTGGCGGGGGCCCAGCATGGAAACAAACTTAGAAACTATAAAATTCAAGGGCCACGACTGAGAAAAAAATGATCAAACCAAAACATTGTCAATGTCATCCTTCCCACAAACTTTTTTTAAAAATTCCACAATTCAGATAATTCCGCAACAAATCGCACCAGGGTCAAGAAAATTGCACATGCACAACTTCATATATATTAGAACACTGTGTGTAAATTTGAGTTCAGTACCTGAAAAACTGTCAGAGTATTTCGCCAGACAAATTTGTGTCTACAGACAGACGGACGGATGGACAGATGGACGGACCAGGGTTTTCCCTTGGCAACAAAAATAGGGGGTCATTATGACCCCCTAGTCAAAAATATTAGGGGTCATTTTGGAATTTTGGGGGGTCACAGCAAAATGTAATTACCTTAGACAAAAGCTATTATTTGTGAAACTGTGTGTTTTTTGTGTTTTCTATTCACTGTATATCTTTCTATATCCTATATATGTATTATTACATGGTGATAGATACATAATAACACCAGAGATTCTCTGAACAGAGTGAGCTTACAGCACCTTTTTCTTAAAGAGTATCTGGAGTATGCTTTATTTACGCCTGTTCTTAACAAGCAAATATGCTCTAGCTGCAGACAAGCTGACTTACACAGGTATGTAATTTTAATCTTTCAAGGGTATCGTCAAGACCGCTAGTGTTTTGATGTTGCACAAAGGTTGAATTTCAAAGTATGTGCAGCCTCTCTCTGTGGTAAAGGGTTATTTTGTTTTGCTTTTATCACAGAAATCGACCATTTAATTGGTGAAAATAGCTTGTTGTTTGCCGGTTTGGGAAGTCTCTGTTGTTTTTCTTGATAAAGAATATCCATTTCGGCCGAAAATAAACTATTTTCTTGTATTTCTTGCAAATTTTTCTTGCATTTCTTGTATTTTCTTGTTTGTCTTCTTGTATTACATTTTCACCAATTAAACGTCCGATTCCTGTGTTTCGACACATGGGTCGCATTCATGCTGCTGTTTTGAACGACTAACGAAGTGTATCTCTTGAGCTAATTTACAGTTAACCACCGAGATGCTGAAATGTGTTTCTGGGTGCTTTTACCAGGCGTTTTATCGCCTGATCTTTGTTTAAGGGGTCTTCTTCCTTGCAGACAGCAAGAATGACGCTGATTTTGACAGAGCCATGTTGTTTTCATTAGAGATCTACTGGTTTAGTTTAGACCTGTTTGAAGACTTACTGAATTCGAGTAAAACTGATACACAGTCCAGTGTTTCGTCCCATTTTCTCTTCGTACTTCAGATTTTTCATCTACTCACAGTGTAACAGTGTCGGTAGTGTATACGATCATTAGTACCTCTTATCATATTTGTGCGTCAACAATGACGCATTGTTGTAAAAATTGCAGGTCATTTTCCATAAAAATGCGTCAAACGCACAAAATCGTGCATCAAGGAAAACCCTGATGGACAGACAGACGGACAGACAGCCATGGCGATTCCAGTATACCCCCCTCCACTTCGTTGTGGGGGGTATAATAAAGGTAATCTCTAGTCTAATCTTGGTCTAGAATGAAGCAACAGACAGCATGGATTTAAGATCAGACTGCACTTTTCAAAATAATAGAACTGTGCACAATTTGAATGAACAACAATGATCAGGCTTAAAGCCCTGAATGTATAAAAAAGTGGAATTTTTCACTGACTGGGCAAAAAACATTGTTGGAAAATGGAGAAAATGCTGGTTTCTCCTTTTTCCACTGTGTTTTCATAAACCCTCTGTCTTAGGGTCGTTAAAACAGGATTGAAAGGTAAAAGGATAAACCAAGGCCACATAAGAAGAATATTCCAAGTGGCATAATCTCTGATGTACAATATACGAGGGCTGTTCGATATGTAATGTGTATTGTACCACAGCGCGATAACACTTTCAACGATTTTGTGGATGATGATACGCTTCAATAGCTCTATTCAATACCTTTCCAACGGTATAAACACGAGCTTTTAGCTCCACATAGTTTTAAACTTATAGTCATTTCATTAGAGCTAGTCGTTGACCACTGTTGTAAAAAAGGTTGGGAAACGGATTAAGAATATTGAAGAAATCAGAGCTTATTTAAAAGTTCACACAAAACTCGGTCATCCGGTAATGCAGATTTTTACTGAATTGGGGGAAGTTTATGGGTCTGATAAGGTATCTTATGAGACAGTTCGTAGGTGGAGAAAGAAATTTCTGACTGGCACAGAGTCCGTCAAAGATGCAGCAAAATCTGGCCGACCTGTGACTGTAACAGGCAAGGCAAATGTCTCAAAAGTCAGGGAAAAAATTGAAAGTGATGGCAGATACACGATTCGTGAAATTGCCAACGCTGTTGGCATATCGCTATCGCAGGTGCATTTCATTTTGAAGCGTATTTTGAAAGTACGAAAGATTTCTGCCAGATGGATACCGCATATATTGACAAATGACCAAAAACGGGTACGAGTACAAACCGCTAAGCAATTGCTCAAAATTTTTCCAAATTCAATCAAAGACAATTTGCAAACATTGTTACTGGTGACAAAATATGGGTTCACTATTTCAAACCAGTAAGAAAAATTGGAAACAAAATATGGCTAACTAAACACGGTAGAAGGCCTGTATTTGTCAAAAGAAGTATAAGCACAAAGAAGGTTCTTTATTGCATATTCTTCTCATGTGATGGTATAGCCGTACAAATTCCGGTGCCGAAGGGCAAAATTGTTACAGGTCGGTATTACCGAGATGTTATACTAAAAAAGCTCAAGAAATATTATCTTAAACGACGCCCTGTGTCAGGATTTAGGCATGTTCGTCTACTTCATGATAATGCTCCATCACATACATCTGAGCTTGTGAAGCAATTTTTGAAGTCGGAGAAGGTTACTGTCTTGCCACACCCACCATACTCTCCAGATCTAGCCCCATGCAACTTTTTCCTTTTTCCAAAACTTAAAAAGTTCTTATCTGGTGGTCATTACAAGTCCCGACAAGCCCTTGGCTCAGCCATCAGTCAGTGCCTCAGAGGTCTACCTAAATCAGCGTACCATGACGCATTTCAGAAATGGATTCAGAGATTGAAATTATGTATTTCAAACCGCGGAGTACATTTTGAAGGGATGTAATGTTCATTTCACTATTTGAGTCAAATGCTTTTGAGATATCGTACAATACACATTACATATTGAACAACCCTCGTAAATTGTGAGGTATTCTTGTGAGAATAGCCTTGAAATTGCGTTATCTATCAGGGCCAAAATCACTATAAACCTTGGTGATTTGGCAGCAAGTTCAATCACCTCTAGGAACATACCATGTGTTGGTAACCTGTTGATGACAGCATGACACTGGCATGTCACTATCACAGAAGTGGGGTGTGATGGGACAATTCTGGCAATCTTCAGAACATCACTGATGACAAGCCGTTGGTATTCCAACCCAAAGCGGGGCGTAACCTCGAAAGTTTGTGGTCACAGCACACAATACAGCTTCTTTTCCAGGATAAAACCAGGGAAACATCAGGTGTATGAGAATGTTAACCCGTTTCTAGGGTGAAAACACCCTCTGATTACCAGCTACACTTCACCGGGAGGAACCCAGCAAACACTGTGATGATTGTGAGAGTGGGGCTTTAACAAGAGACTTGGGCTAATCTTACTTAAAGTAGATTCTGAATTTGTGTCATCTGACCTTTCTTGAATTGCATAAAAGAGACTAGTTACAAAAAATTATGAGCCAAGTACAACTTAAAGTTCATTTTGCAGATATGGTAGATCAAGTTCAGACTGCACAGAGCATGCAGTATCATCTGTGATGTGCAATGCCTGATGTTTTGTTTGGTATTCTGATGAAATCAACCTTGAAGTTACATGATCTATGCCTGTTCTATTGATTTTAATGGTCCTTTTCTTATTGGGCAGGCACTTTGAAGGGTCAAGCTTATTCCACTACCCCCCCTTTAGAAAATTCTAACTACTCTAACTTGTACACTGCTAAAGAAATGAAGATCAAGCTTGTATATGTTATGCCTTAAATGTAGATACTTATACATAAAAATACTGTTCAACAAATGGAACAACAGGCCCAGGAGGGCCTAAATCGCTCTACCAGCAATTACTGACCAGTATAGTGAAAGAAGCAGTTAAATTTATGTTAAATTTTCCTACAGTATGTCGAGGGGTGAATGCGACACTATTCCATCTGCATTTTGGAAAATTCTACAGGTGAGGGAAAAAACTTCTCATTTCTGTAAAAAGAATTGTTAGATCATCTTTTTTAGATGTGTTGTGTTGAATTCATTTACACAATTCGACACAACATATCTAAAAAAGATGATCTAATAATTCTACTCAGAGAAATGAGAGGTTTTTTCCCTCACCTGTGAAGTTTTCCAAAACGCGGATGGAATAGTTTCGCATTCACCCCTCGATGTATCATCAGCTTCAAGCCATAAAGGAAAATTCTCTGATTCCTTTAAAGCAATATTTCAGGAAATTTCTGTCATTTTCTAACATCCATTAGTCACTAATGCTAAAATAAAACAAGAGGGCCATGATGGCCCTGAAGTCGCTCACCTGACCCTTTTGATCAAACATGACCCATTTCCAATCTCTTCAGAGATATTAAGACAAACACTCTGACAAACACTCATTAGTATTGGGCTTACAAATATGGCCTCTAGAGTGCACACAAGCTTTTTCTAGAATTTGTCTCAGCGGCCTACTTGACATGTAGAAATTATCCAGACATACATTCCCACAAATTTTCATGAGTATTTGAGAGAAAATGTGGCCTGTAGGGTGTACAAAAGGTTTTTCCGAGATTTGACCTAGTGACCTAGTTTTTTATCCAACATGACCCATATTCATACTAGTCTAAGATATTATCAAGACAAACATTCAAAGCAAATTTCAAGATTATTGGACTGAAAATGTGGCCTCTAGAGCATACACATGGTTTTTCAAGGATCAAACTTGGTGACCTAGTTTTTATTCCACGTGACCCATTTTCAAACTCATGCAAGATATCATCATGACAAACATTCTAACAAAAGTTTAAAGAATATTGGACTGTAATTATAGTACAAAAGGTTTTTCCAAGATTTGACCTTGTGACCTAGTTTTTTATCCAACATGATTCATTTTCATATTAGTCTAAGAAATTATCAAGACAAACATTCTGACCGAATTTCAAGATTATTGGACTGAAAATGTGGCCTCTAGAGCGTACATACGGTTTTTCTAAGATTTAACCTGGTGACCTAGTTTTTGACCTGACGTGACCCATTTTCAAACTCATCCAAGCTATCACCATGACAAACATTCTCACCAACATTAAAGAGCAGTGGACTGAAAATGTGACTTCTGGAGCATACACAAGGTTTTTCTAAGATTTGACCTTGTGACCTAGTTTTTGACCCCACATGGCCCACTTTCAAACGCGTCTGCGATATTATCAAGACAAACATTCTGACCAAATTTCAAGAGTATTGGACAGAAAATGTGGTTTCTGGAGCATACACAAGGTTTTTCTAAGATTTGACCTTGTGACCTAGTTTTTGACCCGACATGGCCCACTTTCAAACTTGTTCGAGATATCATCAAGACAAATATTCTGACCAACTTTCAAGAGTTTTGGACTGAAAATGTGGCCTCTAGAGCATACACAAGGTTTTTCTAAGATTTGACCTGGTGACCTAGTTTTTGACCCGACATGGCCCATTTTCAAACTCAACTGAGATATCATCAAGGCAAACATTCTGACCAACTTTCAGGAGTTTTAGACTGAAAATGTGGCCTCTAGAGCGTACACAAGGTTTTTATAAGATTTGACCTGGTGACCTAGTTTTTGACCCAACATGACCCATTTTCAAAGTTGTCCGAGATATCATCAAGGCAAATATTCTGACCAACTTTCAGGAGTTTTAGACTGAAAATGTGGCCTCTAGAGCGTACACAAGGTTTTTCTAAGATTTGACCTGGTGACCTAGTTTTTGACCCAACATGACCCATTTTCAAAGTTGTCCGAGATATCATCAAGGCAAACATTCTGACCAACTTTCAGGAGTATTGGACACAAAATGTGGCCTCTAGAGCGTACACAAGGTTTTTCTAAGATTTGACCTAGTGACCTAGTTTTTGACCCGACATGACCCATTTTCAGACTTGTCCGAGATTTTATTGAGATAAACATTTTGACCAAGTTTCATGAGTATCGGACTGTAAATGTGGCCTCTAGAGTGTACACAAGGTGAAAAAGTTGACGCCGGACGACACACGTCCCACGACGTATGCCGGACACAGCACAATAGCTCCCCATGAGCACTTCGTGCTCAGGTGAGCTAAAAAACAGGTTTGCACTGGGCCTGAATGCGTGCCAGTCGGAGTAACAGAATAAAAACAGCCTAATACATATCTTGCAAGGGACAAATAGGGCAATGATCAAGGAAAATCCTCAAATCTTTAGAAATCAGTCCAAATTCAACAGGGCTTTATTAATCACTGTAATACACAATAGCATCAAGCTTTAAAAAAAGTGCAACAAATAATTTGGACTTTGTTTTGTACACAAGAATCAGTCAACAAATACAGTATCTTTGAAATACTGAGGGAAAATGAGAAAATGCTTGTAAACAACATTTTCACAACATTTTGTACCATTTTTAAAGACAATTTTCACTATTTGTTTTCTACAAATCCTTTCAATTTGGTTGTGTCTAAAATTATGTTGTTTGGTAAAGAGTTAATACAAATAATCTGTGCAAGTTGCAGAAATATCCCAAACTAGAGGCCCTTGAGGGCCTGAAATCACTCTACTGGCAGTGATTTTGCTTTTTTGCTAGCATACATTATGAATCATGATGCAAAAAGAAAAAAGACAAAAAAAACACACACAAAAAAAAGGTGGGTTTTCTTACAACTGGGCATGAGCCCACTAAGACAGTGTAAGCCAAGGCATGGTGAATTGAACAGTGAAATTCCAAATTTGATAGGGTTTCAGTACACCTTGTACTTTACAATCCCAGCGAATTTCAAAGAAATGTGACAAGAAATGTGTATTTTGTTGCGTAAATAGTACCAAGTTATCAAATGGCTGCTTTTCCTGAACAGATTACTAGATTTTCTTCACTTGTACTAGAATTCAATCCTTTGGTGAACCAAACAATCTTTGAAAGTTTCAAAAGAATTGGACCAAGACTGTGGACTTCATTGCCTAAACAAGAAATGGAAATTTTCAACTTTAAATGGCTACTTTTCCTATACTGTTTGTTGGATTTTTTCAAAATCAATAGGGTTCAAGCTATTGATGAGATAAACTGCAAATTTCATCAAAATCTGATAATAAATGGAGACTTTATCATGTAAACAATAAATTGCAATTTTCAACTTTAAATGGCTACTTTTCCCATACTGTTTGTTGGATTTTTTTCAAAATCAATAGGATTCAAGCTATTGATGAGATAAACAAACTGTGCAAGTTTCATGAAAATCTGACCGCAAATGCAGACTTTATCGCGTAAACAAGATATTGCTATTTTCAACTTCAAATGGCTACTTTTCCCATACTGTTTGTTGGATTTTTTTTCAAAATCAATAGGGTTCAAGCTATCGATGAGATAAACTGTGCAAGTTTCATGAAAATCTGACAACAAATGCAGACTTTATCGTGTAAACAAGAAAAAGACTAACGGACGGACAGACAGACAGACGGACGATGGAAACCATACCATGACATAAGCTCTGCTGGCTTTCAGCCAGTAGAGCTAAAAACAAAAAAAATGTAGACCTTACTGTGTAAAAAATCGAACTTTCCCTACATGTTGGATTTTCTTAAAGTTCAAAGGGTTTCACACTATGGATGAATTGAATAATGTGCATAATTTTTAAAAAGATCAAACTACAAATGTTGACTATATCACAAATATAATGTATATAAATGGACAGATGCATGGATAGATGACAGAAACCTTGCCTTGCCACTGGCTCTTCTGGCCTTAGGCCTGTAGAGCTAAACAATCCACTCCTTGAATTGTCTCTCATATTAACTCTCTAAACACAAATTTGAAAATAACTTCAATAAAGTGCAATAATAAATGAATTTTGTAAATAAACCCTTATGATTGTATGGTGCTTGATGCCGTTTTTCAACATTATTTCAGTTATATTGCTGCAGCCAGACCAATCCATGCTTTCCTGGAGTCTCTTTTACCAGTACTCCGCACAATCTTCTTTCCAAGCCACTGGCTGCTTTACCGCATAATCATCGTCGAAACAATAGTCAGCTGTGAGAGAGGAATGAATCCTGAAAGAAATTTGCCGAGCCGGGTGTGGGGGGAAGGGGGGGTTCGTAAAGTCGTAAAAAATCTTAAAAGCCTGTTGTAAACAAAAAAAAAAAAAAGGTAGAAAATTTTTTTATCAATTTCACAAAAAATTTCCAAAACTTTTTATTTGCTCTGTTTAGCATCAGGGAAATTCCAGTCAGAAAAAGTGCAGAGTTGATTACTCAACCGGAGACAGAATAGTGGAAGTCTCATGTCTTAAATGAAAAGACCAAGATTTTCAGTTTCTCAGCACAAAAGAGGAGAAGATATACTGCCTCTAAAGTTGGATCAAAACAAACCAGAATGGTTACTGATCTTTCAGGGGCAGATTGTTGTAAAAAAAAATCATCCTCTCAAGCTTTATTTTCTCTATCAGAGATATCAAAGCACCTAGTACATTAATTGTCACAGCCAGTTTAAAAAGAAATTATTTGAGGGTTAGAATCCAAACAGGAAGTGCAATGGTAAGTAAAAGTATGCAAGCCATATACTGATTTGGATCCAGGAAAAACTCTTCATGTAAGATGTATTTTGAATTTGGTAGGACTGAAAATTAGCTCCACAAATATTAGGTTATAACAAGGGCCAATGTCAGCTACTCTAATACTGGTAAGAGTCTAGGTTGTATCCATACAGTTAAGGAAGAGTTTGAATTACGTCATTTTAAGTCCTGGTTAGGACAATTTTAGGCAAGATTTGTCACACAAGCTCGTTACTTTTGAAGGTCCAGGAAAAAATTCCCCTGAAAAATATATTCAGTTATAACTCGCCTAGTACTGGTCTTTACACATTTTTTGCAGTCTAGTCTTGATCTCTGCGATATGTTAAATTTATTTAAATCACCATCTTTGATTAGAAGGTGAAAAAAGTCCACTGATGTGGTCTGTAAAAATGGTCTGTCCTGTAGGTGATTTACTTGTTCATTATTTTCCATTTCTTCATTTTGAAGAAATACCTCAGATGCGTAAGATTGACTGTACACTTGAACACAGCTGCCCCTGAATAGACCGACAACTTCTCTAGCTTGCCTTGATCCGTCCTTGGTGACAGCATCCTCACCCCATCTGTGGACAGTTGCCAACCTGCCATTATCCTGGCCAACCTGCCATTATCCTGGACTTAAGCCAGTACTAGACTAGCTTGTATAAAATATCTTGCCAACTATAACTGTACAAACCATGACTTATTCTGATGGTAATCTTACCCTCCCAAAAATCTATTGATAGAGAAAGATAAGGGCTGTTGTAATGAATTCTTTACAATTATCTGCATTGAATAGAGACAAATGAATCATGCTGGGATTACTTTCCTACAATTATCTGCTCCTTAATAGGTCAACAAGCTTTCTGGAGTGCCTTGATCCTTCATTGGTGACAGTCTATTTCAACTTTTCTGTTCATAATACGAAAATCCTTTGGATTTTAGAAGATATAACTCACTACTTTGACTTCAGCGGTGTTAAAAAGAAAATGAAATGTATTTTCGTGTTTTTTCATGACATTGTCAAGTTTTTTTGTAAACAAGAGGATGACAATGGTTCTATACTGCTCACCTGAATTAACTTGGAAAGGTAAGTTTCCTACTGACAAAGTCCATTCTTTTATGGTCAAAAACAATGATCTTCTGCTTTACTTTTTTTTCCCTAAGATTTTGTGCATGATCTGCAGATCAAGACAGATCACATGGCTTGTATTTACCATTCTAGCTGATAGATTCTTTAGAAATTTTGATTCTTAACCAGTTTATGGAACTATTTGTAATACTTGTAACCACAGGAAGGTGGACCATCAGTGACCAAAGTGACCCAATTTGATAAGGGACCATCTTATGATAATACATACCAAATATCAAAACTCTATGCCTAGTGTTACAGACAAAAAGATTTTCAAAGTTTTCACAAAGAAATGTATACAAAATAATAGCTTGAAAATTCGCCTTAAAAAAAAATAGTTCAAAGGTCATTTTATGATAACCATTTTAACACTGTTACAGCCTGATACTGGTTATCTAGGCAAAGTTTGACAATAAGACAAGAGCCCAGTTTTACCAAAAAAACTTATGTCTCTTATTTTACACAAATCCCCTAACTTTTGACTTAAGTTTGGTATTTGTGACACATTTCACTAATATTAACAGTCTGTCATTTCATTCTAAAATCCTGAGTTGACATAACATTTCAGACAGATGAGCAAAATACAGACTTACATCAGCTCAGACTGAAGTCCAATAGTTTGCTGAGTTGAGCCTGAAATGTTGTGTCACCTCATGATTTGAGAATGTCACTCAAGTCTGTAAATCTTAGTAAAATGTGTCTCAAATAATAAACTCAAGCTAAGCTGCAATATAAGTTAGTTGATTTGAGTACAAAAAGAGACCTAAGTTTTTGCATGAAACTGGGCCCCGTTTCACACAAAAACTTAAGTCTCTTATTTTGCTCAAGTCTGTTGAAGGACCCCATGTCCAGCTTATGTTAAGTCTGTTACTTGAGAGTTGCGACCCATTTTACTCATATTAACGGACTTTAAAAACATTCTCAAATCCTAAGTTGACACAACATTTCTCACTCATTTCAGCAAAATAATGGAATCAAGTCTGTTAAAATGACTTCAGTCAATTATTTTGACAAGCTGAGTCTGAAACATTGAGTCTGAAACATTGAGTCAACTTGGGGTTGGAGAATGTTTCTAAAGCCTGCAAATATTAAAGAAATTCAACTGAAATGACCAAGTCAAATTAAACTTTTATCAAACAATCCCTGGTTTTCACGACCCTGAGAAAGAAGCCTTCTGGAATCATTGTGGAAAAGGAGAAAATGCTGGTAACCAGCATTTTCTCCTTTTCCCACAATGTTTTCTTCCCTTCCCAAAACAAATCAATTTTTTAGTCACATTAATTATGTCGTCTGCAAATGCTTTCAATTTGGACTTGTCTAAAAGTATGTTGTTTGGTAAAGAGTTATGTCAGAGTCTGTTACTGGACCAGAGCAAAATAAGAGTTAAGGTTTTTTGTGAAACTGGGCTCAGGTTTTTGCTATTTCAGCACCAGAATCATCTTGGTTCTTGTCCTGAATAAAAATAACTCTTTATAATTCATCTCTGAGTTTAAACACTACTTTCATTTGGCTCAGTTGTTTCTAAAGACAGGCAATTTATGTAACTAAGAGTGGACAAATGCATGGACTACAAGAAATCACAACTGACTATAGAGAAAAGTTTCCATTGGCTGTCTCTGCCGTTACAAAAGGAAACTCTTCTAGGTGAGCAATTTTTCCATTTGCCTACATGTATTTTTATTTATAATCTTGTCTTCATTTTAGGTAAAATAGATACAAACTTAGTCTGCATTAAAAATTTTCTCTGGCAGCATAAAAATTTGAGTAGTCAAAAAAAATATGTGGGGATAATGGTATAAGCTTGACCTCCTTACTCTTAAGCTTTGAAAAAATTGTGAGAAAAGAAAATGCTGGTTACCATTGCGAAGAAAAATCCATCAAAATTTCAATTTGTCTGTAAACAAGTCTAGTTTTTTGTCATTTGGTTAAGAGTTAACCCTTTACAGAATAATTTGTGATTTTAAAATCCTAAGTAAGGAAGTTGAGGAAACTAGAGGCCCTGGAGGGTCTGAATTGCTCTACTGGCTGTAAGTTTGCTTACTAGTATTTTCTAGCAAACTATCATTGATGTTAAAAGGAAAAAGACAAAAACACTGACAAAACATGATGGGGGGGGGGGGGCTGTAATTGGGCTTGAATCCACTAATACAGCATAATAAATAGGCATGAAGAATTGAACAATTAGTGAAATAATCAAAGTAGAATTTGTTGAAACCACTTGTTTGGAAATCTGACAAGGATTTAGTACTTGTTAGGTTGCTGCTCATTATGACAAAAGTTTTGGATTTCATGCAGTTTACATGAACCAACAATGTGGACTTTGTTGAATAAACAAGACTTAGTCATCTAATGGCTTCTTTTCCTTAACTGATGCTGGATTTTCTTCATTTTCAAAAGCGTAAAATCCCTTGATGATTATACAAGTGATCTGTGCAAGTTTTAAAACAACTGGATCAAAATTGCCTACTCAATCAAGTAAACAAGAAATGCAACTCAAAATGGCTACTTTTCCTAACAGGGTTAAAGCTACTGATGATAAAATAACCTTTGCAAGTTTCAAGAAAATCTGGCAAACAAATGTAGTCTTAAATTGTGTAGGCAAGAAAGACAAATGTTTAACTTTAAATGGCTACTTTTCCCTTCCTAACAGTCACATTTTTTTCAAAATCAATAGAGTTAAAGCTATTGATATTACAATTGATCTGTGCAAGGTTTACAAAAAGCTGACCACAAAGTCAGACTTTACTGTGAAAACAAGAAATGCAAATGTTCTACTTCAAATGGCTAATTTATCCTTTTTAATCGTCAGGTTATTTTCAAAATCAATGGGGTTCAAGCTAATGACGATATAAAGAAACTGTGCATGTTTCACAAAAATCCAACTGCAAAATGTGGACCTCATCGCATCAACAAGAATTGTAAATTTTCAACTTTTTATGGCTACTTTTCCCTTACTAATTGGGACATTTGTTTCAAAATCAATAGGGTTTAGGCTATTGATGATATCAAGAAACTGTATAAATTTTATGAAAATCTGACAAAAAATTTTGACTTAAATGATTAAACAAGAAAAAAACTAACAAACAAACGGACAGACTGACTAGGAAAACCACACCATGACATAAGCTCTGCTGGCCTTTGGCCAATAGAACTAAAAATTGATAGTAGACAGCATTTTATTTGTTTATGTATTGTTTTCTGTCTTTTGAAAGACAAATCTTATCAATGGAATCACAAGGAATTTTTGATTTGCAAATACTTTCACTTTCGATGATCGAAATGTTTGGAAAGAGATAAAGTGCCTGCCAAATATGAAAAGGATATCTTAAACCAATAGACAAGACACAGATATTGCGACTTCAAGGTTTCTTTCACCATCATACTTCACAAACTGTCAGACAGTGTACATCAAAAATGTGACTGCATGTTCTGTACTGTCTGATCTTAATCTACACTCTGCAATAGGAACTAAAAGTTGTACTTGACTCTTAAAAATTCAAAATCTACTTTACTTAGAGTCATCCCAAGTCTCTAATTAAATTCCATTCCCACACTCACAGTCATGATAATGGTCTGAATTCATCATGGTGAAGAGTAGCATGTATACCAGGGGCATTTTCCCCGAAAAAATGGGGTAACACTCTCATAGACCCAATGTTACCTGGTTTTGTCCCAGTTCAAGAAGCTGGATTGCATGTTCTGACCAAAGGCTATCGAGGTTCAGCCCTAGTTTGTGATAGACTACCACAGGTTTGCTGCCAGCGATGTTCCAAAGATTGACAGAATCGTCCCATCTCACCACATTGGTGTGTGGGTGCCACACCATTGACTTGCTGGCATTCACAGGTGATCAAAACAGACTGTGCCCCTAGAGATGATTCAATTTAGTTCCAAATTACCAAGGTGTATCTCTGTTTTGGCCCCAACAGAAGGCTGCTTTCACCAGAGAAGGTTTTAAGTGCCTGCCATATAAATAAAATGACAATTTGAGGAAGAAAAGCATGGTAGTCATACATCGCTCACCAAAGTTAATAAGAGCTAAAACTGTATAACAAAATGTAAGACTCATACTAGCTCAGAGTTTGAATCTTGATTGTTCTATCTTCACTAGGTAATAGCGAAATGTGCTGTAAACGAATAGTACTGTTATAATCTAACTGCTAAAACCTATTGCCAACTGAACTTCCACAAACATAGCTCAAAGAGTGTTGAAGAAACTGCAGGTTTCACTCTTCCTGTTTATAGTAACAGTGTACATGACAATGTTTTACATCAATGAAAGTGTGCACATCATCTGCATATTAAGATCTATATTACAGTGAAGTTTCACAGCCATAACTCATAGAATGTTAAAAACAACAGGACCAAAGGAAGAATTTTAAAGTTCTTCCAATAGAACACTATGTAAAACATGAGACCCCTGGGACTGGACAATCTTTAACATCTTTGGGTACAATTTGAACAACTTTGAGAATGGATCAACCTATGCAGTAGACACATACCAAACATCAACATTCTATGTTTTTGGGTATCAGACAAGATTTTTTTCTACCGTTTTCCTCTTATTACTCCATGTTTGACCTGTGACCAATATGACAGGACATTATTTTACCCCAGGAACATATAATGAAAAACTTTGACTAAAAACTATCCTATCATGCTAAATATCAAGTATCAACATTCCAAGTCTTGTGGTCCTAGAAAAGAAAACCTTCAAAATTTTTGATACATATATAGCACAGAACATAGAATCCCATAAACAAGAACTGTCATCATACAGCACAATTCACCTGTATAAGTTAATTTGTCAGGGGAGAGGGGTGGGGCAGTGCCCTGAAACAGCTACAGGGTCCCAGCCAAGGACAGAAAACCCAACACCAACTCAGTAGTAAGGGTAAGAACAATATCCATCACCAATCTAAATATGAAACAACTTAAACATTTGGTCTGGAGAAAATAAAAGCTCTAAAACAACTTAAACATGAAATTTCAAAATTGTCCATGACCTAGACTTTAAAATCATAGGTGTGGGGAGTGGTATATTGCTGAAAGAAACTTTGGACCTCTATCACAAATATGAACCAAAGTCATCATACAGATTTGAAGATGTGGGTTCTTCAAAAAATTTAAAGTAAACTGTTAATGACCAATACGAAATTCAAAAGTCAGTTCAAAACGATTAGCAATTGAAGGTACAAAACTACCAAAAATATACAAAGTTAACAGTGGGTATGACAAAAATATACATAAAGCTTACCGTAACAATCCAGATTTATAACAAACCTACGGAATGATTGCAAAGAAAACTTCAACATAAAATTTCAAAATTGGTGACCTTGACCTTAAGATTGTGAGTATGGGCATGGCTAGGGAATGGCTCAATTAAACTTTGGACCTGTATCTGTTATCAAGCCATATTTGAACCTAATCCATCATTCAGTTTGGAAAATATGAGCTCTTAAAAAACTTACAGAAAGTGTAACTTTGATGTACAGTATTAAAGTCTACAACCTGGACTTTAAGAACATGGGCATTGCACTGCTGACAAACTTTGGACCTACCAGTATATCTATCATCGTAATAAATGTGAACCAATCCATATGGTTTGGAAAGTGTCAGCTCTTAAAAATCTTAAATGTAAAAAAATGTAAATGTAAATGCTGCCTCCAACACAGATGCCAACACTGCAAGTAGTAAAATTGTTCACATTATTAAAATCATTTTGAATCAACTTTTGATTGACATGTCCAGAGGAGTTTGGACATTAAATTCAATTTTCTTTCATCCATTAATGTCTGGGGGGAGTTTTTGTAATTGTTGGTTGAACAGACATACAGTTGTTGGACAATAAGCAATCACAATGGCTCACATGAAGCACTTCATGCTCAGGTGAGTTTATTGGTAGTAAAGGTATAATTAAAGCAATTTCAAGGCTGCTCTCACCAGACTACCTCACAAAATATCAAAGTGTACATCAAAGTAGGGACAGCATCCCTGTGCAGCCTGATCTTGATCTACGAGGGCTGTCCCATTAAATCATAGACAATGAGAGTGACAATAAAACTGAGGGGTACAGTTTAACGAGATTCTATTCATCATTTCATTAAACTAAGATTACTATTTGCTGAAAACACCATTAAGATATAAAGTATAGTCATTAATTTACAATTTTGAAATATATCACAAATTGCCAACCAGTAAACATTGTGACGTTAACAACTGCATGTAACAGTAAGCTTATGCTCTTTAGAAATGGCACATCACTGCTCTAAAATATAGCACATCACTGCTCTAAAATATACATACTTGTAGAATTATTGCAATCGGACATTAAGAAATCTTTTTATATCAAGTGTCTACGATTCAATGGGACAACCCTCGTACACTGTCTGCAACATGGGAATATAGCTTCTTACGGAGTAACAACAGATGGTTTTTATGGAGTAACAAATATACTTCTCAAACCTTACTGAGGACCACTTATTCTCATCAAATCATGTCCTATCAAAATTTTACAATTCTAGCACTGAAACATACACATTAGCATTGGTGGTAGCCTGTAATTATTTTTGTCTGTTTAGCATACGTGCATGGGAATCACACAATCACAACAACTCCTAAAAGTCATGTTTTCTCTTTGTACATGCAAACACTGTAATCTCATATATGTTATTTCACATAGCGTGTTTTGGTGCGTATAACACGCACATTTTTTCAGCTCTGAATAATTTCAAACTGGGGACTGCATGTTATACACTACAATAGGCAAAACCATGTTTTTCTCCTCCTTGAAAATCGGTCGTTTATCAAAAAGGTTACCTGTTCAAAGTGGGGGGGGGGGGGGTAGATACAAAACGGCCAAAGTTCTCTTGCCACAGCCTTAACTTTCGTCATCATCCCATTTCAACTTTTACCGATTTAAAAAAAAAAAACATTATGTTTTAATTTTGTTAAAATGTATTTGTACATTCTTAATTTGTGGATTAGGATTCGTAATTTCCCGATTCTATCAGCCATTTTGGCAATGGCGAACGTACCCCGGAATGATAAACACTGATTTACTGTTATCGTCTGATTCGTCTCATATTTCTTTTTTCTTTGTTAATAGCTAAAATTGAACAATTATAAAAGAGTAAAATAATGATTCAGAAAGAAATGAATGATTTAAAACATATATATATTTATCGCTACTTTTTACAAAAACCGTGATTTACATCATATAGATCTATGTTTATTTCACACCTGTCACATTTGTCGATCGAGGTGAGAAAATAGGAGATTAACTTCGATATGGTCGTCAGTTCAATGTGTGAATTTGCAACATGCCATAAGCTGGCATGTTTTTATAATCCCCCGAGTACAACTTTTTGACGGATAGCTTCTTCACAAGAATTCCTTTAAAAACCCACTGATTTTGTCATACTTCACGACATCTTGTCAAACCAGCAATAGCAACACATCGCCAAAGATCTCTCTCGTCAAGACCAGCTCACAGTCACCACGATCGACCTTCTCTATTGTCAATCACTCAAGCTCAATTGTCAAAAGATTTCTATTGTCAAACCATGGGGCGTATCCGTAAAGCATACACCGCGAAAGAAAAGCTGACTATAATCAAGTACGCAGAAGAACACGGCAACCGCTGCGCAGGCAGACAATTCGACGTTTCCGAGGCCTCCGTTCGGGAATGGCGACGTAAGAAGAGCCAGTTAGAAACAATGCCGAAAAAGAAGATGGCTGACCGTGGAAGCAAACCACATTATCCACAAATAGAAGAAACCCTCTTATCCTGGGTCCGAGATCGCCGACTACAGGGCATAGCTGTATCTACGACCGAACTGAGATTGATGGCCCTTTACTTTGCCAAACAACATGGGGTGACCAGCTTCGGGTGTTCGGTAGACTGGGTTTATTCCTTCATGAGACGAAACGCCCTTTCCATCCATTGAAGAACCCATATAGCCCAGAAATTACCGTCTGATCACGAAGACCAACTCCTGAAGTTCCAGACATTTATTATCAAGCTTCGTAAACAACATGACTTCGAACTATCGCAGATAGGGAATGCCGACCAAATGCCGCTCACGTTCGACATGCCCTATGAGAGAACCGTCGCCTTCAAGGGATCAAATTCTATCTCCATCAACACCACTGGGAACGAAAAGAACAGGTTTACCGTTATGTTAGCCTGTACAGCAGACGGCGGTAAATTGCCGCCATACATCATATTCAAGCGGAAGACACTTCCAAAGGTAACCTGGCCAGAAGGAGTCCACGTGCGGTGCCAAGAAAAAGGGTGGATGGACGACAACCTCGTGAAAGACTGGCTTAGAACGGTATGGGGAAGAAGACCAGGCGCCCTTACGAAAAAGTCACTACTCATTCTAGATGCATTCCGGAGCCACAAAACAGACGTTGTGAAGAAAGAGCTCCGCCAAATGAAATCCTCGCTGGCAGTTATTCCAGGCGGGATGACCAGCATGCTTCAGCCCCTTGACGTCTCAATAAACAAACCAATGAAGACGCTCCTTAGGAAAAGATGGAACGACTGGTACTCCGACGGAGCTCACACATTCACGGCGGGTGGAAAAATGAGCAAACCAGAGCTCCAAGAAATTAGCAAATGGGTTGCAGACGCCTAGTTAGAGATCGACCCAGCCATTATAGTCCGGTCCTTCAAGAAATGCTGCATCAGCAACAACATGGATGGCACTGAGGACGATATCATCTGGGAAGACAATCTCCGCCGATGTCACCAGAACGACATTACGGAGGAAGAAGATGATGACCAGTTATACTATACGGTCGCTAACAACGGCATGACAGACGAAGAAATCCAGAAACTTTTCGACGAAAGTGATGACGAAGAGTTTGAAGGATTCGATCCTGTCCGGGAGTAAAAAACAGTCCTTTTCAGGGTTAAATTTTTCAGAACAGCCCTTTTAAGGGCCAAAAACAGGTTCCTTTGGGGATCTAAACAAACAAATCAAAAGTCATTTTTCTCAATGTTGTCATTTATTAATAAAAGCACGGCCACAAAATAAAGCACACCTCGAATCATTACCATTTCCACTTTGATTAAAAATGGTTATTTCCCTTTGATAAAGTATCGCCATTTACAATTTTTCAAGATAGCGACGTAAGCTTCACGTGTCATGATATTTTGGTCAATTTTTGATGCGTGTTGTACATCCGAACAACCTTTTTTCCTCGGATTTGATGCTGAAAAAGGCCTGCGTGTTATACATGCCTGCGTGGTATACACAGCGTTTTACGGTAGTCTCACTGAAAGATAACATATACCTTCGTCATACATAAGCAATTATGGTTTACAAAGGTTTTCTTTGGTGAGTGCGAACATTAAGACCTCACATATACAATTTCACATAGGCTGGGTGACAGATAACATATTCCTGTGTCTTACACAGGCAAGTATGGATAACCAAGGTTTGAGGAGATATCTTTTGCCAGATATCATGAACAGGGTTGGATGTTACAGACAAGCTCAAACCCTACAAGTCACGTAGAGTTGTCCTTTATCATATCTCAGTCTTACAAATGTGGTAGCAATCTGAAGTTTACGATATGTGATATCAATATGTAAAAATTTTACAGTTGTCATAATGATCACAAAAACATGTACATACATAACCTGAAATTCCACATTGATCAATAACTAAGAGATGACAACCTCAAATTCAACTATGATTTTCTAATCCTCTGTTTTAACCACTCAAAATTCAGTTTGAAATGAGTAATTAAAGGTACAAAACTACCAAAATGGGTACAAAATTAACAGTGGGGAGAACATGACAGGAATGATTATTACCCCTTTACCTAAAAATCCTGAGCTATAACAAACCTAAGGAAGAAGGCTCGAAAAAATTGTGAAAAAAAAAAAGAAAAAAATGCTCATAGCCAGCATTTTCTCCTTTTATAGTGTTACATTGTTTTGTATCCTTCCATCATCTGAATACCATTTATTTTTGTCCTCTGCAAATGCTTTCAATTTTGGTCAAGTCTATATTGTTACTGTTTAGTAAAGACTTAAATTGACTAAATGTGTAAGAAATGACCAGAATGAAGTCCAATCAGAAAAAAACATGACCAAAATGGAACAACCTATCTATGCAATAACCTTGAAACCTTCCAAGGGTGTCCACAGTACATGGATCCATGGAAATCGATATTTGACCAATCAGGTCATTGCATTTATTTTACCCAATGTGCAGCCTTGTTGTCTGCTATTTCGGCTCCCAAACAAACGACTGTTAACGTTGGAGGGATGCGATAGTTTTTATTTATTTTGTGTTTTAAACGTTTGAATTTAAGAAAAAAGTTAACATATATGCTTTGCGAACGTGTACCGCTGACGTGAGATCACGCAGAGGCTGTAGACAAGTTTGAATTATGATAATGAGTGAAAATGGGACATATAAAAAGAGTTCTATCAGCCCTTCATTACACAATGGATTAATTAAGCTATAGTTTTTTCCCCTCTGAAAGATTCTGAAAGAGACACAAATGTTTTAAAATGGAAACAAAGGTAAAAATAGATCTATATGAAATACAAGTAAAATGACAATACGTTTACTTGATTATCTAACCTTGTTCAATAACCTATGCACATCCAAAAAGTGGCACTTGTCATCAATGTTTGAGTTTTATGTTAATCATAACACTTGGTGCATGAATAATATGCTGAATGTGTAGATATAGATCAGATTGCAAATTACATGCAGTAAGTCTTGGGTTTAAACTATCTAGTATTTACAATAAGCACATTGACGTGTAGCTCTTACCGTCAATGATATTAACAAGTTTGCTAATTGACGACAAACTTAATGCATTATAAAATCATCAAACAACCCTTTTTCTCTTAACCTGATATCGAACTTTTTCATAAACTTACACCTCTCTGCAGAATCAGGCAATCTACAAATTTTTCGAAATGTTTGTAATTCAGTTTTATTTAATTGGGTATGAAGTTCAGATGACTTTACTAACCTTACGAAAACAATAAGTATCTTTAATTCTATTATTCTGTGGCAAACCGGAGTTTCGTTGATGTCTTTTATTCTTTCTCACTGAAGTTCAAAATTTTGGTAAAATACAAGTAGATCTGTTACATTGTTCGTAGTCCCCATAACTCACCCTTTTTGTACATATCCTTGTTTAAATTAGTTCAAGCATCTTTAAATTACTTACCGAGAATCATCGGCAGAAACATACGATAAAAATATTTTTTCCGGAATTTTATCAAGAAAAATAGTCATGACAGCACGATTTAAGTAGGCTATCTGCTATACTGTATATGTATTACTGCGGTTGTTTGGGAGCCCTTGGCAACAGTAACCAAGGAATTCGGTGTATGAGGATCCATGTATGAGGGCCATTCTTCAGTGATTTCCCTTGATTCCTCTCCAGTACTACATTGGTCCTGATAAGGGGTTTACTTGGTTTTTATCCTTGATTTTCTTGCACTAAACAGCTGTGTTCTTGAGATAATATCTCAACTAAATCTGGTTAGACTGATTTACAAATCGATATATATGTAGTTCTTGATGATTGAAAACAGAATTTGTTTTGAATTATATCGGAACCTTACACATGTATCATAAATCATTTTATATTTAGCGCAACATCCCCAACAGAATCAAGGATAAAAACGAAGGAATACAGGTGAAAGGACCAATCTGTTATTTGGTTACCTTTAGTTTTTATCTGGCAAGGGAGGCAATTTAAATTACAGGAATGGCCCCTATTGGATTAAAGCAAATTTCCCTGACTTTTCCTTGACTAAAACCAAATTTCCTTTTTTTTCTATTTTACAATGACATCTGTTGGCCTCCTCCTTCACCACTGCCAACTCTTTCAACCTTTTACTTTACAACAAGTGTATTGCTCATTATACATGTATTTTTCATTCTGTTTTTTTTTTTAAGTTTGTTTTTCTTTGACTTTAGTGTCTATTTTTCTTTATATACATGTACATGTATTTTCAAAAGTTATTTATACTGTTGGATGAGTGCTTAAAATCAAATATATATCATAATTCAGGGAAATATAATGGCCTCCTCCTCCCCTACAGCCAAACCCTTACCACCTTTTTTCACTACCAATTGACCTTTCTGTAAACGCAAGTTTGGCACGCCCACCTTAGTAACGCGGTATTTCGGTTGTCAAGCCTGACAAACAAACCAGAAAATGGCATTGAATACAAAGAGAAAGAGTGTTTATTTCAGTTTTATTCCAGCTGATATTTCACTGTAGGTTAAATATCCCAATTTTTTTCCCCAACGTTCATATAAATTCGAACTTAATCGACAACTTAAACAGAAAAAATACTTAAAACAATGTCATATTTATGAGAAATCGAGAAGTAAAAATAATACAAATAATTATGTTCTTAATTTTATGTTCGGTCACAGCATTTCAAATAAAAATACATTGTGTGTAACTTCTGTCGGGAAAATGTATTATTACTTAAAAGGCAAAAGTTTTTAAGACATTTCGTCAGTATATAACATAATTTGACTGTAAACAATATAGGAAAAGGATTTACAATTTAACCCTTTACCACACAGTCCAGTCCTTCATCGACCTTAAGGAGACTTTAAAAACATTTCTCTCTTTTCTTGGCCGTTTTCTACCCTTTCAAAGACAAATCTCATCACTGGAACAAACGTTAAACGTGAAGAATATGCTGAGTTTGTAGATATAGATCAGACGGTATACAGTCATTTCGTACCATAACCATTTCGTACCATATATCACATTACCATTTCGTACCAAAGAATTACCATTTCGTACCATGCAAAAAAACCCAGACTTATGAACATTATAACTATTGTACTACATGCTTAATATTCTTGCAGTGTTTAGCTCTACTGGTCGAAGGCTAGAATAGTTTATGCAATAGCATGTTTCCCTATGTCCATGTTCATGCGTCTGTCCGTTAACTTTTCTTGTTAACGCGAGTCCACAATTTTTCTTGGATTCACTTCAAAAGAAAGCCAGTAGGGCGTCTTAGGGCTTCTTGTTTTATGGATGAACGGTGTTGTTGTTGTTCAATAATGCCCAGGATTCCGCTTTATTTATATTTTATCAAATTTAATTTTGTTACAAAATTGAAATAGAAATGTCGAATGCAAAAGCGAAAAAATCATCACAGCATCATTCATCCATTATGTTTCGTTTATATCTATTATAATCTTGTCTTATATTGCGAGTATTATTAATCAAATAAACTTTTTTACATCTAAGTTCATCTGTTATTTTCTATTATTTAAATAGATTTTCTCGGTGAAATCATAATACAAAATGACCACACATATGGTACGAAATGGTAATATCATGGTACGAAATGACCAATCCTATGGTACGAAATGGTAATTTCATGGTACGAAATGACCAATCCTATGGTACGAAATGACTGGTACGAAATGGTTATGGTACGAAATGTCCATAATTCGATCAGACTGCGAATAGTATGCAGCCTAGTCTTGGATTAAAACGATCTGCTACTTACATTATTAAGCATACTAACAGTAGATTAAAGGTCTTCTATTCTGTTCTGTTTCAGAACTTCAGTTTAAAAGGCAACTTATCTTCAATCAAATCAGCTTTTTATTTAGCCATATTTAAGTGGATTAGCACATCTGCCATTTCAAAGGGTTTGTCGGTAAACTGTTAATTTGATAGGATGTGTCTTTGATTGCAAACCAAAATTGCCGCTCTAATCCGCTTGACCACCCGTTGTCTCAGTATATCATTGAAGTTCAAAACAAACTGCTGTCAATGATATTGAACATTTGTTAATTGTCGGCACACTTAACACATTTTAAAATCATCAAACATCCAGTTTCCCTTACCCAAAATTGAAATTTTTCTGTTGATTCAGACAATCTATGTATATTCGAATTGCATCTAATTCAGTGTATTTTGTTATCGAATATGATATTGAGACGACTTAATTAGTCCCACAAAAACAATAAGCATCTTAAATTCCATTATTCTTTGGTAAAACTGAGTTATGTTTCGGTATTTATGCGTTTCATTCTTTCTCATTAAGGTTCAAAACTTTGCTGACACATGTAAATTTATTGCACTGTCCTTCAACCCCGAAATTCGGACTTTTTGTACTTCTATAACATTGTGTAAATTAGTTAAAGCATCTCAAAGTTAACAAGGAAGTAGGCTTATCTTATCACTACGAATCCATGTATTCTGGTTACCAGTGCTTTCTCCTTTTCCCATAATGTTTTCAAAAGCCCTCCTCCTGAGGATCTGCATTAAGGGTTAAGCACAATAAAATTTGAAAGTAGTTATCCAACAGACCTTGTTGGCGATTGAAACAGCAATTTTCTTAGATGGGTTTTTCTATGCCTATTTTTGCAAGTACTTTCTAAAATGACATTTATACATACTTTTGTGCATACATTACGATTCTTATTGATCCGTTATGGATGAAGCTGTTCACGAGGTCTTCCACATAGTTTTATCCACCGAATATATTTTCGAGATGCGTTTTCGGCTTTGGAAATGGGACGAATTTAACTCCCCCTGTATTCTATCTGGATAACCTTTATCAGTGTCGCACAATTTGTAACTACACCTTTTCACCATTTCACAGATTTTTATTGACCGATAACAGAAATTGCTGTTTTTATAATTAAATAGATACGATCAAATTATCTTACGTCTATAATATACTGTGTCTAACTTTATTGTTTACATAACGCCAAATGCTGCATTTTGATTGGTTGATAAGCCCTGCGAAGACCTATCAAAATCGGCAGAAAGGTCAATTGTCATAGTATTACTACTTGTATTTTAAATTTTGTTGTTCTATTTTTATCATAATTCAGGGAGATACATTTGCCTCTTCCTCCCCTACAGCCAAACCCTTATCACCTTTTTTCCCACTACCAGTTGTCATTGTATTACTCTTTGTATTTAAAATTTTGTTTGTTTTTCTTGTCATAATTCAGGAAAATATTATGGCCTCCTCCTCCCCTACAGCCAAACCCTTACCACCTTTTTTTCCTACTAAATGTCATTGTATTACTATTTGTACTTTAAATTTTGTTGTTTAATTGTTTTTCTTGTTATAATTCAGGGAGATATTATGGCCTCATCCTCCTCCCTGCAGCCAAACTCTTACCACCTTTATTCACTAACAACTGTCATTGTATTACTACTTGTTCTCTAAATTTTGTTGTTTGCTTTTCTTGTCATAATTAAGGGAAATATAATGGCATCCTCCTCCCCTACAGCCAAACCCTTACCACCTTTTTTCCTACCAAATGTCATTGTATTACTATTTGTTTTTTAAATTTTGTTGTTTGTTTTTGTTGTCATAATTCAGGGAAATATTGACCTCCTCCTCTTGCCCTACAGCCAAACACTTACCACATTTTTTCACTACCAATTGAAATTGTATTACAAGTTGTATTCTAAATTTTGTTGTTGGTTTTTCTTGTCATAATTCAGGGAGATACAGCCTCTTTCTTCCCTACAGGCAAACCTTTACCACCTTTTTTTTCCACTACCAATTGTCATTGTATTATTCTTTGTATCTTAAATTTTGTTGTTGGTTTTTCTTGTAAATCAGGGAGATATTATAACCTCCGTCTGCACCTACAGCCAAACCTTTACCACCTTTTTTCACTACCAATTGTCATCGTATTACTCTTTGTATCTTAAATTTTGTTGTTGGTTTTTCTTGTAAATCAGGGAGATATTATAGCCTCCGTCTGCACCTACAGCCAAACCTTTACCACATTTTTTCACTACCAATTGCCATCGTATTACTCTTTGTATCTTAAATTTTGTTGTTGGTTTTTCTTGTAAATCAGGGAGATATTATAGCCTTCGTCTGCCCCTACAGCCAAACCCTTACCACCTTTTTTACTATCAACTGTCATTGTATTACCCTTTGTATCTTAAATATTGTTTTTTGTTTTTCTTGTCATGATTCAGGGAGATACAATGGCCTCCTCCTCCTTCCCTACAGCCAAACCCAACCACATTTTTTTCATTTCCGATTGTCTTTGTACTACTAATTGTATTTAAAGTTTGTTGTTCAATTGTTTTTCTTGTCATAATTCAGGGAGATATAATGGCCTCCACCTCCCCTACAGCCAAACCCATAATATCTTGCATTTAATTGTTCTTGCATTTAATTGTTCTACACCTGACCTTTAGTAGTGAGAATCAATTTTTTTCAAAATTTATGGATAAAACCTAGACCATAACCAGTATTATGGTAGCTGACGTTGGCCCTCATTATAACCTTACACTTACCTCTATAATTGCAAGTTACATAACTGCAAGTACTAATTGTTCTTTCCTTGACTTACCATTATACTAGTGGAATTGAACTCTTCCAAAATTTAACAGAAAAAAACAGACCCAACCAGTATAAGGCTAGCTGACATTGCCCTTTATTATAACCTAATACTTGTAAAGCACATGCCCTATAATGAATTTTTCCCTGACCCAAACCAGTAAGTAGCACATATAAAGTATATTGCCTGTAATTGTTCTATCCATGATCAACCATTATACTAGTGGAAATGAACTGTTCCAAAAGTTAATGGACAAAAACGTAGACCCTTACCAGTATTAAGGTAGCTGACAATGGCCAGTAACCTAATACTTGTCTCCATGGTTGCAAGTTCTACCATTTAATGTAAAGCACATGCTGTATAATGAATGTTTTCTGTTTTCAAACCAGTGAGTAGCTCATATAAAACATCTTGCTTGTAATTGTTCTAGCCATGACCTATACTAGTGAGAATTGATCTCTTCCCAAATTTAGTGGATAAAAGCGTAGACCATAATCAGTATTAGGATAGTTGACATAGGCCCTGTTTGTAACCTAATTCTTTCTTCCATGGTTGCAAGTTCCACCAATAAGTGTAATAAATGTAAAACACAATGCTCTATGAAGAAATTTCATGGACCAAAAAAAGGTACCCAGGTCATATAAATATCTTTCCTTTACCTTTCTAACCAAGACCTATACTGGTGAGAATTTAACTTTTTTGAAAATCTGTAGATAAAAAACCTTGACCCAAACTAGTACTTGGATAGCTTACATAGGCCCTTGTCATAACCAAATCCATGTCTCCAACTCTCTATGGTTGAAAGTTTTACCATTTAATGTAAAGAACATGCTCCATGAGGAAATTTTCCTGGACCCAACCAGTCAGAGGCTCATATAAAATATCTTAACTGAAATTGTTCTTACCATGATGTATCCTAGTGGGAATAGAACTCTTCCCAAAATATATGGATAAAACATTAACTCTAGCAAGTATTAGGGTAGCTCATATCTGTTCTCTTAATATTCTTATACTTATTTCAATTGGTTGCGAATTCTACCTTTTAATGTAAGGCAATGTATGCACTATGAATAGGATTGTTCAAGGTTTGAAACCAGTGAGTAGTTCATATAAAACATCTTGCTTGTAAGTGTTATTGTTCTAGCCATGACCTATACCAGTGAGAATTGAACCTTCCAGAAATTTCTGAATAAAATTGAACCCTTTTCAATATATGGGTAGCTGACATTGGCCCTTGTTATAAACTTATATTTGTCTCCATGGTTGCAATCTGTACCATTTAATGTGAAACATATGCTTTATGAAGAAATTTTCCTACATCCAAACCAGTGAGCACCTCATATAAAAACTTGGCTTTAATTGTTGTAACCATGACCTTTGATAGTGAGAATCCAGCCTTTTCCAATATTTATGGATAAAACCTTTACCATAACCAGTATTAGAGTAGCTGACATTGGCCCTTGTTCAGAAGCTAATACTTGTCCTTATGGTTGCAAGTTCTACCATTTAATGTAAAGCACATGAAGAATTTTTCCAAGACCCAAACCAGTAGCAGCACATAAAACATCTTGCTTTTTATTGTTCTAATCATGAAAGGCAGATGTATTAGTGGTAATCTAACCTTTTCAAAGATTATTGATAGAATGTGGACCCTAACCAGTATAAGGGTAGCTGACATTGGCCCTTATAATAACCTTATACTATCTTCATAGTTGCAAGTTCTACCAACCCATGAAAAACTTGTGCTATAGGAGGAAATTTTCCTAGATCCAATCCAGTAAGTAGCACATAAACATATTGCCTGTAATTGTTCTTTCCATGACCTTCCATTATACAAGTGGGGAATAAAACTCTTCCAAAAGTTAATAAATAAAACTTTGGCCGTAAACAGTATAAAGGTAGCTGACATCCGCCCTTATTTTAGCCATATACTTGTCTCCATGGTTGCAAGTTCTACCATTTAACCCTTTACCACACGGCAAAATTTAAGACCTATCCAAATTGAAAGCATTTGCAGACGACAAATTCATAGTGGCTCAAATGACACAACTTTTCTTTGATAGGGTAGAAAACTTTGTGGGAAAAGGAGAAAATGCTGGTTACCAGCATTTTCTCCTTTTCCCACAATGTTTTCAAAAGGCCTCTTTTTTAGGGGCGTCAAAAGGCGTCATTGTGTGGTAAAGGGTTAATGGAAAACAAATACTCTACGGAGAGATTTTCTTGGACCCAAACCAACAAGTAGCACAAATGAAAAATCTTGCCTGTAATTTTTCTAAACATGATCGGTACTATTGGGAATACAACTTTTCCCACAATTTATGGATAAAGCCTTGACCTTTTCCAGTAATAGGGTAACTGACATTGGCCCTCATTATATCTTTATACTTGTCTCCATGGTTGTTTTCTACCAATAATTGTGCAGCACATGCTCTTAAAATTGTAGCTGAACCATGTCAATAAGACACACAAATAATTATATTGCCTGTAATTGTTGTAACCATGACCTTCCATTACACCAGTGGGAATAAAACTCTTTCCAAAGTTACAACCAATGGGAATAAAACTCTTTCCAAAGTTAATGGATAAAACAAAGACCCTAAACAGTACAAGTGTAGCTGACATTGGCCTTTATTGGAGAGGTCATCAGACCTCTCCAACAGTGGTGAAAAAGGGTTCAATATGGTCGTGAAAACAAAAGAATAAATTTGTACATGACATGTTTATGACACATGCTTGTTAACCTCCAGCTGCAAAAAAAATGTGAGACCACGACGGTGCAATAACAACATCAAAGAGGCGCCGAATTAACCCTCTGCCCCTTTACATTGATGAACACACAATTCTTTTCTCAAAATAAAAGGTTGGTGAACTAAACTTTTGTGTAAAGTTTGTAATAAATTTTTAATTTACGCTTAATTTTTTATGGTCAGCATATGTTATCTCGTACATGATTACAGCGAGAAATACGGAAAAAGAAAGTCAAATAATATTTGTCCGAGTTGGTATTTCCTTTTAAATTTATGCCTAACATGTCTCAGTATTTAGGAAATGGACTGACCCTGTATTTTGCAGACGATTAAAAACGTTTACTGCTTGATATGGAGGGCAGGAGGCAATTCAGACAATCTTTTAACGTTGTTGTTGATGAAAGAAACAAATTGTGAAAATAACATGTAGGAAAATAAATGAAGATCAAGTGAAAAAAATGGATTCAACTTAAACGGCAAATTTAGGATGTGTGCTGGATTTAATGTTGTTTGTGAATGTTAAAGAGAGGATACGATTTCTACAGTAGATCAAGGCTTTTAATTCTTCCCAAGCTGAAGGGGACATGTAAAATGCTGACACTGACAGTGTAGATCAAGATCAGACTGCACAGGATGTGTAGACCATTTAATGATCGACGGTGTCTTATATTTGGAAGAAACAGCCTTAGAACTGTACTCGAATGATTTCCTTTACACATTGCAACGTTCCTTCTACCACTTAGTAGAAGAGACTTTTGGCATATTTCAACTATCTTGAGTTATTATTTCCCTTTTTTTTAATATTTATCTATCAAAATTCGTTGATGAGACAGTGGTATAATTGAAATAACTTCAAGAAATGAATTTCAAAATAGTTTTGTTCCCCACTAGAAGAATAACTTTTCCTTTTCATAAGTACTATCTCCACTTGGCTAATTCATTTAAAATTTCTTTCCTATTATTGTAGTAAGATGTAAGAGCGATAGAGATTGAAATTCTGCTGTAGACAAGTGATTGAAACGTGATAAAGTGATTTATATCTTTACAAATTTCATGCAGTTTTCTCAGTTTTCTGCGTTAGTTCATATATAGCGACCATATCTTCTCACACTTGTGACGTCACGGCAGACTACCGGAAGTCACGATTTTTTCAATTAGCGTCTTTCAGACAGGTGAAAATCCGAAGTTTAAACCTCTATATCTCGTGAAGTAAGCATCACAGAACGCTAAGATTTTTTTTTGTTAACATACTCTAGTATAGTTTTATCCGATTTTGAAATAAAAATTTTGGTCTAGAGTTACCCTTTAAGCAAAGTCGTGAGGAAAAAAAAGAGCTGAAATATCAAATGTAGCATAGAAAGGGCCATAACTCTGCAAATATTCATTACAAAGGGATATGCTGACACTATGCACAATCAGTTATCGACTGTAAACTCCTGTAGAATTTCACTGAAAATGGGCAAGGGATTTAAGAAGAGAGGAGCAGCAAATGAAACGGAACATTTAATATATGAAGGACTACATACTGCAAAACTTATGGCATAGGGACGGGATGACTCTATGCACAACTACATATTGATTATGTGAAATAGCATCAAAAGTGTGATGAAATGATATTATATCTCATAAAAAAAGACAAAGCTACTGATCGCAAAGTAAGTAAGGGTTTGAATATTGGCTTTGTTGGTATCAAAAAACATCTTTGAGTGTGTGCAGTTATGGATATTTTAATTGTTTAAAGGGGCAGTAGTATATGATTATAAATGAGTGTGTTCAGTGATACTTTAACCCTTTATATACGAGAGACGCGAGAGAGCGTCGAAAAATACTACCCCCGAAATCCCAGTGCAGCGAATACGCGTTGTAATTTACCTGGCTTGTAATCCGAGTGACGCTATGCCGTGCTGTGTTTTCCACTCTAGGAAATCCCAGTGACGCATTTTGGTAGGTTCTAGAAGACCGATGTTAAAAAGAGGCCGATTGGTTCAAACCTACCCAAAATGCAACAAATCTGAAATCATTATCCAATCAAATAATGTTTCTCATTTCTTTGGTGTGTAAAGCTACTATTTTTAGCTCAAATCAAAAGAATGCGAGGTATTTTCCGACCTTTATTACACGGCATGTGTTCAGAGAATTTCGAAAACAATGGCGAGTTATGATAGTTGAAGTTACAGCGAATTCGAGGGGTTTTTGCACAGAGATCGACTTTCTATCGGTGGATAATATGTTTGAATAACTAAATATTGTTTTGATATTGATATTAACCCATATTTGACAAAAGAAATCAGACAATGATGAGTCGGAGAATGAGATCGACGCAGCCGTGTCGAGTTCAACCGTCAGAGGTTCAAAGCGAAAGTAATTCATTTCTGGTGACCGTTTATGCAAAGGTTTTTAACTCGGAACAGCAGAGAACAAGAGAAAAAATGACAAATTTTTTCTGCAATCCTTTCAAAATCATCTGATGCAATATAATGTCCCAGAGACCAACAATTGCGCTGTGAGAATGAACTCTGAAAAGGCTGACCATATTTAGCACCCAACAACTCTGGTAGAAATACATGTGCTTGTGGGAGAGTTATTTTATTTTTCATGCAGATACCTAAATTCCCCTTGCATGAAAAAATAATAAAAACAATATTGAATGTGTGTCAGGAACAATTATACTTTAAAACATGCTACAGAGTGTCAATAGTGAAAAACAGAATCCACCTGTGGATCTCTATGTCAGAAGGAATTTGTACAGAATATTTGTACATAATCATTGCTTTTTTGACTGGAAACACCTTTGGATTAAAAAAGATTGAAAGTCTGTAAGTACTAAACTTTAGTTACTTTGTCAAATCATCAAAAAGCTTTGAAAAACAGTGTAATGTGAAGCTGTGTCACTTTTACTTTGGCAGCCTGTTGGAAGCCATTTTGAGGCTAGTATTCTACCTGACAATCAGCCTGCGTTGCCTATCAGTGAATACTGGGCAGTGCTTAGTGTACATAACTTGTGTAGTATATAAAGGGTTAATCGTTAACAGGGGCAATAGTATATAAATATCAATAAGTGTGTTCATTTATGGATATTTTAATTGTTGAAAGGAGCAATAGTTTATAATTATCATTGAGTGGGTTATCTTATTTGAAATGTTATTATCCATGAGCTGATTCAGTTATATACATTTTAATTGTTAAAAGGAGCTATAATATTTACATCTGATCATCAATGAGTGGTTTCAGTTATAGACATTTTTATTGTAAGGAGCAGCTATAGTATACACCTGTAATTATCCATAAGCAGGATCAGTTATAGACAATTTAAGCATTAAAAGAGGCGAAAGTATATACATGTAATTATATATGAGTAGTTTCCATTACAGATATTTCAATCGACACATATTTTACTGATTAAAAGGGGGCTAGGGTATTTGCATGTAATAATCAATGAGTGGCTTGAGTTATAGACATTTTAATCGTTAACAAGAGGCTATAGTATATACATGTAATAATGAGTGGCTTGATTTGCATTTAAATCGTTAACAGGGGCCTGAAGTATGTACATGTAATAATCCGTCAGTGGCTTGAGTTACAGATGTAATAATCATTAAAAGGGGCTATAGTATATACATAAAACATACAAAATCTTTTCCATAAAATCCTACGAGAAAGTTATGACCCCAGGGAAAAGCCATTTTTGGCCACAATGCTACAATTACTTAACTCCTGGTGGAGGTCCACAAGATGAAGCCCCATACTAAATAATACAGGTCCAGAAGGTGTGGTTATAAACAAAAAGGCCCTAAAAAAATGAGATCCCTAAGACAGGGCTAAATTAAGTAGCCCTAGGTCTTATGGTTAGTAACACGAAGATTTGTAGAATTTTCACAATAAAAGCCCATGTAAAACTTGTGACCCCTGGGGTGGGGCCAAGCTTGACCCCAAGGTTATAATTATGGCCCTCTTGGTTGAGGCCCACTAGATAAAGCTACGGTACATGCAAAATTTGGTAGCCCCAGGCCCTATGGCTAGGTATCAGAAGAATTTTAAAGTTTTCCCCATTTAAGCCCATGTAAAACTTGTGACCCCCAGGGCCAAATTTGCCCAAAGGGCTATAATTTGAAGAAAGTTAATATAGGTCCACTAGATAAAGCTACATGCAAAATTTGGATGTTTAGGTACAAAAATATTTTTAAAGTTTCCCTATATAAGCCCATGTAAAATTTGTGACCCCCGGGGCGGGGCCAAATTTGACCCCACGGCTATAATTTTGGGCACTCTTGGTAGATTCCCTCTTGATAAAGCTAAATGGCTAAGTTAGTAGCCCTAGGCCCTATGGCTAGGTACCAGAAGAATTTTAAAGTTTTCCCTATATAAGCCCATGTAAACTTTGTGAACCCCCGGGCGGGACTTAATTTGACCCCAGGGCTATAATTTGAAGAACTTGGTAGAGGTCTACTAGATAAAGCTACATGCCAAATTTGGTAGCCCAAGGCTTAATGGTTTCAAACAAGATTTTCAAAGATTTTCAATATTTTTCAGTTTTGTTGCCATGGCAATCAGAGATTTTGAAGGAATCAAATTTTTTCTAGAAATTCTGAAGAGGACCATGGCAGGATCATTTCTGTGAAGTTTCATCAAAATTGGATGGGTAGTTTCAGAGAACAAGATGTTTAAAATAAAAGTTAAAGCACACACGGACGGACACATGACGGACACCAGGCCATGACGTAAGCCCACTGGCCTTGGTCCAGTGGAGCTAATATAAAACCGAATTTCAGTTAAATAGGAATAATATAAACATAACATTAATTTTTTATGTCACTTTCAATCCATGCATATATGGAAAAATTTTAGGTACACTTTTTGTTATACATTTAAAATATAAAAACTTAAAGTGTTTATAAAAACTTCAGTGTTAAATATAATCATCAGATATTTTTTCTCTCATGTTTGAAAACTGAAAAGGCAAGTTTTTGGTGCCATTCTTTTGAACAGAGAGACAAAACATTATTTCTATCAGTTATACAGATGAAAAATGGACTTATAATGGCCAGAATATAGAAGTAGTAAACGATTTTAATTATTTAAGTACTGTATTTAATTACACAGGGAACTTTAATTTAAATAAAGAGTATATAATAGGTAAAGCATTAAAATCTATGAATCTGTTACTCTATAAAACTAAGGAATTTGACCTGAAACCTTATATTGTATTACAATTATTTGATGCTTTCGTCGCACCTGTTCTCAACTACATTGCTGAAGTTTGGGTTTTTACGAAATCAAAAGAATTAGAGCGTATTCACCTTAAGTTTTGTAAAAAATTATTAAGAGTACCTGTTAATTCATGTTCAGCATCAGTATATGCAGAGCTTGGCAGATATCCCCTTTTCGTAAATAGATATGATAATAAAATACTGGCTTAATGTAGAAAACACAGATAATATAATTTTACGTACAGTTTATAAGCAGCTTAAAACAAATAGCGATAAAGGTCATAAAAATTGGGTTACAGACGTAAAGCATCTCCTTGATAACCATGGGTTTTCATACGTTTTCGAAAATATAAGCCGTCTTAACGCTAAAACGTTTATTGGTCAGTTTAAAGAAAAGTTGATTGATTGTATTATTCAACAGTGGTATCATACATTGAATAGTCCCGTTCTTATCTTACATAGAAATTTAAAATCTACATTTCAGTATGAAGACTATTCAAATCTACTTCCTAAAAGTCTACGTTTTTACACTGTAAGATTAAGACTATCAGCTCATCCATTAATGATAAAATTAGGGAGATACAATAATAATAGAACCCCGCGTGACCAAAGATTTTGTCCTTTTTGTAATACTTCGGATATCAAAGACGAATATCATTTTGTTTGTATATGCCCGTGTTTTAACGAAGTCAGACGAAAGTTTTTGAAAAAGTACTACTATATCCGACCATCAATGTATAAATTTGTTTGACTTTTAACGAGTAACAATCACAAAGAACTAATACATCTGTCATTATTTGTTAAGGAAGCTCTTTCCATTAGAAAAACTATTGTAAATGTAGAAAGTTAAATGTTCATTTCTACTTGCCCGATCATACCACATTCCTTTCTTATTGTTTAGTCAGTACACTTCGTCATACAGTCAGTCAGACAGTTATGGGTGTTATTGTTAGCAGTTGTGATTTTTGTCTGTATGTTTGAATTAATTTCAAATAACATTTTTCCCAATTAGTAAAACTATTGTAAATGTAAAAAGTTAAATGTTCATTTCCACTTGCCCGAATATGCCACATTCCTTTCTTATTGGCTAGTCAGTACACTTCGTCATACAGTCAGTCGGACAGTCATAGGTGTTACTGTTAGCAGCTTTGATTTTTGTCTGTATGTCTGCGTGTTTGAATTACTTTCAAAAAACCTATTTCCATTTAGTAAAACGATTGTAAATGTTGAAAGTTAAATGTTCATTTCCGCTTGCCCGATCATGCCACATTCCTTTCTTGTTTTCTAGTCAGTACATTTCGTCACACGGTCAATCAGACAGTTATAGGTGTTACTGTCAGCAGCTGTGATTTTTGTCTGTATGTCCGTGTGTTTGAATTACTTTCAAAAAACCTTTTTCCACTTAGTAAAACTATTGTAAATGTAGAAAGTTAAAATGTTCATTTCCGCTTGCCCGATTATGCCATATTCCTTTCTTATTGTCAAGTCAGTACACTTCGTCATACAGTCTGTCGGACAGTCATAGGTGTTACTATTAGCAACTGTGATTTTTTGTTTGCATGTCTGTATGTTTGAATTTATTTCAAATAACCTTTTTCCGCTTACTTTAATTGATGTGATTTACTATGTTTTGTAATTGTATGTGAAGTAGACGATGTACACGTACAAGTCTAAATAAAATACCTGTATCTGTACAATTGTTTCTTGGTAAATATTTACAGAATGATAATTATTGTCTATTCTAATACTGAATAAAGAACCCTAGAAAATTAATCTTTGATAGAATTATAATGCATCACAATATTGCACCTTCCACAGTAATGGCATTTTGATAATGGTTGTCCTGATAGAAATAGCATGAAAAAAATTATGTTTACCCTTAATAGTCAGCCCTAATCAATCTCTACGACTGTGAACAACTCAACAGACACTTTTCAGTCTAGAAGAGACACATAATTTGACTTTCAATAATATTTTTGCCACAAAAATCTCAGAAAAGTGGACAAGGCCAGCATTTTCTACTTTTCCTGCAATGTTTTCCACCCTATCAAAGACTGAAATCATTGTTTGAGCTAGATTTGACTTTTTGCCTTCAGATGCCTTTAATTTAGTTAGGTAAAAAATATTAATTAGAGTTATGATCCTGTAAAAGAAGGCTATGGAAAACATTGTGGGAAAAGGATAAAATGCTGGTAACCAGTATTTTCTCCTTTTCCAACAATCTTTTCCAGCCTTTTCACACATGATTTTTAGCTTGGCTGTATTCACAGAAAATGACAAGCTACTGTCATAGTCCTGGCACCATCTGCATCACCATTGTCTGAAAACTTTGACATTTTGTAATATCTCTGTAATTATTGAAGATATCTACTTCATACTTCGACAAGTTGTTATGCAGTGAAACAGGAACTCATACTACAGGGGCAGGTAACCATCAAAATATTTGAACTCAGTTATACCACTTTTTTGTCTTTAAATTCTGACAAAAACTTTGACATAATGTAATATCTCTGTTATAACTGAAGATATTTACTTCAAATTTGGACAAATTGTTCACTTTCACAAGGGGAACTCATACAACTGGGGCACATAACCATCAAAATGTTTTGCCACATGTATGCTCCTTTGAAGACTTAGAATTTTCATAAAAACTTTGACATTTTGTAATAATATAACTGCTTTTACTTCATACTTGGACAAGTTGCTAACTATCAAAAAGGGAAACTCATGCAACAGAGGCAGGTAACTATCAACATATTTTTGACAGTTATTGCCCCTATTTTACTTATAATTTTCACTAAAAATCAAGCAATTGCAGCTGAGCGTTGGCACCCACATGTGGTACTCTTGTATTGTCCAAGGTTCATTTGTCTTTTGTAAATGTTAACAATTTGGCAGAGTCTCAAATTTGGTCACATGGGAAAGAGTTAAGGATTAACACCTTATTAGTTCAACTCACATTAACCATCAGTGCACAAAATAATTCTCTAGAATTCAAATTATTGACAGTTAATCAACATACTTGACAAACTCCATGAAAATCTAACCACAAATTGTTATCTTTTATGTGGTAAAAAAAACTATGTATTTGAGTTAATGAGTTTTAACAGCATAGCTTATCCCTAAATGTTTTCAACCCTATCAAAGACAGAAATTGTCACTAGACCTAGATTTGATTTTTTGCCTTCAATCGCCTTAAATTTGGTTGAGGAAAAAAATCATTCTACAAAATAATTAAGTAGAATTCAAACTGTTGACAATCAATAACATACTTGACAACTCCATGAAAATCCAGCCACAAATTTCATATCTATCATGTGTACAAACAAATACTATGTTTTTACATCCGTTTTAATAGCTTAGGTCATATCACGGCGGTCAGTGCACCTTTGCAACAAATACATGTGTTTCCTAGTTTTCTCACACCAGTGCTGACACAACTTTCTTTCCAAGCCACTGACTACTTTTCTTACATGCAGCAGAGGTAACAGGTGAAAAATTGCTGGGAAAAAAAATTTGCCTCAACCATGTATCAATCAATAATTCGCGAGTCAGATATGCTAACTACTGAACTAACTGGCTGAGCAAAAAAATGCATATATACACTGAGAGATGGACAATGGAAATACCATCACTGAAGGGAATAAGAGAGTTTAATGCATCTGCAAAAAGTTTCAACCTATGTCAACCTGCGCAGTTCTTTAGAGCTGACATTGGTAGAAACTTTTTGCTTTTTGAGCATTTTCTGCATCTCTAAGGACCATTCTTCCTATTGATTCAGCCAATTCTTATGCTAAATGGATTTTATGGATCCATAATGATGTGATGACTTGCTTGGTATAATGCATCTGGAGGCCAGCCACATTTTCTTTCCATTACTTATGAAAGGTGGTCAGAATATTTGTCGTGATGATATCTGCACAAGTTTGAAAATAGGCTATGTTTGGATAAAAAGTAAGTAACTGAAACAAATACTAGAGAAAAGCTTGTATACATTCTAGAGGCCATGTTTTCAGTCCAATTTGTTAGAACGATTGTCTTAATAATTTGAGACAATCATATCTCAGGAGAGATTTGAAAAAGGTTATGTTTGGCAAAATGGCTCAGGTCGAGGGACTTCAGGGCTAACCTTTTTTGTTATAAGTTTTCTGAGGTAAATTAGGTTCAGGGGGTAATGAGTCAACACTTTACCAAAAATCCTGAGTTTTAACAACTCTGAGTAAGACAGCTTTTGAAAACATTGTAGGAAAAGGAGGCAAAGCTGGTAACCAACGTGTTCTATTTTTCCCTCATGAGCATCTTCTCCTTTTCCCATAATGTTCTCTACCCTTTAACAGACAGGTCCCACCAATTGAGCCACATTTTGGACAAGTCTAAAGTTTTATTGTCTGGTAAAGAGTCAACATTGATAAGAGATGATACTCACCTGATTCACACGGACATTGTAAAATTTTATTCTGTAACGGTCTTGTAAGTGTTAGTGCTCCTGTCACACTGTGTACTTCTAAGTCATCAAATACAAATGTGTCCTCTTCAAAATTGAATACTAGAACATCCTGTCATTATCTGGAAAAATGAAAAACAAAATATACCTATGGGAAAAAGTTAAGCATATTCCATCCCATACAGTAAAAAAAATTCTTTTGCCCAAATGTATCATTTTCTTTAATATCTATGTTTAGCGTTTAATTATATTTAACCCTTTCCCAAACAATCCCTGGTTTTCTCGACCCTGAAAAAGTAGCCTTTTGAAAACATTGTGGGAAAAGGAGAACCACCATTTTCTCCTTTTCCCAGAAAGTTTTCTACCCTCCCAGAACAAATTTCAATTTTTGAGTCATGTTAATTTTGTCGTCTGCAAATGCTTTCAGTTTGGACCAGTCTAACATTTTGTCGTTTGGTAAAGAGTTAACTCTTTACCAAACGACAAAATTTTAGACTTGACCAAACTGAAAGCATTTGCAGACCTACAAATTAAATGGCGCAAATCATGAAATTTTTCTTTGAATGGGTAGAAAACATTGTGGGGAAAAAGGAGAAAATGCTGGTTACCAGCATTTTCTCCTTTTCCCACAAGGTTTTCTAAAGGCTTCTTCCTCAGGGTCGCTAAAAGTCGGGATTGTGTGGTACAGAGTTAAATGAATGGATGAAATGCACCACACAAAATAAAGTCATATGCCATGTTATTTTGGTCTTTGTTTACCTCTTTTTCAAGGAATATAAAATAGGCTTAACTTTTCCCTTAGGTATAATACATAAAGTTTAACCCCTATGTGTATTATTCTTTTCATATTTTCCTCATTGCTTCAATCTTTTACTAGAGAACAAAACTGTATACCTGTCCAATTAGAAACCATTTTGAGGCAGCAAAGAAAATATGGCAAAATAACTTGGGTGTGAAAGGGTAGGAAACTTCATGGAAAAAGGTGATTTTAATGACGTAAAAAGATAATGTTTTGATAACATTGAGCATCACTTGAGCTACACTAAATTGGTAGTCTGCAAGTGCTTTCAATTTGTTGGTGTCCGAAATTTTGTCGTGCGACATAGAGTAAAACAAAGAGTTAACTCTTTACCAAACAACAAAATTTTTAGACTGGTCCAAATTAAAAGCATTTGCAGATGACAAAGTAAATGTGACTGAAGAATAGAAATTTGGTTTGGGAAGGGTAGAAAACATTGTGGGAAAAGGACAAAATGCTGGTTACCAGCATTTTCTCCTTTTCCCACAATGTTTTCAAAAGGCTTCTTTCTCAGGGTCGTTAAAAGTCTGGATTGTGTGGTAGAGAGTTAAACAGATTATGATGACATCATTTTTCATTTCAGAATGACCAGCCTCTTATCTAGGAACTGTGTTTGTTTATCACCAGGGCCCCATTTTACTAGGGTAGTTACAAACAAAATTTTCTAAGTTTTTACGCAACTCTAGAGAAAATGCTTACATGCGTTTTACTAGAAAAGTTCGTAACTAATTCGAGCTCAAGTTTTTGCATTACTTTACGAAAAAAAAAAAAAAAACCCTGCCTTAACTTCTGCGCAAGCGTGGCTAATATTAGAGGGGTTCGAACTTATCAGAAAATTTAGCCAGAAACAATTGAAATAAAAATACAGAATGGCGAAGTACAGGGTTCGGTTGAATAAATATATAAGCACTGTTACTAGGAAGATGCTTCCAATTTTGCTGGTCAGCAGCTATAACATTTTTTTTAGATAACAAATAATATGAGCCATGCTCTGACAAAAAAGAAGGCTTAATGCAATGCGAAAAATATCGGCCACTGTCAGCCTGCGCACACCATGCAGGCTGACCTGGGTCGAAACCTATCACTATAGGTCATTTTTCTGCATGTCAAAGGACCATCCTACCACACAAGTAAGTTGGATGTTTAATTAAATGGATTTTGTGGATCCATAATTCTGTGTTGAATTGCTTGGTATAATGTATCACAGAAATATATTAAACCCCCTTTTTAGAGAGCATGACTCATTCTGTGTCATTTTACATGTATATATACCCTTTATAGCACAAATTAAAGAAAAGACTTGTAATACAAAAGTTCATTTATTATTCTGTAAATACCTTCACATACTAACAGACATGTTGCTGAAAGTAGGCAATATCTTTTAGCATTTTCTGCTTTTCTAAGAATGTTTTCTACTCTTCTAAAGGTAAATCACATCATTTGAATAGCAATAAAGCTGTCATCTGCAAACCCTTAACAATTAAACAAGTCTAAAATTTTTGCAGTTTTTGTAAGGAGTTACCTAGTTACAGTAGTCGCCGCGAATCTTCGAGAATTCGCGCTCGCTCGTGATGCGGGGAATTGCGCGGAAAGGATAAAATGTCCGCGCAAATCCCCCGCAAAACACTCGCAAGTTCTGTGAAAGTTCCCCGCATCACGCGCGAAGAGTAAACTACTCACGCGAACAGAGTTAAATGTCCACGCGCGAACAGCAAGATGTTCGCGCATGAACAATGGAAATAGTTGCAAGTTTGCGAAAAATACGCTGCATGCAGACAAAAATCGTGAGCGATGCATGTTCAAGTTTTTTTTAAAGAAAGGAGAGTTCATCCGTTTTTAAGTGCTCAACGAAGGTTCTACATGTATATTAGTTGACTGGGTTCGATTCTTACCCTAGTAAGCCAACTCACTTTCTGCATTGAGCAATAGCCCATTGTTTAATCAGATATCTGTTTGTTTTCTTAATCTTGTCAGATAGGCATTGTGTGGTAAAGGGTTAATAGACATGTCTCTGAAGCATTTGCAGGCGACAAATGATGGAAGATTTTATAACGTTTAATTAAAGTCCTTGAAAAACAGGAAGAAAGAATTTCCTTTCTTTCAATGATTCCTGAAGCCGAAGTCTTCAATGCCAGTAAAACATGATATTTTTGGTACAGGGATAAAGAAAAGCTTTGTTTTCCTTAACCACACAACCCTTAAAATAACCCTTAGAAAGAGGTGCATGAAACCAGTTGTGTGAACAGAAGAAATTGCTGGTAGCAAATATTTCCCCAATTCTCACATTGTTTTGACTCGATTTCACTTACAATGTTACAAGAAACACTTGTTTGTCATTTGCAACTACCGTCAGTTTTGACGAGTCTAAAGTTTATTCTTGTTTCGTATAGGGCTACACGCAAGAGGGGATAACAGCACGGATTAAATCTTTACCAAACGACAAAATGTTGGAGTAGTCCAAATTCAAAGCAGTTGCAGACGACAAAATCAAAGTGAATCAGAAATTGAAATTTGATTTGGCATTTTCTCCTTTTCCCACAATGTTTTCAAAAGCTTTCTTTCTCAGGGTCTTTAAAAGTTGGGATTGTGCAGTAAAGAGTCTCATCCTTGAGCTTTACATCTCCCCTTTGTTACTGTTGTATTTCTTTCCGCCAAATGGGCGAACATTACGTAAAAAGAATTAAATAAACACAGAATTAAAGAAAATTTCCCAAAACTCGGCCAGACGTTTCTCATTAGAGCTATTTTGCAACGTACCAGGAAGAACTTGAATTTAGGTAGGTAAAAGTTACCTTCCGCAGAAGCGTGAAAAATCATACCTGTGACTGAGAGAAATGGTTTAAACCATAACTGTGTTATCCCTTTAGATCAATTAAAGAATTTATGAATACGCAACACCGAATTCCTGTACTTTGTTTACTTTTAATCCATTTACGTGTATATTTAAATATAATGCATTTATTATCGTATGCATCTTCTCTTTTTTTTTCAAGTTTGGCTGCAAGGAAATTCTTTCAGAAAACAGCCAACCTTTTTTTCTGCTGACTACACAAAACATGTGACACGTCTGCCCAGGTGTTCAAGAAACAACCATTCCTAAATGCTTCAAAACATTATCAGCTAATATAAGGCAGGCATGATACTTGCTTATTGCGTGATCATTTTATGTTGACTGGCAGTCTGCTTGTAGCAGGTTATAATTTTTTTGTTTAATTTGGAGCATAACAGTTGTAAATATGGACAACAAACACTTGCAGTACAACCTTCTCGCTTCGAATGATTCGCACTTTACGTCATACCTCCAGTCCTATTTTAGCTCTTGAGAAAAACGACAAAAAAAAAAAAAAATGGATTGGTCTAAATTCAAAAAATGTTGCTGACAACAATTTACATGAAGTTCAAATGAGATTATTGTCATCGATAGTAAATAGATTAGTAATAGAGTAGTAGATATTGTTAGAAAAGGAGAAAAAGCAGGTTACCAGCATTTTCTCCTTTTTCACAATGTTTTTTAGAGGCCTTTTCATTATGGCCGTAAAAACTTGGGATTGTGTATTGAAAGGTTGAAAGGTTAACTACAAACACATGTGTACCCATGATAGGCATGAAATCTTGTTGACGATGGAGTGTTTTACATTTTTAGTTGTTCAAAATTACTCTGCCGATGGCAAGATGGCGGATGGTGTGGGTACACATCAGACATAGCAGAACGTGCAGTCTGACCTTGGATCTACACCATCCACTGTTTAACTATGACTCAACTCGTATCAGAAAAGCAACTTCTCGTTGGTCAAAACAGGTATAAACATATTTAAAGCATGTATTTCAACTTGAAAACACGCCGAAACTGGATAAGCTTTTATGCATAATTCTTTTATGCATTTAGACTCTACCATCTCCGTTAGATCGATAATTGCCTGTAATTAACAAACATCTCTTTATAATATTCACACCTTTCCCACGATAATTGTCAACATTGCATGATAAGATGAGTCCTTTGAATTAGACAAATCTTTTTTAATTTCCCTTGTGTAAGCTTACGCCCTTGGTGTTGCGCAAAGTACATATGTACAATTCTAGTGTGGAGGCCAACGATTTTCTTGCGTGAAGTAAAAATTCTGCGCGTGAAACTTCACGCGGTGTATCTGAATCCTTGCGCAAAAGTTCACATAACTGACTTTCAATCTCGCACGCGGATCACGTTAATTTCACGCAAATTTCACGGAAAATTTGCACGGAAAAATTTAAGAATTCTTGCGTAATGTGCGATTTCTTGAAGATTCGCGGCGACTGTACTGTACCTCCTACAGATGTACAGATGACTTTTTGTGCATTGTGCAAGACAGCTGTTGTTACGGGTGTAACAAAACATCGGACAATCATATCCCGATAACAAGCATGTCGATGCTACTGCATCGACTGCTCAGTTGAAAATCAATAACTATTGCCGAAATTTACCTCATCCAACCTGACCCATTTTCAAACTCATTTAAGATGTCATCAAGACAAACATTCCGAGTTTCATGAGTATTTGACTGAAAATGTGGCATCTACGGCATACACAAGGTTTTTAAGATTTAACCAAGTGACATTGTTATTGACCAAACATGACCTATTTCCTAAATCATCCAAGATGTTATCAAGAAAAACATTCTGACTAACTTTCACGAGTATTGGACTGAAAATGTTGCCTCTAGAGCGTATGCAAGTTTTTTCACACATTGTTCCAAGTGACCTAGTTTTTGCCCTCACGTGACGTATGAAGTTTCACCAATTTTTTCGTCAAGGGTCTTAGAAGATAGTTATTGGTCCACTATGAAATTATATATTAAACCCCCTTTTTCCATGACATGGCATATCATTAAATAAAACCAAAAACTTATGATTATAATATAATTATGAAATTTCATAAAATTTTTCCCAGTAGGTATAGAGATATTGGTCCATAACGGAAATGTTCATCAAGCCCCCTTCTTTCATTACACATCAAAAAACCAAAAGGTTATCAGTGGACAATCATAAGGAACACATGTATTAAGTTTCATCCAATTTTCATCAGGGTTCTGAGAAGAAATCTATCTGTAGGGACAAACTTATGAATAACAACCCCCCCCCCCCCCGGTTGGCGGAGGATAATAATTAACCAATTATCAACCTGTGCAGTCTGATCTTACCTCCCATAAAAAGCCACTCAAAGTTATGCCTTGTATTTAAAAGGTGAAATTAATTGAATGGTGTTCAATATGCTGAACAATTTATTCAAAATGCACAAATTAAAAGATGTCATCAATGTGGCGGAAGACCAGTCTTCTACCACCAAGAAAGAAAATTTTCATCATATAAAATGCATTTCAAAAAAAGACTGACTTGTTCAGTGTCTGATCCAGGGCGCGCGATTGCGAGAATCGCACGAGTTTTTCATCATTCACGCACATTTTCAAAACCAGTGCGCGACAATCGCACGCAAAAAATAATTAGGCAATTAGTGTTTGATCACTGATTAACGCTTGAATGCCAACGTGAAAATCACTTTCACAGGCAGCACAACTGTACAGGAATCATGTATGACATTTAATTTACGATCATTAGATCATTCCTACAAATCAAGAGTGACTCCCCTTTCTTATCTCATGGATTTTTATCATTCGTCACAACTTACATCACCCTAGGATGCCGAATAGGATTTTTATTTCGCGCAAAAATGTCTGCCATTTTTTCTTCTGGATTTAAATATAGATCGATAACAGGTCTCCAACTCTTATTTATCAAAATAAATACAGCAAAGTACTGCCATTCCATCCACATACAATGCTGTCAAGATGAATTTATTTTGATATTACTTTATTAGTTTCGTATTAATACGATTCCCAGGAGTTGAATTTTTTTTGCATGTAAACCCAAACAAATAGCAGACGATACTGACAGTTCTGTTTTCTAAGATAGACAAAAATGTCGAGTTGCTGATTTAATCACACACAGACTGGGTGGCAATAAAGGTGAATAATTACTGTTGGAAACTCTGTTGTTCAACATATAGAGGTTATTACATGGCTGATGAGGGCCGGAGTGTGATATCGGCCCGCCACCTTGATAACTGCCCCAAAGGCTTAAGCCCGAGGGCAGATTGTGAGGTGGAGGGCCAATATCACTCTCCGGCCCTCATCAGCCATGTAATAACCTGTTTATTACATTCATTCATCATCTGCTCGTTTTTTGTTTTTTTTTAACATGTTTAAAAAGTTAAAACAGATAAATTCTTGTCTTCGTTCAACACAACTCCTTTTTCCGCGGGTAAACGTCACGTTCATGACGTAATCATGCGTCATTCATTATGATTATCACAGCTGCAGTATAAGGCCATTTAAAATAAACAGTTCTTCATCTTTATTCATAGTTAAAAAGATGGCGGTATGTGTGTTTTTCCGTACCAAATATTCAATTTAGTATAATACGCATTATAAATGAGAAACAGGATAAATAGAATAGATAGTTGGTGCTCTGGATTGGTAAACTTAATCAGGCTCAGTTTCCCCAGCTCAACGGAAAAAATCTGCAGAACTATTAGCCTTTTGACACCACGCCTTACCCAATAAACTTTCCCAATCCAAGACAACAACAGTCTATTCTCTACTTATCGTGTTTGCTGGTTTTGCAATTCAATCGTTGTCTGTAGTCCTGAAGATCTGTCGGCTAGCGACTGACGGACTGATTCAGCCATTTTTTTTCATTCTAGATATTTTGAGAACGTTAGTTTACGAGCGAGTGTTCTGTTGCTATAGATTTAAAACAAATATCTTGTCAACGGGCAGGATATCAGATATCAGCCTATTGCCCCGCCATATCTGCCCTCGTGTGACAGATATTACACCATTTTCAGCTGAATATGTTACTATTATTAGTAACAGAATGTAATAAACATACATATGTCATGGCCAGTGCGACCCAGAACTGATGAAAGCATAGGGACTAGCGTTTTAACATCTATTTACAGTTATGACTTTCAAGTTTCAAAGTAAGATTTTGTGTTAGGTATGAACAAGGCTGAGGCAAAGTAGTTGGTACTACAGAATTGAAAGGGTTAAATGAATGATCCAAAAGAGATAAGTTCTGTTCCTTGCTTTTTGAAGTTGATCTTGATCCCCCATACTTTTCAGAAATCCCCCATACTTTTTAGAAATCCCCCATACTTTTCAGAGTGACGGAGGACAGTCCCCCACTTTTTTCAAATCCTAGATCAGACACTGCTTGTCATGGTATACAAACAGTATTGCAGTGTATTTTCAAAATTAAGTTGTGCATTTCCAAAAGAGTATTCTTGATCTATGGAGTCTGCAAAACTCCTGTTAATTGTTCATAAAAACTAGAGCTATCACTAAAGGTGATGAATACCCCAAACCGGCTCCATGTCAAGAAATAACTTTTTGTCACAGAAATGCATAATGCCTTTGTCCAAAGTGTTAAGAGACTATTACACAGTTAATAAATACTGAAACAAAATAAAGAAACTTTGAAAAAAGAACCTGAAATGGGCTCCTCTTCCATTTTCCTGGATTTGGAAAAATCATTCAACCAACACCAAATTATAATATGCATAATATGCATATCTTAACTTTGTATTGAAACTTCCTATGAGGTTTAATAGAAACCTGTCCTGTTAGTTTGCAGAAATAGCTGGGACTAAAACAAAGTTTGTGGGGGTTATAATAATGCAGTTTGATAATCAGGGGAGGTAAATCACACACACACACACACACACACACACACACACACACACACACACACACACACACACACATAATAAGAGTTGTTTCCCTTGATAAGTGATGTAAATACAAGCAATTTCGTTGAAATGATATCCCCGGCCGAAAAAGACCTTTTTTGATACAAACATATTAAAGGTATTGTGTTTTGCATGTACATGTGGCCTTCTTCTTATTGGTCCATGATGAAATTATACATTAAGCTCCCTTTTTCCATGGCACAACATTTCATTACATAAAAAAATATATAAGAGGTCCATAACAGGATTATACATTAAGTCTCCTTTTTCCAGAACATGGCATTTCATTACATGAAAACAAATAAAGAAAATATACATCAAGCACCCTTTTTCAATGACACATCATTATGTAAATATACTTACTTCCAAAAGAAACGATACATGGTTAAAATTGATATAACTTCAGATAATGCTTTCCAATATGACGTTTTTAAGTACGACTATGTTTGGCTGTTGTCTCACAAGACTATAACCAAATTCAACACATGTCTTGTTGGCCAAAATGCAAAAACGTCACTTTTTATGATTTTCACGTGTTATCCGATACACATGCTGTCAGGTACAACTCGGGTTTAACAATAAGTGTAGTTTATAGGCTGCATGCTAGAACATAAGAAAAACACAAAAGAGAAATCATAAACGTTAACAACGAAATGCCAAGACTAAATGAAAACCAACGTCTTCGAGCTATTGGCATGCTTGAGGCAGGTCAATGTCATATAGAAATCGCAACTCACTTTGGAGTATCACGACTAACGATTACGCGTCTAGCAGGGCGATACAGAGTAACTGGGACAGTCCACGACCGCCCTCGTTCTGGACGGTCGTGTGCAACGACACCCGCCCAAGACCGTTATATGTGGACGTTACATTTACGTGACAGATTTTTGTCAGTACTGGCCACCACTGCCGCGACCCCCGGGCGCACAAGTAACAGAATAAGCGCACAAACAGTATGGAGAAGGCTGGCCGAACATGGAATTAAAGCTAGGCGTCCATATAACGGTGTCAAATTTACACCTAGACACAGACGTAACAGGCTTCAGTGGGTTCGGGGTCACATGCGTTGGACTCAAAACCAGTGGAATACAGTGTTGTTTACAGACGAATCATGTTTTTTGTTAGATCGTGTTGACGGACGGCACTGGGTCTATAGACGATATGGGGAACGATTTTCAGACCCATGTGTACGCGAAGTGGATAGATATGGAGGTGGCAGCGTTATGGTTTGGGGTGCAATTTCCTCCAACCTACGCTCAAGACTGGTCATTGTCAGAGGAAATCTGACTGGTGTGCGATATCAGGATGAGATAATGGTCCCTGTTGTCGTGCCTCTGATGAACGCCCACCAGGAGTTGACGTTATTCCAGCAGGACAACGCCAGATGCCACACTGCTCGTGTGAGCATAGACTACCTACAGCAGCACCAAATTAATGTCCTTCCCTGGCCATCCAAGAGCCCCGACCTGTCGCCAATAGAGCATCTGTGGGATATACTGGATCGGAGAGTTAGACGTCAATGTCCGACAACGTTAGCTCAACTTGAGCGTTACCTCGTGGAAGAGTGGAATGCCATACCACAGATAAGAATTCACAGACTTGTTCAGTCAATGCGCCATCGTATTGCAGTGACAGACTCAAATGGTGGACATACGCGGTACTGACATTTGTGTGACTTAACGTAGAGACCCCGTTGTGATTAAACGTGTTAGAAAGCCAGTAAATGAAGATTAAGTTCAATTTATTCATAGTGGTTTGTTCCTCAACACATCATGCTTTCATTTGATCACAGATCAAAGCGTTTTTACTGGTTTGCATCATACTTATAATCTATGAAAAGTGTGTATTGTTTCTTTTGGAAGTAAGCATAGAAAAAAATTGTATCAACGGACTATCCAATGGAAGACATGCATGAAGTTTCATCAATTTTCGTCAAAGACTTTAGAATTTAGATATCTCTCTGGCGGACGGATGGGTGAACAGATTGTTATTGGTCTATAATGAAATTATACATTTAGCCCCCTTTTTTAGAGATGAAGTTTCATAACATTTTGTCCTGTAGTTAAAAGAGATATTGGTCCATAATGAAAATATATGTCAAGCCCCCTTTTTCCATTACACGACATTTCATGAAAAAAGGTAAAATAATGATATTGGTGGACTATCATAAGGAACACACGTATGAAGTTTCATAAATTTTCGTGTAGGATTTTGAGTTAAAGAGATACTGATCCCTAATGGAAATATACATGAAGCCCCCTTTTTCTATGACACCTTATTGAACTTCAAAATAGCAAAAAAAAAAATTATGAAACTTGGCAGACATCATAAGAAAGAAGTGTATGAATTTCCATTAGTATTTGTCAAGTATTTTAGGAGATATCTGTCCAGAAAGATCGACAAACAGATTGTCATTGGTCCAAGATGAAATAAAACATTTAGCTCCCTTTTCTCATGACATGGCATTTAGCCCCCTTTTTCCATGACATTGCATTTCATGAAATAAAAACAAATAACTATTGTCTGTGGCTTGTGATAAACAATATAAAAATGATGTTTCATAACTTTTTTTTATGGTAAAAGAGATATTGGTCCATAATGGAAATATACATCAAGCCCCCTTTTTGCATGACACGGCATTACAAAAAACAAGGGTATATAACTGTGGTGTTGCAAGGTCAATCTGGGTGAAACTGTTTTTCCTGCATTTCCTAATGGTGGTTGATAGATGTGACAAGTTCAATGTACAAACGCTGTATAGTTTTCAAGATAAGACTCAAAACATCAAAAATATATTTAATCGCTCCCAGTTGGTCATTTTGCATCAAAAAAAAAAGAAAGAAAGTGTCTCGGCGGAATAGGTTATTGTACACATGTATAAAGTTTCACATAATTCCGTCAAATGGTATTGGAGATATTCACCCAGACGGATAAACAGACCGACAGACAGACAGATGGACGGGCGGACAACGCTAAAACTATATCCCTCCGCCTTCGGCTGGGGATAATAAGGCACTATATTAGCCCATGTTAAACTTGTGACCTCCGGGGTTGGGCCAATTTTGACCCCAGGGCTATAATATTAAACTAGAGGCCCTTGAGGGCCTGAAATCGCTCTACTGGCAGTGATTTTGCTTTTTTGCTAGCATACATTATTAATTCATGATGCAAAAAGTAAAAACACAAAAACACAAAAAAAAGGGGGGGATGTTCTTACAACTGGGCTTGAACCCACTAAGACAGTGTAAGTTGGCATGGTGAATTGAACAAACAACGAAAAAAAATGAAGTGCATTTTCTGAAAAATAACTGTTTGGAATCCAGCCAAAATTGATGGGGTTTCAGTACACCTTGTATTAAACAATCCCAGCAAATTTCAAAGAAATGCGACAAATAATGTGGACTTTGTTGAGTAAACAATGCTTTTCCTGAATAGATTAATAGATTTTCTTCACTTTTAATACAGTACAAACCCTTGATGAACCAAACAATCTTTGAAAATTTCAAAAGAATTGGATCAAAACTGGACTTCATTGCCTAAACAAGAAATGGAAATTTTCAACTTCAAATGGCTACTTTTCCCAAACTGTCTGTTGGATTTTTTCCAAATACAATAGGCTTCAAGCTATTGATAAGATAAACAACCTGTGCAAGTTTCACGGAAACCTGACGACAAATGCAGACTTTATCGCGTAAACAAGAAATGAAAATTTTCAACTTGAAATGGCTACTTTTCCCATACTGTTTGTTGTATTTTTCCAAAACCAATAGGCTTCAAGCTATTGATGAGATAAACAAACTGTGTAAGTTTCACAGAAATCTGACAACAAATGCAGACTTTATCGAGTAAACAAGGAATGGAAATTTTCAACTTGAAATGGCTACTTTTCCCATACCGTTTGTTGGATTTTTTTCAAAATCAATAGGCTTCAAGCTATTGATAAGATAAACAAACTGTGCAAGTTTCATGAAAATCTGACAACAAATGCAGACTTTATCGCGTAAACAAGAAATGGAAATTTTGAAATTCAAATGGCTACTTTTCCCATACTGTTTATTAGATCTTTTTCAAAATCAATAGGGTTGAAGCTATTTTGATGAGATAAATAACCTGTGCAAGTTTCATGAAAATCTGACAACAAATGCAGACTTTATCGCGTAAACAAGAAAAAGACTAATGGACGGACAGACGGACAGACAGACAGACAGATGGACAGACAGACGGACGGAAACCGTACCATGACATAAGCTCTGCTGGCTTTCAGCCAGTAGAGCTAAAAACCTTGGTAGAGGTCAATTAGATAAAGCTAATTGCCAAATTTGAATGAATAGTTTCAAAGAAGGTGTTTGAAACAGTTAATGCATGCACAGACGGATGCACAACGGACACCGGGCCATGACATAAGCCCGGTGGCCTTCAGCCAGTGGAGCTAAAAAGGAGAAAATGCTGATTATCAACATTTTATCCTTTTCATACCATGTTCTCAAAAGCCTTCATCCCTAGTGACATAAAACCATCAGATCATCCGGTGAAGGACTAATAGAGATGTACAATTGTTAACCGAATAAGGAATACGAATACTGAATACTGTATTTCAGACCGGGGTCATCTCAGAAGGTGCAAGACTATCGTTAAAGGTAATCCACTCTCAGAGATGGTTCGCTGGCGATCGTCTGCTTCTGCAAAGCACATTTGTAATAGCCTAAGTTCAAAAGTTAGTTCTCAGAGAGTCGAAATAGTGTCCTTTTTGTATTAAGGTCGATTCAGAAAGGGATAACGATCTTCGATCCTCATAGAGAGGTTAATTTTTGGTTCAAAGCGCAAGTGTGAAAACCTAAAGCCTAGATATTGGGAATATGCAATTTTTGATGACATTACTATGTAGTTGGATGTTACTTAGCATGCGATGCTGCCCTGCCCCAGTGGCACAGTCGGTAGCATACACGACTTGAGAACACGGGGGACACTGGTTCATTCCCCTGCTCGGCCGGTTTCTTTTCCGAGGATTGATGATAGTCATTGCAACAGATTCATTCCTCTCTCACTGCTGATCATTGTTTCGAAGGTGGTTATGTGGGAAATCAGCCAGTGGTTTGGAGAGAACACTGTGCATAGTACTGGTAAAACGAAGCATAAACATGTGCACTGGCCGCCGCGATTTAACTGAAATAATTTTGAAAACGCCCTACAAACCATTCAATCAATCAATCAATCATTAGAATGTGCTGGCCTTTGACCTAGTTCTTGATACTGACTGATGTCTAGAAGACTTTAAAGACTAATTCGCAGCCAGTAACAAAAAATGCACATGTTTATCCGGCAGGCCCCTGCTGGCCTTTTTGCTAGCATATCTATGACACAAATATACAAGCGTTGCGCCGCTAACGAAACCGCGGGGCCTTAAACAACAGCAAATTACTACGGCAAGAATAATCATTTTCTTGTAATAGTTTTGAGAACTTGATACTCTTAAGTGTTATCCCATTGCCCGTTACATAAATATCATTTGGAATACCCTGTGATATTACGGAATCGGCCAAATGAGTGCATGTATGTGCTATGGAGAGCGGTTATGTACATGTAATTAAGCACTGAGAACCACTGTATTATTCAATGAGGTAACATGTTGATTGATTGTATGGTGTTTAACGCTGTTTTCAACATTATTTCAGTTGTATCGTGCAGCCAGTGCACCTATCCATGCTTTACTGGAGCTTTTTTACCAGTACTCCGCTCAATATTCTTTCAAAGCCACTGGCTACTTTCCCTCATAACCATCGTCGAAACAGTGGTTAGCAGTAAGAGAGGAATGAATCTGTCTCAATGACAACTACTATCATCGATCCTCGGATTGAACCAGCGACTCCCTGTTCTCAAGTCCTGTACGCCGCTGACTGATCTATCGGGACTCGGCTGAGGTAACATAGCCAAACGGTTTAAAATGCGACGCTCCATAGCATTTAGCTGGGTGCATCATAGTTAATGCTTTGATGGTTGACAAAGACGTCGTAAATTATAATCGTATTTTTAGACTCATAACTTATGCCAGTAACTGCTCCTTTTTTTTTTTCTTAAAAAAAATGGATTAACTTTCAACTTTGAAATACGGGTATATTAAATTTATCAACAATACGAGATATTGCGCCTTTTCGACATACCAAAGCAGAACATATCCTTACAGTCACACCGAGAAACTGTCAGGGGTGACACCAAACTGAACTCACGCTTTGGTACCCCTTTACCTGACCATTGGCGAGTTCTACAGACACTCTGTACCTCCTGTGGTATCCGTTGTACCTCTCAACAATAACTTCTAGTCTTCTGCGTAGATGGATGGTGTTAGATGGCGTTATGATTGGGTAGATAAATTTTATCCACTTGCAAAACACTATCGGTAGGTCTAGGTCTTGTGTGCCTATTTGACGCATAAGTCTGTAAGTCTGGGCATCATTCTGATGCCATTTGTATATGAAGGCATTTGTAATTTCTGTGTTAAGAATAAAACCGTTGTTGATTTTGAATTGGTCGGTATATTTTGTGGCTTGTGCCATCTATGGATTAACAGCAGAATGTATTTTATGCCAGTTTCCCAGCATTTCCCTCCATTCTGCGATAGAAGGCCATTGTATATAGGCCGACAAAGTGGCGTCGAATAAAGGCGAAGGCAGACTATGGTGTATCTCTGTTTAGGCGCAAGCCACATTTAACCCAAACATGGTTGATTAGTATAGGGTATCGGTAGGGTAAATTTTTAACCATGGATAGTTTTGTTTTTTTTTAATCTGACATGTGCATATATCGCTTAAATAATATAGTCGTCGAAACCAGTGCGGGCCAAATAAATATTTGTTGAATGCCTGTAAAGAAAGGTAGATTGACGAAAATCTGTCAAAAGCGAACAATTTCGACCTAAGTCAGCCTAAGGAAACCATACAGTTTGATATTTATCTTTTTTTTTTTTGGCCGCAAAACTAACAGCTACAAAACTCTCCATATCAAAAAAAAAAGTTACTGAGTTCTCTGAGATTAGAAATTTGATTTATGTGATGAAATGCAGTGGTTGTGACGATGAATACATAGGTAAACTGGAATCCTTCAAAGGAATAGAGTTACAGTTCATCGCCAGCAAATAAGAGATGCAAACCTATGATTTTTTTTTTTTCTTTTTTTAAAGTCAGCCAAAATGTAGCTTCTTGTCCATCAGTAGAACCTCGATTTTTAACATATTGTAATTATCAGTATGTATTGACAAAAAAATAAATAAGGCAAATCTGAAGACGGGTTATCCGTTTTCCCCCATGTATACGACCCATGCTCTGGCAAAAGAGCGTTGAATGCATCTCCATGCAAATCATCACATAATTAGAGATCAATGAAATCCATTTTGTGTACAACATAATAAATCATGAAACAGACTAGTCCTTGGACATGCAGAAAATTAACCAATAGCAAAAACTGATATAAGCCGATTCTTAGATTGTCATCTTCACAGTATTTTCCATACTTTTAAATGCATGATTTAAATTTGAATGCATTTTGATACCTGCATTTTTTGGATACTATTCGGCCTTTTTGTCCTAGAAAAAGAATGTCTCCTATCATATCCATCTGCTGTGGTGTCAATAAAACCTCGGACAAAAGATCAGCAGTAATAAAGCTTGTAATTATTTTATTGCTTGCAGAAATATATCCGAAAATAGGCCTGCAGGGGCTTGCATATTGGTGAAATAAATATATCCCCAAAAAAGGGCGTCGAATAAACATGTTTACACTTTGAAGCAGTTTCAAATTACCATCTAATATTTATCAATTTGAATATATTCATTCCAAGAAGTAGGTCAAAAGCCGCTGAAAAAAAGCCTCCTAAACAATTTTAACTGTTCTAGGTATACTTATGCACAATTCATCCATAAAACATTTGTAAATCCCGTTGGATGAGTGTCGTTCGAGGCCTTAGCGGTTGGATACATATCGATGATTCGAGATAAATTCAACGGAAATTTACCATTCAGAGAATGTACGACAGGCTCCAAGTTTCAAGCAAAGTAATCTTGTGCATTCCAAGCAGGATAACCTGGGTCGATCCTCTACCCGCGGATGCTCCAAGTGGGCACAGATCATTAACTCTTTACCACACAAAACCGAGTTTTAACGACCCTGAAAGAGAAGGCCTTTGAAAACAATATAGAAAATGTGAAAAATAGAGAAATGCTAGTAACCAGCATTCTCTACTTGTCCCACAATGTTTTCTATCTTTGCAAAGACAGAAATCATCATTAAAGCTACATTTAATCAGTCGTCTGCAATTTATTTTAATTTGGTCAAGTCAAAAAATTTTGAAGTTTGATAAATTTGATTGTAAAAACTATACAGGTGCGATGGAAGAATGATAGACAGATCGGGCAATTAGCGGATTACATTTATCGATAAAAACTGTAGCCTTTGAGACAACCCCAGGTCTAAAATACCGTATTCCGTGCTCATATTCCATATTCGGTTACCGCTTGTACATCTCTAATATGTCAGAGCCAAACTCTGGCAAAAGGAATTTAAATGCATCTCAGTGATGTGTCATACTAAGCAAGTCATCATGGATCCATAAAGTCCATTATGTCTAACAACCAGCTCAATCATGAGTTAGAATGGTCCTTTGAAATACTTCAAGATAGCAAAAAGTTTCGACCCATGTAAGCCATGTAGGCTGACATGGGTCAGAATCTTTTGCAGATGCATTAAACCCCTTTTCATGGAGTATCATCCATAAACTTTTCTATGTTTGATACCTACCAGTTTGAGGATCCATCTGGTACAAATTCCATATCCTTCAGTTCATTGATGGACAGTGCCTGAAAGGAATGATTTGCTGAAGTGAGAATGCTGATAGTTCAATTTTGAGAACTGGGCCAATATTCACCAACTGTCTTAAATTTGCAGACAACAAAAGAAGTTGACGGAATAACTGAACTTGGTTTAGGAATAGGTTGAAAACATTGTTGGAAAAGAAGAAAATGTTCATTATTGGCATCTCCTTTTCCAAAAATGTTTTCAAAAGGCTTTTTTCTCAGGGTCTTTAAACATCAGGATTATGTGGTATAGGGTTAAAAAGTATTCTTAAACATTCTTGATTTAGATAATGATGCAAACTTTGATTGGCTGAACCATTTGGTTTCCCCAATCAGAAATTAAACTACTTTGAAATTTTCAAAACTTCTTGAGAATTAGACGAGTGTCGACAAGAATGGCTGATAAATATGGGTCCAGATCAGTGTCCTATCAATTTTGAAATGTAGTGGACTATATAAATCCAAGATCAGACTGCACAGAAACTGTAGTCTGATCTTGATCTTTGCTGTCTGCAAAAGTAACTAAAGTTTGTTTCTTCCTTCGAAGTTAAAGTTTTTGAATTATTAACTTAAAACTGTGTGTGAAATTCAGGTACTTACACTGAAACTGTATCTGAAGATACTGAAATATTTCAGCCATCTCAGGAAAGCAGGAACTGTCTCAAGGTTCACCAGTAAACCACTAAACACCTGAAATATACAAATATCAAATTTGTAGTAAAAGAATTTGAAGATACATGTACTTAAAACTTATGAACCTTAACCCTTTATTGAACAATCCCGAGTTCTAAAAACATTGTTGAAAAAGGAGAAATGCTAGAAACCAGCATTTTCTCCTTTTTCCACAATGTTTTCTAACCGTTCTTGGACAAATTTCATCTTAGAACCGTATTTATTAGGCGTTTACAAATAGCTTTCAAGTTGAACCTGTCTAAAATTCTGTCGTCTGGTAAACAGTTATACTGAAAAATGAATTAAACTGAAAATTTCTTCTGAAAGTAAAAAAACACAAAATCTACTCTAATTTCAGAGGGTGTTTTTGCCTGAAAAATCCTGCCATTTCAGAATGGATGCCAAGATCAAAGATCAGACTGCACATTCTGTGCAGCAAGATTTTGATATACACTGTCTGCAAATGAGTATTCAGTCCTACTTACTGGCCTGAGTAACTATTTCAAGTAAGTATATAGTTGGAAGATGTATGTACTAGCCATCATTTTATCACTATGATCCTCAGTCATTTCAACAGAATTTATATAGCTACAGGGGTGTAAAATTCCACTCGTCCGCTCGTATTGACGAGTAACATTTGGCTTCGGGCAAGTAGAAAAAATGCCAAGCTCGTCCTGTTGGACGAGTACATTTTAAAACTAATGAATTCTAAATTTGTCAAGTAAAATTCAAATTACAGGTTATTTCACGGCGAACACAAAACGAAAGTAAAACTGAAATTCCAGAGCGTCTCTTCGATCACGATACAGGATGTTTATGTTTATTACACATGCGCATCTGTAAAGTGCTTGACCGGTTTTCTGTTCACGGTGTCGGTTAGACTAGTATACCTGTACGATCCATGCTACAATTCCTATATTGTTAGATCGGGACAGGTTTACCAGTCAAGCCACCGGAAAAAATAAGTATTAAACACTGTCTACTTTGTTTATATCGACACCATAGTATATACAGTAGAAATGGTCATACAAGTCCACAAGTTGGGACAAGAGATAGTGTCATAAGGACGAGTAACTTTTTCTACCCACTAGTCCTACAGGACAAGTAGACAAAGAAAAAATTTTACACCCCTGAGCTATCTCACAATGGTGTTTTTTTTTTGTACATTTTTACCAAACATCAAAAAATCCATTTACTATAAGGATGTTCTTAATCTTGCCTGCATTAGGCTTGTTTCAGGAGGAAATGTATTACGAGGTTAATTTTTTAAAGCACCTTTCACAACTATAGTTACTTTTGTATTAAGCATGGATCAAGATCAGCTACACAAACAATGCAGTCTGATCTTTTATCTACCCTGTCCGCTATGCAGAGACAGTCTGGGACAGAAAAACACTGAAATTACAATTATCTGGGTTTTATTTTCGACTGAAAATGTCTATTGGGTTTATTTGGTGCTCTAAGGTTTTACTGAATTTTTAGGAAAATATACAGTCATGTGCTCTAGAATATAAAAAAAAAGAAAAGATAAACCTCTCACTCACCATCATGATGACATAGCACATGGCAATAAGCAGGTTGGCAATTAACAGCAAATATTCTGATGATGGTACTCAGCAGGAATGAAAGAGCCGAAGCAGATAGGGACACCAGGAAAAGGGACAGGAAATAGCAGGAATCTGTCAAACTCAGATCTGTACCCTGTAAACAAAATTCATTTTCTACTAGATTACCGGTATTCATCTTTTTAAAAACCCTGAGAAAAAAGGCATCTGTAAAATGGTGTATATAGGAGAATATGCTTGAATCCGGCATTTCCCATCTTTTTTTTTCAAAAAATTTCTACCCTAGCTTTTTGAGCCACATTAACTTGTTGCCTGTAAAATTTTCAAGATAAATTTGTCTAAAAATTATGTTATCTTGTTTAGAGTTAATTTTGATACACACTGATTATCTATATACAGTAAAACCTTGATAATTCGAAGTCCCAAGGGGACAAGCAATATGTTCGAATTTTCGCGGTGTTCGAATTATCCAAAATGTAAAAAAAAAATGCATTCCGTTAAAAATCGGTGATCAAAGTATATGCATACTTTCCAAGAGACTGAACTTTGTTAATGTTCCTATTTGATCCAATCATTTACTACATTTGAACAATACCATATCAAAAGGGTTATTTTCTGTAAATGTTCCTGTTTTGATCATATGAATTCTTGGATTTTAAATTAAATATTTAAATATTCCAGCCTTTCTTTCTATAGTTTTTGGAAAAGGTGTGTACTGTAATTTTTACAAAATCGTATGATATGCCCTTTCAAGTTCGCCCCCCATATCTTTCGCCCTTTCGTTTATGTGAGAAAACAGTTGCAGGTATTTGCTTGCTCTATCCCAGAAAAAATAACAAAATTAACATGTACAGTACATGGAAATAGATTTAAGTTTTTCGGACACCCATGTTTCACTGAAATATCGTTGAATACGGCACCATGCAACTATAAAAAGTTGTTGAAAACAATCGAAGAATGCAAACGGGAAAGATGTCAGAAGTTTGATTCTTCTCCTGAAAAATCAGGAATGTGCGGATGGGCAATTTTGGTCGCGATACATGTAAACGTCCACAAACAGTACCATGTGATTGCGTTGCTGTTGAAGTGGTCAAAGAAGAGTAAATTACTGAAAGTATAGAGCTGATCTAATAAGAAATCAAAAGGAAAGACTAACTTTACTACGACTTTTCTCATTACAAATGTCCTTGACACAGAAAAAAAACGGATCAGGATATCTACACAACGCGTGAAAAATGACTTTTACCTTTGTCGAAGGTAAATTTCTATGCCATGAAAACAAACCAGTGATATTCACTCAAACCCGAAATATGATGCACAGTAATAAGACAGAAAAAAAATTGTGTGAAAGGGGTCTTAATCTGTGGCGAAGCGACTTGGGAAATACCTGGTGCTATAAATAGATTGACACGAAAACTGATAAAAAACCAGACATCGTCCAATCACAAATGCTTAAAACTGTCTTTCCAGGGTCAACAATGACTTTGAACAGTTGGTGTACACACACACTGCAAACATATAGAGTTGGAAGATAAAATAATTTGTCTAATCTGGAATAAAATACTTGTGTGATCTTTTATAAAATGAAATATCAGACAGTTTAAATTACACAAAGGCAGTGATCATATGATCCCTGATGAGGGGGATGGTCGTAACAGACATCCCAAACTTTTCATAATTAGCCTCTCTTCATAAATTAACGGTAATACCTTCTCAAATCTTACTGCAGTATGAATCGCCTGTGGTATTTTTCATAGTTTGTAAAACTTACACCACACCGTAGACTGGCTGGCGCGACAAAAACCTTTGCTCGGAAAGGTGTGAAAACAATCGATTGAGAGGCGCAAAAACATTGTATTCGAATAAACAATCAATTTAAAGAAGGAAAATGGTTACAGGGACCAACACCTGTGTTCGAATTATCAACTTTTCGAGACTCGAAATAATTGAGCTACTTTTGGTGCAGCATAGTAGAGTTTTTGCCGGGACTATGGAAATTCCTAGAAAAATGCAGGGTTCTCGAATGTTCGAGACTCGAAATATCAAGGTTTTACTGTACTTCAAGGACACTTTCCGCTCTTTAACAGACAACAAAATTTTGGACTTGTCCAAATTGAAAGCGTTTGCTGATGACAAATCAAATGTAAATCACATGTTGAGATTTTTCCCTCACAGGGTAGGAAATATTGTGGGAAAAGGAGGAAATACTGGAAATCATCATTTTCTCCTTTTCCCAAAAGGTTTTACAAACCCATCATCATTATCATCTACAACAATCGCAGGAAAATAAGGTTTAAAGAAGTCAGTTTGCAAATTATAAAAGCTCATATTCAAATTATGTACTTAGTAGAGGATCTTACATGAGTGTTTATGTATTATCATTTTTATCAAATGAGTTGACTAAAATTGTATGACTCAAGCTTTGACGAGCGTCAAATACATTTTAGTCAACAAGTTTGATAAAAATGATAATACATAAACACAAATGATTCTATTTATCACATAAAACGAATGACAGAAAGAAAAATATCCCACATCATCTTTCTTAGCCTCTATACCATTCACCAGTCCATGTTTACAGCTGTAGTTTGGTTTCAAATGTGTACATACACAAGTAGATAGTTCTTTGATATTTACACCGAAAGTACAATGAAATAGTTTATAGAGGGGTTAAGTCATCTTATTTCCACAATAATATTGATTTTAAGAGACTTTCCCTGCATTTCTTGGTTTTTATCAAGCATGAAAGTCAAAAACTTTCCACGCGTATACGTCTTAGCAACAATCACTTTTCTTTTTTTCATGAAACGACGTAGCAGTACAAATTCCCATGCATGCTGTGGTTGGTTTCTCTGGCTTCACGCGCTCATGACTGAAAATTGACTAGTACCGGGACCCAAAAAACGATAATACACTAGTGTATTATCAAAAATAAGTCATGGGTTTAATACACTGCCATAGGAGGTTTTATGTGATAAAAGGGGATATTGCTTAAAATAGTGTTTTCACATAATTAAATATCATGTAAACAAGGTAAGTATTCACATTCATGTTGCTTACAGTGTTCAATCCAGAGCGCGCCATTGCGCCATGGGCCCCCTAAAATCCCAGATGGCGCAATTCTAAACCAACCTCGGGCCCGTCGGGCGCACTCGATCAGAAAAGTGCTATTCCACGTTTTTTCGTCTGTTTCTATTTATTCCGCTCAATAAACATAATGCTGAGCTTTCTAGTGAGAACTTATCGATAACCCGACAGATAGACTGTTGTCGATCTTCGTGTCGGTCGCTGTCGGCAGAATAACGGGTACCAGAGGTTATGATTCTGAGCATCTGATCATTCAATATCGCAATGAAGCAATTTTCTGAGTAATTTGGAAGCCTTAATGGCACGAAAAAAGGCAAAAACTGTTTAAGATATTACTTCAGAAAGCACACTCGGGCCAGTACCCAGTTTTCCACTTGCACAAAATTTTGCGTAAATCACGGTATAGAATTGAAATTCACGTAACAAATATTGGTTACACGCAAGACCTCACGTAAGAAAATACATGGACAAAAAAGCCATTATCCGCTTATCTTGTGTAAAATGATAGGTTTTGAAGTTACTTGTTATCCTTATTGACAAATTTATGTCAAATCATGTGGAAATACCTATCCAGAAATTAACAGACATTAAAAATCGATCGGCGCAAAAAACGCGGAAACCCATGACACAACAAAATGTCTCTTATACATTGTCCGATCAGAGTCACTTCAGACTGCCTTTTTGGCTTTTTAATGACTTTGAGCAGCAAATTTACATAGATATCTTAATATAACAGACTTTTGCTTTCCCTCTGGTTGCGGACCATCACTGTCACACCCTCTAATAAGAATTTTTACCCCCAGGTTTTCAGGAAAGTTTAGTCCCCTGTGACGGAATATCAGAATTTTCAGAAGTTTATCATTGACAGATATATTTCATCATTTTTCTTTTCTTTAGGATTAAATTAACAGTAGAGATAGGGCTGCATCAGTATCAATAACAATTTCTGCATAGTTGCAGTTTTATTAGCTTATTAGCATGGAATTCATAGATAAATGAATGAGAGTATACTTGTTAAATAAAAAGGCAACACTTGTTAAATAAAAAGGTTATCATTATGGTAACAAAGTATGATTTTTTGTGTGCAGCCCCCAGTTTTCCATAATGGCCCCCTATTTCGAAGTCTGGGGGCCCGATTGGACCCCTTACAAGCAAAGCTAGATTGAACACTGTGCTTATTCATAGTTTACAAGACTGTTTCTAGAACTGTATACGACAAATTTGTTTAAGGTAGTATCAAGTTATAGAGACAACACATGATCTAAGAACCATGGAAAAAGTGAAGTAGGTCTCAGAGACACCATTTCAGGTACCCTGTAGTAATCTTATTGTATTCATATGCTAATACTACCATATGTCTTGATTTTTTCCCTAGATATCATATCCATTAATCCAAAACAAATCATTTCAGGCTGTTTATTTTGTGCAGTCTGATCTTGATCTCCCTAGCCTGAAAAGGCAACTCAACATATTATGTCATAAGCTACCATACTCTAAAAGTTATGGTATTAAGTGTAATCTTACCCAACATAAAGTAGGTCACAGCTGAGAAGCAGAGAGTAGGTAGAAATCTCATTGGTATAATGTCATAGACCACAATGGAGATGAAATAGGAGGACACTCTGTAGAAATCACTCACATTCTCATGTCTGAAAAAGAGCACACAGTCATGCTAATGTTCGTCCTTTTTTTATTTTCGTTAAACACGCTTTTATGACTATATCTGTCTTAGCAGCCAGTGTAGATCAAGATCAGACTGCACAAAATGTGCAGTCTGATCTTTGATCTACACTGTCTGCTTTCCTGAAACACTTTAAACAAAAAGCAATCATGATTTTGTAACTATTTTGCTCTTATTTGTAAACTTAACCCTTAGAGACTTTAACAAATATAGTTGCCTTTGCAGCCAGTGTAGATCAAGATCAGGTTGCACAAAACATCTGCTTTGGTGAAGCTCTATAGAAGAAAGCAACCATAAAACTGCTATTATTTGAGTTGTATAACTTAGATGAAAAGGTCTAATGGGTTTATTCGGCGCTCTAAGGTTAATAAGTCTGTTAGATTCATTTGGCACGCTAAGGATTAATCTTTAAAAGTATGGCGCTCTAACGATTAATAATCTTTAAAGAATGCAATGAAGCAAGAGAAAGGCAATGCATTTCTTGACTAGGAAGGCACTGTACTTACAAGAAAATTGCTCCGTTCTTTATAAACACTTCCACAGCTGACAAATTGCCAAATACCATGTTCATAATGATGAAGAAGAAAGCTTCAACCCTGAAATCAAAAAATTTCTTGATTGATTGATTGATTGAATGGTATTTCTCACCACTTTCAACACAATTTCAGACAGATCACTGTAACAGCTCACTTATTCATGTATGTCCTGGGTTCCACCAGTACAAGACTATGGCTCTAGACAGTTTTTCCCATGAAAAACCCATAGTTTCAAGTAAGGTTACAGATTGATAATCCTGCAACTTACAACTAAGCCACAGAGGACCCTCCTCTCCGCCCCTCAGCAAATATGTTTGTGTATTTTACAAATTTTTCACTACTTGTGGGTTTTCTAAATCTTTCTCTCATCCAACTTATTTTGTGAAAATCTGTTCTGGGTTCTTTAACGCTTTACCTTACAATCTCATGCTTTAATGTCCCTGAAAAAAGAAGGTACTGGAAAAGATTGTGGGAAAAGGAAAAAATGCTGTTCACCAGCATTTTCTCCTACTGTGTTCTCTACTCTTTCATATAAAAACTCTAGAATTTGGGCCACATTTAAATTGTTATCTGCAAAGGCTTTGAATTGACACAGGTCTAAAATTTTGTCGTTCTGTAAAGACATCAGTGAAAAATTCAGTAACTTAAGATATTGTAAATGAAGTAACATACTCTAGGCATATACAGTGGTAATACCCAACTTGATTGTGGCAATATTATCAAGGCTGATAAGAAGCCTACAAATACATGTACTGACCTGTTCTGAAGTCCTGAGGTACACAAGTCATCAATCTGCCAGTAGATTGCACCAACAACAACACCAAATATAATCATAGTCAACACCTAGATGAAACAACAGTTGTTAGTGACATATCATGAAAGGTAAAACCCTTTACCACACATTCCAGAATTTCAACAACCCAAAGAAAAAGGACTTTTGAAAACATTGTGAGTAAAGGAGAAAATGCTGGTAGCTAACATTTTCTCCTTTTCCCAGTGTTTTCTTCCCTTTCAAAGATTCACTCCATTATATGAGTAACATTTAATTGTTTGTCTGCAAATTCTTTCAACTAGTCATATGGTCTAAATGAACAATAGGATTAAATTCAGACAGAATAAAATTGTTAAAATGTATTCATTTATCATGCTTCGGTAACAGAGCTCCATAGCTCGGTAACATAATAGGATTTGAAACTGATTTGGATCCTGCTTAGTTTTGCCATTGTCTTTTCACAGATATTATTATAGGTATTGCAATAAGATACAGTTTTCTTTCACCACTGATGATTGTTACCCCATTGGTAATGTGGGAAAGCAGTCAGTGACTTCGTAAGAATACTGTGTTCAAACTGCAGGAAGGCATAAATAGTTGCACTGGCTGCCATGATTTAACTAATTTATTGTAACAATATAATAATTATGCATCTCACCTGTAAAAGTGATACAGCTGGATTTTTGACCAAATTTTTCAAAGTTCTCAAACTGCAGTACACAATCTGAAAGAGAAACAAAGGAAGATATACATTGTTGCATCTTTCTTACAAGACGTCAGTCAAACAGATCATGAACCACCTTGTACATACTGTCAGTTTTGTTTGACTGTTTTTGAAGTCTGATCAGCATCTACAATATTCCTGTTTCATCTTTTCAACCCTACACCTTTCTACTGAGCCACATGACTTATACAAGGACCCTAAAATACTAAATGGTCAGTGCATGTAAACTGGAATTTAGGGTATAGCAGAATACGAGCAAAAATCAACCATTGCAGTTTACATGTCCTATCCCAAATTCTTTTTTTTATAAGATTAATCACTGCAGGACCATTAAAATACAATTGAGCAGCCTGAAGATGATCTAGCAACATACATCATAGACCAATTGTCTGACGAGGTTTGCTAAGGTTCACGAAGACAGGGATCAGACCCAAGGCCTTATATGTCAAATCTCATACATAAGATAGTGGGTTATTCTACATGTACCAAGAAAAGGAAATTGCTGATAAGCCATTCCCACCTGAGTGAAAATACCAGTAGCATATTCCACCTTCGGTATCACATTGAGTGTGCGGAACTGAAGTTTTTGTTGGTAATCTTGTTTGATGGGATCTAGCTGGCTTCTCATTCTGTGAGGGAACAAGGGCAAGAGCATAATTGAGCCATGCTCTGTGAAATGGGGGCTTAATGCTTCTGCAAAAAGTATCGATATAATTCATCACCGAGATGCATTGAGCTCCCTTTTGCCAGAGCATGGCTCATATTATAAATATTCAGAGATTTAAATAACTGATCATTACCAAATGACAAAATTGCAAACTATCTAAAAACGAAACCATTTGTAAAACACGAATTCAGTATCGATCAGATGGTAAGATTTGTCTGTGATAGGACAGAAAACATTCTGGGAAAAAGATAAAATGCTGGTCACCAGCATTTTCTCCTTTTCCCACAATGTTTTAAAAAAGCTTCTTTCTCAGGGTCTCTAAAACTTGGGACGAAATGGTAAAAGGTAAATTCTGTGGTGTTCTATAATGCTTTCAACACTACTTTGGTCATGTCACAGTGGCAGTCCATTATTCATGTGATTTCCTGGGTTTTACCTGTACTGAGCCAGACACACTGTGCTCTTGTTTTTCCTGAAACATTATCTCTGTGATCAGATCAAAGTTGTATCAATGAAGTAAATTTCAACAAGCACTGCAAACAAACTTTTTACCACGGAGTTATGCCTAGGTCACAAATAAAACAGGCGCCAGACATTTCTTCCAACTTCGCCGATTCAAAGATTTGAGACATCGTCCGGGCGCCATACGATTTTAAGACATTTTGCTCAAGCAGTCACAAATCAAACGGGCACTGGATGGCAGTTCCTTCGGAAATGCCGTGCGTGCGCTTTTCAGTTCAGAAAGGCACCAGGCGGTGACCAGACGGATATCAGGCAGTGACAAGACGGCGCCCGTACCGACATCTTTCGGACTTTGGGCCGCTGTCCGGCTACTGTCCAGTTACCGAGGGGTCACTGTACGACTTGTGCTATCATTTGCGGTCAACCATTCGTTAGAAACAGACGTTTAAATTGTATCACTGAGAATATTGAATAATGCCTGTCCTCACTATGCGGCCTCTCCCAGCACACTCCTGACCGTAAACAGCAGCAGCTGCTATTAAAGCTCTCTGCCTTTGGCGATCAGCTTGCAATCTCTCTTGATGAAGGAGAAGATTCAACAGATTTTGTGACGGTATAAGTGCCATCTTCACTTTAGAACTGATGAGGTTAGATATCAATATACACTTGTATAATATAATGATCATGTTGCCAAAGTTTTTGTTTGCCGTCCGGTCGCCGTCCAGAAAAATATCACAAAATCAATGCCGCCCAGTGATCTGACAGTCATCGGACGATTAATCATAATCGGGCAGTGTCCGTCCGGGCTCTGTCCTGCGCCTGGACGGAGGCAGTCCGGTCGCCGGACGATTTTGAGATAAACATTTTCATAAAAATCATCTGGGCGCCGTCCGATTTCTGAAGGCATCATCTGGTCAGCGGACAGCACCAGGACGATGAGTTAACGGGCTTCCTGATGGCCCAAAAATCATCCGGTTGCCGTTCAGTTATAACGTTTTTCTAAACCTTGAACAGGCGCCGGATGGTGTCTCGAAATTGAACTGCCGCCGTTCAAATTGAGCTGGATGATTGAGTCAAAATCTCCTGAAAAACTCGCCGTCCAGCAGCAGTTTGTTATTTTTTACTGGGGCATTAACTAGAGCTATTCACACAGGTAAATGGAATATTTATCGTAACTGGGTCTACTCCCGATTCGGGGTCTAGCTCCGATGTTATTTTTGTGATTGTTTCTCCGCTAGACTCCCGCAGCAGCCTTCTTTAAAAGTATCTGGAATTAATACGATTTTACCGGCATCTTTTTAAACGGCTCTATGCGACAAAATTTCCAATGATAGCTAATAAAATGGGCATGGATTGTTAGATAAATGATTAATCTTTATTATCACACAAGCTGTGCTGCAAAATACCAATTAAATCAATGGAAATTTACCTTTTTTCCCAACGTAAATAAATCCAGTGAAATTTGTAAACAACTTACATGGCGACTTCCGTTAAACAGACATGCGCACTCAACGGAATTTGAATTTTGTACAGTCTGGTTCTCTAACCCTAACAAGCATTTTCGTATAAGGTGCCTTTGTCAACTGTGGAATTCCCAAATAAACCGTCCTGTAGCATGTCAGAGATACTGCGATTTCTGCCGAGACATGCGCATTGATGATATCACCATGTTTTGATTTCTGTTGAAAGATTTGCACGAAGGTATGATTTAGATATTAACTAACATGAGTTTTTTTGTAAAGATTAATCATTTATCTAACAATCCATGCCCATTTTATTAGCTGTCATTGGAAATTTTGTCGCATAGAGCCGTTTGAAAAGATGCCTGTAAAATCGTATTAATTCCAGATACTTTTACAGAAGAATGTTGCGTGAGTCTAGCGGAGAAACAATCACAAAAATAGCATCGGAGCTAGACCCCGAATCGGGAGTAAACTGGGTCATGCACGAGATTTTTACTGATCTTTCATTCTTTGTTCAAGCAGATCTCACAGGAGGGTTTTTTGCTAAGGATATTCGAAATTGAGCATTTTTTTTTCAGTGAAAATAACAATATCGCTGAATAAATAGGGGGAAAACTATGATAAATCTACACGTGTAAAATTTGATAGAAAATCGGAGGGCGGGAAAGACAACATTCAAAAGCATGAACACGCTCGGATCAGAAAAGGCTAGATCTCGAAGGAAACCAAAGCAAGATCAATTCACCACGCTACTAAATGTATTACCAATCATAAAAATCTACATCAGATATAGAATGAATGACAAACTTACTTTGTTTTCCCAAAATGAAATGTGATTTCTTTGTCCTGGCCAGGGATCAACGATCCGTGGCCTTGCACAACCATCTCGACGCAATGTCACGTGACCGGTTTGATTGGTTAATTAGAAAATGCACTGAAAAGCAATGAAAATTTTCACCAAGACAAATTTGATATTGAAATACAATTACGGTTCCGATGCTTTAGATTGATCTTATTTCTGACATTTCCTTTCCCTGTCAAAGGCTACCCCCATTTGGCACTCGTCAAAACTCGGCTAATTCCGTAAATAGGCCTACATCTTGTTTACAGTTTGCATTTCAATATTATACTGACATGCTTTATATATTCATCTACTCGTATACAGATTAAATTTCTATAATTTGACATGCTTTATCTAATGAGAAACGGGGTGGGGGGGGGGGGGACGGGGGGTAAAACGAGTGGGGGAAATGGGGGGGGGGGATCTAAAGGTGATTAAAATATCATTTACAACATGAGAAAATATTTCTCGTGTCCTTATTCAAAGCATTTGCAGACGACAAATAAAGCCTGTACCAAACAACCTTATGGTTTCACAGTCCGCGGGGAAAAGGGCCTTAGAAAATGATGGTAACCATCTAACAGCGAAAGGAACTTCCTTTCGCGATAGGATCGAGGATAACGTCTATTCAGCCGCCCACCCGGCAGTGCAATATCGAGATCAAAGGAACATCGAGTTAACCCGTCATCCATTTTCGTAAAGAATAATATGACATCTATTTCTCTTTAAAACTTAAAAGATAATGGAATATAAGTATTTTGTGCCTGGAGAATGAAAGGGTTAAAGTTTGAACTGAAGCTACGTTCCTTATTTTCATGATCTAAACTCTGACATAATTTAACGTTACAGTTATAATATCCGTTTGAAGGGGAATGAATAAAAGTGCAACAAACGGAAGGTTCGATGATTCTTTTGAGATCGGGTTTGTACATGATTTCAGTATATTGACTTTCGCTGCCTCCTTACGTGGGGCGTTGATAAAGTAATAATCAGTCAATTTTTTTTAAAATATCATTATTCGACGCCTTTCGGGCAAGTGTTATGTAACATTATACACGTCTAAGTCATCATCATATTTAATTAATGAGTATCATGAATATTGATGCAGCGGCAGATAATGGGCGGTTAGGATGTTCCCATAACCAACAATAATGTCTTGGTGGGACGTCCACAGAGAATTTGGCTATTTAAAAAGCAGACGCTCTGCCGGAAAAGAGAGAGGAGGAGATAGATTGGTTATTGAGTTGTAGACCCGCGTCAGCGGTCTCTGTTTTAACAGGGATGACTTTCCCCTGGATATTTTCTCTCGTATATTGTGGGTAGTTGTATTTACCCCGTAGAATTATAGAGAATGGATTTATGTTGTTAATAAACGTTGTTCGTCACCTTCAGACTCCGTTTCTTTCTTCCAAATTATAATATTCCACTATACGATCACATTGATTATTCCGAGGTAGTAAAGACTGCCACTATGTTACATAAGGAAGAAAGAAATATTTTGGTGCCGTGACCAGGATTGGTGATCCACCAAGCAGCGAACAGGGAACTATCGTTTTCATAAAAAAAAAAAAATTTTTTTTTGGATTTGTTCACAATAAGCACAAATGGAGAAGAAAACCTCAACGTCAAAAAATACTTTCGAAGTTCCGGTGACGGAGGATTGGGACGCCGAGTATCAAACGGACAAACAACAGGCGAAAAAAAATGCAGACCCGTCTTTCAAAAACATTAAGATTACTTGGGTTGCTTGTCCCTTGTGTCGAAGTTTTCTATGTCATGGACAAAAGTGCGGCCGCTCAGTGTTCGATTAACATTGATACATATTTGTTCCGTTGCTAGTGAAGCCGAAGTACAGATGAGAAGCCAGAGCTCTCGACCTAACAACCGAAGCCAAAATTGTAAGTAATATTTTTTTGTCCTGAATTATTGCAAAATGACCAGCCAAGTACCTGATTTAGGGATGGCATTAAAATGTTTTGCCGAACAATTAGGTGGTCTGAGAGATGCTTTTCAGGCTCAGGGAATCTCCCATGTCGTTCCAAATTTTGACGGAAAACAGGCAGAATCTCATAATTGGATTAAAGCTATAGAAAAAATATGCTTTGTTGGCACGGCTACCCGACGATCAAAAACGCTTCATTGCTTTACAATCTTCCTCTGGCCTCGTAGCTGATTTTCTACAAAGATATTTGAACTCTCACCCAGGTTGTAAATGGGACATTTTGAAACAAGAGTTAAGTGCACGGTTTGCTCTCGTGTCGGACTCAATGCACGCCCATACCTTGTTAGGACGCATAAGACAAGGTAGAAATGAGAACGTGCAGATATTTGCGGAAAGATTGCTTAACTTAGCACAGCAAGCTTTCCAAGATCAAGGGGGACCCGTAATGGAACAACAGTTAATAGGCTTTTTTATCGATGGCCTCGTGTCAAATGCCATCAAAATGAAAATTTTGAGAGAAAGTCCGAACACGTTTCAAAAAGCTATCAAAATTGCGACGGCCGAGCAAAATCTTATAAATAGGTTCAATTTAAGAGTACATGGTCATGGTTTTAGTGGGCAAAACCCAGAACCAATGGAAGTCGATCATAGCCGACCACCGGGGTTTGGTCACGGGCGGCCAATTCAAAACTGGAACGAAAGGTGACCGGGACATGGTCAAAGGGAGTATAAAAAGAGACCTTTTGATCGAAAAAACTAGGTAGGCCTGTTCGGATTGAAGCCGACGGACGGGCAAAACATAAGGTACATAAATATAACATTAATATATCTGGTAGTAGTAATTATGGCACTATGCAGGTCAAATTGCCTGCGGCACTATAGGGGTCAGGCCTTTGTCTTTGACAGTTCAGACTATTGTTAGAGGCCTTTGTCTGTTGGAGGTCAGACTGTCTGTGGCAATATGACGTAATCTTGCATACCTTTTGTCTGGCTTTCGTTGCCTCCCACCTGCCGAGGCTAGATGACAATTCCAAGCGTGTTTTGGCGCGTTTTGACCGATCAGGCCGGCGCCCGATTGTATAGAACCGAAAATTCAGCCAAAGCATTCGCCATTGAAAATGCATGAGAACTTTCTCTCAAAGAGGTTGCTCTACTAAAAATGCTTTTGTCTGTGAACGCTTTTACCCCCCTTACCATTCAAAGTCTAGGTTTTGTATTGACTTTAATGAATAAAATCGTATGGTGTTTAACGCCGTTTTCAACATTTTTGTTGCACTTAAGTCGCTGCGGCCAGTGCACCTATACATGCTTTCCAGCAGTATCTTTTACCAGGGCATCATTTTCTTTCCAAGTCACTGACTGCTGTCTCACATAACCATTATTACGGTCAGCTGTGGTAGAGAAATAAATGGTTTCACAATTTTCAGTCCTCGACCTAGCCAGGGATCGAAGCCACGACCCATCTCAAGTCCTGCACGCTAGCTATTTAAGAGCTCAGCTTTTAGGTCCTCGCTTCTACATGGAAAAGTTTGCGAAAAACTTACTACGATCCCCAAATAGCGGTGGCATAATATAAAATTCCCTGTTGGTTTGATCATTAGCTTTCTTAGAAATTCTGATTTTTTTTTTTTTATAATTCATGAGACCTTTCGATACTCTCCTGACAGAGTCGCATATCAAAATGATTTAATGTTTGAGAAATGTCGACACTCTTCCACGTGATGTCTGGCGCGATTGTATAATATCGTCTGCAAAAATTCAGACAAAGCATTCGCCTCTCATTAAAAATGCATGAGAAAATGTCGATATTCTTACAAAATAGGTCGCTTTCCGCTGATTAAAATGCGTGATGTCTGGCGCGATTGTATAATATCGTCTGCAAAAATTCAGACAAAGCGAATAATCAATTGGTCAGATGGAAAAAACAAACTGACCAATCAGAAGAGACTTTGTGACTATATTAGAAAGCTGAATTTCGTGTTTGGAGTCATAAGAGTTTTGACACTCGAATCAGCAACATGGTTAGATGTAAATTTAGTCTCGGTAACGAACGCTACGTACAGGTCAGTGAATGGAGGGGTGAACTGAGAGTCGATATCAGGGAATGGCAGGAAGACATACCTACTAAGAAAGGCATTAGTCTTACGCTTATGAGATGGAAGAATTTGGTAGATGCCTCTGAGTTTGTTGATCAAGCATTACACGGTAAAAAAGCATACAGCGCTCACCTAGGAGGAAACGTTTATTGCAGTATCGGTGAAAACAGCGTTTGTGTAGATATAAGACAGTATTGGAAACCAGACAATGAAGTGGTACCGACCAAAAAGGGTATCTGCTTAAGACCCGCTGAATATAACTCTCTTAAAAAACACGTGTCAGAGATTGGTAGGAATCTACCCGAGTTGGACGCTGTCATTCCCTGTTACCTTCAAAGTGATCATATGAACCAGTTAGGGGCGTTGCGGTGTTCTGAATGTAACCCTAACAATAACGGAAACTGGTAAATAGGCGCGATTGACAGAATTAACATCACATTAATAAGCACCTTGTTCAAAGATTCTACAAAAGTGACTGCATATTCGAAGCCAGCCTTGATGTTATGTGAAGATAGACTACAAACGTATGAGCACTGGTCGAAGCAAATAAAGCCTGAGAAATGGTCATTAGCAAAAGCGGGCTTCTTTTACACCGGTACTGCGGATAAAGTGACGTGTTTTGCCTGTGGTGTCAACATAATGTCATGGGAGGAAAAGGACGATCCTTGGGAAGAGCACGAGAAATGGTCTCCGTCCTGTATATATTTGAAAATGACGGGATACACGAGTCAAATCACTTCAAGGTGTGATACACAACGAAACGCGTCTGTTACCAATGGAAGATTGTCCCGTGACGGTTCTACATATAACTGGAGTGCTTTGAATTCAGCCTTTTTCTAAAACCGATGTGAACATGTTCGGACTCATTCTTATATTTGTGACAACAATGAATGACTTCGAATTGTGGTTGAAATACAGACAATTGCGAAGAGACGCCGCGGAGGGTGTTGAAAGGCTCGTTGGCTTGTATATAGAAAACGAAAGAAACCTCTCTATTTACTATTTCTATTTGATGTAGTAAGAATGTATGGATGTCTATGTAATAAATAAACATGTCTGACTGGCAACAATATTTGTCTTCTTTGTATTTTGACTTAAAATCTCCCGCTAGCTATGGTGGTCCTGAAAAACTCTATCAACATGTTAAAGACGAGGGTAAATACAAAATTGGCAGGCACAGAATACGCCAATGGTTGCAGAATCAAGAAGCGTATTCTCTGACCAGGGGTGCTAGACGCCGCTTTAAACGTTCCAGGGTGATTGTAAATGGCATCGACAGTCAATGGGACATGGATCTTATGGACATGGCCAATTTACAGAAGCATAACGAAGGTGTGAAATACATTTTGATTGTTATCGATGTATTTTCTCGTTTTCTTTATGCTCAACCTGTTAAGAGTAAGCGAGGCGCTGATGTAGTCATGGCATTGAAATGTATACTGACAGGCCCCAAAAAGCCAAACACAATTCGTACGGACAGAGGAATGGAATTTAGAAGTAAAGAAGTAAATAAATATTTAAATAGTCAAAGTATACATCATATGTACGCATATAATACGGAAACAAAAGCAAATTACGCGGAAAGAGTTATTAAAACGCTAAAACACAAGATTTTTCGATACCTGCTCAAAAACAGAACTAGTAGATACATTGACATTTTACAGGATTTTGTACATAGTTACAATCACACTCACCACAGGAGTCTTGGAGAAAACCCAGCAGCAATTTCCGTGAAAAATGAAGGGGAAAGTCGTCTTCAACAGTATCTCATTAGAACCAAAGGAAGCAAAGGGGAAAAGCCCGTTATAAAAAAATTCAAATATAAAATCGGCCAGACTGTACGATTGTCACACATCAGGTCCGTATTTGACAGAGAATACTCGCAAAAATGGACAGGGGAGATTTTCAAAATCAGATCACGTTTCAAAAGACAAGAACTTCCAATTTACACGTTAGTAGACTGGGACAACGATGAAATTGATGGTACATTTTACGAACAAGAATTACAAGCCATAAACGTTGACGACGGTACCGACTTTAGCATCGAAAAAATTTTGAAAAGAAGGACACGCAATAAGAAACAGGAAGTCCTGGTGCGCTGGTTACACTGGCCAAAAAAGTATGACAGCTGGATACCGGAAACTGATATTAAGCAATACTCGTAAACAACCGAGAATATAAAAGGAGGCTGAAAACTAGCAATGTTCTATCATTTATGTCTAGACAGTCAAACGATCATGATCATCACAAACGTGCTTTACAGCGCTCAACTCAACTGTCCTATTGATTTAAGACAACTCTGCTCCAAAATAACGAATGTACGGTATGATCCAGCACGATTTCCCGGACTGATATGGCAACACAGAAAAGCTGGAGGAAACTGTTTAGTGTTTTCTAACGGTATTATCAACTGTAACGGCAAAGTTTCGAGTAAAAGAGAGGGGTACGAACGAATACGGAAATATGCGAGACTGATACAGAATTGTGGATATCCAGTGAATTTATCGGACGTGAAACTTTTAACCATGTCTATGAGCCATACCCTCAGTTCGGATTTGGATTTGAAGCGTTTGTCTGTCGATAAAGATGTCGTATACGAACCCCAGTTATTTCCTTCTCTTAACTTTAAAAGGGAAGGGGTGCATTTTTGTTGTTTTCATACAGGGAAAGTGGTCATAACGGGTGTAACCTCTTCACAAAAAGAGGACGAGATTGTTTGTCCCACACTAATTGAACTCGAACTCTATACGCGTAAGAAGGAATGAGTATTTTAACCGATTCAATCATGGAACACTCTACAGTCTATTTACAAATCGCTTATTTACTTCACCTACAAGAGACCGAAACAACGGTAAGGAAGAATTTACTGCAGAATTTAACGAATCGTCAACTAAAGGCTATCATCGAGGTGGCAAAACGTATACTTAATGGAGTCATTAATCCAACGAGAAGAGATGTTCAAGTTTTTGAAAGAAGGAGACTATTGTTACGCACACTATGCTCAAATAACGTTTCATCAACCCGTAAGAAGACTTTACTTCGACGATTTCATTCATTTATACCCATTTTATTACGCCCAGTTTATCTCATTCCTACTATACTAGACCAATTGAGAACAAGGAGAGAAGAATGACAGAGTTTTACTTGTATTTAAATTCCGCAGAATCTATCGATATACGTAAGAATAACGCAGATTTCTTGTTCCAGTTTTCTAAGGACTATATTTTAGAAGGAAGTTGGTTATGTGCTCTGGTAGAATCGTCATTGACCTGCGACTTTACACCTCAAAGTAAGCGGTTGTATTTGAATTGTGACATTATAGAGGAAACGTTTGTCAGGAATAAGTTACAACCCGTTCTCACCAATATAGAAATCGAAACAAGATACAAGAAATTTAAATTTACGGAATGTCTTCATCGACGTTATAGACCCGTGAGTGTCAAGAAATTTAACACTATTAGGCTGTCGTTAAAAGGCGAAGATTTAAAACCGATTGATTTGAATTCGAACGATTTTCACTGTGTCCTTCATTTCAAGAAATCATGGGTTCCATAGACGTCTTTGATTCAAAACTACAGAAGTGGGTTCCGTACAAAGAAGATGTGGAGTATTGGATTGATTATTTTAAACCGAAAGACCACATCCCAGATCAAATAAGGAATTTGGAGAAAATACTAGAAGAAAAGAATAAACTGCTGCGAGATATGGAAGAAAAACTTGAAAAAGTCAAAACTCCTCAGGTAAAAATGGTGAGCCCATTAGCCGAAGTAGTTGATAGGGCAAAATCTCAAATAAAACGTAAGAACGGTGTTGACGAAGATCGTAAGAATATCAAGCGTAAGAAGACTCACAAAACGTATCGCAAAGATCCCGACTGGGCGTTTTGAAAAATTAGCATGAATAGTAAAATTCAGCACAGTGAAGAATTATCGTTATTTAATCCGATCCCAAAAGATTCGTCCTTGTTATCGAAAGATTGGATCGAATTCCGACCCATTAATCCGGTAACCGATTCTTCATCGAGCTTGGAATTTAATATACCGCCACAGGCCAGCGCCTACATCAACTTGAAGGAATGTAAATTGAGGGTGAAATTGAGACTCGCTTTACAAGACGGTACACCCGTGTCAGAAGATGGTACGCTGGGACTTATCAATTTACCTTTGCACACCATTTTCAGACAGCTGGACATTCATTTACAACAAAAACCACTCCCGAATAGCGGAACCACGCATCCGTATAAGACCTACATTGACACCTTATTAAATACCAATCAATCTATACAGGAAGCTTTTCTGACCAGTCAATTATTCTACAAGGATTATCAGAATCTGGACGATAGCGACCCCAAAACTGGATCAAATACCGGTTTATTCCAAAGATATGAAAAGACCAAGGGTGGTAAAATTATAGATCTGGAAGGAAGTATCCCGGTGGACTTGTTTCAACAACCCAAGTTGCTTATTAACGGAGTGCAAATGGGGCTTAAATTTTGGCAAGCATCCGATGCCTTTCGAATCATTACAGATGCGTTTACTCCGAATTACAAGGTGCAAATCGTTGACGCCCGTTTCAAGCTCTGTATTCAGCGGTTACAGAACGATTTGCTTCTGGCTCACGACAAAATGATTCAGGACACTCCCGCTATGTACCCATATTTCCGCTCAGAGATAAAAACAACCTCGATAGCGCAAGGACAATATAGTTTTCACGCAGACGATATATTTCAAGGTAGGGTGCCAAACAAAATCATCATAGGGATGGTTGCGAGCGTTTCATATAACGGAGACTACAAAACAAACCCATTCAACCTGAAACATTACGACTGCAGTTACCTCGGTTTCTTCGTTGATGGCCAATCCATACCATCGCAACCTTTGCAACCTAATTTTGAAGGAAATCATTTCACCGACTGTTATCAGACCCTCACTTCCTGTAGAAATGATATCAACATCACATACAAAGAGTACAAGCAAGGATACTGCCTATATGTGCTGGATATCGATCCCTACTATTCTTTCAACACAAAAAGAAGAGGTCTTTGCCGTTTGGAAATCAAATTTGCTAAACCTTTACCAGAGAGTGTGACATTGTTGCTGTACGCTACCTTTCCAGAAATACTTACAATCGATAAAGCGAGAAATGTGTATATACAATAAATACGGAGGGAAATAATAAAAAAAAAAAACCACACACACACAATGACTCATGCCTTCTTTTATACTTTTATTGTATTATTCTGTTAATAAAAATATAAAATCATGAAATTGTCGAGTCGTTATTCAATAAGAAATCCAGTCTATATCTTTCTTTCGTTTCTTCTCTCTAAGTCCCGGAGGAAATAGTGTTAATTTCTTATTCTTCTTTTTCGAGGTATCTTCCCTTTCCTCTCTCTGCTGATCATCTTGTCTCCCAGATAGTTTTTTCAATCGCTCAAACTTTTCGAAAGGCACTAATACATATTTCTCCATTACTGTAATACGGGTTGTAAGTAGGCTGAAGCAATCTTCACCAATGTATGGATAATACGTTGTTTATGTTGGATAGCTTCCTTCTTTTTAACAAACCCCGTGTTACGATCTCCAAGCAAGTAAATAAAGCGTCTCTGCCTCTTTAAGGTGGCTTTTTCCGTAAGTGTCAATCTACCTTTGAACCGGATAATGTTGTACGCAATTTGACTAAGCGCCCTTAGCTGTTGACGGGTAATAGTTTTTAAAAGCGCTTTTCTCTGGTCGGCTGTAGTGTTGGCCACTAAATATAAAAAGTGACGTTGCTGTTTAATTAGTTCTACCATATTGTATTCTTATAAGCTATTTATTTCCATTCTTACGTCAAACGGTACACAATAGGATCTTCGTTGGGAAATATACGAGTCCTTAAACGGTACTTGTCGTCGGAGTAAGGGGACATGTCCACTATGAAATAACCGTGTCTCGTATTAAGGGCATCTTCGTAAGCCTTCATAAACACTCCGGATTTACCGGGATAAAGCTGCCGTCCTAGCACTCCTACTTGAGATATGTCACGAATATTTTTCATAAGCACCAGATACCATGTATTCAAAGCTATAGTTCTGGCATGTTTACCCCCAGGGTATAAGTTTTGTGTGATCATAATCACCGATACTTTTCTGTGATGGCAGCCTTGGGTGAACAGTAACTCCATTTCTTTACTCCGCATGACCTCGTGCATTAGGTCGTCTAAAATGATTAACTTGTGTTTTTTGTCTCTTGTGAAGTCATCCAATTCTTCTGCAGTAGGTAGTCCTTGCTTACTGTCAAAGTTTGGAATGGAACTCTCCATGACATCAAACAAGTCTTGGTGGATACCGTAGCAATAGAGAATATGAGAAGGGGGGTCCCGTCCGTACATGAGGTTTACTTGTTTCAAAAAGCGGTACACCCATTGGGTTTTACCACTACCAGTTTGTCCGCTAATACACATACTAGAACATGGTTCGAATGGAAGAGGGACGGCCATTATTTTTTAAGTCTAGGGTTAGGCTACTGCTACTCAAGAGTGATACCCAAAGCTCGGTCGACCCGTTTTGCACTGATAGGTTAATGATGGACGTAATAATAATGATGTACACTATGATCATCTGACAAAAGTAGACAATCTCTGCTTGGGGGACACGGGTGCCCAGTAAATGCCACTTGTCACTATGGCTTTCTTCGTCAGGTTTAGGGAAACGTAAAAACGTTTCTTTTTCGGGAGTTTCTGTCATATTCTTACGTTAGATTAACTCAAAACACAAAAAGAAACTCATTCTTACAATTTTTTATTTATAAGCAATACAATTATCACGTTAACAAATAAAATAAACAACAGTTGGTATCTAGAAAAATAAGCGACACTTTTAAGAAAATGAGTGACACTTTTTTGAAAATGAGTGACACTTTTAGGAAAATGAGTGACACTTTTTGAAACAGACCCTATGGGAATTTACCTGTAAAAGTATAAAAACGTAAAAACGAGTGACACTTTTTGAAAAATGAGTGACACTTTTTGAAAAATGACTAACACCTTTTTTTGAAAAATGATTGACATTGAACAACCCACGAACAAAAAAAAAAATTACATCAGTCATATCCATATGGTACAGTGTCATAATTGTCTAGTTTCCTTCGCTTTGTATACACCATTTGATAACTTTTCTTTTCTTCTCTATTATACAATTTCCTCTTTCTTTTGTCTCTACATATTTTACATGGGTTGGTTACAACAATATTTGAACTACTTTTTGAATCTGTTACTATAGCTTTCACGGCTTCAAAATTGATTAGTTTGCTATTAGTGTAGTTCAAAGTAAACCCTCTGACCTTACATGTTTCCTCGTTGGTACTGGTCTTATATGCGTAATTCTTTGGACCTCCTGACACAAATTCTACAATATGCTCTCCTTGCTCCAGTTCATCCGTCAACTCACCCAAGTAGTCCCCTAAGGGAGGATCAAACTCTCCGGGTCTACTCACGTAAATGACAGAGTCCGTGTCGTAGTACAACACTCTTTTATTCAACTTTTCGAGCACACTGTACAATTTTAATCGGGCCCAACATGTTGTAAAGGTCGCCAAGTAAATGTTTGTTTCGTTGTCTTCGGGGTGAAAGTCATGTTTATAAATCCACTCTATTTGTATCATATCATTTGAGAGTATATGAAAGTTCAGAGGCTCTTTTGTAGGATCAGAAAATACTTGAAAAAATAAGTTTGCTTGACTCTCGTGATATATTTTGGTTTGACGCATATTGAGTCTCTGTCCAAACTTACCCCAAAAGCTATTGAGACAAAGTTTGGCCAGAGCTCTTTTGCCAGGGTTTTTTACAATGCTGTTTTGATCCAGCAATACACCCTCTTTTTTATGATAATCTTCCATGTATTTTGTCATGTCTTGTTTCGTTTTGACCCAATCAGGAGGGCCACTCGCCTCTTGCTTAAATTTCAAAAACGTGTTGATATACTTGGCGAATAACCCCCCATCACCCGTCTCAGGATTATACTGTGTTGTTTCCTCCCAGTGGTATACTTCATATATTTTTTCTAGTGTGTAACCCAGTCTTAGAGCCGTTTTTATCTCGGGGATGCACCACGTGCCAATTAAAACCCTGTCTTCAGAAGAACATGTACATGAATCTTGATTCTCGGTATCCGCACAGGTACGACATAGAGGAAATTTCAGTTTGCCATTTGATCTATAGGGGAGGACTGGATGATACAGCCCTCTCGGGGGTAATGTCTTTATTTTGGCAATACCAAAATACTCCTCAAGCTTCCCGAAGTCTTTGGTCAAGATTTTGGGGTGACCTACGGGATACCGACAATACTTGTTCACCCAAGGGTACAAACTTGTAAAGTCTACGTATTTGACCTGTTCATGTTCTTTGGTTTTGTAATAGAGTTGACTGGCATTAGTGCGCCCTCCGAAGAAACTCTCTCTTGGATCTAATCGGTCAGCTACATCTAATTGTGCAATGCATTCTTTGAGTTCTTCATTTTCGTCCTTTAATTTTTTGAAGTCATGGTCCCAAATACACACATACTTCATGCCTAATTGCTCGAGGTATGCTTTCTTTTTTAGAGTCAGAGCATACAATTCATTCAGTGATTGATTGGTGAGGGGGTGATACGTGTCCTCTCGTTTGTCTGGGAAACACACAGGGCATCCGTGAAACACACATCCGTGGTACTCGTATGCTGTGTGTGTTTCTTCACAATATCCATCTAATTTGTATCGTGTTCCTGGTATCTTTTTTTCACCTTCATTCAGTGCATGCTGAATGTTTACATGGTCTGTAAGCGCTCGCCACTCTAACCACTGAATTGACACCTTACTGTATTGTTCTTTGTATCCACTGGGAGGAATCTTTGCTATCGGGGTGCTTACAAATTCTTTACCCTTGACTTTCAATTTTGCTGCACTCACCCATTCATCTTTCACCAGTACATACAATACTCCCTCACATAGTTTGGCTGGGATCCATTCATCAGTGTCATACAATTGTACCTTCCACTTTTCTTCTAGAAATTTACTTCTAAACACATTCATGCATACTGATGCAATCGTAACACTGTCGAAAGGATCTACGGCCCCAAACCACCTTTTTTCAGTCTTTCCCTTTCCATTTATGACCTCTTTTTCTTCTCCCGTTGCATTCATTAACAAATATCTAAATTTCAAACATGCTTGTCTCAATATATCAACATCACTTCTACAATATTCTAACATCTCTTTTCTAAAATCAAAAACTTCACACTGTCTCTGTTTCAACCACTCTACTAACTCGCTTCTTTCTTTCTCACCCATGAAATCGTAACCATAATCTTTAGCATCAGGGTAGGGCCCAACATAATTTTGATTCTCTCTCTCTGGTATTAAAATAATGTGGGAACCACCCTTTTTTCAATTCATGTAAACCAAATGCTTTGGGTAATGCTGACAGTTTCATGGGTAAGAAGTTAAGACTGTCTATTACCTTGATATGTAAGTCTCGCTCTACTGTCATGTACATTATCTTGGACCCGTTGTAAATAATTTTGTCTGGCCGTAATGACTGATCAACGAGGTACTCTAGCAGAAAGTAACCGTCATAACCTTTCATGTTATGAGCAACCACCTTGCAGTACTCGTGTTGTTCCGTAAATAACCATTGCCCAAACTGTTCAGCAGTATCATGTCCCTGGAAAGTGACTTCTCTAAAGCCACATGTCCCTGGACAAGGTCCCAAATCTTTCTCATCCAGATTTTTTTGACATTTTTTACAACGGCTACCGCATCTCTTACATACTGATTTGGCAGTCAATTCATTGTCAATACATTTTGGGCATACCGAATGAGCTAAGACAAAGTTGGGACGATGCGTAGTTCTACCGCACCATGACGTGTTGCAGTTTTTACACTTAGAACAAGACTTACATACCTGTGATGGTTGACAATCTGCGCATTCTATTTTCTTTTGCGGTATGTATCCATTCTCGCACTCACTCATATCATCCTGACTACACTCAAAATCAAAAAATATATATTTAGGTATAAACTTGTCCTTACATTCTTTCGCTCTTAAATAACACTGATGATCGTCCAACACATACTTTTTACAAGTCTTACAAAAGTATTCCCCACACACATGGTCCTCCTTCTTCCTTATGTCCGTCCTTAGTACCTTGTAACACCTGAAACACCTCCACCACTTTTCACACTGGGAAGGCCCACTGGGTTGACCTTTTCTCCTTCCATTTTTGTGTAAGGGTACTTTCTTGTGTTGTTTGTAACAATCATCTGACCTACAGTCCATGTTACAATCTGTGCACCTCAGAGTCTTGTTCGTTTTAGGGCAGTGGTCCCTCTTGCACACTATACATTTTTCTGCACACTGGTGATATTCCCTATTACTATAGTGTTTGAGACATTTTTCACAAAAATAGGAGTCGCTAAAAAACCCAGTGATGTTTGTTATGGCATGAAAGTGGTCGTCGTCCACCAAGTACACGTAGATACAGGGACGCCCGTCACTGCTAGGACCAGTAATAAATTTATTGCCTAGGCGAGCGCTGATGACCATCACGCGTACTCCTAGGATTTCCTCAAATGCCTCCACATCGTTGAGACTAGCTGTTCGGTCTATGGGTACGCCTGCCATCTTACACAGAGCCCTTGCCAGCTGTCCTTGGTGTTTCTTCTTTTTTTTGACAAGGTCGTTATAGTAAGACAAGGGGACTTTTTGATATTCTAAAACCAACTCCAAGCTACTTTTTCCCTGTCTGTTTTTCGTTACCTCCTCCCATTCTTCCTTGGTACACCTCTTTAATTTTGCCCAGCTGACTCCAATGGCCCTTGCCATACACATTTTATCTTCATTCTCAATAGTCACTACCGAGCGTTTTAAATCCAATGAAGTGTTTTCACCTTTAATACGTATGATATGTTTTCGCTTGCCTCCTTTAGGTAGGTCAATGGTCCCTATTATTATATCAAAGGTCTCATCGATCGAAAGTTCCTGGTTACTATTGAGTACCTTTTCGAGGATCTCCATAACTCTATTAGCGTCAAGGGTATCCCACTTCTGTAAAGGGACGACAACAGGGTTGTGCAAAGCATCGTGATATATCACGACACGACCTAGATCATTCCCCTGTAGGTGTCCTCGGGCCTCGTTAAGGGCTGCCTGGATCATGTCATGAAGTCCCTGCCTCACGTCTATTAACCGCTGACCATTGTACCGCTCATCCAATTTTACTTGATATGTTGTATCTATTGCTGCATTTTTGGCATATGTGCGGGTGTCCTTCTTTCTCATTGTGTATTTCAGTTTGTTGTCGTTCTGTAGACCGGAGGGTCCCGCCCGTGGCTCTTCCCCTTCTCCTGTCTGAACAAATGGATCGTCCCAATCACCATCTTCCAAACACAATCTTGCTGTCTCGTTCATATCGTCATCAAAAAGATCGTTCTGTAGACCGGAGGGTCCCGCCCGTGGCTCTTCCCCTCCCCCTGTCTGAACAAATGGATCGTCCCAATCACCATCTTCCAAACACAACCTTGCTGTCTCGTTCATATCGTCATCAAAAAGAAGGGCTTTGACAGCTCCATCAATTTCCTCCTGTATTTGTACATACTCTAGCGATACGACCATGTCCTCCTCGTTAAAAGTAACCGGAGTCTGGATACGTCCACCTAGGGTTTGCAGCACCAAGTCCATTTGTTCTTCGATAAACTCATTATCATATTCCTGTTGTCTCAGCTGGAAAAGTCTAAGTCTTACAGACACGGAATCCTGGATCCCCATGGTCGTTGCAAAGTCCATAAGCTCATCCGGATCCGTATAAGAGTTTATCATAACGTCCATTATTTCAGCCACAGCGTCCATGTTGCTCGATTGAAATCTGAAAACAGAATAGGTATGTTACCGAGTGTGTCTTCTTATATACTCTCCATTAGCCTCGTTTTGAGAAAGAGCTATTTTTAGATATACTAATTTAATACAGGCATACAATATATGAAATCGGGGTAAAAGGCACCCGCTGAAGTCATTTCTTTAGTCAGAAAATGGATTTTATCGTGTTTTAAGTGAAATTTACTTTCGAATTTGATCATAGATGATAAGAACAGCCTCAATGACATTTTATCTAACAAGTTATCTCCAATACCTTCATACCTAATTTGAAAATTTTTATTTCTTGATTTAAAATGAAATATAGCGACAGTAGTATGTAATGTAATATATGAAATCGGGGTAAAAGACATCCGCTGAAGTCATTTCTGTAGTCAGAAAATGGATTTTGTCGTGTTTTAAACGAAATTTACTTTCGAATTTGATCATAGATGATAAGAACAGGCTCAATGACATTTTATCTAACAAGTGATCTCCAATACCTTTATACCTAATTTGAAAATTTTTATTTCTTGATTTAAAATGAAATATAGCGACAGCAGTATGTAATGTAATATATGGAATCGGGGTAAAAGGCACCCGCTGAAGTCATTTCTGTAGTCAGAAAATGGATTTTGTCGTGTTTTAAACGAAATTCACTTTCGAATTTGATCATAGATGATAAGAACAGGCTCAATGACATTTTATCTGACAAGTGATCTCCAATACCTTTATACTTAATTTGAAAATTTTTATTTCTTGATTTAAAATGAAATATAGCGACAGCAGTATGTAATGTAATATATGGAATCGGGGTAAAAGAAATCAGCTGAAGTCATTTCTGTAGTCAGAAAATGGATTTTGTCGTGTTTTAAACGAAATTTACTTTCGAATTTGATCATAGATGATAAGAACAGGCTCAATGACATTTTATCTGACAAGTGATCTCCAATACCTTTATACTTAATTTGAATTTTTTTATTTCTTGATTTAAAATGAAATATAGCGACAGCAGTATGTAATGTAATATATGAAATCGGGGTAAAAGACACCCGCTGAAGTCATTTCTGTAGTCAGAAAATGGATTTTGTCGTGTTTTAAACGAAATTCACTTTCGAATTTGATCATAGATGATAAGAACAGGCTCAATGACATTTTATCTGACAAGTGATCTCTAATACCTTTATACCTAATTTTTTTTTTTCTTAATTTAAAATGACATACAGCAACACTTGTATGGAATGCAATATATGAAATCGGGGTAAAAGGCATCCGCTAAAGTCATTTCTTTGGTCAAAAAATGGATGTTTTTCTCGCTTTTTAAACGAAATTCATGTTAGAATTTGATCATAGATGATAAGAACATGCTCAATGACATTTTATCTGACAAATTATCTCATATAGAGATAAAAGTTGAAAATCGACGTTCGGCGTAAATTCAAAAAGATTTTATCACTCAAAACTTGATTGCAATTTGTAACATTAGGTAAACAATTGTTACAAATTAGACTTACACGTTCATATATATGCAAAAATTAAAAGCCAGGTGTTTTTCTGCAGATGTTTTAAATTTTTCAAAACGGAAAAGTCACTTTAGATTTAATATCAAACAGTGTCTGGTTGCACAAAAGTAGCACATTGTTAAATCGAGGATTTCGAAAAGAAAAATTGACGAAGTTTGTTTCAGCATATTTATTTCAATTTTGGGCACCTCTTCTTTTTACTGAAACTGAAGGATGGATATTCTAAATTTACTGGAAATTATAGTTATGTTTCATGCGATAGACATTAACCTTATAGAAGCTTTACGTTTTCTTTTAACAACAGGGATAGGACCATTCAAGTGCAAAGAGATGCGAGTCTCTTTATTTCACTTTTCAGGGTCACAATGGGTGAAAGAAGACATCACCTACCAACCACCCAAGTTCACTGATAAACGATGCCAAGTAATGATCTGTAGGGTTAATTCTTTTTTCGATGCTTTAATTGAACAGAACTCCTATGATGCGTTTGTAAAATATAGCAAAGAACTTATAGCTCAATTAATGTTCTGTCTACATACAAGAAGTACAGATAAAAAACAATTACACATTTATTTACACCCTGAAAAAGATTCGAATGATAATGGCTTCACAAAGTATGCTGGTCCTGAATTTAATGAAATACACATTTTTTGTGGCAATATGAACTCAAAAAGACAGTGTGCCGGAACAATTATACACGAGATGGGACATGCAATATTGCCAATTGGGAATGGACATAACAATTTTTGGTTCACAACAACCGCATGTCTCATGGCTGCTGCAAACTTATTTGTCACAAATAGATCAAAAGAAATGCCCGTGGTTTCAATCACGGGATCAAATATACAATAATTCAAGTGTAGGTCAAAATGTGAAATTGTGTTAATACATGTATGTATGTAAAAAGAAAATCCTGTAATTCGCTAAAATAGTGTTTATGTGTGTTTGTGTGGGTGTGTGTCGGGAAAACTGTGTATATGTTTTTATATTGTAAAAAGGAATAGATTACAACGCTTTAAAGGTAGGTCGATTCATATTTTACTATCATATTTACTGCAGATTTTCATTGTGCACATTGAGAACCTTTCTTCTTTTCCCCCTGTACGCTTTCATTTTCTCCCCGTTCCGGTTAAATTTTCAGTCTTTTACCTCACTACCGTAAAAACCAGGGTTTGTATGGTAACGAGTTATAAGCGTTTACAAACAAGTGAAGTAAAACGGACTTACCTTTCTATAATCGAGGTTCCAACATCAATGATCTGGAAACGCTGTTACAACAATAAACTTTGTGCCATTTCTAACGCACACAACTTTTACTTTATTACTTAATTGTTTATTGATACCTAGAACCCCTATGTAAAAACTAAATTGCTTTAGAAAATATACTCTTCTTCCAACAGTATATTGCCTGTCAGGAGAATCCAAACACAGCTGAACTGCATTAAGCAAGACAGTTTTACTGAAAAAAAAAAGAAACTCCTGTATAGGATATGTTATACAAATGCTTTTCATAAGTATGATCTGATATTAAAATGTTCATTTTGAAAATAACTATCACATAACAGACTCTCACATTCCTCCGAAAATGTACATTCATCTACAAAACGTTTGCCTTTTATATAGTTAACAGACAAAAGCGTTTGATAAAGTGTTTATAAATTCCATGCATTTTTAATGAGAGGCGAATGCTTTGTCTGAATTTCTGCAGACGATTCTATACAATCGCGCCAGACATCACGCATTTTAATCAGCGGAAAGCGACCTATTTTGTAAGAATATCGACATTTTCTCATGCATTTTTAATGAGAGGCGAATGCTTTGTCTGAATTTTTGCAGACGATATTATACAATCGCGCCAGACATCACGCATTTTAATTAGCGGAAAGCGACCCATTTTGTAAGAATATCGACATTTTCTCATGCATTTTTAATGAGAGGCGAATGCTTTGTCTGAATTTTTGCAGACGATATTATACAATCGCGCCAGACATCACGTGGAAGAGTGTCGACATTTCTCAAACATTAAATCATTTTGATATGCGACTCTGTCAGGAGAGTATCGAAAGGTCTCATGAATTATAAAAAAAGAAAAATCAGAATTTCTAAGAAAGCTAATGATCAAACCAACAGGGAATTTTATATTATGCCACCGCTATTTGGGGATCGTAGTAAGTTTTTCGCAAACTTTTCCATGTAGAAGCGAGGACCTAAAAGCTGAGCTCTTAAATAGCTAGCGTGCAGGACTTGAGATGGGTCGTGGCTTCGATCCCTGGCTAGGTCGAGGACTGAAAATTGTGAAACCATTTATTTCTCTACCACAGCTGACCGTAATAATGGTTATGTGAGACAGCAGTCAGTGACTTGGAAAGAAAATGATGCCCTGGTAAAAGATACTGCTGGAAAGCATGTATAGGTGCACTGGCCACAGCGACTTAAGTGCAACAAAAATGTTGAAAACGGCGTTAAACACCATACGATTTTATTCATTAAAGTCAATACAAAACCTAGACTTTGAATGGTAAGGGGGGTAAAAGCGTTCACAGACAAAAGCATTTTTAGTAGAGCAACCTCTTTGAGAGAAAGTTCTCATGCATTTTCAATGGCGAATGCTTTGGCTGAACTTTCGGTTCTATACAATCGGGCGCCGGCCTGATCGGTCAAAACGCGCCAAAACACGCTTGGAATTGTCATCTAGCCTCGGCAGGTGGGAGGCAACGAAAGCCAGACAAAAGGTATGCAAGATTACGTCATATTGCCACAGACAGTCTGACCTCCAACAGACAAAGGCCTCTAACAATAGTCTGAACTGTCAAAGACAAAGGCCTGGCCCCTATAGTGCCGCAGGTAATTTGACCTGCATAGTGCCATAATTACTACTTCTGGTAGTCCAAACTCGATTTTATTGAATGTGGGTAAACAAAAATATAGAGCTCTCGTAGATTCTGGAGCAGAATTATCATTAATGCGACGCTCGGTCTATAATAACCTTAGTAATAAACCTAAGCTGTTCAAGAAAAATATTTGTTTACAATCTGTCAGCGGCCAAGCACTGAAAATCGGTGGCTGTATTAATCTCACCTTCCTCGTTAAAGGACTAACCCTGACCCATACATTTGTGGTAGTAAAAGATATGAATCGGAACTTAATTTTAGGACGTGATTGGTTAAAACAAAATGGGGTTAGGATGTATTTTGATTTGGGTTTGTTAAGAATCGACAAAACGTATGTTCAATTACAAGAAGATATACATATTTCGTCCGTAGTTAGGTTGAGAAATAAGCTCGTTTTAAAACCTTTGACGAGTTATGCGGTTGATTGTAGGCTCCAAAAGAATTTGAGCTTAGACAAAGAAGTTTTATGTGAACTGTCGGAAGCAGAAAAAGGGTTTATCTATACCGAACCAGGCGTTAAGTTAGTGGGGTCTGTTTCAAAAAGTAAAAATAGGAGATTGCCGATAATGATAATGAATACTACTCAGAAAACAATTAAGCTGCGTAGGGGATGTGTGGTTGCAGTTGCAACTCCCGTTAGTGAGCATTGTTGTGTCTCTTTAAATAGAGAAATTGCTACTAACGACCAGGAATTTGATTTGTCAGAGTTGAAATGCGCAGACGAATATAGACGGCAAGTTAGTAAATTAATTCAAAGGAATAGAGACCTTTTTGCAACAAGTTTCAAAGACTTGACAGGGACTGATACTGTACAAATGACAATAGATACCGGGGACCACCTTCCTATTAAGTGTAACCCTTATCGTTGTCCGTTAAGTGATAGGCAACGGGTAGAAGATGCTGTTGATGAAATGGTGAAGGCCAAAATAATTGAAAAATCAAGGTCACCATGGGCTTTTCCGATTGTTTTAGTACGTAAACCGGATGGGTCTACTAGATTTTGCTGTGACTTTAGAAAATTAAACCGGATTACGAAGAAAATATCCTACCCTTTACCGGTCATAGAGGACATTTTATCATTACTAAGTCGCGGAAGAATATTACTGAAAGTTGGGAGCTTCACGAGATGAAGGGTGAAAGAAACTCATCACCTGGGATCACGGGAAACCCGTCCACTTCCAACCAACAACATAGAGGAGAAGAAACACAGGTGGTACATCTGTATCCACAAATCGACCTTTCCAGTGAGGGAGATGGTGAAAATAGAAGTCGCCATGAATAGATCTATACTCTTAACTCTTTTTCTTATATTACTGATACATGTGTGTTGTATATTTAGATATTTTTCAGTGGTTAAAGTGTTTATTGATATAAACAGAGATAGTGAGATTAATGAAGTTTCACGTATTATTCATTAAAGTGAATTGCCTGAACTTTAAGAGATGGCAGTGTTTATATAACGGTGACTCTCAATGTTTTTTCCAATTATTGATTCATCTTTTATAGTTATTCCATGTTTCTCTTATATACATGTATATTCCTGTTGTAGGTGTATTAAATCTGTAATTTCTATTTAGACATTATGAGATATGATGGTTCAGCGTGTATGTTACTGGTTTTATTGGTTGTCTGTCTATATAGACATACATCCTCAAGTAAGGGGGGTGTGTAACATTATACACGTCTAAGTCATCATCATATTTAATTAATGAGTATCATGAATATTGATGCAGCGGCAGATAATGGGCGGTTAGGATGTTCCCATAACCAACAATAATGTCTTGGTGGGACGTCCACAGAGAATTTGGCTATTTAAAAAGCAGACGCTCTGCCGGAAAAGAGAGAGGAGGAGATAGATTGGTTATTGAGTTGTAGACCCGCGTCAGCGGTCTCTGTTTTAACAGGGATGACTTTCCCCTGGATATTTTCTCTCGTATATTGTGGGTAGTTGTATTTACCCCGTAGAATTATAGAGAATGGATTTATGTTGTTAATAAACGTTGTTCGTCACCTTCAGACTCCGTTTCTTTCTTCCAAATTATAATATTCCACTATACGATCACATTGATTATTCCGAGGTAGTAAAGACTGCCACTATGTTACAGTTACAGGGGCCTACATAGAAAGAGTGGAATATCCTCTACACATACATGCATGAAGAACTTGGGTTAAGCTTACCCAGAGAATTAAACTTTCACTTGAAAGTAATTTTATTATGGACACTGCGATTCAAAATGGCAGACATAATGTTCAATTTTCAGGAAGATCAAAGAGCGTACTGCCAATTTCGCGCATGATTGCTTGGTTTTTTCTTTGCCTGATATTAAGTCCGAACTAGACAAAGTTTATGGATATAGTGCACTATCATATGCCACAGTTAGAAGATGGGGCCGGTTGTTTAAATCCGATTCTAGAACGGATATCAAAGATGAGCCTCTATTTGGCCGTCCCACAACAGCAACACCTGGAAGTGATGTTGCTGCAGTGATTTAAGCAGCTGTAGAGGAAGATGACCGATACATAATGGAGGAGATCAGTCAATTATATAGCATTAATTCGTCACCTGTTTTTCATATTCCAACTGATCCTTTTCAACTACATAAGGTTTGCGCCCGGTGGATACCCCACCTTCTTTCTAATGACTAAAAGAGTGGTGCGTGTTAACTGCAACACATCTGCTCTATAGATAGGTACGATAATGCTGACCGAAAACGCATGAATGAAACTGTGACTGGTGATGAAACATGTAATAATTTTTATGAGCCAGGGGGCAAGGAAAAAACAAGTGTGGATCTGTGAAAATGACAAAAGACCCCAAGTTGCGCGTAGAGCTCGCACCACGCCCCACCATGTATGCAATATTTTTTTAATGCCAGGGAATCATATGTTTTATTGCAAGGGAATTGTAGCTACAGTCCATGTACCAGAAGGAAAGAGTGTCACAGGAGCCTTTTGCTGAGATTCTGTTCTTTCGGTAGTTCAGTGTTGAGCACTATGCTTCAGCCCGTCAAAGTACCAGCGTGCGTGGAATCAAGCTCCTCCGTGAGAATGCACCCGCTCACAAATCCGCCGTGTTCCTTTCTTACCTTAGCGACAAAAGTTTTGTAAGTTTACCGCATCTTTCATCTAGCCTTGATCTCGTTTCATGTCAGTTTTGTATTAATCCATACGTTAAAAAACTACATGAAAGGTCGCCACTTTGAATCTCGTCATGGCGTCGTCAGAGCGCTTTTCCAGTGCCTCAACACCATACTCAAAGATACCCTCTGCAATGCATTTTCCGAGTGGATATGGTGTCTCAAAATGTGCACATGAGTAAAGGAGGTATACTTTCAAGGGTTGTACTAACCGTTAACACAGAAATATTCCGACAACAACTATAGTGCAACACTGATTAATACTTTTTAAATGTCCCTCGTTGAGACACTGAACGGATTCTGACCCTTACCGAATAATCCCGAGTTTTAACGACCCTGGGAACGAAGGAGTCTTGAAAAATATTGAAAAAGGAGGAAACGCTCGTGACCCGCATTTTCTACTTTTCCCTAAATATTATCTACTTTTTAAAGACAATTTCAACCGTTTGATCCACGTTTAATCTGTCGGCTTCAAATGCTTTGGATTTGGACAAGTGCTAAATTTCGCGTTTGGTAAAAGGTTTTAATAGAATAAGATTTCATTCACTTCTTTAAAAGATTCACTATCGTAAATCAGGGAAAAAAAAGGAGAGATGAAGAAAAGAACAGTAGAAGTGCCATAGTTTTTTTTTTTTCCCCTATTTTATCATGTATCTGATTGTTCAGTTCATGTTTGCCGAACCCGGTAGCTAAGCTGGTAACGTACAGGGCCTGGGTTCACGAAAAAACTTATGTCCCTTATTTTACGCAAATCCAAAAAAGGTCCCGGGTTCTGACTTAAGTAGTGTTCTTCATTTGAGATGTGTTTCAGTAACATTAACAGACTGTAGTAAGATTCTCAAATTCTAGGGTGACACAAAGTTTCAGGCTCAACCATGCAGTATAAATGGACTTAAGTAAAATTAACAAACTTAAGTCCATAAAAAAAAAAAAAAAAGAAAGAAAAAAAAAAAAAAAAAAAAAAAACTCAACTTAAGTCAGAAAGTAAGTCTGTTTGCTGATGTGAGACTTATTTTTTTTTTTCGTGAAACGGGGCCCAGGGCTTGAACGCTGGAAACGTTTGTTCGATCTACATATTTATATAAAATTACCAAAGTGATAATATTTTGTAATCTAAAAAGAGAAATGGATAGTACATACTCGTACATGTAGCTGGGTGTTCCTTTGATCTCGGTGTTTCACGGTCAAAGTGGGTTACTTGCAAAAGCGCTGCACTATGTACATGCTAGACGCAGATTAGTTAACACAGACGTGTCATAATAAAGTGTCTCCTTTTCCATCTTATGTTGATCGTTTGTACATATAGGATTTGGAATTGTTAAAATCTGTCACAGAGGGTAAGTCCATTCTAAATTCGAAGCCAAGTGATGCATTTATTCTGTCCGCACACATTTTGTTTTTAAATGCAATATTATAGATCCCTGTTTTAAAATAACTGCATATTGGAATTCTTTTTTTTTCCAACTCTTGCCTTGCAAAACCAAGGCAGCCTGCGAGAAATGTACTCAGTTCCATAAATAAGTGTGCACTTAATTTTCTTTTATTTCTCGTCGCATGTTTTACTGAAGACCAACAAATTTGGTATCATACTTTAGTTCAGAGTCTGTAAAAAATGCCAGGCTAATCAGATTTTGACTAACAGAAAGTTTAAGTTAGGTTTTTGCAGTTTAAATGAAGGTTGTACTAAAATCAAAGTTGCAAAAGTACTCAAAGACTAAGGCAACATTAAAGTTAGGTTTTGGCCACCGCTCTCGTTCAGGAATGGAATAACATTCTTGATGCAATGATTTTACGTTATGTAAGGTCTATGCAGGGATCTTATATACATGTGTATATACGCTCCCTGGTCTATGCGACGTCGAATAATTGCCTTTATTACATTCTGTTACTAATAATAGTAACATTTTCTACCGAAAATGGTGTAATATCAGTGTCACGCGAGGGCAGATACGACGGGGCAACGGGCTGATATCTGATATCCTGCCCGTTGACAAGATATTTGTTCTAAATCTATAGCAACAGAACACTCGCTCGTAAACTTACGTTCTTAAAACATCCATTTTGAAAAAAAAAAATGGCTGAGTCAGTCCGTCAGTCGCTAGCGTACATTTCTTCAGAACTACAGACAATGATTGAATCGCAAAACCAGCAAAGACACGATGGGTAAAGAATAGATTGTTGTTGTCTTAGATTGGGAAAGTTTATCGGGCAAGGCGTGGTGTCTATAGGCTAGTACTTCTACGAATTTATCCGTTGAGCCGGGGAAACCGAGCCTGTTTAAGTTTCATAATCCAAAGCACCAACCATCTATTCTATTTATTCCTGTTTGTCATTTATAACACGTTACATAATAAATTGAATACTTGGCCTAATAAAGCACACATACTGGCATCTTTTTAACTATTAGTAAGTATGAAAAACTGTTTATTTAAAACGTCCTTATACTGTATATGCAGCTTCGATAGTGATGATGAATGATGCATGATTACGTCATGAACCTGACGTTTACCAGCGGAAAAAAAAGTTGTGTCGAATAAAGACAAGAATTTCTTTGTTTTAAGTGTTTAAACATGTAAGAAAACGAAGTAATCGAGCAAATGATCAATGAATGTAATAAACAGGTTATTACACGGCTGATGAGGGCCGGAGAGTGATATCGGCCCGCCACCTCGAAATCTGCCCTCGGGCTAAAGCCCTCGGGGCAGATATCAAGGTGGCGGACCGATATCACTCTCCGGCCTTCATCAGCCGTGTAATAACCTCTAAGTATCGACAGCAGAGGTGGCCATACAAGATATTGATTGAAAAATTACAAGAACTTTTAAGAAAAACCTAACTTTAATGTTACCTTAGTCTTTGAGTACTTTTGCAACTTTGGTTTTAGTACCACCTTCATTTAAACTGCAAAAACCTAACTTAAACTTTCTGTTAGTCAAAATCTGATTAGCCTGGCATTTTCTACAGACTCGATCGGAACTAAAGTATGATACCAAATTTGTTGGTCTTCAGTAAAACATGCGACGAGAAATAAAAGAAAATTAAGTGCACACTTATTTATGGAACTGAGTATATTATTTCTATCTCAGGGCTTCTTTGTGGTCAGTAAATAATGTAGTCTGCATGCGAAAATCACGTTTTTATTTTGTCTCTTCGAAAATGATAGTTGATGCAACTACTGGCACTGCAGATATATTTGCATAATTGTGGCGTTATCATGATGTGGTTATTTAATTCATAACTGCAACAAGTTTAGGCATCTTTTTTGCAAATGCCCGAGAAATCCAACACAATATTCCCTGTACAAATCTAACGTTCGCTAACAGCGTCCGATAAAGAGCAGGTCAGACTTGTTGAGGTTACCTTTGTTGACACCGAGAAATAATTTCTTTGAGCGAGATGTTGAATTATCTGGCGCTAGGTGGCATTTTTCAAGTACAAACCTGTCTGATTTTGGCATTCTGGGTACAGGACCGGACTACCTTTGAAAACGGCAACTGTTACTTCGAATTTCAAAATAATAATAATGATTTCTCAACAAAACGCTACCTGGTACGATTTATTTAGCGGTGGTTGGCTAGCATGTAACCTATGCACCAGTCATTTATAAACACAGCCCTATAAGCTCGAGAAACAGTCCCAGTATGAGCCCAGCATATTCGGGACGTCATTTTTGTTGTCAAACCCTGTAAGCGTAAATCGCGTTTTTTTTCTATGTCTATGTGTGGAACTGTATGCAAAGATTTTCGGTAAATAGAGGTTTTTTTTTTTTTTAAATTAGTTTTTTTCCGTGTAAAAGTATCGTATTTCTAGGAAAATTGGAGCGATAACTAAGCTTGATTTTACCACATATTTATTGTTAAAAGCCATTTTTCGCCTGCTACTTTTTTAGTGTCGGAGTAGTTCTGTTTACGGACAGCGTAGTAATATTTATCCTGTTTAGGATAGTGATGCGTCATACGAGGGAGGGTCAGAAAGTTCATAGAACAGCGTACTGGGTCAGGCGTAACACAACATTTCTTTCCGTATTTTGACAACACAACATATCACCACTTTGAACATATCAAGTTCACTTGTCACAACATATTTGTGTGATTCTCGGAGGTATTGCAAGTTACTGACCATCAAGCAATGATGGAAAATCAAAATGTTGAGTTTAGGGCACAAGTCAAGGATTGCACAAGCTGCTATTCGCGAATGTAAGTTTGAACAACTAAATCACCCACCCTACAGTCCAGATCTGGCCCCCAGTGATTATTATCTATTTAGAAATTTGAAATCCCATTTGCGGGGAACCAGATTTCGTGATGATGATGAACTCAAGGCTGCCACAGAGGCATGGTTTGAGGACCAAACCGAAGACTTCTGTTTCAAGGTATAGACAGTCTGAAAGAAAAGTGGGCTAAGTGCATCGAAGTAAATGGGGACTATATTGAAAAACAATAATACAATACATGTATATAGTCTGCTGCTGAAATATATACCTCGTTCTACGAACTTTCTGACTCCCCCTCGTAGTAGACGGGTCAAATCTCCGAAGAATATGACATCTGCAGACAACACGAGATATTGCGGGTTGCGGTTTTGAAAAGTTACCTGGATAACGAAAATCACGAATAGGAACGATATTGTACAGCGATACTAAACCACAAGTTTTTTCGAGCAAAAGTTCTTAAATTCAATTTGTAAATTTCATCAAAGTCAAGGAAATATTAAGTGTGACAAAGAAATCTCTCTTTAATTAATTCAACCCATATTTCAGAGCAAACAATCTTCCTTTCGTGGATGTGACCCTTCTTTCGCGAAAGAAGTTCCCTTCGCTGCTCAGCTTTTCCGAGATACCCCCTCCCCCATACTGGACCGAATTTTTGTAAGATTGTTCAGATTAGTCTATGTCCACCATCAATGCATAAATTACTTTTTGTTCTTTAATAAAAAATGGTAATTAAATGGATGCTATTTTATTATTCATTCCTTCCCCATATGACAAGGTTTAGGCTCTTTAAATGTAGCTGCAGACAACAATTTGGAAACTGATACAAATGAGCTGAAGTTCACTCTTATGATTGAAAACAATCTTGGAGCAGGAGAAAATACTGTCTACCAGAATTTTGTCCTTGTCCCATGATGCTTTCAATTGCCTATTTCCTTCAGGGTTATTAACCCTTGTCCTACTGAATAACTCAAATGATACATTCAAGTCGATAGTAAAATCCCAAAGGTTGCTATTTCAAGGTAATTTTGAGGATGATAAATATCTCCGTATCGGACAGTTCTGTGCAGTCTGATCTTGATATACATTGTCCGCAAAAGGTCAGTGAGTCGCGCTTAGCAGCCTAAGGGTTAACATGAGTGTCCAGTAAAGTGTTAAACCCCAATCAGAATTTTCTCCAGATCCAGATGTCAGATGCCAAGGAAACCTGACATGGATCCATAATTATGTTGTATACTGGTCTATGCCACAGACTGATTTAAATGTATAGCTTGTGTTTGTATAAGGGTACACTTATCTGTCTTGCCATAGAGCTAGCTTTTGTAGCAATGTGGTAGAGCGTTTGCCTACGTAGTTTGGACCTGAAGGTTCTAGGTTCAATCCCAGCTTTTGGGGCTATTTAACAGAACTGTTACAGATACATGTAATCAGTATTCAGAACACCTTACGGTTTGTCCAAACATGGCCTATATTTGACCTTTGAATTTTATGTCATGCAAAGTTAAATTGGGAGAATTTTTGAGGATTTTTCTTTTTTTAGCCTTTTAACACATAATAAATCCTATGTTTTATAAATCATGTGTAATAGGGCTTATGAAAACAGTGTTGGAAAACAAGACATCAGTATTTCTTTTCTTTTTTTATTCCAGAATTTTTTTCTGCCCTTTACAAATACAAACCACATAATCTGAGGGCTCCATATCTATTGAATTGTTTGTTTATGCTCTAAACAGCAAGCTATTTAATTTTTTGCCACAAATCAAATTATTTCGTAAAAGGCCAACAAATACTACCTGATATATATTTCTTTTCATATAAAGTGTATGGTTAAATTCAGTAAAATGATGCGATTTTGGGCGTTTGATAATGGAATTGTAGGCTACTTTAGTAATAGGTCACTGTTTATTTTTATTACACCACATATGACGTCTTGATACTGATTTGAACATATAAATCCTTGTTGATGGCGCATGTTATTAAGTACCTTTTTCCACTATACTTTACTTATAAGATAACATATAGGCCATGGGGCAGGGCGTATACCTTTGCTGAACAAATGTTGTTGCTTAATGTTTTGTATATGCACGTGTCGCTATAATAACACTCGCTCAATCGATCACCGGCTCGCCCGCCCACCCGTCCGGCCGGCCGCTCACTCACTCACTCACTCGCTTGTGCAATACTCATCTGGGATTTTTTTATAAATGTAATTTTTATACAATGTGGAATAAAATGATGTGTGGTGTGTTTATATCACCCTATATTTTCTCATCATTGATTATAAGATATACATACTTCAATTATTCCGAATTCATGATGCATTCATTCAGTGCAAAATTGTCGGGAATATACGGTGCACACCTGAGATGTTTTTAATTCATGTTTCTTTTTCACTGTGAGGAATGATATAATGTTGGATGAATAAAACGTCCCATATTATCTCATCAATAATCATAAATCATCTTTCATTATGACCCTTTGAGCGTGTTTCTGTATTTTTTAATATTTTACTATTGGGCGTCAAATTAAGTTGGATGTATGAATCGACTGTAGGAAAAAATCCCATGCTACAAAAGCCACACAGACTCAACCATAGGACAAAACTACTTTTTAAATACTGCTTAAATATAATTATGCAATTTAAACTTCCTTCTTATACAATACGAAATTCTATAGTATGTACAGTGCAAATCTCGGGCGTTTTTGCACGTGTAATTTTTATACAAAATAATAGGACATAGATATTCATCATACCGAATTTTAAGACCTTCATAGAAAACAAAATTATCGGGAATATACAGTACACACCAGAGATAATTTATATATATCATTTCTGTTTTACTTTGCGGAATAAAACTGTGTTGGTTGTAGAGGAATAAAATAGAGTTTGGTGCACAAAATGTCTCATATTATCTTATCAATAATCATTGGACATACATATTTACCATACCGAATTCTGAGACGTCCATTTGATACAAAATGACAGGAAATATACAGTACACTCTTTCACCGTGTTTCTGTGTGTGCGAGAATTTTTTAATATATTTGAAAACAATTAACGTTTTGTATAAACGTTATTATTGGGCTTCAAATTAAGTTTTAGTGTATGAGTGGACTTTAAGACGAAATCCCCGTGCTAAAAAAGCCCTATAGACAAAACCATACAACAAAACTACTTTTTGAAATACTGCTTAAGTATTATGTCAGTAAAAGTTCATTATTAAGTTTGATCTCATGTTGTTTCATCTATTAATGATATATCATTTATTTGTATGATATTTATCTACATGTATAAGATATGATCTAACAGATATGTCAATGTCAGATTGGGAATATGTGAACAGCCATGATTTATATAAATTTTCTCGTGGCATCTTTAAAGATAATTCCTTTGAAGAGAAGTCCGGTATCAGGCTAAACTGCGAATAACCAAGATGTGGATCATTAATATTATGATTCCGTGAATATTTTATGTGCCACACATGTTGGTTTGAAAGCTGCACCACATATGTAGGTATACCACCGACCCAGTCATTACGCTTCTACAAAAGCAATAACATGTTGTGAAACACTGTTGTATCTCATATCCGACTTTTATTTAAACTGTGCACGCTTTGAAAGCATTGACACATACGATATCATCTGGTTGTTTTACGGAGTGATTTTCAGTCCAATTTCTGGTAAAATTCAATGGCCAAGTGGATAGGGTCTAGGATTTAAGATGGGATGTTCCTGGTTTGATTCTCGCTTGCGCTTACAATAAAGTCAGTCACTGCAATGTTCTGTATACATGTTCTGCGCAAAGTAGGAATTCTCATTTTGCCGGGCGAAGTAAGAATTCCTGCCTGGCGCGATTCAATTACGGAATTGTACCTTCGCAAAGTAGGAATTGGAACAAAATGAGAATCAATTATCTCGCCTGTGCAAAGTAGTAATCGAGGACAGTGTAAGAATATTTATTTTCTCATGTTCATTTTCATATTTTCATCATTTTCTGGTCATTATTATTGATGTTTGTTTATTAGTACAGCGATACTATTGGTTGAGAGTGATTGATACGCATGGTAAAAACTGTCTTGAATTTAGTTCTAACTAGAATAGCGTTGAAAGGCACAATAACATGTAAAAATCGGAATAAATGCGGCTTTGTCACTAAACCATGTGCTTAACATCATGTTTTTCAAGTTAAGGTCAACAGGATAATGATAAATAATAAATAAGGTAGCGTGTGTTTTATTGTTTAACATGATAACCAAAATACCATACTAATATTAAATATTAAACAAAAATAAAAGAATTACGTAATGAGAAATAAATGGCATGTGTTGCAGCATAAGCATTGTTGGAAAAGGAAAACAATATCTGTAAAATACCACGCAATCCAAAGTTTTAATGGCCCTTAAGAAGAAGGCTACTGAAAACATTGAGCAAAAACTAGAAAATGCTGACAACTAGAATTTTCTCCTTTTTCCATAATGTTTTCACTTGAGCTACATTTAAGGTCTACGGCCCCTAACTCACCGGTAAACATAGACGTTTTCGTAAACGCTATTCGGCCAATCTCGGCAGCGTCCGTCTTTTAGTATGAGAGTTAGAAGACGTAGACTCGCTAACTCATCGGTAAATACCGTGTAACATCGACATTTTCGTAAAGGCTATTCGGCCAATTATGGAAGCTTCCGTCTTATGATATGAGATTTGGGGACCGAAGACTTTAATTTGTCGTCAGCAAATACTTTTGAATTTGGTTGTATCTAAAAATTTGTCACTTGGGCAGTAAATCTGTGTAGGCCTCAGTCTTACGATAGCACAAAGATATCTCAGGATTAACCGTTTAGCTGCTGAGCACGAAGTAGATGGGTTTTGCAGAGAATGTAGATCAAAATCAAACTGCACAAGATATGTAGTCTAAACTTGGATATACACTTTTTGATACTTTGAGATTATCCCTGGAGAAAAGAACTTTGATACTGCACTATTTTGTAGTTTTACCCTTTACCACTTAACCTAATTTTTAACTAGTTCAAAATGAAAGCATTTGCAGACAACAAGTTAGATGTTGCTTAAACGACGGAATTTATCTTTGAACGAGAAGAAAACATAATGGGAAAATAATAAATTGCTGGTTACCAGAATTTTCTCTTTTTCTCACGATGTTTTTATAGTTTAGCATGAAAGCATTGATCTACACCTTCGTCGTCGCTTGACCTTAGTTGCTTCATGTGGGAATGGAGAAATATCTTCAGTTGCAAGACAATCCATCGCGTTTTCTATTTCTTTACATTTTTTGTAAAGAAATCCCTTTGGATATTCTTACCTTGTCCGACTATTCTCACTTTGTTCTACCCTTTGAATTCTTCCTTTATCCAAACCTATTCCTATTTGCGCACAGACCATATCTGACCTTAATGCGATATAACTCCCTTGTGCAATTCTAGAATTGTCCAGTACAATTCCGGAATCGGCGGACAAAGTAGGAATTTCTACTTTGCGCAGGACAATTTCGGAATTGTACCCGGATTCTTTCTTTGCACCGAACATATACATGTATATAATTACACATAGGCAATGAAATGATATGGAGTGTATTTATCACCCCATATTTTCTCATCATTAAATAAAGGACTTACATATAAATGTTCCGAAATTTAGAGTGAGTAAATGTAAAACGATAATCTACAGAATGCACCATGCAAATCTGGGGCGTTTTTCTGTAAATGTGATCTTTATACAATCGCGAATAAAATAATGTGGGGTGTATATATCACCCCATCTTTTCACATAATTATTATAAGACATACATGACAATAGCTATACAGAATTCATAGTGCTTTCTTACAATACAAACTTCTAAGGAATTTACAGTGCAAATCTTTGGTGTTTTTCTATACATGTAAATAGTATACAACCGGTAATAAAATGTGGGGTGTATATATTACCCCATATTTTCTCAGCATTGACAAAAGGATATAAACTTTAGTTATTCTGAATTAATAATGCATTCATAGAATACAGAATTATCGGGAATATAAAGTGCACACCAATGATAAATACTATACATTATTTCTGTTTTACTTTGAGGAATAAAATTGTGTTGGGTGTAGAGGAAATATATAGTGTAAAAAATGTCTCGTATTATCTTACCAATAATCATTGGACATACATATTTATTGTATCAAATCCTGAGAAGTTCATTTAATACAGAATTATGGAAAATGTACAGCACACTCTTTCATCATGTGTCTATGTACGAAATATAGTATTTTTATATATTAAAAAAAAAAAAAAAAAAAAAAAAAAAAAAATACGTTTCGTATAATTGTTTTGATCTGGCTTCAAATTAAGTTCAGTGTATGAATGGACTTTATGACAAAATCCCCGTTCTAAAAAAGACCTACAGACAAAAACCATTGGAAAAAACTTCTTTTTGAAATACTGTTTAAGTATTATGTAATTAAAAGTTAATTCTTAAGTTTGACCTTGTGTTGTTTCATCTATTAATGATATTTTATTTTTTTGTAAGATATTTTAAGATATGATCTGACAGATATGTTTATGTCAAATGGGAAATATGTGAATAGCCATGATTTATATAAATTTTCTCGTGGCAGAACATCTTTAAAGAATTTTCCTTTTAAGACAAGTCAGGTATCAGGCTAAACTGTAAATTATACCGAGATGTGGGTCATATAGATTATAATTCTGTGTATATTATAAATGACACACGTGTTGGTTTGAAACTTGCAACACATATGTTTTCAAGTATACCGCCGACCCAGTCATTACGCTTCTACAAAAGCAATGTTGAGAAGCACTATTGTTTCTCATACACGATTTTTATTTAAAGTGAGCGCTTTGAAAGGATTGACACATAGGATATCATTTGGTTGTTTTCCGGAATGATTTTCAGTCCAGTTTCTGGTAAAACGCAATGGCCAAGTGGATAGCGTCTGGTATTTAAGATACGATGTTCCTGGTTTGATTCTCGCTTGTGCTAACAATAACGTCAGACACTGAAATGTTTTTTTATACATGTTTATGATTACACATAAGCAATAAAATGATATGGGGGTGTATATATCACCCCATATTTTCTCATCATTAATCAAATGACTAACATATAAATGTTCCGAATTTATAGTGTGTACGTGTAAAACGAAATTCTACAGAATGCACAGTGCAAATCTGGGGCGTTTTTCTGTAGATGTGATTTTTACACAATTATGAATAAAATAATGTATATATTACCCCATCTTTTTTTTTACATAATTAATCATAAGACATACATAATAATAGTTATGCTGAATTCATAGTGCTTTCTTACAAGACAAAATTCTAAGGAATGTACAGTACAAATCCTTGGTGTTTTTTCTACACATGGAAATAGTTATACAATCGGTGAAAAATGTGGGGTGTATATATCACCCCATATTATCTCAGCATTGATTAAAGAATATATACTTTAGTTATTCTGAATTCATGATGCATTCATAGAATACAAAATTATCGGGGATATACAGTGCACACCAGAGATAATTTCTATACATTATTTCTGTTTTACTTTGAGGAATAAAAAGAAATAAAAAAAATGTTGGATGTTCTGTATGTATGAGAAATAGTATTCATTTATATTTAAAAAAAATTAACATTTCGTATAATTCTCATAATCGGGCTTCAAATTAGGTTCAGTGTATGGAAGAACTTTAGGACAAAATCTTCGTGCTAGAAAAGCGTTAGACAAAACCATTGGACAAAACTTCTTTAAAAAAAAAACAGCTTAAGTATTATGTAATTAAAAGTTAATTCTTAAGTTTGACCTTATCTTCTTTCATCTATTAATGATATATTATATATTTGTAAGATATTTATCTATAAGATATAATCTAAAAGATATGTTAATGTCAAATGGGGAATATGTGAAAAGCCATGATCTTTTGAAAATTTCTTTTGGTAGAATATCTTAAAGGATTATTTATTTTAAGAGTAGTCCGGTATCCGGCTTGACTGTAAATAATGCCAAGATGTGGGTAATGTGTATTGTGATGCTATATATATTATATATGTAACACATGTTGGTTTTAAAGCTGTAACACATATTTAGGTAAATCGCCGACCCAGTCATTACGCGTCTACAAAAGCAATGTTATGAAACAATGTTGTTTCTCATACACGACTTTTATTGAAAGTGAGCGCTTTGAAAGCATTGACACATATGATATTATCTGGTTATTTTCCGGAATGATTTTCAGTCCAATATCTGGTAAAACTCAATGACCAAGTGGATAGTATCTGGTATTTAAGATCGGATGTTCCTGGTTTGATTCTCGCTTGCGCTTACAATAACGTCAGTCATTGCAATGTTTTTTTTTTTTACATGTATATGATTACACATAGGCAATAAAATGATATGGGGTGTATATATCACCCCATATTTTCTTTTCATTAATTAAAGGACTAACATATAAATGTTCCGAATTTATTGTGTGTACATGCAAGACGAAATTCTACAGAATGCACAGTGCAAATCTGGGGCGTTTTTCTGTAACTGTGATTTTTATACAATCGCGAATAAAATAATGTTGGGTGTATATATCACCCCATCTTTTCACATAATTAATCATAATACATACGAAATAATAGTTATACTGAAATCATAGTGCTTTCTTACATAAAATACAAAATTCTATGGAATTTACAATCAAATCCTTGGTGGTTTTTCTATACATGTAAATAGCTATACAATCGGTAAAAAATTGTGGGGTGTATATATCACACCATATTTTCTCAGCATTGTTTATAGGATATAAGTACTACAATTATCCCGATTTCGTGATGCATTCATCGAAATTATCGAAAATTTACAGCGCACATCCGAGATGTATTTAAATACCTGTTTTTTTTTTTTTCCCCCACTCTGAAGAAAAGATAAAGATCGGTGTATAAAACATGCAGTATTATCCTGTCAATAATCATAAGACATACATATTTATCGTAACAAATTCTTGGACGTTCATTTAATACAAAATTATGGGAAATATACAGCACACTCTTTCGGCGTGATTCTGTATGTACGAGAAATAGTATTTTAATACATTCAAAAACTTTTAACGTTTCGTATAATTTTTATTATCGGGCTTCAAGTTAAGTTCAGTATATGAATGAACTTCATGACAAAATCCCCATACTACAAAAGCCCTACAGAGAAAACCATAGGACAAAACTACTTTTTAAAACACTTCATTATTTTTTTGTAATGAAAGGTTCACTCTTAAGTTAGATCTTATGTTGTTTCATCTATAAATGATATATCATTTATTTGTAAAACATTTATCTATAAGATATGATCTTACAGATATGTTAATGTCAGGTTGGGAATATGTAAACAGCCATGATTTATATAAATTTTCTCGTGGCAGGATATCTTTAAAGATAATTTTTTTTAAGAGTAGTTCGGTATCCGGCTTGACTGTAAATTATACCAAGATGTGGGTCATATATATTATGATGATGATGATGATGATGATGATGTGTTTATATATATATATATATATGTGTGTGTGTGTGTGTGTGAACATTGGCGAGTTCTGATCGGCTGAAAATCTTTTTCATAGTTCCATGAAAATAAAAAAAGTGCCGGAACTACTTTTGCAGTCAAACTAATGTAAACAAACAACTATACGAGATTTCATAATGTTTTTCTTTCTGATTTTAGATCTATATATCGAGTCCGAAGTTCGAATTGCTAGATCTAGATGAATTTATTTTCTCTAAATATTGAAAAAAAAAAAAAAAAAAATACCCAGAGAGAGCTTAAAACTCCTTGTCCCTTTGCTTGGTTCTAACAATCTTCAACAATTTTCAACTAAATTCTAGCGTATTGTACTTCTAATAATAAATCTATTAACGACGTATATGACAAATTTTTCTAACGGACAGATTTTTTTAAAACTGCACATACAAAGCTCATCATGTCTCTAGGAGATTACAGTAAAAAAAGATAGGGGTCACCGTGCTCATTTCTGAGAAATTTGCCTTTGAAAAAGGTATATACAGTTCCAAAATTCAGCTTCTATTGAATTTAACACGCCTTTCTTTAATAGCCAGTTAAACAGGAAAATTACCGGAAGAATATACAAATACACATCCTTTTAATGAAAATTCATATATTTCTGCACAAAAAATATATAAAAGCCAGGTTTTGAGCATGGTAAATGTACAAATATGCATGTTATATATAGGCCATTGAGTTAAAAAAGGAGATAGTTTGATCGAATAAAGGGTTAATCTTAAAAAAATACATACTTTCTAACGGACAGATTTTTCTTAAACTTTCCACACTTATAGTATTTATAATTCTAAACAATAAGAAAAAACAAAAATGGCACCTATTTGTGCTTATTTCGTCAGAAAACAAGGTTAAAGATCACTGTGGAAGTTAGTTTTTCAAGGAAAAAAATAGGATAAAAGCTCAGCAGAAATGGTGGGAAAAGGAGATATTTCTCAATAGGAGCGATTTCTCCTTTTCCAACAATAATTTTCAAAGTAGACACAGCTATACTTCCACAGCTTTAAATTTCCTGCTTTTGTTACCTTGTTCGGTGTGTAACGCCGTGTCAGCAGCATTTTAATTATTTCACGGTGACAGTTCAAAGATCCATTTTTTTCCTCTTCACCAACCCGAAGAAAGTGCTACTTGTTTCAGTGCACCAGTAGTATTACCATTATGTGCAAAAAATACATAGGTGCACTTTTGATTCAATATCCATGACAAAAATACATGCGCAGTAGGATGCGCGCGAACAGTTGTCATATACGTCGTTAAATCTGCAAATGTTCAATACTATAATGACGTCATGAATTTACGTCATTTTTATGTCATGAACGAGCAGTTTTACCGCGCCATGAAATATCAATGAAATGGACCTTAATTAAATACGCAATGTTGGATTTACAAAAAATAGCAGTTAGTACTGTTTAAGTGCAAATTTGTTGTCTGTGATATTGAATTATATGGAATGAAGAGAATTTTTTTGTTTTCGTAGAAGTATGAAAAAAAAAAACCTAATCACACTTTTATACGAAACTGCGAAGTGATTAGGTTTTTTTGTCATACCTACATGAAACAAAAAAAGTTCTCTTCACTACTAAGGATCTTCTCAGAATTAGACCGATAGATCTCCTAAGTATTAATTTCATCAGTATGTCTATTGTTCCATGGTGGAAAACCCATTTGAGTCATGCTTTGTGAAACAAGAGTTTAATGCATCTGCAAAAAATATCACTCATGGTAGCCTGCGCATTCCGCACCGGCTGACATGGGTCGAAACTTTTTGCCATTAGTAAATTTTCTGCGTGTCTTAGGACCATTTTACCGCAAGGTTTGGTCGGTTGTTAGACAAAAATGATTATGTGATGACTTACTTAAAATAATGAATCAGGAAGATGCATTAAACCATGACCCATTTGTAAGTATGGTATCCTTGCCCGGCACAAGAACATGATTCTTTCCAAGTCGTGAGTACGTCGTCCCACTTGTTCAGTAAATACTCTAAGTTAGGAAAAGGAAGGAATATTTCCAATTGCAATGCACTCGAATAAAATGTCGTAAACGTCCCCTGCATGTCGACACAAAAGCGAAATACAGGCGACAGGCAATACTCAAAGTTGGGGAGGGAGCATACCCAAACACAATATATACAAATCCAATCCTCTTAAATCTATGGCCGAGTAAAGATTTCAAATCACAAACATATAAATAAGCCATCTTCTGTGAAAAGGTGGTTAAATGCATCTGCAAAAAGTATTGACCAGGTTAGCCTGTGCAGTCCGCGGAGGCTGACCTGGATTGGAACTTTTTTACTATTGGTCAATTTTCTGCATGTCAAAGGCCCAGTTTACTTCATGACTCTGTTGGTTGTTAGACAAAAAGATTTTATGTATCAAGAATTACGTGAATTGTTTACGGAGATGCATCGAACCCCTTTTCCCAGAGCGCAGCTGAACTAGATTTGCAAAACTTAGGTATGAAGTCAATTATACTCTTGACTCGAAATGAACAAAGTACACTCTCGAAGATGATGTAAAAGAGGTCAAAAACTTAACGATAAAAGCCTGACAAGCACATGGAAAAAATGTGATTTGTCTCTTTCTAGATTTTCCTGGGATGGTAAACAATGGCGTACAATCAAGTACAGGTACATCTGGAAATGTAGCCGGTTCCTCATTGGTGTCTGGGTCAAGCTTTGCCTCTTTTGCGGGAACCAATCACTGGCGGTATGACAGTCACGTGGTATCACAATGTGACACGCAATGCCTGGACATAGACCCCAAAGATGGTTGTCCATTCTGTATTTCCGGGTGCACTCAAAGTAGGCTAAGTTTATCCATTTTTTCTGCTTTAAGAAACTTACACTTACGTACCGGTATGGTGAATTTTTCCCGGCGAATAGAGTTATTTACCAGTAAAATAAAGGCACCTATTTAAAAACCAAGAGTAGTATCTATTGGACAGATATCATCTTCCTTCTACATGCAACACAACTATTATACACGCATTATTCTTTATTTTATAGGTGATTTCAACACATGTATAGATCAAATTCCTATATAAATGATGCATAAAAACAGTTACAGTCTGTATACTGAATAGGTCACAAAATCGAAAAACCTAATTTATAAGAAAGATTTTTGTTACATAACCTCCCCTGTTTTCAGTGTGATGCGCTTAAGACAAGATTTTGTGAAGTTATGGGAGCGGTAAATGACATTATTTGGCCTGCAACACGCGATAAAGGGCATTCTGACATTTGCGTAAAGTGTCATCCAGGATCAGCCTGCGCAGTCCGCGCAGGCTAATCCGGGACGACACTTTCTATTCTTATGTAATTTTCTGTTTTGTGCAAGTCTACTTTAGGACAAAAATCGAATGTACTCGTAAAGTGTCGTCTCGGATCAGTCTGTGCGGACTGCGCAGGCTGATCCGCGACGACACTTTACGAAAATGTCCGAATGCCCCTTTTCGCGTGTTGCAGGCCATTTATAATAGCATTGTATTCCTGTCTGATATTTTCGAAACACGTTAGACACAAGTTTTCTGGTGAATTCATCCGCCAAAATTGATGATCATGGAAAGGCAAAGGTTTCTTTTATCATTGAATTTAATACCACGTACTGTTATGTCAGCTTCTTTTGAATTATTTCATCCCGAACGTCCACTGCTGTCCAAACGGTGCCTGGGTCTTATTATGAAAGTAGATATAGCTTTCGTACATGGGTTTTATAATTATACGTGTAATTCTTGAGATACAGTTACGTGATAACAAGAATTTCTTGTGATGAGTGAAGTAAACCTGAAGGACTATCTACGTTTACCCACCGCAGTCTTCGATAGTAATTGATATGAGTTGTTGCAACTTGATTCACAGTCGATGTAAAATAAATAGTTAACACTGAAAAGATTTTTGACATTTGTTGGATTTTGTGATAAAATTATATTGAATGCCTCCAGCAAAAACAAATGATCTATGATCTGTAAAAAGGGGGCTTAATGCATCTGCAGAAAGTATCGACCTATGTTAGACCTGTGTTAGAATGGTTGATGAATGCAGACCCTGAATTTTATATTTGATCATGAAAGTTCAAGACTAGATTTCTGATTGGCAAGGGCAAAGCGTTTCAGCGAATCATGTGGCTATCACAAAATTGAAGCCTCAAACACCTGACATCAGTTTATGGACTTCTGCCTTCTTGTTTAAGAAATTTTTGCTTTTTAAAATGAAAAAATGGAAATGCCAATGAAATAAAGAAACCATTTTCAGCTTAAATAGACTTAACGGAAATCTCAGTAGTCTAATTCCTCATAAAGTAATTCTGTCCTGTTAGCAGAAAAATGTGAATGCTTGTGAGAGTCGAATAACTATGATTAACATTAACAAAGGCAGCAACCATTTATTTAAAAAAAAAGTACGTAACCATACTTGCAAGAATGCAAGAATAGGTTTTCACTGTGCAATTCTGTAAATGCTTCGTACATCTGTATTAAAAGGTCTGAGTATGTGATGCATTTGGCCTTAAACATTAAAAGAAACTTAAATATCTTTCGCTGCATTCAGCTAAGGTGATACATGTAGCACTTCCTGACACAAACATAAAGCTCTGTGAAAAGGGAGGTTAATGCATGTGCAAAAAGTATCGACCTAGGTCAGCCTGTGCAGTCCGTGCCGGCTAATCTGGGTCGGAACTTTTTGTTATTTGTCAATTTTATGAATTTCAAAGTGACAGTGTATCTCATGATTCAGTCGGTTGTTGTACAAAACGGATTTCATGGATCCAGAATACTGTGACGACTTGCTTGGTATCATGCATCACGGAGAGACAGTAAACCCACTTTTGCCACAGCATGGCTTAATGCAATCTACTCATAGAATATCTTTATGCAGATACTGGTTCTACTGGCCAATTAGGATCAGGAGCAGGGACATCTGGACAACCAGGCTCAAGCTCTGGAAATCAACCTTTTGGCCAATCAGGAAACCAGTTACAAACATCTATATCCCCAAGTGGAGTCGGCAGCCCTTTCGGAACACCTGCTAGTTCACCATTTAGTAGCCAAGCATCGTCTGAACTTTCACAATCCGTTGGCACACTTACGGGATCCGGTTCCCATGTCAGTCAAGCCGGATGTACTGGGCAGAGTTCCGGGACGTAGACGGGTACCAGTGGAAATAATTTAGGTGGTGGACTTGGACAAGCTCCATCCAGTTTGGTAGGCATGGGATCACAGAATCAAGGGTATTCAGGTAGTATCATTCCGTAGGTGATGTTAGAATCCTTTACCAAATGATTACGACTTTTTACTACCTCAAGGAAAATGCTTTTTAAAACTTTAAGAGAAAAGGAGAAAAAGCTAGTAACATTCATTTTCTCCTATTTCCACATTTTTTTTTACCCACTAATTTCATCATTTCGGCAGCATCAAAATTTGACATGTACAAATGCTTTCAATTCGAAAAATTCTTTACAAACTCTCTACCGCACAGCATTATTTCAGTTTTTTTTTTTTTTTTTTGAAATAATGCTGTGCGGTAAAGATTAGACCTTTGGGGAAGAAGGATTTTGAAAACATAGTAGAACATGATATCCAGCAATTACACATTCTCCCATGTTTTTCAGCTTTTCTGAGGGAAACCGCATAGATTTTATTTATTATCACAAGCTCGATGAAGGTATTTCTCTTTGAGCTCTCTTTTTCATATATTGTCCGCTCATTTATTCGACGATCATCTATTTTTCGACGACATATTTGTTTTGACCTCGTTTTCGTATATTTTCCACGAGCCGATGACGTCATCGCGCACTTTATCAATGGTAAACACGGAAACTTTCGCCGAGAGAAAAAATGTGGAAAATAAGAGATAAAAAGGTAAACATTTCTTACTACAAATAAAAATTAGTCATTTTTCATTAAAAACATAATGCACATTTTTCTAGCTTCAAAAAGTGCATTTTTCTTTAGAAAAAACAAAAAGAAAAAATCGATGACATATCGTCTGGTAGGCCGGCCCTCTATTTATAAAAATCACATGACAATCATGTGACTTTGGTATGCTACATCCTACATCTCTACTGTTTTGTATAATGTATGCGTTATTTATAATTGTGTGAGCTGCAAAGGTAACAAACATTACACTGAACACTTCATACAATTTAAACATAATTTGTATTTGCCCATATGACTTTTATTCATTTTTTCAGTGTTCAAAAAAGAACTATAGACTATATTTACCCACATCCATGACTGCTGCCTTTATGAAAGTGAAAGAAACTGCTGTAGCCATCCTGACTACCGCTAGGGAGTTTGGTGTTCCAGGGTCCTCCTTGAGACATAAGCTTAGTGGAAGAGTAAACCCTGAGGCAGTTAGATCAGAACCACCCCCACTTTTTTCGTAGGAAGAAGAAGCGCATTTTGCAGACCACCTGAAATTCACGGCGTCTGTTGGATATGGTTAGAGCAGGTATTCTTACTTGTAGTTTTTTCCTTGAAAGTGCATTCTAAATCATAAGTACCAAACAAGCAAGAAACACAATTTTCTTTCTGTAATACATTTTTATTCGATGAATTAATATTATGTAAATTATATGCCCTTTGAAAACGTCATGGGAACATTATGAACTGCTTTTAATTAGCAAATTTTCCATTACCATGAAGAAATGGTAAAGGAAAATTTTCTAACTCCAAGTGTTTTTTCTTCTGTGCAATAGTTTAAACATTTGAGAGAAAACTTCGTGGTTATTTTTCAGGTCAGAAGTACTAAACATGGCCCATGAGTATGCTGTGTGCCTTGGTCACAGGGACAATGAACATCCACTCAGTTTTCAGTGGTACACGGATTTCATGAAGAGATGGCCAGATCTTAAAGTCTTGAAACCAAGGGGTTTAGAGATGTAGAGAGCAAAAGCCACAACTATTGATTGCGTTACAAATTATTGTACTGACCTTGATAAAATTTTGACAAAGTATGATCTCAAACACAAACCAGAGTGTATTTATAATGTGGATGAGAAGGGTTTGTCCACTATGCATAAACCACCGTCTATTGTTGCTGCAAGCCACCAGCAGTTTTGTCCAGCTCACGTGTTCTTGTTACAGTCATTGGATGTGGAAATGCCCTTGGCTATTCTGTACCACCCTTTTTTGTTTTTCCCGGTTTAAGAATGCGTCAGGAGTTGCTAGATGGTAAGACTGCAGGTGCTGATGGAGATGTAACAGAGTCTGGCTGGAGCAACCGCGAAATACTTAAAAAGTATCTCGAAACCCATCTTATAAAATATCTGCCTGAAAGAAATGTTGACCGCCCTGTTTTATTATTGTATGATGGTCATAGGTCTCATTTAAGTCTTTCTCTTATTGAATGGGCAAAGAAAGAAAACATTATTCTGTTTGTTTTACAGGTCACACCAGTCACATCTTGCAGCCAATGGATGTGGCTTGTTTTGGCCCGTTTGAAAAAATTTACAATGGAATATCTCACAAATTTATGAGGGAACACTGTGGTCAGTCAATTACACGGTATAATGTCTGCCACATGTGGCACGCATCACTCAGCGATTCATTAATCAAAAGAGCGTCAACATGTTGTCTTGTCCCGCGCTCTCGCCAGATATGAACCCTATTGAGCATATCTAGGATGAGTTTGGTCGGAGGGTTAGGTCAAGGCCTGGTATTAAAAATCTTAATGACCTCCGAAACGTTCTCATCCAGGAATGAAATAACATTCCTCTTGACGTCATTGGTCGTTAAGTCAGATCTATCGATGCGCCGTCGTTTCCACGCTTGGATCGATAGAAGAGGAAGGCACACAATATTGAATGAAATTAACGTTCGAAATGCCAACTAAAACCTCAAAACACTCTTTTAGACTTTCATTATTTGATTTTAAGTGACTTGCAATTTTTGTTTCTGACCCCATTGCCTTTGACCAACAAATACCCCCACACGTACAATACAGTTTCTTTGATAAACTCGGAGTGCACACTTTCTTTTGCAACAGAGTATATGTACTTGGCAAGAAATTAAACAAGTCTCGCAAGATAGCGCGATGTTATCAGGACACGCATGGTTCTCCTGCCGTAGACAAGACGTTCACCCACAACTAGAATAATTGATGAGAAATGAAAGCCTAAATATGCTTATTAGACACTGCATCGTAATGAAATGTGCTTCCGTTAGTACGGATGGTAACATTTATGTTTCAAGTATATGAAGCCACTGATCTTGGTGTGCCCGTTGTTCCGCTCGTAGGTCTAAACGCACCTATAATTTGAAAAGATTCACCGATGGAATTAGAAGTATTTTTTAGGAACATCTAATAAGTCGTCTATAAATAACTTAGATTTTGACAGCTTTAACATTTTATCGTCTGATAAGTTGACCCGTATTTAGATCTATGTTAATTCTTGATCATTCAAAAGCTTCTATGAATGACATGAAGCAGGAACGAATGAAGGAAAAAAATACTGAACTAAATTGTATTAAAAACGTTTCCGAAAGCAGGCACAAAATGGCTGCCAAACATAATAACTTTCGTTCGTAATTCGACATTTACATATTATAAACGACTTCTAATGAAACGTTTAATAATTTGTCATTGGTCATGTGTGTCACTAACAAAAGGGTGGTGTCCGTGGTTGTGAGGTAGAGCGTCGGCCCCGTAACCGTAAGGTCCAAAATTCGATACAAGGGAGCGAGTTTCAACTTTAGGATTGTTCATTGGCCCACACAATCGGCGCGAGTACTGGTGTAGGCCCCAGGAAGCAGAATCGAGAGAGATTAGTACAAGTTGTAAGAACTTGTTTCTCAATCGATTTAAATAAATATGTTTAAGGTAGTAGACCCCTAACGCTTCTAGTGCAACATGGAATAAAATTTTTTGATAGTTTATAAATAAGGATTTATACTGATATAATACTTTTGCACATTTTTAACAGACCAGAAATTTCTTTGATGTCTATCTTGAAATTATTTGTTGATACTTTTGTTAGTTTTCAGAAAAGGGAGGTAATTATTATCTCCCTTTGTAATGAGAATATAGTGGTTTTAGATTTATAAATGATAATTCTAATAAGGAAAAAAAGAAAAAAGTGGCTCGGTTAAAGTAGTACAATAATATTCATTTTTAATCATAGCAAATTTTTTAGGATAATACAATAGTGGAAATAGCTGTTTTCCGTTACGGGTCCACTGCCTTAAACTAAAACTAACAGAAAAAAAAAAAAAAAAAATAATAATAACAAGAGGGCCATGATGGCCCCGTATCGCTCAACTAGCTAATAAGTTCAAACCATACATACCAAACATTACAGTTCTTCTTCGAATGGTTTCGGACAAGAACATTTTCAATTATTTCTCTACAAAAGCCTGTGTGATCATTGTCACCTAAGAATGAGGCCACTTTTGACGGCAGAGCTATAATAGCTTGAGTCCTTGTAGAGGTCTATCATTTGGTGCCTATATAAGCCTATGTAAAATTGTAAGGCGGAGCCGATTTTGACCAAAAGAATATAATTTGAACAAATCTAGTAGAGGTCCATGCAAAATTTGGTAGCTCTTGGCCATATTGTTAGAAACGAGAAGGGTTTAAAAGTTTTCACCATATATTCCGATGAAAGATTTGTGACTGCCCGGATAGGGTCAAATTTGACCCAAGAGCTACCATTTGAACAATCTTTGTACAGGCCAACTAGATAAAGCTACATGAAAAATTTGGTAGCCCTAGGCCTTACTGTTCGGAACGAGAAGATTTTTACAGTTTTCACTATATAAGCCAAAGTAGAACTTGTTACCCTCAGGGCAGGGTCATTTTGACCCTGGACTATAATTTGAAGAATCTTAGTAGAGGTCAATTAGATAAAGCTACATGCCAAATTTGGTGGCCCTATGCCTTACGATTAGGAACAAGAAGACTTTTAAAGATTTCAGTATGTAAGCACATGTAAAACATGTGAACACCCCCCCCCCTTGGGCGGCGCCAATTTGACCCCAGGGCTATATTTTAAAGGCATTCAAATTTCTTGCCATGGCAATCATGGCAGGATCATTTTTGTGAAGTTTCATCAAACTTGGATAAGTTGTTTCAAAGAAGATGTTTGAGATAAAAGTCAATGCACTCACGAACAAACGGACGGACTGACAGACAGACGCACACACGCACGCACAACGGACACAGGGCCATGATAAATGATACCTGGCCATCGGCCAGGGGAGCTAAAAATTGATTGCATTTCGCTGCAGTACTGATTGATTCGACGAAACAGAAAGTCGTTATGTGTATAGTGCTGTAGCTTTTCTACCAGAGAATTTACGATGGACTTAAAACGGTACGGTGCACAAATTAATGTCCAAATATGAAAATAAGCATCGTAAATGGCTCATCATTGAGACTACTGCTGATAAATACATGATATCTATTGACTCTTTGCAAGACTCGTCTTTCCGTAACATCATCATCTGAAAAAGCTTATGGAAAAGTTAGAAATTACTTGTAAGGAGTGCGCTGAAAATGGATAGCGAAAAAGAAAATACTCTTCGATTTTTATCAATTATTCAATATAGCTTTATCAAAATGTTTTTTCATCATGGAAGTGCATATCAATAGAAGTATTCTTCATGTAGTAAGGGAGGTTACTTTTGTAATTTCATCAAGTTGTAAGGGAGGTAACTTTTGAAGACCAAACTATTTTCATCTCCTCAGAACAGGGAGAATTTCTAATTCTGTAACAGTTTTCATATGTGTTCTTGTGTTTAGAAAACTACATTGATGGAACTTCAAATCAATATTTTACATATATGTATTTCCATTTCGTCAGTTCTACTGTTACACGAGATGATGAGTTGACTGACAAAAACGACATGAAAATAGTAACAGCTTTTTCCCTTTACCCAAACCATAAAGGGGCCCTGCGTGTCTCAGTCGGGTAAAGTTTGGGACTTGTTACCGAAAGCCCCCGCGTTCGAGCCTCACTGGCAGCAACGGGCCCTTCCTGGGAATGTCCATGGGCAAGTCGCTTAAGCGTCCTATACTTATAATAGAGAAACCTGGGACACACATGAAAATGTGAGCTGTCGCCGTGATACGACTTAAATGATGAAAGCAGTGTGTATAACACCATTCAATCGATCAATCAACAACACAATAAGAATTCAGACTTGTACAATTTGAAAACAACTGCAGAGGACAAATTAAATGTGGTTCAAATGGTGAAATCTGTCTATCAGTGGGTAGGAAACATTGAGAGAAAAGAAAATGCTAGTTACCTAAAAATTAGGATTGTTTGGTTACAGCTTTATGTCTTAGATATGAAGAGAAAGGCGAAGCAGTAAATTTTTTTTTTTTTTCCTTTCACGACAAGATTTTTTTAGTTTCTTTTTTTGATAGGAACAGCCTGTCCGTTCTATCCATCCAACTGTCCAAAGATCTATACGAAACTGGAGAACGGCTGTTTAAAATGTACACGTAAGTATGTATAATTTACTTTTCTCAAAATTCAGACATTTCAGAGTTGTCCGTATTGGAAGCGTTTGCATACAACATATCAAATGTGACTTGCAAATGATAATATTTCTCTTTGAAAAAGCAGAAAACGTTGCTACACACACACACACACACACACACACACACACACACACACACACACAAAGAGACAGGCAGAGTAGTTAGCGTGAAGGCTTTTTCTTGGAATTTGGTTGTCTGTCCGACCACCCACTGACGCAGTTTTGAAACCTACAGTTTCTCTACCGATTTGGCTGTACAGTGTATTTCTTTGAATCTATGTGAACCTAGGCTGCTAAGCGACTCACTGACCTTTTGCGGACAGTGTGGATCAAGATCAGACTGCACAAAACGTGCAGTCTGATCTTTGATCTACACTGTCCGATAAGGGCTTATTTTCCCCCAAAAATACCTTTGAATAGCAAAATTTGGGTTTTTACGATTGGCGTAAAAGTTTCATTTCAAGGGCTAATGAAAATATGCCTACAATGGGAAATTGTGGATACCAGGTTGAACGGTAGGAAGGCTTACATTAAACTTCGATCCACATTGGTTGAAAACTGTATAAGGAAAGAGAACATGAAATCACATCTACGGACGGACAACTTGAATTCAGTATATCCGACCCACCCTGTCGCCGTATGCTGGTGAAGGTGATGTATACTTATGTTGAGACTGTATGGTACATTAATGACGGGCAACACGCGAAAAGGGGCATTCGGACATTTGCATATCAGCCTTTTGCAGACTAATCCGAATCCGACTATTTCCGTTTTTATGCAATTTTGTTTTTCGCGAGTCTACAGTAGGACAAAACTAATGTTGTCGCAAAGTGCCGTCTTGGATCCGAGACGGCACTATACGCAAATGTCCGAATACCCCTTTTCACGTTTTGCAGACCAATTTTAAGAAAAACCTCAATAGGAATAAACAACAGTTGTCAAATAAATTTGCTTTTTCTTTCTCGTATAGAGTAACAATAACTTTTCTTCGCTTTGGTGTTGTATATTTTTTTTCCAATATCGTACATTCAATTATTCTAATATGACACGTGAATTCGGCTCTATAAACACAGTGCAATGAAAAGCGTGGTAAAATCTACGTTATTCTATAGAGTGACGTCATTCTATATAGAGGGACGTCATTCTGTATAATGTAAGTAAGTTATTCAATGGAATATAATGTGCATCCGCGTTTTTACTCTAAGTATGAACTTGTTTTCTTTTGATTAAGAGTTGGTCATGTTAGAATCGAAATAATCTTCTTTCTATCGTGGTTTATCGTTCATTCTAACATGACACACGAATTCGGCTCTATAAACACAGTGCAACGAAATCGTGGTAAAATCTACGTCATTCTATATAGAGTGACGTCATTCTGTACAAAGTAAGTAAGTTATTCAATGGAATGTAATCTGCATCCGCGTTTTTACTCTAAGTATGAACTTGTTTTCCTTTGATTAAGAGTTGGTCATGTTAGAATCGAAATAATCTTCTTTGTATCGTGGTTTATCGTTCAATAAACCACGTTGTGAGTTATGAGGCGCAATGAATAAACCACTCGGGCTATCGCCTCGTGCATTATTTATTGTGCCTCGTAACTCACAACTGTGGTTTATTGAACGATAAAACACGATAGAAAGAAGATTATTTCTTAAATTTCCGCCGAGCCCCGGTAGCGCATTTGGTAGCGTACAGGACTCAAGAACAGCGGGTCGCTGGTTCGATCCCCGGCTCGGCCAATTTCTTTCCGAAGATTGTTGATAGTCATTGCGACAGGATTCATTCCTCACTCATCGCTGATCATTGTTTCAAGGATGGGAAAGTAGCTATTGGCTTGGAAAGAATATTGTGCGGAGTACTGGTAAAAGAAACTCCAGTAGAGCATGGATAGGTGCACTGGCTGCCGCGATATAACAGAAATAATGTTGAAAATGGCGTTTAATACCATACAATCAATCAGTTAATTTCCTCCTTGGTTATCTCTTTTACAGTATTGGCCCAGCTACACTTGCAGCCCCCTACTACAACAAACATGCCCTCAACTTCAACGCTACAGCCCCAGAAAGCCAGCCCAGCCATGACAACAGTTATTTTGACCTGTGCCCCCACACGTTGTGTAGCTCCATGTAACAAGGGAATAGTTCTGGGTCCCGACGGTTGCCCAAGATGCAAATGTCCAGCGTATGCTTAATATTCCTTTACCAGATGACAAAATTTTACGCAGACTACAAATAAATTGTGGCAAAAAGATTACAAGATACAGGGTTAAAAGTGATAAAAAACTTTACGTGGAGGAAGAGAAAATGCTGGTAACCAGCATTTTCTCCTCTTTCCATGTTTTCAAAATCCTTTCTAAATGTGAAAACACGGAATTGTTTGGTAGACGGGATTTACTCATATATCACCACCGAAAACATGCGAGTAGCTTAACCGTTTACCATACAACAAAATTTTACACTGGTCCAAATTGAAAGCATTTACAGACATGATATTTAAATGTCGCTCAAGTAATGGAATTTGTCTTCAAAAGGTAAGAAAACACAGTGGAAAAAGGAGAAAATGCTGATTACCAGCATTTTCTCCATTCCCCCCAGTCTTTTCAAATGGCAGCTTCCCCAGGGTCGTTAAAAGTAGGGATTATGGGGTACATCATTAAGAAGCTTGGATAGGCGGGGATGGGCGGGGTGAGGGGTTGTTGTAGCATAGAATCAAAGTCCTCATTGGATTTATACAGTCCGTTTCATGATTCTCAGATGTTAAAGACAATCTGTTCTAATTCAGAAAAAATATATTTTCGTGTTTTTTTCCCTCTCAGTAAAAGAATTGAAAATATCCTCATAAATTGTGAATAATCTATGTGAATCAAGGTATTCAGGCTAATATAAGGCTATTCCAGGATAAAGGGAGATTACTCATTACATGCAATTTTCCTGTGGCAAACATGTTTTCATGAGTAGTCTGACTGAAGATGATAGAAACAGTCTGCAAGTCTTTGTAAGCTGACCCTTTACGGAACAAGCCCGAGTTTCACGATCCTGGGGTAAATGGCCTTTCAAACCATTTTATGGAAATGAGAAACTGCTGGTAACCAGATTTTTTTCCCTTTCATCTAAAACGTTTAACCTTTTTAAGACAATCCTCATCATTAAAGACAAAATTAATATGTTGTCTGAAAGTGTCTTAAATCTAGACGAGTCTGAAATTGTGACGTTGGGTAAAGAGATAACTATATTTAAGCTGAAGCATGTTCATCATATTTCCTTCTTTCTGTATGGGCTAAATTATGGTGATAATATAACTGACAAAGTCATTCACTCCAATAAAAGCTTTTATTTATGTCTAAATTCCAGCTAAAGTGCTTGGAAGCGAAAAATATAAAGCACACAATCTGTATTCTATTGCAATTTGCCTATATCATTTGTAAAACTGTAGAAGAAAATCTTCGTATAAAGCTAAACTAAAACACCCCGCTAAACCTAAAGCACTTTGGTCAAAAAGACAATATGTTTTCTAAATCATAATAAAATTATTTGTATTCATATTGTATTTCTTAGCACTTAAATAGAAGAAGCAAACCTAAAAAATCACTATCAAATACTTTTCAAGGCCACAACCCAGTTTCCAAATTAAACAAATTATAACAATATGTCCATATGTGATGGACAGTGTTTACGGTTGCGTTTCTAATGTGGCCCACACATGATAAACATCATCATCAATATTTATTAAACAATATTAACCATATTTTTCTCCCATAAAATGCACAATCATTTTGGTCATTTACACAATGTATACTATTAATTAAAGATTAACCAAGCTTTGATACTAGTTCAAGATTTTGAATATAGTGGATCTTCCTTTATATTCCCTGCGCCCATCAATATCAATCAATATATTAAATCTGCAATATTGCTTTGTTAACCATGTTGTATTAAGCCAGACGATGTATGTAATGTGCAAGTCTGAAATAAATTATATTCTGTTCTGCTATTATATGTTCATTATCATTGACAAGATCATATACTGACAATATTATAAACAACTGAATTGAATGTGTGTGGCCAGCTTCACTTGAGATCCCTTCGTTAACTCTTTACCATAATGCAAAATTGAAGACTGATCCAAATTGAAAGCATTTGCAAATAACAAATATATAATGGCTCAAATGTTGAGACGTTTTTCCAAAAGACTAGAATACATTGTTGAAAAAGGAGAAAGTGCTGGCTAGCAGCATTTTCTCCTTTTCCCACAATGTTTTCAGAAGCCCTGTCCCTCAGGGTCTTTTCAACTTGTGATTGTTAGGTAAAGGGTTGAATACTCCTTTGTTTCACTGACCGAGGGTCAAAAGCTGCACATTTTCACAAGTTTACATTGAATAATAGTCCAAAAACTTGATTAACTGAAAAACAGAAATATACAACAGTGCTGTCAGTGTTTTGATTTAAAAAAAAAAAGACTTTAGACGAAGATTTTCGAATACAAAAATAACTACTTTTTGTTTACAACACATAGATAAATACTCTGTAATTTGTTAATGCTTCAAAAATGATATCATGACAAATAATACAATGTATACACACACTTTTGATACGAAAGAGACAGTTAAAGGGAAATGAATAATGGCACCATTTGAAGTGTTGCATTACATACGATCAAGAGTGTCTTAGTCAACCCTTTTCCACCAGTAAGCCTAGTATTACTTTTTACGTCACAAGCAGTAATTGACAATGATCAGAATGGACAGCCACAAGTCTGCTGTCTAGGGCAGGGGGTAAAAAAAATGTATTTCTAAAGTGAAATATTAAAAGTGTTGACCCTTAACTCTTTTCCATGTGACAAATTTTCATATAACTTACTGAATTTTGCTTAAATGATTTTTGTTTGACATGATTTAAAGCATTGTGGGAAAAATAGAAAATACAGCTTACCAGTATTTTCTCATTTTCCCACAGTGTCTTCAAAAGCTTTCTCGGGATGGTGAAAACTTTAAATTGTTTGGTAAAGGAGTAAAATGCCAAATAAACCCCAAGCACTTTTTTGGACTATAATAAAAACCCTAATAAGTGCAATATCCAGGGTTGCTGTTGTCTAAAATGTTTCAGCGAAGCGATCACTGTAGATCGAAGCTCAGAATGTATATTTTGTGCAGTCTGATCTTAATCCACTAAACAGGCCACAATAGAAACAAAAGTAGTGAAAGGTGCTTTAAGGGTTCATAAGGGAGCTAAAACTGTTTATCCAGACACAAATATTTGGCCCAAACAAAATGATGACACCAACATGTTGGGAAGTTTAGAAAAACTACGAAAAACTCTGGTATAATAACTCAATTATGAAAATTTAGGAAAAAAAAAACATACTTGAAAAAAATTTAAAAAATGACGAAAAAAAAAAAAAAAATTTAAATTTCACAATAAAAACTGTACATTTGTAATCATGTTTTCTGAGACAATAGGTTACAGAGGTAATCAACTCTGCATACACCAAGTGAGAACTTGAACTACGCTTATGAAGTGGAAAAGGGTTGATACCGAAGCATGGAAAGTCAACTAAAATGCAATTACATACAAAAGGGACCATATGGCACAGTTTATCATCATTATCTGTTTTTTCTTTCTATTTTTAAGATTTTATTTTAAAAAGGCGCAAGACTTTATATCCCTACTTTGAAACAATGGCAATCATTTCTTTGATTAACTCTTTACCAAACGACAAAATTTTGGACTTGTCCAAATTGAAAGCATTTGCAGATGACAAAATAACAATGACTCAAAAATTGAAACTTAACTTTGGAAGAGTAGAAAACATTGTTGGAAAAGGAGAAAATGCTGGTTACCAACATTTTCTCCTTTTCCCACAGTGTTTTCTTTCCCACAGTGTTTTCATCAGGCTTCTTTGTCAGGGTCGTTAAAACGAGGGATTGTTTGGTAAAGGGTTAATATAGGTACTTACAGTTGTGGTTAATTCATTGACATCCAGACACTACTTTTAAGATGATATCAAAACCTAATCATTATTTAAGGTCTCATACATGGTAACAAATGAAAACATTGTGGCCAAAAAATATTGCTTATTATGAGGAATTTCTACCTTTGTCACAGTGTTTTCAGAAGCTGTCTACTGCAAGATGAAAAAAGATTTAATAGTGGTTATTACTTTAGTGTTAGTGTGCCTTTTGAGAAAATAAATAGTAATATTGTCTTCATACAGATTATAACATAAAAAAAAAAATCCCTCAGTTTTAAATGCCATTGACTGCAAGATAAAAATTGCAATGGGGAAAAAAAAAGACAGCTGAGAAAACAGTTCATTTATATGAGAAGAAACAACTTTCATCCTATCCACAGTAAGGCAAGGTTGAACCTTTCCAATGTATATATACCAGTATGTAGAAAATAAATATATCCATTTTTAGAAAGGTAAATTTGACTTTTAGTGTTACATTCCTTTTCTCCAGTACATGTATATTGATTAAAGTGAAAAATGCCTTTGTAACCTGAAATATTCTCTTCTATATAAATATATCTGTATTTATATAAAATCTGTTTTTCATTGTTTTTGAGGATTACATGATGGTTTTTGAACGTAGTTGCCACATGAATTTAAAATACAAGATTGTTTAGTAAAGGATTGTACAGTGAACTGATAAAAATCTTTTGCAATCCACTTTTTCGATTGATGCAGTTTTATCGAGCTGCTCCCAATGAAATCAAGCAGCTAGTGGAGGCAATAAATGTACTAAAATTGATTAAACCAGCCAAATGTACAGAAAGAAGCCAAGCAGAGCACAAGACTTGCCAAGTATGAAATAAAAAGAACCCTGCCTTCACTGCCAAATGAAATAAAAAAAAAAAGAACCCTACCTTCACTGCCAAGTAAAATAAAGGTTAGAAAGTGTTTCCTCTCATATAGAACATTACAGATCTATCGTGAAAACAAAAACACAGCAATTACAATATCTCTGACCAAATGGAAAAAAAAAGAAAAAAATCACTGTCTCACAGTGCAAAATATGTAACAATTGAAATGGTCTGCGTCAGAGATATTCCAATTGCATTTCTATTGAGACGTTCAAACTTGCCAAAACAGACTTATAATTAAGTGTGACAAAAGATGATACTTTGTTGGTCCTACCATATATATAAAATGCTTTTCAAGTAGACAGGTTCAAAAGCACCATTTTAAATCTACACTGACAGGTTTTTGATCTGATTGTTTTTGTACAGGGTTTACTTACTACCTCCAAATGAAGAGTTATTCGCATCTTGCAATAAAAAAAAAGATTTTTTTTAAAATATCATGATAAAAGGAGACACTACCTGTTAGAAAGCACTTTTCTCTGTTTGCCATGGTGTTTCTACGTTTATTTATAACTTCAAATTTAATTCATGTTGATTAAACTTATTTCTCACGAAGACAATTTCTAAGTCATCTGCTGCGAATTTTAATTTGGTTTGTTATCATTAGTCTATTGATATGTTTAAGCTCTCCACAATTGATTGAATTTTCAAAAGACCATCAACCATTACTTTGCTGATCTAGTATTGTTTTTTTTTCTCTTCCAACAACAAATTTTTTTCTTTTTATTGTCAGTGTAGATTCAAACTTATGCTCAAGGTGTTTACTTTATTGCCAAGTGTCACTGCAAAACTGATTACCTTGTTACCTAGTATATTTAGAGTGGGAGAAAAACATTCTGCGTCTCAATTTCACGAGTGTTGTTGTGTCTGCTTTAGACTGGTTGAGTAAATATTGTGGCAGGTTGATAAATTGCAGATAAGAAAAATTCCTCCAAATGAAAAGCTGTTGATGAGGACTGTGAATACAAATTCAATGCTGTCTTGCGCCGTGTTCAAGATTCATGTTCCTTGCAATGAATCATTTAATTCAATAAAAAGACATACACCAGGCCGATGCCTGACTGTATGCCATAAAATAGCTGCTTTGGTCAAAATTTACTAAACAAAAGTCCAATGAGACCCTGAATTGTTCTACTGGCAACTACAGATCCTACAGACTGGCCTGTACCGGTGGAGCTTAAGCACTGTAGATCAAAGAGCAGACTGCATAATGTATGTATTCTGATCCCTATCTTTTAAATAAATGAAGTTGTTGAGTGCACTTAAAAGGTTATGCAAGTAATTTAAAAAAAAAAAAAGAGTCAAGTTGATATGACCAAAAAGCTGCTGTTTAAATCTTTACCATAATTTCCAAGATAAAACTCAAAAAGCTGTTGTTAAGTTGTTTTTAATAGTTTTCCAGATAAAGTGAACTTAAAACTGATAAGCAACTAGAAGAATGTGGCAGCCTGCACACTCATTAATCCTTTACAAAACAATCCATATTTCTAACAACCCTGAGGGTGAAGGCGTTTGCAAACCTTGAGGGTATAGAAGAAAATGCTGGTTACTAGCACTTTCTTCTTTTCCAACAAGGTTTTCTTCCCTATCAAAGACTTTATTCACTTGAGCCACCTTTAATTTGCCTTCCTGCAATGCTTTTAACCCTTTACCACATAATCCCGAGTTTTGACAAAAACCTTTTGAAAACATTTGGGGAAAAGGAGACAATGCTGGTAACCAGCATTTTCTCCTTTTCCCAAAATGTTTTCTACGCTTTCTAAGGCAATTTTCTCCATTTGAGCCACATTCAGAATGTCGTCTGCAAATGCTTTCAATTTGGACCAGTCTTACATGTTGTCGTTCGGTAAAGAGTTAATTAGGAGAAGTCTACAATTTTGTCCTCTGGTAACTTTAACACTTTACCAAACGATAACATTCTAGACTTGTCCAACATGACAGCCTTTAACTCTTTACCAAATGATAAAATTTTAGACTGGTCCAAACTGAAGGCATTTGCAGACAACAAAATAAATGTGACTGAAAAATTGAAATTTCTTTAAGGAAGGGAAGAAAACATTGTGGAAAAAGGAGAAAATGCTGGTTACCAGCATTTTCTCCTTTTCCCACAATGTTTTCAAAAGGCTTCTTTGACAGGATTGTTAAAAGTCGGGATTGTGTGGTAAAGGGTTAAAGTCAACAAATTGGATGTGTCTTAAATGATTGGACTGGTTTTTCAAAGAATGGAAAACAGCATGGAAAGAGATTTTCTCCTTTTCCCAAAATGTTTTCGAAAGCTCTCTTCGTCAAGGTTGTTGTAAATTCAAGATAGTGTGGTAGAGGGTTAATATCAGTTTCTTGTTCAGTTATCTATCTCTAGATAAATGTAACATATTGCAAGTGTAGATAAAAGTTACAGCTTTAACCAACCCCATTGCTTTATTGTATAATCTCATACAAAAGATATTCTGCATCTTTCGGCAGGCTATTAAATTTTGGTTGACTGATTGATTGTATAGTGTTTCAAGTCGTTTTCAACGTTATTTTTCTAATATCGAAGGGCCTGAGCACCTATCCATGCTTTCCTGGAGTTTCTTTTATACCACAACTTGGTACAATATTCTTTGCAAGCCACTGGCTGCTTTCCCCATAACCATTCTCAAAACAATGGTCAACTGTGAGGGAGGAATGAATCCCGTTGCAATGACCAACATCAATCCAAAGAAAGACATTGGCCGAGCTCGGGATTCGAACCAGTGATCCCCTGTTCTTAAGTCTTGTACATGCCGACTGCGCTTTTGAAGCTTGGGTATAAAATTATTGACAAGTCTAAATTTTATCATATGTTACAGTATTAAAAATGGACACAAAACCTTATAGGAAAAAGACACAGATGTTTCTTGCAACAAGTAATGTCATTTTCTACCAATAATTTCCGAAGTTTTCCACTGCAGCAAGGTGAAGCTCTATGAAAATGGGAAAAGTATTGCACATTTCTCTGTAGAGTTTCTTACAAACAAAAAATTATTTTGATATTTTCCTCTACATCTTCTCTCTTTCTCCCCATTCCCTTTTCTCCTAGTCCTCCCTCGATTTAGTCATTTTTGGTCAGAAACACTTGGCAATAAAGTAAACTTTGATTAAATTTTCCCATGACAAAAAAAAAAACAACCAAAGAGCATCTAACTAAAACATAATACATCATATAACATTACAGTAAAAACATATTTTTTTGGTTTTTGAAACCATGTAACAAGTGCACATTACATCTGAAAGCAGATCTACTTTATCTATATACAAAATACAACATTACATAAAAAAGAGTAAACCTTGATCATTTGAATCCATGCAGAATCACTGAATCAGTGTTTACAAATTATGGCCAGTAAGCATTAAATTCAATACATGAGTGGCATTCTGGGAAATGAGGGTTAAATGCATCTTCCTAATGCATGAAACATTGAATAATTTGAATCCATTTTGTTTAAAAACTGACTAAATCATAAGATAGAATAGTCCTTCAACATGCAAAATTTTTACTCAAAACCAGAAGTTTCCATCCAAGTCCACATATGCTGAAACTGGTTGATACTTTTGCCAAATGCATTAAGCCACCTTTTCACAGAGAATTACTCATGTAATTTTAAACTTTCGTGTTGGGGATAACTCCAACTGTAATTTACAGTTTAGAAATTAGGTTCAAATAATTGCAGTATCAACGTTGCTTTTGTTCAGCATATCTCTGCAAAGCCAAGAGTGTAGATCAAAGATTAGACAGCAGATTTAGTGCAGTTTAATCTTGATCTATTCTGGCTGCAAAGGCAACAAAAAGTTGTGAAAGGTGCTTTAACCCTACCACATGACAAAAATTTAGACTTGTCTAAACCCAAGGTATTTAAGACAAATCAGATGTAGCTCAAATTGTGGTGGTTTTGATAGGATAGACAAAACATTGTGGTTACCAGAATTTTCTCCTTTCCCTTAATGCTTTCATCAGCCTACTACCTCAGGATGATAAAAATACTGGATTGTTTAGGAAAAGGGTTACTTAAAGTTTTGCTGTGTGGATCCATCAAAACGTGACACAGATAAAATGAAAAGTGCAGCAGTAGTTCAATTGAATCACATAATTTTGTTAAAGAGGTTTTCAACTATTATGCAGAGATCTAGTCACATGACCTTTCTGCAGTTATTAGAAACAAGATGAAATAAAAAAAAAAGAGAAATGAACAAAAGAGCACCATCTTGGAAAACAATACTACTAATATATAAAGCTTTTGTCTGATATTATCATCGAAGATTTGGAAAGAAAATTAAAAAGGAGCAAACATTCAGTAGACTTATTTAACATTTGTTTTACATTTAACTCTTTACCAAACGACAAAATTTTAGACTGGTCCAAATTAAAAACATTTGCAGATGACAACACAAAGGTGACTGAAGAATAAAAACTTATTTTGGGAAGGGTAAAAAACATTGTGGGAAAAGGAGAAAATGCTGGTTACCAGCATTTTCTCCTTTTCCCACAATGTTTTCAAAAGGCTTCTTTCACAGGGTCGTTAAAAGTCGGGATAGTGTGGTAAAGTGTTAAAGAAAAGAAAAAAAACAGAAGTTAACTTAACATTCTATGATTCATAAGGGAAGAAAAAAAATATTTGTGTCAAAAATTAAACCAGTGTGCTAACAGGTAAAAATACAAAGAAGCACCAATCATGATGGACATAACCTTTAAGCAGTTTGAACGTTTAAAGTCCATAACCTGAACAAATTGTCAACAAACTGAAAATAGCTGTTTACACATGCCAATGGAGACACTCCACATCATCATTTCTACATCCATTACACTCTGTACCAAACAACAAAACCTGTCATAAGGCCTATCAAAAAAAATATCTGTGTTTAGGGTTTCCAGACCCTACCTAGAAAATGCTGCCAACCCTAAACTTTTTATCCTACGGTTGAAAAAAAAAAAACATCTGTCAGGTGTGATTTCAGTACATGGTCCATGTAAAAAGTTTCTGCGAAAAAAAAACCCCTACCTACAGCATCTTGGACCGAAACCCTAAACACAGTTATTTTTATGTTAGGCCTAATTGAAAGCATTTGCAGACAAGTTAAAATACACCTCAAATGACTGGATGCCTTTGAAAGGGTAGAACATTAGTATGTATAAAAGGAGAATATACTGGTCCCAAGCACAATGCTCTCAAAACTCTTCATTCCTCAGGATCATTTGGACAGGACACAGGACAGTTTGGTAGAGAGTTACATGCCATTTTTTTCAGTATACACTAATTTTATGAACAAATTGCCAACAAGAGATTCCCATTCCCCTAATGCAGCAAAGAAATAAAAACAAGAGGACCATGATGGCCCTGTATCACTCCACTGCCTTTTAAAAAAATGTTTCATGAACTTAAATGGCATTGACAGAGACATTAATTTAATCAATAGATGCCTGTATAAAAATAAGCTTTCATAGAAACCCCCCCTCCCCCCCAAAAAATATCTTTTTTCAAATGCAAGGATTATGTCACAGAATACAAGCAGGTCTTATCTAGTATCATTCACACCAAATATCAATTAACTCCAGATCTTATGAGCAAAAAACTTTTTTCAGTGGCATGAATGGTAAAGTTCTGAAAAAATGAATGAAAGAAACCTTACTTATACTAAATATCAAACTCATCTGAGCATAACTATAAACATCGAAATAAATCACTCTTACTGAAAACTGAACATTTTCTTTGCAAAAAACTTGGAATAACCAACACCAATCATGTAAAAGGGCAGATTGATAATCAAGGGAGGTAAATGGTAACAAAGTTTATAATTATTATAACCATACTTATTTCCCTTGAGCAGTAACCAGATAATTTCAAGTCATGGTGACTTCATGAAATTTTTTAAAGTTTTCACTTTCTAAACCTTTGTAAAATTTATTACCACTAGGGCAATAGTTTTAACAATCTTGCTACAGTTCCATTATACATGAAGCTACAAGCAAAACTTGGAAAGCCTAGACCTTACGATTGGGAACCAGACGATTCTTTCAGCTTTCAGTTCATAAGCCCCTGTTAAACTTGTGACCCCCCCCCCTCCCGGTGTGGCCAATTTTGACCCCAGGGCTATAAATGGGACAATCTTGGTGGAGGTTTACTACATAAAGCAACATGCCAAATTTGATAGCGCTAGGCTTTTCAGTTAGGATAAAAAAGATTTTAAAGTTTTCACTATGTAAGCCCATGTAAAACTTGTTACCATTGGGGTAGGGCAAATGTTGACCCCAGGGCTATAATGTGACTAATACTAGTAGAAGTCCACTAAATGAAGCTATATGCAAAATTGGTTGCCCTATGTTTTACAGTTTAAAAAGAAAAATCCTTTTCACTATATAAGCTCATGTAAAACTTGTAACCCCCAGGGTGGGGCCAATTTGACCCCAGGGCTATAATTTCAAAGAATTTAGTAGAGATCTTGTTGATGAAGCTACATGCCAAATTTCGGAGCCCTAGGCCTTATAGTTTCCGCCGAGAAGATTTTTATCAAAGATTTTCAATATTTTTTGCCATGGCAACCAGAGTTTTCATCTGAACCAAATTCTTTGAAGGAACTCTAAAGGATCATTTCTGTGAAGTTTCATCAAAATTGGATGGGTAGTTTCAGAGAAGATGTTTGAAATAAAAGTTGACGCAAACACGGACAGACGGATGCAGACGGACACATGATGGACACCTGGCCATGACATAAGCCTGCTGGCCTGTGGCCAGTGGAGCTTACATGAGCACTGCATGAGGGTGCCAACACTCGGCTCCAGTTGCTTGATTTTCAATGAAAATTCCAAGTTGAAAAAGGACTATAACTGTGTCAAAAAAATTTTGATGGTTACCTTATTGTATGGTGTCCCCTTTTGATAGTAATCATCTTTTAAACTGTCCAAGTTTGAAGTAAATATCTCCATTAATAACAAATATAATGAAATGTAAACTTTTTGAATGACACAGATGGCACAGACAAGGACAAGGCTATTACAATAACTTGACTTTTTCTTTGTAAATGCCAAGCTAATAAATTCACTGACAATAAGAAACATACAGGACTCTCCAGGAAGTTCCAACAATGGCATGAAATGATACAATGCTATTCAATACAGTTGCTATCCAAAAGTAATGTATTTTCTGAAACAGTCTCACAAAGTGAAAAAACCTTTTCTTTACTTTCAGAACATAAACAACTCAATAGAATAGAATGGTATAACATGAACCAAAGATCACAAAAAAACAAACCTCACGCACACAAAATATTGCTTTTTCTGATACTATATGATGAGAACACTGCAAAATATATTGAAAACTAAAAAAGTGACACAAAAAATATTGAAAACTAAAAAAGTGACCGAAAAAAAAAAAAAGATAATTAAATAATAATAAAAAAAAAAAAAAAACCACAGGTGTAATGATATGCTTACAAACTTCAACTCAAGAAAATATACTGATGCTTATTCAAAAAAAAAAATCTGCTGTGTGAGAAAGCATGGGTGATAATGTAAAATATGGCATCAAAAACAACAAAAAGTCATTCCTCTAGCAGATAACTTTTTTTTCTTTATCCATACAGCATACAACTTTTGAAAACATTATGACAAATGCAAAAATCATTGAAAATGCACTTGCAATCACAATTTTTATGAGGTACTCATGAATTAAACATAAATTTGTTTGCGGCTGTTTCATATTACTGTAAATGATGGTCTTTTTCATGCTACATGTATAATGTTATTAATCAAGTACAGTAAAACCCCTCTATTAAGACCACCTGTGGTACTTTTAAAATGCCGTCTTATTTTTTTTTTTTTTTTGGGGGGGGGGGGGGGTGGGGGGGTGGGGGGGGGTCTGATTTCTAGATTTCACCCCTCTAGATTTTGAATCAAATCCTGACTCTGTCTAGACTTATGCAGATTTCTTTATGTGCAAAGTAACTGCATTCTATTTAGAGAAGTCAATGCCCACACATGAATATGACAACAAGAATTTTTTCATGTTCATTGGAAAGTTAATATGTCTCTTGAATTTCATGAATAGATCCTCAAGTAAGTGCATGTCAATTCATAATTGCCTATTTAAACTCTTACTGTCTGAAATGTACATAAATTCAAAACATGAAACTAAAGACAACATAATTCAATGTTACTGATAGAACTAGGCATATTCCCTTGTTTTAATCTGCTTTTTTTCATTTTGTGTAGTCTCCAGCACTGATATTCCATGTGTTGATATTCATCCTCAATGAAAGATTTTCAAATATGTGCTAATCATTGAACACCCTGACTTTTATAGTGTATAGTTTTTTTGTTAGTTTTTTCCATCTTGACTCGAGTGAGATGTTTGCACAGTCCTGCTAATCATCAATCTCAAAGTCGTTGTGTTCACTTGTTTACAAATCGCAAATTCTTCATGATAGAGTGTGGTTTACTGCATCACAAATAATAATTATCAGATCTCAATCACTAGTTATCCCATGCATACCCAAGCATCTTAAAGTACAACAGATGGCTATAAGTAATAAATTGTATTTACCTTCATGTTGACATGTTTTTATCAAAATTAGTAACAAACACCTGATTACAGCATAAAAGCTGAAATAATTCTTTAAAACATCGATTCACTGGTCATGTGATAATGCAATGTACCATCCTGATCAAAAAACATAATCATGTTACAAAAGACAATAGATAAGCAAAAGACCAATACTTGATTGTCGATTCAATCTGACAAAAGATTTTTGTACATTTAGCACAGCCTACTTATCGAGATTATGGATGTGTGAAAATTAGCTGGTCGTAAAGAAGTGAAAATTGAGTGGTCCTTTCACGGACTTAAATCTACAAGTGATTTTCACATTGGTACTGAAAACGGTGATCATAATTTCGGAAAAGAAGAGAGCTCGTTTTTCCTGGTTTATGATCATTGATCTTTAGAAGGAAAAATTCCGTCCTGACTAAAAAGGTTTGTAATAGGGTGGTCATAAAGAGAGGTTTTACCATAATTTCTGACTGGCTGATTTACAACCATGAGGTCTGAGTATAAGCCCAAGGCTGTCGGCCAGTATGAAATTACTTGATAAATGACAATTTTACTAGTTAATGGCCAGAATTTGACAACCATTTTGGATTTGAAATTAGCCAAGTCATATTTGCCAAGTTTGCAGATATTGGTAGTCTGTCATTTAGTATTAAATAGACTTTTTGTCATGTGCAACAACACAGTTTGTTAATTACTAAAACATAATCATAACTGAACTATTTACTGAACAATCCTGCGTTTTCATCAACTTAATGAAGTACGCTTTTGAAAATGTTGCTGGTGGGGGGAAGAACCAGTATTTTCTCTTTTTCCTACAATGTTTTCTACCCTTTCAGAAAGGAACCTGGACATTTATGCCACATTAAATTGAGCCTAATTTCATCTTTTGTCTACAAACGCTTTCACTTTGGTCAAGTCTAAAGGTATGTAATCTCTTGAAGCAAGCTTACTTTTGAAAGAATTCTTAGTTACAATGATAATGACCATGACTAATGGTTCTATACATAAATACATATATGAGAACATTGCAGCAAATGAAGAAAATCTGATAAAAGTGTTGCTCTTTTTGCTCAATATTTTTGGAGTAATCTGCTACTAGATGCAAAAAGTCATCCTCAAGAAGTAATCTATAGAAAGTACATGTATATGTTAAGTCTTTCCAAAACAACAAAATTCAATAGTTGTCCAAATTGAAGGCATCTACAGACAATAAATCAAATGTAGATCATATGAATGAATTTATCTATGATGGGGTAGAAAACGTTGTGGGAAAAAAATGCTGGTTACAAGCATTTTGTCCTTTTCCCACTATGTTTTCACAAGCTTTACTTCCAAGGGTCATTAAAACATAAGATTGTTTGGTAAAGAATCAACCATAGATGTCCATTTCAAATGGCCATACATGTATCAAAATTTGAAATATCTTTATGCCCAAAACATACCAAAAATATTCAACACAACCAAAAATAGGGAATCACAACTCAAAAAAGGTGTATAAACAGAAATGTTCTGACATAACAGTAACCAGCAGAAAGAAAAAAAGATTCCATTCTGTGAATGTAACATATTGAAATCAATAACAACCAACTTTCCATACCACAGATGACACCAGAAGCTTTTGTGGACAGTGTAGATCAAGATCAGACTGCAAAGAATGTGCAGTCTGATCTCTGACCTACACTGTCGACTGCTTTATTCTAGGTTATAAACGAATTGTCTCTTGATCTTGTAGCACAACTGTATTTGTAGCCATTGAGAAAAAGCAATTTATTTATTCAGTAGTGAGAGTTAAAGGATCCTTACCTGAATCCACTATAAATGAAATTACACTGTGAAGACATCTTTAGAAATACTGATGAAAAGAGGCAATTATTTGTGTGGAGTAACTGCTTCTTTTCCTGCATTGTTTTCTGAGGTTTCTACTTAAAAATTCAAAACTTTATAGTTATTATTTGTGTTTCTTAGATCTTTTACCAAACAATCAAGAGTTTTAACAATTCTGAGGAAGAAAGCATTTGAAAACAATATTGATAAAAGGAAAAAATGCTGGTTACCAGCAATTTGTACCTTTTCCAACAATGTTTTCTATCCTTACACAGACAAATCCCATAAATTGATTTCAATTTTGTATGTCGTCTGTAAATGCTTTGAATAATGAAATAATAAAACATAATGGGAAAAGGAGGAAATGCTGGTTAGCAGCATTTTCTCCTTTCCCAACGTTCTTTTCACAAGCCTTTATCTTCAGGTTTATAAAAACACATGATTGTTCAATAAAGTGTTAAAACTGTAATTATAGTTTAAATTTTGTATTCTTCAAATTTTGTTTTTAAGAGATCATACTTTCTTAGAATATTTTTGATATGATAGAAGAGTAAGACTCAGCAACACTTAACCCTTGGAGCGCCTAATAAACCCAACAGACATTTTCAGATGTAAAATAAGATCCATATTTTTGTAATTTCATGGTCGATTTTGTCAGCAAAGAGTAACTCTTTACTAGACGACAGACTTTTAGCCTTGTCCAAACTGAAAGCATTTGCAGACGACAATTTCAATTTGGCTCGAATAGTGTAATTTTCTTTGATAGAGTAGAAAACATTGTGGGAAAAGGAGAATATGCTGGTTACCAGCATTTTCTCCTTATCCCACAATGTTTTCAAAAGTCTTCTTTCCAGGGGTCATTAAAACTCGGGATTACGTGGTAAAGGGTTAAGCAAAATGAACAGTGTAGATTTAAGATCAGACTGCATATTTTGTGCAGTTTGATCTTGATCTACACTGACCCCAACTATAGTTGTGAAAAGGTGCTTTAGGGGTTTATGAAATCATGAATGTTTTATGGCATATCAACAAATTTGTAGGTTTAGCATATCAAAGATAACAGTTACAATCTTACACGATATTGTGCCAAGTTAACCCATTGAGAGCCCTTTGTTGCCTCTGCAGCTAGAGTGGATCACAATAAAACTACACAAAACCTGCAGTCTGATCTGTAATCTATACTGTCCACGTAGCCCAGGCATTCAGGTTGAAAGCAACACTGATATTGCACTTATAGGTATTTTATTCAAGGCTGAAAACCTGTGTTTTAGGATTGAATGGGCTTTTTCAGTGAAGATAAAAAGCTGTGATATGCCAACATCAAGGTTGTTTTGATTATGTTAAAAACCAGCAGACAGTGTAGATTCAAAATCAGAATACAGTCTGATCTTTAGTTATGCTGTACACAAAAGCAAATAAAAAATGTTGATAGAACTTTAAGTATTTAGGTCCTTCGAAAATATCTGCAGCTAAAAAGTATGAAAATTAAGTTAAATTTTCTACGTACCCTTTACCAAACAATCCTAAGTTTTAACAACCTTGTGGAAAAGACTTGCAATTATAGTGGAAAAAGAAGAAAATGCTAGTGACCAGCATTTTCTCCTTTTCCTATAATGTTTTCTACCCTTTCAAAGACGATCCACACAAATTGAGTCACATCTAATTTGTAATCTGCCAATGATTCAGTTTTGTAAAGCCCAAATTTTGTTATGTACAGAGTTATGCTGAATCCTAAAGGTTCCTCCTTTACTTTCATTATAAATATGGCAACATTTCTAAAGCAATGCTAATGTATAGCGATATAATACTGTACATTTATGCACAATGTTCACAAATGAACACTGTAAGAAACAAAAAAAAAAAAATATGTATACTTTTTACAAAACAGTAACAAATAATAAAATATGTCCCAAGCACACAAAAAAATTCGCTACATAAAAATGCAATGATTTTCCCAAAACTTACAGAAAAAAATGTAAGCAAGCAGTCTTGACACAAAGTTTATTACTAACAGTATGACCTCACACTGTATCATTAAATTCAACTTTATCATATGCATTTACTTTTCGTATAAATTCACTCTCCCTACACCTATATCTTTCAAAATCATCAGGAAGAATGGAGAAAAAAGTTTTAACGTATTTACCTAACACTGATTGAGAAATAAGTTCTTACAACTTATACTCTCTCGATTCTACTGGCAGGGAATTACACCTGTGCTCGCATCGCATGTGTGGTCCAATGTACAATCCCAAAGTTGACACCAACTCCCAGGTATCAAACTCAGGACCTTAGGATTATGAGGTCAATGCTCTACCTCACAATGACAGACACATGTTGGAAAAATAGACATTATCAAATAATAAAAATTTGCATTTTTTTCCAAACATTGCCAACTCAAGTTTTTTCTTAACCCTTTACCACACAATGACGCCTTTTGACGCCCCTAAAAAAGAGGCCTTTTGAAAACATTGTGGGAAAAGGAGAAAATGCTGGTAACCAGCATTTTCTCCTTTTCCCACAAAGTTTTCTACCCTATCAAAGAAAAGCTGCGTCATTTGAGCCACTATGAAATTGTCGTCTGCAAATGCTTTCAATTTGGATAGGTCTTAAATTTTGCTGTGTGGTAATGGGTTAATAGGGCTGGGGTCAGGGCAAGAATAACAAATACACTGGTGAGTGTACCAAATTCAAACTGACTTTTTTGATGCAATCTGATCTTAGTCTACACAGTCCATCAAAGTACTTTGTTTTTCACCTCTTTCAGTGCCTATTATATTAACTTAACCCCTCTTGACTAGTGAAACTAAGGGACGTATTTCTTTTATAGATTTGACTAAACAGGTAGAAGGTGAGATTCTAAGATCAGACTGCATATTCTGTGCTGTATAATCTTGATCTATACTGTCTGCAAAAGCCCCAGCTTTTGCCAATGATGCTGAAAGGGTTGGGATAAGAATACATGTTTAAGTCTTGGATATAAAAAAGACAGAAATGGATGACAAAATATTGCAGTTCTATTCCCGATATATATAACACATTACCAAACAATCCTGTCTTTCGATAACCTTCATAAAAAAAGCTTTTGAAAGCATTGTGGCAAAAAACTTGATACCAGGATTTTCTCTTTTTCTCACAACCTTATTAGCCTATCAAAGACAACTCCCATCATCAAATGCTTGCAATATAAACGAGTCTTGAATTTTTTTGTCTGGTAAAGACATTTAAAAGAATAAAACGAAAAACTGTAACACTATAGATTGCACCAAGTACTGGTCAATACATGGTTTTACCATGACAAATGTGAACATAGAACAAAACTGGACAGGCCAAATCAAAAGGAACAAGAGAAAAGCATGCAGTACATTCAGCCTCTACAGTCGTAACCCTTTGAGTACAAAATAGCCCTAAAGGATATTTGTACTTTAAAGTTACAACAGATTCAAAAAAGAGTTCCATCATTTGAGCCACCTTTGTCGTCTGCAAATGCTTTCAATGTTGATGATTCTGAAAAATTTTGTCATCTGGTAAAGAAGCTCCTTGGGTAGTTGCTAAAGACATTAACTGAAAGAGCAAAAGTGCAAAATACACAAAAATGTCATGTATCATAAAAACATAGAGATAAACAGAGTGAAAAATAGAGGCACAAAAATCATGAACAGAAACTAAAAGCATTGGGGGAAAAAAAAACATAAAATAAAATAAAAAGAAGAAAAAGAAAATGGTCCTGAATTTACTCAGATCTTAACAAAAACTTAAATAGAATATAACTACTAAGACAGCATATCAGATCTTCTTTTAAAGTTAATTTAAGTAAATAAAATTACAAAAATAACTAATTATAACAGTTTTTCCTTCAATAAAGGAGACCGTTTAAAGAATTCAAAGTTATACCCTTAAATGCAATCTAAAAATGAACAGTATAAAAAGCAATGAAACGTAACAAAAAGAGAGCACCAAAATGCAGTTAACCAAATATAACAGAACAAAAAATACAGCACAGTGATTTTATTTTATTTTTTTTTGAAAATTAAATAAAAATATGGCACCCTATATAAATTGTAAGATGTGTATATACTTATTCCTTAACAAAGTCATATCAACTCTTAAGGCAAGAGGGCCATGATGGCCCTAAAGTCCCTCACCTGAGTCTTTTGACCAAACATGACCCATTTTCAATCTCTTTTGAGATATCATGACAAACAATCTACAAAGCTTTCATAATTATTGGACTGAAAATTTGGCCTCTAGCATGTGCACAATCTTTTTCTAGAATTTCTCTCAGTGACCTACTTTTAAGGCAACCATAGCCAATTTTACCATTGTAGATATTATCAAAACAAAGATCCTGACCACCTTTCGAAAGTATAGGACAGAAAATGTGGCCTATAGAGCATACACAGGGTTTTTCTAAGATTTGAACTACTGACCTAGTTTTTGACCCAACATGACCGATTTTCAAAGTCGTCTGAGATGTCATCGAGGCAAACATTCTGACCAAATTTCATGAGTTTTGGACTGAAAATGTGACCTCTAGAGCATACACAAGGTTTTTCTAAGATTTGACCTAGTGACATAGTTTTTGACCCAACATGAACGATTTTTGAACTCTTCCGAGATATCATCAAGTCAAACATTCTGACCAACTTTCAAGAAATTTGGACTGAAAATGTGACCTCTAGAGCATACACAAGGTATTTTAAAAGATTTGACCTTGTGACCTAGTTTTTGCCCGACATGACCCATTTTCAAATTTGTCGGAGATATCATCAAGACAAACATTCAAACCAAATTTCATGAGTTTTGGACAAAAAATGAGGCCTCTAGAGCGTACACAAGGTTTTTCTAAGATAGGATCTAGTGACCCAGTTTTTGACCAGACATGAACCATTTTCGAACTCGTCCAAGATATCATAAAGACAAACATTCTGACCAACTTTCAAGAGTTGAGGGCTGAAAATGTGGACTCTAGAGCTTACACAAGGTTTTTCTAAGATTTGACCTAGTGACCTAGTTTTTGACCCGACATGTCCCATTTTCCAATTCGTCCGAGATATCATCAAGACAAACATTCTGACCAAGTTTCATGAGTATCTGACTGAAAATGTGGACTCTAGAGCATACACAAGGTTTTTCTAAGATAGGACCTAGTGACCTAGTTTTTGACCCAACATGACATATTTTCAAACTGGTCCGAGATATCATCAAGACAAACATTCTATCCAACTTTCAAGAGTTTTGGGCTGAAAATGTGGCCTCCAGAGCGTACACAAGGTTTTTCTAAGATTTGACCTAGTGACCTAGTTTTTGACCCGACATGTCCCATTTTCAAACTCGTCCGAGATATCATCAAGACAAACACTCTGACCGAGTTTCATGAGTATCTGACTGAAAATGTGGCCTCTAGAGTGTACACAAGGTTTTTCTAAGATTTGACCTAGTGACCTAGTTTTTGATCCAACATGACCCATTTTCGAACTCTTCTGAGATATTATCAAGAAAAACATTCTGACCAACTTTCAAGAAATTTGGACTGAAAATGTGGCCTCTAGAGCGTACACAAGGTTTTTCTAAGATTTGACCTAGTGACCTAGTTTTTGACCCGCCATGACCCATTTTTGAACTCGTGCGAGATATCATATAGACAAACATTCTGACCAACTTTCAAGAGTTTTGGACTGAAAATGTGGCCTCTAGAACGTACACAAGGTTTTTCTAAGATTTGACCTAGTGACCCTAGTTTTTGACCTGACCTGACCCATTTTCGAACTCTTCCGAGATATCATCAAGACAAACATTCTGACCAAGTTTCATGAGTATCTGACCGAAAATGTGGCCTCTAAAGCGTACACAAGGTAAAAGTTGATGACGGACGACGCATGACCGACGCCGGACGCCGGACACAGCACGATCACAAAAGCTCACCTTGAGCACTTCGTGCTCAGGTGAGCTAAAAACAATCCTGTGTTTTAAACAACCCTGGAGGAGATGGCTTTTTAAAACATTGTGGAAAAGGAGAAAATGCTGGTTACCAGTATACTATTTTCTATCTCATTTAAGATGACTCCCATCAATTAATCATATCTAATTTTTTGTTTGCAAGTGTTCTCAAATTTGACATGTCCAAAATGTTGTTTTAACCAAATGACATAGTTTAAGACTGGTCCAACCTAAGTATTTGCAGACAATAGATTAAATGTGCTTTTACTAAAAGGATTTTTTCCAAAAAGGATAGAAAAAGATTGTGGGAAAAGAAGAAAATGCCGGTAATCAGCATATTCTCCTTTTACAACAATGTTTTCAAGCCTTCTTTGCTCAGGCTGGTCAAAACACTGTATTGTTTATTCAAATTGATTCAAATTAACTCTTTACCATACAACAAAATTACAGACTGTTCCAAATTTAAAACTCTTGCAGATGACAAATTAAATGTGACTCAAACATTGAAACCTGTTTTGGGAAGGGCAGAAAACATTGTGGGAAAAGGAGAAAATGCTGGTTACCAGCATTTTCTCCTTTTCCCACAATGTTTTCAGAAGGTTTTTTCCCCCTGGGTCGTTAAAAACAGGGACTGTTTGGTAAAAGATTAATTTCTTTGATTTATCACAACAAGGCTCAAAATCTTATTTGTCCTTGATTCAACCTGTTCCCTTTCATTGAAATATTATTATGATGAATGCACATGTACGTCAAACTAAACCAGCAATTTAGACTTATACAAAAGTAGCTTATTAATTTTCTCAGTGTCAACTGTCAAGATAACTTGAGCCATGCTCTGTGAAAAAGGGGTATAAAGCATCTGCAGAAAGTAATGACCTAGGTAGAAACTTTTTGCTGTCAATTTTCTGCTTGTTAAAGGACCGTTGTACCTAATGATTCAGTCAGTTGTTACACAAAATGGTTTTAATGGCTCTATGAGATGAATTGTTTGGTATAATGCATCACAGAGATGTATTAACTCTTTACAAAACGACAAAATTTTAGACTTGTCCAAATTGAAAGCATTTGCAGACGACAAATTAAACGTGACTCAAAAATTGAAACTTGACTGTAGATGAGTAAAAAACATTGTGGGAAAAGGAGAAAATGCTGGTTACCAGCGTTTTCTCCTTTTTCCACAATGTTTTCAGAAGGCTTCTTCCTCTGGGTCGTAAAAACCAGGGATTGTTTGGTAAAGAGTTAATCCCTCTTTTACACAGCAACTCTCAAATGTTTTTAACTTTAGGTGTAACCTATCTTTGCAATATAAGAAAAGAATTTAAGGAGTATAACAAAATGGAAAACACACATATAAAAATTGTTCCAATTCTTAACAAAAACTATCATTGGACCCTTGTAAGAATATGATCCATCATCCAACCAATCTCTGCAACAGAAATGTTTATAAAGGGAGGTAATTCAAGCCTCTTAACTCCTGCACAAAATCTACCATCTAAAGCCAAAATCACAAAATAAGGGAAAGTTTAGATCAAAGTTAAGACTACATGTTCTGTGCGGCAATCTGATCCTAATCTACAGCAGAAAAAGAAAAGGGAAACAAAAAGTTTGTAAAATTATGTATGTCCTCAAAAAGGTTTGAGGATTGTTAGGGTCTAATTAATAATCTACCCAGGGCAGGAATCAAACCAACATCTGATTGGCAAAACCATTTGTTTAGCCAATCAGAAATAGTGTTACTTTCAAAATAAGAAAATTCATTAGTTATACTTTGTAGAATGGTGAATACTGATCCGTGGCTACAGTTACAAAATTTCCCTTTATGAACATCTCTGATACGCAATCAAGTACATCAATACAGTTTGGACCCCATTTTAACCCTTTACCATGCGACAGAGTTTTAAATTAGGCCAGTTTAAAAAAAAAAATGGCAGGAGACAGCATAAATGTGACAAAATTGATGAAATTTCTCTTTGAAAGGACAAAAAACATTGTGAGAAAAGGAGAAAATGCTGGTTACCAGCATTTTCTCCTTTTCCCACAATGTTTTCAAAAAACCTTCTTTCCTATGGAAAGAAATGGAGAACCAGCATTTTCTCCTTTTCCCACAATGTTTTCTACCCTATCAAAGAAAAATTGCACCATTTGAGCCATAATGAAATTGTTGTTTGCAAATGCTATAAATTTGGACAAGGCTAAAATTTTTTTCGTCTGGTAAAAGGTTAATTCAGTGATAACCCTAAGAATGCTATAGTATATCAATTCAAATGGATTAAGCAGATTTGTCCATAACACCACCATGTCAAGCATCACTAAAACAAAATATGAGATTCCTTAGAAGAGACAGAATTTCTCTTAGGGCTACAATTTCCGATTAAAAAAAAAGTTTAAAGAAGATTTCAACTCTCATCACTACCTTTTCATTTCGTTTCTTTCATGTTAAGTCTTATCCTTTGATAGTTAACTTTATGATTATTACAAAAATAGATTGTGTTCAGTTCTACATCAAACTGTGTTTATACAAACAGAGCTATTGAGAGAACAGTCGACAGTGTACAGCAAGATCTGACTGCACGTATGTGCAGGGTGATCTTGCTTTACACTCTTTGCAAAGTACAACAATGATCATGAACAGCTAACCCTTTACCAGATGATCAAATTCTTGACTTGTCCAAATCAAAAGCATTTTGAGATAGCATATCAAATACGGCTCAAAAACAAAACAAAATGGTTGGATTTGTCTTGTGAAAGAGTAGAAAACCTTGTGGGAAAAGAGGAAAATGCTGGTTACCAGCACTTTCTCCTTTTTGCACAAGGTTTTTACAAGCCTTTTTTCCCAGAGTCATGAAAACCCTGCCTCATTTGGTAAAGGGTTAAAGAGAGTGCTTCTCATGAATATGTGGAAAATATTTAGGAAAAAGGAATAATTGCTTGTAATTGCAATTGCTCATTTTCCCACCAAGTTTTTGAAACGTTTCTAATATAGGGATGTGTAAAGTCTTATTTTGTGCAGTAATGGAAATATAACATGAAAGAATGACTCTTCTAAATATACATATACAAAACAGCCATTATAAAGTATCTCTTTTTAACCCTTTACCAAAAAATCCTGTGTGTGTTATTTTATAAACAAATTTAAGCAAGTGGGCTTTTGAAACAGTGCTAGAACAGGAGAAAATGCTGGTAACAAGCATCTTCTCAATTTCCAACAATGTTTTTTTATCTCTTAAAAATGAATCATTTGAACCACATGTAATGTGGCATCTGCAAATGCTGTCAATATGATCTTTTCTAAAATGTGATCATCTGGTGAAAGGTTAACTCTTTACCAGAAGACAGAATTTTTGGATCACTTTGAAAGCCTTTACAGGCGACAAGCATTTTTTTTCCTTTCTATGCTTTCAAAAGGCCTCTTTCACAGAGTCGTTAAAACTGGATCGTATGGTGAAGGGTTAAGTTCTTTGGTTTTTTTTTTAAATCAAAAATGACGTTCATCTCCACTTCTTTTCAACAAAATAAATTCATGAAGCTAATACTGTAAAATACTTAATGGCAATTAAAAAAGCACAGGTTTCTTTTGACAAAATAGTAACAACAATATTTTGTATGTACAAAATTCAGCCATAAGAGTTCTTTTGGGTTTGTGATGCAGCAATTTCTGGCCTATGTACATGTTCAGCTTATAATATTTGTCATCAGATATGTACGATATAATATAATATGCACCAGTAAAAAAATTGGTCTCAAATGTATGTACTCTTAAAAAAAAAAAACAATCTAACCTCTCCTGGCAGTATAAAACAAACCTCATTTATTAGGGAATAAATTCCACTGAACTTTCTATGCTGCGAAATATGTCCATATCCGAAAACCATCCATAAAAGTCTGTAAAACTTTGTTCTACACCTATTATCACTGTAAGTAGTTTCAATACTTTAATATATATCACCTCTCATAGTATTAACATCCTTGTTCCCATCGTTTGTATGAAGTAATGTACTTCCACAACTGTCCTGAATTCAGGACATAAAGCTTCAATGTGTTTGTAGTTTATTATGACAGTTTACAAATGAGACATTGTGTCAAAGCATAAATGTTGTCCTCTTGTAGATAACACACAGTATATTGTACCCTTTTTGAACCCATACAAAATGGAGAGCATTCTACCAGCTATAAAAAAGTTTGTTTCACTGTAATTTTAGGTCCATGTTGGTTGTTGATTAAAACACAGAAGTTGCTGATTACAGCACATTACAATCTTGTTTACATTTTTTTTTTTTGTTTCAGTGACTATTCTGTAGTCCAAATGATGTCATCTTTTGACCTTCTAAGAGACAAATTTATTTGATAGCACAATTTTTCCTTCCAAATAATTTCTTTAACAAAAGAATGTCACAAAATTTCCAGCTTTACTTCTTTCTGAAGCTTCCTTAGAGCTAATATTTCCAATTTCCTGTATTGATTGTATCTATTTATTTAAAGAGGAATTAAAAGAGGAGACTAAGCTCCTACATAAATGGTTTCTTTTGCTGGAGAGCTCTTTTATTATCATTTTTCTACTTCAATGTCTTTCATATTTATTTGATATGACTTGTTAGATGGCAATTAAACTCCACTCTCCCATCACATGACTTCTTACAAATAACACATTTGAAGGGGTCAGTGTCATTGGCATGGAATCCATTATGTAGCAGGTACAAGGTACAATCCTCAAAGATAATATGACAATGCTCACATTTGTAGACTTCTCCTTTGGACAGCAAGAATGACACCATCATTTGATCTTTGGTCAGCTTTTCTTCATCCACTATCTCCTCTCCGTCTTCGTTAAATTGCTGTTGATAACATTCTTGCTCCAGTACAGTGTTTGCACTCAGCCTTCTCATTGGTCGCTTTTGTTTTCGAGAATTCGAGGACGAGATCAAACGGCGGTTAAGATTCTTCCGACTGATTCCGAGACAGACCTGGTCATCTGAATGACCATCTTCAGTCGAACGAGATTCTGTGAGACTTGAATCCTCTGACGGGGCTTTGTTTTGATTCTGAGTTGGTCCATCTGTTTCATGATCATGCTCTCCTTCCTCCGTTCCATTCTCACCTTTTGACAGCTCAGACTGGGACGGAACGATGTCTGAGGACGGTCCATCGGGTATTGACAGGGACGTGTGTGAATCAGATGAGTACTTGCGACTCCTGGTTGTAGTGCTAACAGGCTCGACTTCCTCACCTTTATGCTGCTCTTGACTGACAGACAGTGATCTGTCGTTGTTGTTTATTGTCATCCTTGCCGGAGACATGATGCCAGCAGGGTTGTAGGCTGGGCCGAATAGATTCACACCTTCCCCACCATTGGACGCTAAAAACATTGATACAGCAGTGTTTGGGTTACTTCCTTGTGACAGGGATCTTTGAATTAGAGCGTGGGCGGTTGATGCAAATGGGGGCAATTGGAAGTGTTCAGCTAGAGAGACAGCAGGGGCAGATTTTGGCTGGCCAGCATACAAGTTAAATGCTTTCTCAATTTCACTCATCTCTGATGGCTCAGACTTGTTTATATCCATCTTGGCATCTAGGTCATGGGGAAGCCCAAACCCAATAGGCAAGGGCCCACCTGGAAAGCCAAGTGCCCCGGGGTGCAGGTTTGGCAGACTCAGAGCTCCAGGGTGACACATCATGTGTTTCTGCAGTTCTTCGAGATTAGCACAGCTAGCACCACATATAAAACATTTCTGAAAACTATCCACCAGATCTCGTTGATGTCTTCTTTCGTGCATACGGAAACTTCCACACTGTGCAAACGTTTTCCCGCAATAGTTACATTCATAGGGCTTTTCCCCAGTGTGTACCCGCTCATGGGCTCTTAAGGTTCCAATCTGTGTGAAAGCTTTTCCACAGGTAGAACAAATGTGGGGTTTCTCACCTGTATGTATCTTTTTATGCATTGACAGGCTGGCAGGGGTTGAGAATAACTTCCCGCATAGATTGCAGTTTAAAGAATCTTCTTTACTCTTTTTCAAAGGCGGTGAGAGATCTGTCCCATCTTCACAATTCTGCAAACTTGATGAGGAGTTTGAATTATGTGGAGAATTTTGTAGAGTTAAAGAGGATACCAGGCTCACCTCAGGGAACAGAGAAGCAATTGTGTTTGAAGGCGTGGTGGACATGTGGGCTAGCTGAACAGAAAATGAAGAAATCTGTGACGCGAGACTTAGGCTGGTTGATGAAGCTGCCGTAGAAAACTGGGTACCAGATATTGAAGGAGAGCTTGGGGTTGTAGGCTCAGGTGTTGTGGGTTTGCTAGTTACCATAGGAACCACACCATCATCAATGGCATTCTGCATCTGTCTGGAGTGCATTCTTTCATGTTTTTTCCAGTTACTAGCATCGCTAAAGGCCTTGTTACACACAGAACAGACATAAGGTTTTTCTCCTAAAACACGAACAAAATCATTGTATAAATGAAATCTTTTTCAATTTGTCATAAAGAAGATAACTTTTTACTATACAGCAAAATTGTAGATTTGTCTGAATTAAAAGCACTTGCACACAACAAATTAAATTGCAGCTAAAATAGAGGATTTGTTTTTTAACAGGTTAGAAAACACTGTGGGAAATGGAGAAAGTACTGGTTACTATCGTTTTCTCTATTTTCTACAATCTTTTGAAAGTCTTTACCTCAGAGCTGTTAAGTCATGAGATTGTTTGTAAAAGAGTAGTTCAATAAACAGTTAAGGACAAATGTTTGAAGGAAAGAACAGTATGGAAACCATTGTGAGAAAAGGAACATTTCTTTGTATTAAGCATGGTACTGGTAAGGACATCAAAAATGCTACGTCAAAAGGGGTTTAATGCATTTCTGTGATGCATTACACCAAGCAGCTCATCATAAAATTATGGATCTTTAAAATTCATTTAGTCTAACAACCAACCAATTATGAGTTAGACTATTCCTTAGACCTGCAGTGAGTGTTCAATGCTGTTTTCAACATTATTTCAGTTATATTTCAGGGTGGCCAGTGCACCTATCCATGCTTTCATAGCTTTCTTTTACAAGTACTCAGCACAATATCCTTTCCAAGCCAATGACTGCTTTTCCACATAAACATCATCAAAACAATGGTCAGCAGTGAAAGAGGAATGAATCCTGTCACAATGACAATCATCAATCCTCGGAAAGAAATTGGCCCAGCAGGTGATGAAGCCAGCAACCCCCTGTTTTCAAATCCTGTATGATACCGACAGCTACCAGGGCTGGGCAGGAAACTGACTGATAACAAAAAGTTTTTACCAAGGTCAGCCAACACAGGCTGACCTGAGTTGATACTTTTTGCAGAAGCATTAACTCTTTACCAAACAACAAAGTTTTAAACTTGTCCAAATTGATCGTTTGCAGACAACAAAATAAATGTAACTCAAACATTGGAATTTATTTAAAAAAGGGTAAAAAATATTGTGGGAAAAGGAGAAAATGCTGGTTAACCAGCATTTTCTCCTTTTCCCACAATGTTTTCATAAGCCGTCTTTATCAGGGTCATTAAAGGTCAGGATTGTCAATTTGTGTGGTAAAGGGTTAAAGCTCTTTTCAAAGAGCATGGATCATTTCTATGATGGATGCATCTAAATTTTGTCATTTCAGACTGTTAAGTTAAAATGGTCTATATGGCCTGAAACACACAAAAAGGGGCATTTGGACATTTGCATCAAGTGTCGTCCCACATCAGCCTGCGCAGTTCGCGCAGGCTAATCCAAAACGACACTTTCCATTTTTATATAATTTTCTGTTTTGCCCAAGTCTACTTTAGGACAAAATCTAATGTAGTCGTAAAGTGCTGTCTCGGATTAATGCGCAGGCTCATCCGAGATGACACTTTACGCAAATGTCCGAATACTCCTTTTCTTGTGTAGCAGGCCATAATGATATAATGCTAAAAACAAGAGCGGCAAATTGTCGCAAGATACGCCCGTCCCACCACCAGTTGTCAAGGGGGTATAATAATCGTAAAGGGCAGGTAATGCAACAAACATGTTTACCAAGTCTCAAGTCAATTTGACTAGAGGTGACAAAGTTCCGTACCAGACAAGCAAGAAATACTGTAAAAATGAAGATCGAAGTGGAATTACTCAAAATCCGCACTAGGTAGATTTATTGTTCTTGTGCACTGTACTCCGTAATATTGCAACAAACATGCATACCAAGTTTCAAGTCACTCTGACTTGAGATGACAAAGTTATATTCTGGACAAGCAGAAAATGCTATAAAAATGACAATCAAAGGGAAATAACTCAGACAGCATGAGATAGAGTTATGGTTCTTTCGCACTGCACTCCATATTATTGCAACAAACACACATGTCAAGTTTCAAGTCAATCGGACTGGAGATTACAAAGTTATGCTCCGGACAAGCAGAAAATGCTGTAAAAAATGACTATCAAAGGGAAATAACTCAAGACAGCACGAGATAGAGTTATGGTTCTTTTGCACTGCACTCCGTATTATTGCAACAAACACAAATACCAAGTTTCAAGTCAATCGGACTGGAGATGACAAAGTTATATTCCAGACAAGCAGAAAATGCTGTAAAAATGACGATCAAAGGGAAATAACTCAGACAGAACGAGGTAGAGTTATGGTTCTTTTGCACTGCACTCTGTATTATTGCAACAAACACACATGCCAAGTTTCAATTCAATCGGACTGGAGATGACAAAGTTATGCTCCGGACAAAAACTTGACGCCGCCTGCCAACCGACCCGCCCGCCATGGGTGATCCCATAATACGTCCCGTCTTCGACGGGCGTATAATAACTCAAAAATTAAGCAAGCAAGAGTTATGATTCATTTGCACTGCACTCCCCCTTAATGAGATCTATCCACCCATGAAGTTTCATAACCGTAGCTAGCATAGTTTTGGAGATATGCTTTGGACAAAATTCAAGTACGAATATAAACAAAGGGAAATAACTCAAAAATTAAGTAAGCAAGAGTTATGATTCCTGTGCACTGCACTCCCCCTTGATAAGATCTATATACCCATGAAGTTTCATAACCTTAGCTAGTATAGTCTTGGAGATATGCTCCGGACAAAATTCAAGTATGAAAAAAAACAAAGGGCAATAACTCAAAAATTAAGGAAGCAAGAGTTATGATTCCTGTGCACTGCACTCCCCCTTGATGAGATCTATCCACCCATGAAGTTTCATAACCGTAACTAGTATAGTTTTGGAGATATGCACCCGACAAAATTCAAGTATGAAAAACAACCAAGGGCAGTAACTCCAAAATTAAGCAAGCAAGAGTTATGATTCCTGTGCACTGCACTCCGCCTTGATGAGATCTATCCACCCATGAAATTTCATAACCATAGCTTGCATAGTTTGGAGATATGCTCCGGACAAAGAATTGGGACGCCGCCCGCCCGTCCGCCCGCCACGGGTGATTCCATAATACGTCCCGTCTTCGACAGGCGTATAAAAAAAGCTACAACGACAACAAAATGACTCACCAGTGTGAAGCCTTTCGTGAGCTTTGATGTAGCTAGCTTGTGCAAATGTTTTACCACAAAACCTACAGGCTGGTCTCACGCCATCATCTCTCTCATTATTTGTGTCCATACCCTAACAGTCAAAAAGACAGAAAGTTTTATGAATCTGCGTATTAAATACCCTTTTACAACGGAAATATACTTGAGCCGTACTCTGGTTAACTCTTTACCAAACGACAGAATTTTAGACGGGTCCAAATTGAAAGCATTTGCAGACGACAAAATTAATGTGACTAAGAAATTGAAACTTGTTCTGGGATGGGTGGAAAACATTGTGGGAAAATGAGAAAATGCTGGTTACCAGCATTTTCTCTTTTTCTTACAATGTTTTCAAAAGGCTTCTTTCTCAGGGTCGTTAAAAGTCGGGATTGTGTGGTAAAGAGTCAAAAGGGAGTTTTATGCATCTTTGGGATGTATTGCACAAAGCAAGTCATCATATAATTACAGATCCATAAAATCCATTTTGCCTAACAACCGACTAAATCATGAGGTAGACTGGTCCTTTGACATGCAGAAGAGTGACAAATAGCAAAAAAATTCAACTCATGTCAGTCTACAGGCCGACATTGGTCGATAATTTTTGCAGATGCATTAAGTCACCCTTTTCACACAGCATGGCTCACTTACATAAAGAAGTTCTGACAAATACTAAACAGGAGCACCGCATGTGTGTGCCAACGCCCTGCTGCAAGTGCTTGATTTTCCGTGAAAATTCTACATCGAAAAAGTGGCATATGCTGCATAACTGTGTCAACAATACTTTGATGGTTATCTGACCCTGTTGTATGGGTTGCCCTTTTGACAGTTAACAACTTGTCTGAGTTTGAAGTATATAGCTTCAGTAATAAATGAGATATTACAAAATTTCAGAGTTTTTGCACACTACGGCCACTGCCGAAGCTACAACAACACTTCGATGTTTTCTTTGAAAACAGCCAAGCAAACAAGTTTCTTAGAATACATAGTATCATATCATTTAGAACTGTAGAATCTTTACAAAACATTCAACAATCAGACCCTGATGTATATTGCTTCTGAAAACATTGTGGAAAAAAGAGAAAAGTAGAAGAGTAAATAGCACTGATTATTGATTCTCTCTACCAATTTTCTCTACCCTTGACCAAAAAAAAAAAAAATTTCAAGGCAAAATGAATTTGTTAACAGCAAATGCTTTAAAACAAATTGACCAAAATGCTGGTCATCTGTTAACACAAATCAAATTTTTCAGAATTTGCCAAGGTTTTGTTTTTTAAACAAACAAACAAGAGGTATATGATAGCCCTGTATTGCTCCACTGGCTTTTATATAAAAGTATCATGCATTGAATTAGAGTTCACAGGGACAATAAATCATAGAAGTATGTATGGCAATAAACCATATTTTCACAAAGAAAATAGCTGTAGTCCCCCTTCCCCCCCAAAAAATCATATTCTTTTCCAAGGCAAGGATGATGTCAGTGAATACAAGCAAGTCTAATCAAGCAGTGTCTATTATAGGATGAGCCATTGCGGGAGTCACGCTAATTCTTTTCAGATCCTGCATAAATTCAGTCCCAATGAATTAAATTCTCACATAAAAAGTAAACAATGAAAAGTCCCTATACAAAATATTTACTGTTGCCTCACAAAAAACAGTTTTGAATTAAACTGCATCATTGCCAAAGCTGTTTTGCAACAAATGATGTTCATTAAAGTAACCTCCCATGACAGGGATGGGTTAAACGGCCCACTTCCAAAACAACCTGGTCGAAAACAGCCCACTTTACTTACTTAGACTACTGTTATTACAATAAATTTTATCACAATGAATTCTACAACTGTGTTGCTCTTATCTTTTTTCAAAAATGAATTTAAGGATATTCCAGAAATTGTTTTTTGACATGTAAACAGGTAAGTAAGTCTGCAGTATAGTCTTGAACAAGAAAAATGAGCTAAATGTTTTTTATCTGTTAGAAAATTGTCCCACCAATTTTTCGAAAATTCCATCTATTCTGTAGATGGAGGGGGAAAATCCCCCCCTTATTTCCAGTTTATAGAATAGACACTGATCAAGTACCATTCATACCAAATATCAATTATCTCTAGCAAAGAGTGCTTTGAAATGGAAATTTCACATACATTTTTTTCCAATGGCATGAATGGTAAAGTTCTGGAAAAAAAAAAATGATACAAGCCTTACTTCATATTAATATTTAGTTCATCTTTAATAGCATAACAATTACCATCAAATTAAATAATTTTCACTTAAAGCTGAACATTTTCTATACATTTGAATACCAAACATCTATCATGGAATAGTGCAGATTGACAAAATGACAATCATAACATTACATAATTCATCCGTTGTGAGTGAAAGAGAGTTATTGCCGGGTAAAGGGCTTATGATGAAATTGTTTGTGATGTTTTCAAGTACGCTCATGTTTTCACTCATTCCCAGACAAGAGACTTTTAAACTTGGCGATATAGAGATCATTTGCAGTTGACAAACAAAAGTTACATGCTGGTAAAATCTTTGAAAGGATGGAAAACACTGTGGAAAAAGGATATCATTTATAACTTAATTCTAAAGTCAATAATTTACCTGTGAATTTTCTGAGGAAGCCATGGAACTAGAGCTTATAGGAACATGGGATCCAACACCATTAGTTTTCAGGAACGACTGCAGTTGATCTAATATACCAGTCTTCTCAGCCGATCCAAACGTCGCAAGACTCTGCGCATAGGCTGCATAAGCATTGGCCATAATATCTGCATCATTCATGATGAAAACTTTTTCCTTATTTGAAACGTATTCATGTTATGGAAAGGTATTCTCTTCCTAGCGTCTGAAATTACAATTACAATGAAAAAAGAAGTAGGTCTACATGTTATGTTTCTTTTGTGTTTCATGCCATATCAACTCTTTACCAGACAACAAAATTGTAGACTTATCCAGTTTCAAAGCATTTGCAGACGACATCTAAGTTTTATTTTAAAATGGTAAAAGCATTTTCTATTCTTCTCTGGAATGTTTTCTGAGTCTGTCTGCCTTTAAAAAGTATTGCTGAAAAAAGGCAAAAATTCAGGTAGCCAGTATTGTCTCCTTTTCCCACCATATCTTCATAAATATGAATTCCATCATTTGATGTCCATTAATTGGGTACACAACTGCATTCAATTATGGATTATCACTTGATAACAAGTGAGTGAGACATATCACCAACAGTGGGACAAATCACTGTGTCTTCCACCTGTGATTTGCCATTGCCAGATTTGCTAAAATGTATTTGTTTATTTGCTTCAGTCTTTAAATCATATTTGTGTTGAAGTGTCTACCGCAAGTCACAGGTTCTATGAAGAAAAGCAAGAGGTTTTGCAGTTTTGGTCACAGGTGAACGGCGAGTGACAGAGTTCCAAATCATATATTACACACTAGTACACTGAAGGTTAACAACTTGTAATGTATTTTCAATACCCTAGTTACGGATTTCACGCCGTCTACAAGTCCCTTTATAACCAAAATTGACATCCAAAGTAACACTGGATGGTGGACACATTATTCTACAAGAGAATCACATTACAATTTCAGACATTTCAAATTGCTAAAAAATATCTAGCTTGAAAGTGTCAAACAAACCAACTCGGCAGAGATCTGATTGCATCAATTAGCTTAAATTTATAAGAGACAAACCCCATTTAAACGTTAAAGCTGTTTAATATCGGACAAGTAACACCTTAGGTCCATCAATCTTAAACTGTATCAGCCTCAAACTTTAAACAACTTGCTGTAAATAGGTTGTACAAACCTTTTTCAATTGAGAAACCTGTCCAGTGTTTCAGCTTTTGCCATCTTGATGTACCTTGGTATTTTGAAACGTGTATTTTCATTGGTTATCCACGGAGGTGTGTCTGGCCTTGACCAATGAGAAAGTGCTTTACAAAATCTGCACAGAATACCATAATGGGATTACAGTTTAGACAGCTTGATGTTTTAAAAGGGAAAAAAGGTTCGTACAATCAAAAAACACATTTATGTTCAAACTTTAGTGCATATATATGTAGTTTTAAGTTTGTGGACTTGAAGCGCATTGCACAAAAACAGAATACTTTCGTGCTTTAAATGCTTTCTGTTCTTGAGACTTTTTGTGAATCGATGCAATCAGATTTCTTCTGAGTTTGGTTTTTTGACACTTTCAAGCTAGATATTTCTTAGCAATTTGAAATTGTTATATGATTTCCTTGTAGAATAATGTTTCCGCTATCCATTGACAAGTACTATGGATGTCAATATTGGTAGTAAAATGACTTGCAAAAGGCATGAAATCCATGACTAGGGTATTGAAAATACATAATGAGTTGTTTACCTTTCAGGTATTAGTGTGTAATATATGACTTAAACACTGACGACCAGTGTTCACCAGTGGTTTTGGTGGGTTTTCAGACATTGCAAATATGTGAGGAAATATAAAATCTTTAAATTTATCACTGAATCATCTAAAAAAAAATATATATATATATGTGTGTGTGTGTGTGTGAGACCATTTTGTTTTTCTTGTAAGTCACGTGATACTATGTCGAATCGAGGCTGATGATGTCATACCATTTATTAATAATGTTATCGTCTGCGAAAATTGCAGGAAAATGAGGTTTAGATAGGCAAATTGGCAGACTTTAAAAACTCATTTTCAACACACGTCATTCCACTAAGGAAATAAACCCTCACCATAAAAATTACAAATAATTTCAAGATGAAACTCTGTTTGAAAGAAATTACACTTCCACCAGGATTTGCTGTCAATGTCTGTCACATGATCTTGGCAGCGAGGGATGTTGAAGGTCAGTCTATTTCTAAAATGGTGGTATATTCTCGTACTTTGCGAATATACCTGCAAAACAGGCTGCTCTCTGTCAGATGTGTCAAGCTCACCAAAGTATTTTTGTGAATATTTGAAACTAAATGGACATGTCCTGTATCCGTGAAGGACATTAACTGTTTAACATGTACAGTCAAGTGGGGTTTCATTTTTATCCCCGTAATTTAAGTTGGCAAACACCAAAGCTTAACATCGCAATTATCAGTGCTTCTAGGGTAACCCTTTCCCATAAATCCCGGAAACTATCATTTTCTCCCTTTCCCACAATGTTTTCTAACCCATGAAAGACAAATTTCATTATTTGCGCCACATTTAAATTGTCGTCTGCAAATGCTTCTAATTTCGACAAGCCTACATTTTTATCGTGTGGTAAAGAGAGTAGTCTAAGTTTGGCTGCAAAATACCAAACGATATCAAAATATACTACATTTTCCCAACTGGTACATACAATATGTACATGTATGTAAAATATTAGGATTATGGGCCGTGTGTACTAGGTAAACAGAAAAAGTATTTCATTCAGATAAATCCCCTCTCTCTTTCTCGCTCTCTCTAAAGTATTTCTATAAAGGTAAAGGAATATACACAACTAAAATACAAATTGTCAAAACAGCTCAATTAACTGTAAACATATCTTTGATCAACGTTCATGCTTGCTAAAAGCCTCTTTGAAATTCTCTTATTTGCATGACGATCGTGAATTCACTCATGAGAGAATAAGCGGATCTACCTGTCAATGAATCCTTCTTCACATGGCACAAATAACCCGATCACAACATCAATTATCTAAGAATATTTCTAATGTCTCAATATTATCAATCATTATTGTCAATAAAAGGTTATTTGACACGAAACAAAAGTGCCTGGGAACTGTTTTCAAAAATGTCTGGGAACTGGTTTCAAATCTGTCCGGGTCTTGTCTCGAAAACCTGTGTTGGGGAACTGTCTTATCGGGGAACTGTCTTGATACCTGTATGAACTACAGTGTGACATTCTTGCTTTGATCTCATTTGTCCTTTTGCAGTTCGCCTTAGTTATTTCGTGTTCGCTTTGGTTTCTTAAACACCCTTACCTACATCCTGTGTTTTCTAACACTTTAATGAAAAAAAATTACTTCTCCAATTATTATTTAATGAAGAAAAAGAGTTTTGTAAATACTGTTGATTTTGAGAAAGCTGACAAGAGGACTAGGGATAGATAGTTGGGTACTACATACATGTAGAGGACTGGATAAAGATATTTTGGGAGATTTGGGACGAAGAGATTGGAAGAGTGCTTGTCGCATTGTTTTGGATTGGTTAGGTCGTTTAATATGTCCGAGAAAAAAAAAAAGTATCTTTTGCCCGTTTCTAGGCTTTGCCTTTTTTCGTATCATAGTAAGAAAGTACTGAGCAATTAGTCGCAGTCTTAAGTGTAGTGATATTCACTTCTAGTTGAGTCTCGTGTTCATTAGGTCGAAATTTTGAAGACTTTTTTTTTCTTTTGACAGCTGACACGATGGACTTTCTTATTTGTCTGCGTTACATTTCGTAAGACATAAAGACGTATTGTCAACATATTCATACAATGCTACGCGATATGATCTACCATTTGCAAATAATTACATTTGTATAAGCGTACCATTTTTGTCATAAATATGGTTTAAATTGTTGAATCCCTGCTCCTTTGTGATTTTCTTTAGTTCCAAGAAACGCCGGCAGACGGCGCCTTATTTCCGGTTAATTATAAACCGGTGTCAATGTAAAACTTTTGCCCGACATATTCCGGGTTAGGTAACACGGGGAAAACCGGCTTTAGTGCATGGCTGATATGATAATCTAGGTTTTTGTAAAAAGAAATTAGGCTTGTCCATACTGAAAGCATTTTAAAGTGACAAATTACTCTTGGCTCTAATGGCAGGATTTGTCTGTGAAAATGTATAAAAGCATTCTATGAAAAGGGAGAAAATGCTGGTTACTAGAATTTTGTCCTTTTTCCCACAGTGTTCTCAATTTTTAAGGTGGTTAAAACTCGGGATAATTTTGCGAAGGATCTTTTTGCTCTTCACTAGAAAGAACATATCAGACTCATCCGTATTCAATGGATATGCAGACAGTTCAAATGAAGGGAGTTGTCATTTAACGAGAAGAAAACTGGATGTGCTGCTATCTAGCATTTCCTCATTTTACAACATTGTTTTCAAAGAGCTTTTTCTTCTCCAAGATGGTGAAATATCAGGTTGTTTGCTACGAGGTATAAAAATTGAACTAATGTCTCTACTTACCCAATAGAAAATGTTGGCATACACTCTTTTTAAAGTGAAAAATATTTAAGGCTATAACTAATCTTTGTCTAAGTATCTGACACTTTGAACAGAGCCCTAGCCTAGAAGTGGTGAAAACCAGAAGATACATGTACATGTGAGCTGTTGCCTTGATATCACTAAAATAATGTTGAAAGCAGCACAAAACACCATTAAAACAATTAATCAAAGTATCTGAATTTCTGCTGTACATGTAAACACCACGGCAAAAATGGTTTCCACCTTCCCATTAACATGTATGTTATACATACATATACTTTTTCCTAAAATAAAAATGATTTTCTACTGCAACAGTTACTGAATAGTGAAGTATCTAAATTTCTATTGCACATCTAAACACATTGGGTGATTTCTTCCCACTAATTACCTTGACAAAGTCAATTACCAAATATAACATAACAGGAGTAACAGGTGTTAACCCTATACTGAACGATCTATAGTTATTACAAATATGAGGAAAATAGCTTCCAAAAAAATTGTGGGAACATGAAAAAACACTGGTAACCAGTAACACCATTAACCAGCATTGTCACCTTTTTCAACAATTTTTTCTACATCTAAAAGACATATTCCATCGTATGTGTCAAATCCAATCTGTCTTTGAAAATACTTTCTATTTGAAAATACTTTCTATTTTGAAAAGTGTTAAATCTTGCAATGAGTTGGCCCTTTACCAGGCATCACAATTTTAGGCTCATTTGTTTTGAAAGCACTTGCAGACAGGTTACAATTTGCTCAAATTGAAGGACTTGTCTATGAAAGGGTAGAAAAAATTGCAGGAAAGAAGAAAATGCTAGTTACCAGCATTTTCTTCTTTTCCCACAATGTTTTCTAAGATTTCCTCTATCAGGGTCATTAAGACTTGGGACCATGTTGTAAAGGGTTAAGATAATATCCAAACGATGTAACAGCATGCTAGTGAAGTGTGTTTTTCTACTGTCTTATCATAGTTGGTTTATCTTTCAATATATCAATTATTCTTTTTATTGATATTTGTCATAAGGTTACTGAAATGAAATGATATTCACCACCAAAAGCAACATTTTTTTTGTTTGAATAGGAAACAGATAAATTCATTAAATGGTGTTCCATGCCATTTTCAACATTATTTCAGTCATATACAGCAACAGCTCACTTATTCCTGCATGTTCTGCGTTTCACTGGAACTAGGCTAGGGCTCTAAATTGTCTTGTTGAGGGACACTCCCACAAAAAACCCAGTGCTTCCAGTGAGTTTCTAACCCAGAGCAACCAGGTTAAAGTCCTACACTTTACCACTGAGTCATGCAGGGCCCTACTAGACAGAAGAATAGGAAAGCCAGATGAATGCCAAAATATATCCATGCACATTTCTGTGGGTTTTTTCACTCTTTACCCATGTCAAAATTTTAAACTGGACCAAGTTGAAGGAATTTGCAGACGACAATTCAAATGTAGCTTAAATGATTTCTGTCTTTGATAGGTCTGAAACTATTGTGGGAAAAAGGAGAAAATGCTGATTACCAAAATTTTCCTAAATTTTTTCAAAAGCCTTCTCTTTCAGGGTCATTAAAACTCAAGATTGTGTAGTAAAGGGTTAAAAAGAGGATACAGTTCAACCTGTACAGTGACTTGCTCTGTGAAGCATTCCACAGTATTTTGTTGTACTTGTCTTCAGTCATCTAATTTAACTCTTCTCCAAACAAACTCTGTTTTATTAACCCTGAGAAAAGAGACTTTTGAAAACATTGTCATGTGGGAAAAGGAAGAAAAGCCAGTATACTGCATTTTCTCCTTGCCTCAGAATGTGTTCTTTCCTTGAAAAGACAACTATCATTACGTGAGCCACATTTAATTTGTTGTCTGCAAAAATTTTTGGTTTGAACCCGTCAAAATTTCTTTTCATTCAGTAAAAGAGTTAACCCTTTCCCATACGACAAAATTTTGAAAGCGTTTGCAGACAACAAATTAAATGTAATGCAAATGATGATTTTTGTCTATGAAAGGGTAGAAATCATTGTGGGAAAAGGAGAAAATGCTGGTTACCAGCATTTTCTCCTTTTCCTACAGTGTTTTCAAAAGCCTTCTTTCCCAGCATCGTAAAAACCAGGGATTGTTTGGGAAACCTGCTTTGAAGGGCCACATGTTATGAGAAACCACTCTTCTTTCTGCCCTTGGATGGTCTCTGAGTACAGGTTTGGCTGTATTGTAGTAGACAGCAAGTTGCCAGGAAAAATGCATGTTGCAATACATGTAATGTTATTTTCTTGAATACACACATATGTGTATAAGCGTTTATTTGTTTCTTTATTAACGCTTTACCACACTATCCCAACATTTAATGACCCTAACCAGTATTTTCCCCTTTTCCCACTATGCTTTTTACTCTTTCATATCCAAATCTAACAATCCTGGCCACCTTAAATTTCTGATTGCAAATGCATTCAGTTTGGACAAATCCCAATTTTTATGGTTTGGTAAAAAGTAAATAAAAAAATTTGGAAAACATTGCGAGAAAGGGGTAGATGCTGATAACTAGTATTTTCTCCTATTCTCACAATGTTTTCTGCCCTTTCAAAAACAAATTCTACCATTTCAGCCACATTTAAATTTTCGATTGAAAATACTTGCGATTTGGACAAATCTAAAATTTTGTCGATTGACAAAGAGTTTAGTAAACCTTGGGATCAAGTTATGCCATTTAACTCTTTACCAAACAACAAAATTTTAGACAAGTCCAAATTGAAAGCACTTGCAGACGACAAAATAAACGTAACTCAAAAATTTAAATTTGTTTCCAGCAGGGTAGAAAACATTGTGGCAAAAGGAGAAAATGCTGGTTACCAGCATTTTCTCCCTTTCCCATAATGTTTTCAGAAGGCTTCTATCTCCGGGTCGTAAAAACCAGGGATTGTTTGGTAAAGGGTTAAACCTTCCACCAAAGAATCCTGAGGTTTAAGGAGCCTGATAGGTTTTTGAAAACATTGAAGGAAAAGGTGAAAATGCTTGTTTCCAGTATCAATTCTTCTCCTTTTTCAACTCTTTTTTACCATTTGAGTCACATTTGATTTGTTGTTTGCAACTGCTCTAAATTTTTTATGAGTCTAAAATTTTGTTACCTGGTAAAGTGTTAACCCATTATTAACCACCTTGATCTTACCTTTTTTCCAGGCAGTGGATAACAAACTCTGTACCACACAATCCCAAGTTTTAACGACCCTGAGAAAGAAAGCTTTTGAAAATATTGTGGGAAAAGGAGAAAATGCTGGTAGTCAGCATTTTCTTCTTTTCACACAATGTTTTCTTGCCTTTTACAGAAAAATCCCATTACTTGTGCCACATTTTCTATGTCCTTTGAAAATGCTTCCGATTTGAATCTCTCTAAAATTTCGTTGTGTGGAAGAGTTAATCATTTATAAGAACATTGGGAAGGAGGGCTTTGAAAGTATTGTCAGAAAGTTAATGTGAATTAACACAGAAAAATTTTTTAGACTTTTACAGACTGAAAGCACATCTAGCGGCATTTTAAATGTTGCTCAGCTGATGGAATTTGTCTTTGATAGGGTAGAAAACGTTGTGGGCAAAGTACAAAATGCTGGTTTCCAGCATTTCCTTCTTTTCCAAAAATGTTTTCAAAAGGCTTCTTCCTCAGAGTCATCAAAACTCGGGATTGTGTGGTAAAGGATTAAGGTTCAAATACTTGAATACATCTGAAAACATTGTGGCAAAAGGAGATATTGCTCTGAATGACAAATTTCTCCTTTTTGCCAAAATGTTTACAAATGTTTTCTCCTGCAGGATAAAAAAGAATGTTGTCGGTAGCAAGTAAATCCACTAACAATAGAGAACAAGAGAGCCATTATGGCCCTGTACTGCTCCACTGCCTTTTAAATAAATGTGCCGTACAATTAATCCTTTACCACAAAATCCCCAGTTTTAACAACCCTAAATAAGATGACTTTTGAAAACATTGTGGAAAACGGAGAACATCCTGGTATTCAGCATTTTCTCCTTTTTCCACACTGTTTTTTACCCATTCAAAAACAATTTTGAATTTTTGTGTTACATCTATTTTGTTGCTGCAAATGCTTTTAATTTGGACGAGTTTCAAAATTTGTCATTTAGCAATGTGCTAAGTGGCATCAACACAATGGTTCAGTGGCATCAAGAGTGAGATTAAACCAAAACAAGTTGTGCAGACATTGACACTTACAAAGATGCATGACGGACATACCACCATGATCGAAGCTGGCTGGCCTTTGGCCTGTTGAGCTAAAAATCCGCAAATAGCTTTTCTGCTAGTTTAATTTCTTCTTTAATGCAAAAATAGAAAATATCATAAAAACAAAACATTTGAGCCATGCTCTAGCAAAAGGGGGCTTAATGTGATCCATGGTACCAAGCAAGCTGTCAAATACTTACAGATCCACAACAGCCACTTCTTTTAAACAACCGACTTAATCTTGAGGTAGACTGGTCCTTGGACATACAGAAAGTGACCAACAGGGAAAAGTTTCAGCCCAGGTTAGCCTGCCCAGACTGTGCAGTCTGATCTGGATCAATACTTTTCGCAAATGCATTAAGCTCCCTTTTCACAGAGTATGGCTCATTTCTTTTCGTGTAACATTAAAACTTGTCATCAGCAGACACCAATAGAACAAACTAACCTATCCCCTGGGGGTAAATGTCTGTTAACCTCTTTACTAAGCAACAAACTTTTAGGCTTGCCTGAAAGCATCTGCAGATAGCAAAAGAAATGCGACTCAAAAAAGGAAATTTTGTTTTTCATGGGTAAAATTGTGGGAAAACGAGAAAATGTTGCTTACCAGCATTTTCTACTTTTCTTTACAATGTTTTCAATAGTCTTTTTTTCTTCCAGGTCATCAATACTCTGGAATGTGTGGTAAAGGGTTAAACTTTTCATCAAGCGATTCTGAGTTTTAATGACCTGCGGTCCATGGCTGTTAAAAACATTGTGTGGTCACCACCATTTTCTGCTTTTCCCACAATGTTTCCTATCCTCTCAAAGACAATACCCATCATTTGACCTATGATTCATCATTCTGTTGTCTGCAAATGCTTTAAATTTGAACAAGTCTAAGTTTTTGCTGTTTGGTGAAAGGTTAACACATATACTTTCTAAATTCAAAACTACACTTTTGAAACTAAATCTTAATCCCACCAGGCTGAAATGCATGACTCAACAGTGTAGATCAGATCAGTCAGCCTAATCTTGGATTTACATATTTCCTATTGGTTGGATAACTTCATTTAAATTATTCAGCAGTTTAAAGGTGGGTATTTAGATTTTTCACATCTCACCAAATTAAAAAATATATATCACTGAAAATTATATGAAAAAACAATACAAATCATCAATAATTAAGAATCATAAAATTATAAAAAAAAATTTTTTTTGATGGTGTTCCCTTAAAAGGCTACGTAGTCTCTTAACCCTTTACCACACGGCAAAATTTAAGACCTATCCAAATTGAAAGCATTTGCAGACGACAATTTCGTAGTGGCTCAAATGACGCAACTTTTCTTTGATAGGGTAGAAAACTTTGTTGAAAAAGGAGAAAATGCTGGTTACCAGCATTTTCTCCTTTTCCCACAATGTTTTCAAAAGGCCTCTTTTTTAGGGGCGTCAAAAGGCGTCATTGTGTGGTAATGGGTTAAGGTATTTTTAGATTTTGAGCCAGAAATCAAAATAGCACTGTGGGAATGTCAAGTGACTGGCACGTGACTAATGACGCTTAAATTCCATAACATAACAAACATGTAATTATTTTCCATAATGTCTTCTTCAGACGCTATGTTTGAAGCATCGTCTGTGTATTTCCGGTATGTAAATGAGCGAGTTGCTCAAGTAAAAATAGACCGTGTTTCCCATCGGTGTCGACCTGGGCTGTAGTAAATCTCTAATTTCTCTTGCGGTCGGATGGTTTTCGACTTCTGGGGTTTTATGAATGATAATTAAAAGGCTTTGAGAGTATAAGGATGATTTTTTTGTATTTTTGTAATATTTTCGTCCCAAAATCTGAAGGGCCACCTTTAAAGGTTGATGGCTGCTCAAAGGGGGCTATTTACATGTTTACAATAAAGATAATAGATTTCACTCCCACAGTTTGCCTAAGTCTGTGGGAATGTCACATGATAAAAAACACTTGTCAGTTATATGGCATATTATTCAAATACATACAATGATAACTAATCCCAAGAAGATAGGCAGATTCACTGATTGTATATAGATTGTTGCACCATTCAAATCCAAAAACTGCAGCATTTTACTGAATGCAGCTAATCCAGTCTCTTGCTTAGGCATAGTAAAGTACATGTAAAAGTAGTGGTAGTTATCAGTATATAACAGTAAACTTTGCTTCTCGGCAGAAAAATTGAAAATAATCCCCATCTACTCTTTACCAAACAGCAGAATTTTAGAGTCATCTAAAGTGAAAGTCTTTGCAGACAACAAAGTGGAAGTGGTGCAAGTAGTGTTGCTTGACTCTGAAAGCCAAGAAAATATTGCAGAAAACATTGTGGTTACCAGCATTTTCTCTGTTACCCCCAATGTTTTATTGGAAAGTATTCTTCTTAGGGGTTGTAAAAATGTGGAAATGTTTGGTCCAGAGTGATAAGACAGGTGACTGCTTCATACAAGTGACTGTAAACTCAGGCTATAATGTACATGTAACAGTACATGAAGCTGTACAAATTCTCTTATGGAAGTGTTAAACAGCTTCAAAATCTAAAATCTAAACACAAAAGTTAATTGAACAGTTTAATCATTAGAGTGCCTGACATGCATTTATTTGCTTTTGCAGGCAGTGTAGATCAAGATCTGGCTGCACAAATCATGCAGTCATGTCTTTAACATGTACAATCAATTATGTAGAGATTTTCTGATCAAACAAAGCTTTCAGGTCTTTACCAGATGACAAAATAATAAACTTGTCCAATTTAAAATAATTTGAAGATGACAATTCTTTTGTGGCTAAAATGATCATATATATATTTCTTTTCAGAAGGGTAAAAAACATTGTGGGGAAAGGAGAAAATGGTTAACAGCATTTTCTCCTTTTCCAACAATGTTTTCAAAAGGTCTCTCCCTCAGGGGAGTGAAGACACTGAGTTGTTTGGTACAGGGTTAAACATGGATAGATGTGATAGGTAGTTTGAGGACCCCCTGAATTTTGAAATATCTTAAAAAATGCTTTAGCTATTGTACTGAAAATTTGCATAGTTAATGATATTACCTTTACCAACTCTGGGTGAAATTTTCACAATTTTTGATAACTTAGTTTGAGATTTTTGCATTCAATGCAATGTTAAAAAGTATGACCAAAACAGCTTAAAAACGGTGGGAGGGTTGAAGGCTATTCCGAGTAAAGGTTTACCTGTTTATGAAAATAATTGCCATGCAAGTACAGTAACTGCGGTCGTCTATTGTTTGAATAGTAAAAACTTCAACTTTTGAGGCCCTGATCTCGTTTTTTATTTGGGTTTTATTTTAATGATTCAATAATAGAGACTTGCGCACACTTGTTTACACGTAGTTTTCTTTTCCGCGCCCAACCATGGATTGCGACAGGATTTATTTCTCTCTCTGATCACTGTATAGCGATGGTTATGTTGGAAAGCAACCAGTGGCTTTGGAGGAATATTGTGTAACATACTGGTAAAGAAACTCTAGGGAAGAATCGATAGGTGCACTGGCCACTCTGATGTAACTGAAATAATGAACCATATTTTATACAAAACAAATAATGAACGAATATAAATGAAACTTTAAGAACTGTGAAAATTACATCAAATTCACTCACAAACACACAAACAGAGTATTTCAAAAAACCCATCTTTTTGCGTAATCACATTCTCCTGACAGAAGTATGCACCATATTTGAACTATATATGAGCCATTCTCTGTAAAAAGGGGTTTTGATGCATCTATTAAAAAGTATAGAACCAGGTCAGCCGTCTCAGTTGGCACAGGTGGACATGCATCAAAACTATTTGCCTTTGGTCAACTTTCTGCATGACCAAGGACCATTCTACCTCATCATTCAGCTGATTGTTAGGAAAAATGGATTTTATTGATCCATAATTATGTGTCAACTTGCTTGGTGCATTGCATCATGGAGATGCACAAAACCCCCTTTTGCCAGAGCATGGCTCATATTATATGGCTTGCAACACCCGAAAAGGGGCAATCGGACATTTGCGTAAAGTGTCGTCCCGGATCAGCCTGCACAGTCCGCGCAGGCTAATCCAAGACGGCACTTTACGACTACAACAGATTTTGTCCCACAGTATACTTGCACAAAACGGAAAATCACACACGATCGGAAAGAGTCGTCTCGCGCAGGCTGATCCAAAACGACACTACGCAAATGTCCAAATGCCCCTATTCGCGTGTTGCAGGCCATATTTGGGCACTGTAACAAAAACAGAATGAATTTTAGCCCCTTAACCCTTTACCACACAACAAAATTTTAGACAGCTCCAAAGGACATAGTAAATGTGGCACAGGTAATGAGATTTGTATATAAAAGGAAGAAAATGTTGTGAGAGAAGAAGAAAATGCTGTTTACCATTATTTTCTCCTTCTCCCACAATGCTTTTAAAAGCTTTTCTTTCTCAGGTTTGTTAAATGTGTGGTAAAAGGTTAAATTCAGTGTACTATACTTTGTCCTTATTTGTCTTTAAGAAATGTCCTGTGACTTTTCAACCCATAAGATAAGATCTTTAAAAATTATGCTTAAAGCAGTGACTTCTGAAAACATTGTTGGAAAATGAGAAAATGCTTTTTACCAGCATTTTCTCCTTTTCCAACAATCCTCTCCAACCTTTTCAAAATACATAAGGTAGAATGTTTAAATGATCATTTTTTATCAATTTTTAGCATGTAAGAAAAAGGAAAATTCTTTGTTTTGATGCAATATCAAGATATAGTTTCATTTATGAACATCAACACTATAATTTTTCGCCATAGCTTGACCACCCATTTTGGTGTTCATTTGATCTTACCGTACATAGAAACAGTTTTCCTAAATGTGTTTCACTAAGACGAAATATAAACCTCCATATGGCACTTAGCTTTATGAAACATGAAAGCTCCCTATCAATTTGATTTCATTAAAAGAGTTTCGGTGTTCGCTAATTGATATTTCATGAAAGAATTTTGATGTTCACTCAATGATATCTCACTAAAAGAGTTCTGGTGTTCACTTGAGTCTTAGTCTTCACTCAATGATAGCTCATAAAAGAGGTTAGATGTTTACTTCAATGATATTATTTCTTTTCCTTACACCAAATCAATTAACCTCTATAAATTATGACACTCTGCAGTAGAGAAATTAACTGATCCCTATTAGGTTTGATTTCACAAAAAAAAGTTTTGGTGTTCACTCAATCATATCATAGATTTATCTTACACCAAAACAAATAATGAACCTTTAGAAGACTCTCAGCTGTATGGAATATAAAAGATCCCTGGGAAAATATTTTCATAAAGCCAAATAAGTAGTATTAATTTTCATCACAATTCTGTTTTCTTCTTTTTTGTACTTTTGTTGTCCTTTCCTTCAGATTTAATACTTTTGGTTTTCTTCTTTTCATCTTTAGACTTTCCTTGCTGGTCTTTTGCCTTTTCCCCATTGCCACTTGCTCCCTGGAAAAAAATCTTCCCGTCAGTAATTTATTTTAATTCATTATTTTTTATCTTCCTGCAGGTTTCTTAACAAGAGGGCCAAGATGGCCCTGGATTGCTCACCTGAATTTTTGAGAGGACCATAGCCAAATTTTTTTTGAGGTATTGAAACTTTGGAAACAAAATCATTATTTTGCCAAGGTCACCTGTAAAAGTAATTTCAAAATCTATCACCACCCCTACAATCATCACCACAGCAATAATTTTGATGAATCAGAATTCTGCGAATAAATTTTTGGATAGATCACCCAAGGACAATTTCTTGAAGAAGAGCACATGCTCGATAGTGACTAAAAACAAGTCGAACAAGAGCACCACATGCAGGTGCCAACAACTGGCTGTTGTTTTTCGACGGATAAAAATTTCCCTAACAATTTTGAAAAGGGTCACCCTAGGAACATTTCTGTGAAATTATTTCAAAATCTGACCAGCTGTTCCAGAGAAGAAGAATTAGGAAATTCCTCTTCATGTCCCTGTAGTGCAAATAGCCCCCACCATCAGAGCCATGTTTCTTGACAGATCACAATTTTGTGAACAGTTTTTGAAAAGAGTCAACCAAGGAACATTGCTGTGAAATTATTTCAAAATCTGACCAGCAGTTTCAGAGAAGAAGAATTTTTAAGAATTTCTTCATGTCTGTAAGGTGTAAATAGCCCACAGCCATCAGAGCCATGTTTCTTGATGGATCAAAATTTCTCAAACAGTTTTTGAAAAGGGTCACCCAAGAAACATTTCTGTGAAATTAGTTCAAAATCTGACCAGCAGTTTCAGAGAAGAAGAATTTTTAAGAATTTCTTCATTTCTGTATAGTGCAAGTAGCCCCATTCACCACAGCCATGTTTCTTGACGGATCAAAATTTTGCGAACAATTTTTGAAAAGGGTCACCCAAGGAACATCTCTGTGAAATTATTTTAAAATCTGACCTTCGGTTTCAGAGGAGAAGATTTTTAAAGAATTTCTTAGAAAATTCCATTTGGTTGCCATGGCAACCAGAGTTTTTGATGGAATCAAATTCTGTGAACAATTTTTAAAGAGGACTTCCCAAGGAACATTCCAGCCAAGTTTGGTCCAAATTGGCCCAGCGGTTTAGGAGGAGTTGATGTTTAAAGAATTGTTGATGACGCACTGACGCACGACGGACACCGGGTTATCCTAAAAGCTCCCCTTGAGCATGTTGTGCTCAGGTGAGCTAAAAAATAGCAAAATTGAAATTGCTACTAAAATGTCATTTTCCTTTGGACACAATTTCTCTCACATTTTGCTGATGATAAAGCCTTTTGAAAACACTGCAGGAAAAGGAGAAAATGCTGGAAACCCCAATTTTCTCTTTTCCACACAATGTTTTCAGTCCTATCAAAGACCAAAATCATCATTATAGCAACATTTATTGTCTGCAAAAGCTTTTAATTTAGTCCAGTAAAATTTAAGACCTTCAAATTTATGTTGAATCATGTCTCTAATTTACAAAGCTTTTTCAAACAGTAACCCTTTCCCACACTGCAAGGTTTAGACTCTTCCAAATGACAAAATCTGCAGATGACATATTTAAAACTGGTATAAGTAAGCTGAGGCTTTCTAACAGGGCACAAAACATTGTGGGAAAAGGAGAAAATGCTGGTACCCAAAGGCTCCTTCCTTAGGATTGTTAAGACTCGGAATTGTGTGGTAAAGGGCTAAGGGACCATAAGCATTTGGTACGTATTTCTTTTTTTTTTGTGTGTTCATTATCAGATATCATGGTATCTTTTTACTTAGGACTTTATGCAAATTGAAGTATGTAAATTCATAAGTTTAGCTTACGTCAAAGTTTTGCGTTTCACTAAAATTTGCATAGATAAGTTTAAATGTAATTTCTTTTGTACTGGTAACTCCATGTACAAAATAACTGTCTTAACTGTCTTAAGTAAGAACTTAAGTCTGAACTATGGAGGAATTTTTGTACTGTGTTATCAAAGAAAACCAAGCTGAGTTCAGAAAGCCTCAGAAAACATTGTTGTTAAAGGACAAATTGTTGAAAAAAGTATTCTCTTCAGGTAAAGTGAAAGGAAGGGCATATCAAAGACAAAAACAGAATTTAACTCATAACTAAACACAAAATCTTACACTTGTTGAAACTTGAAGCATTTGCAGACGACAAATTAAAGCAACTCAAACAATCAGATTTGTCTGTTAAAGAGTAGAAAACATAGTGTGAAAAGGAGAAAGTGCAGGTTACCACTATTTTCTTTTTTTCCAATTTTATTATCAAAAGTCCTCAGGGTTGTTGAAAGTCATGATTGTTTGGTAAAGGGTTAAACCACATTTGATTTGTGATCTGCAAATGCTTCCAGCTTGGACAAGTCTCAGATTTAAATGTTTGGTAAAGATTTCAATCTTTACCAAATGACAAAGTTTTGGACTTGTCCAAATTGAGAACACTTTCAGACAACAAAATAAATGTGATGTAAAATTAAAATTAGTCACTGGAAGGAAATAAAACATTGTGGGAAAAGGAAAAAATGCTCCTAAGCAGCATTTTATCCTTTTTCCACAGTGTTTTAGGAAGCCTGTCTAGGTGCCATAAACTCGGGATCATGAGCTAAAGTGTTACCACAAGTTTATATGAACATATGCAAGCAAAGGGTCGAAACTCACCTTTCCAGGATATCGCTGCCCTTCAAGGGTCACCTCCTCACAGCGATCTTGTTGGATTAGATAGTCCTTAATCTCCCAGGCTAGTGCTCCATCTTTCAGCATGAATATCACTTTATTTTCACTGACCACATACCTATAGAAACAATTGATAATGGGTTTAACTGTAGAAACAGTGAATTATGGGTTATACTATAGAAATTGAGAATGATGGCTTTACCTGTAGAAACAGTGAATAACAGATTTAATTTTAAAACAAGTAATTAATGGGTTTAACTGTAAAAACAGTGAATAATGGGTTTAAATACAGAACCATTGATTAATGGGTTTAACTTTAGAAACAATGAATTATGGGTTTGACTAAAGTAACAGTGACAATTTTAACTGTAGAAACAATGAATAATGAGTTTAACTGTAGAAAAAGTAAATAAAGGGTTTTATTGTAGAAACATGAAATAATGGGTTAAACTGCAGAAACACTGAAGAATGGGTTTAATGGTAGAAACAGTAAATAATGGGTTTAATTGTACAAAGAGTGAATAATGGGTTTAAGGATGTTTGATTTTCAATTCTTCCATAGAAATTCTTTGTTTTATAAATTTTTTATGTAAAATTTCATGCTGAATACAAAAATAGAAAAAAAAAATGATATGCTGACATATTTCTTTTATTGTTAAATGCCTGTTTCCATTGTAACAATACACCCCCATTTCTAAAAATTGTAACTTTTGCCTGAAAATGATAAAAATGTTATCAGATAGCTTTGGTTATATAATTTATAAAAATCAGAACTAAATTTTTGTAAATATATATCTTTATCTAACATTTTGAAAATTTTGTTTTCATTTTACATTTTTGAAGAAACAGTGATTAATGAGTTTAACTGTAAAAAAGTGATCTGACAATGAGTTTAACTGTAAAATCAGTGAATAATGGGTTTAAGTGTAAAATTAGTGAATAACGAGTTTAACCCTCCATAAAACAACATTTTAGACTTGTCCAAACTGAAAAAAATTTGCAGACATGAAAATAAATGTGACTCAAAAACTGAAATTTGTTGTTGGAAGGGTAAAAATAATTTTGGGCTAAGGAGAAAATACTAGTTACCAATGTTTTCTCCTTTGCCCACAATTTTTCAAAAGCTATCTCCTTCAGGGTTGTTAAACTTGGAATTTTGTTTAAGGGTTAACTGTAGAAACAGTGAATAATTTGTTTAACTGAGGAAACAGTCAGTAATGGTTTTAAATGTTAACCCTTTAACCAACAATTCAAAGATATTATTACCCTGTGGAAAAAAGACTAACATTGCGGAAAAAGGAGAAAATGATGGAAACCCTTAATTTCTCCTTTTCACAAACAGTTTTACACCCTTTCAAGGGCAAATCTTATAATTTTAGCAATACTGATTTGTAGCATGTAAATGCATTCTAACTGGACATGTCTAAGATGCTTTTGTCTAGTACAGACCTACCTTTATCACACAATGCCAACTTTAAAAGACTCTGAAAGAGAAGGCTTTTGAAAACATGGAGAAAATGCTGGTCACCAGCATTTTTTCCTTCTCCCATAATGCTTTAAAAAACCTTCTATCTAGGGGTGGCTGAACCATTTAACTATTTGGCAATTCTTTTTCTTTTTTACTACTCGTAAATTACCAAGGATTTTGACTGCCATGCAGAAAAAAGTTGGAGTATAGAGAGAGGGGTCCAGCATGGCTTCACTCTCAATGCTGGGTTTTTCTCAGCAGACACATATAAACAAGCCATATGACCGATAATGTTGACAGTGGCCTAAAATGTTATTGAATCAATTAGTCATACAGAAGATTTGTCTGGTTACCATGTCTTTCAAAATTACAACAGCATCTCGCAGTTGGTATCCAATGAATCCATCTAAAATACATGCAGGTGAAATTTTGCCTTGAAACTAAGGATTTAAAGCTTACCGTTGCATCTCGTAGTTGGCATTAAATAAACTCCCTTGCCAAATCTGGGTGATCTGTTCTGTCTCAGCCTGAGTGGGATTACCTAGATATTCAGGAACACAAATAAAAATAAAATAATTTTTACAAAATTTGGGTAAATTCAATTCATTACCACACAATTCCATTTGTTAACAGCCTTAAAAATACATCTATACTGTATTTCAGGCAGTTTTCAGCCAGTTTTTTAACTTTAAACCCATTTCATCCTTATTTCAAGAAAACTTTTATCATTCTTGTATCTTCATGCCAAATGTTGCCCCTGATGGCTGCAAGATTGCAGAGATTATGACGGGTAGAAAATGCATTTCATGTTTCGGAGGCCTTCAAAGCAATCACCGTTGTCATTTCTGGTTTTAAATGAGGACAAAAGCCCTTATATTTTTCTATCCCTTACACTGTATATACAGTTTTCCAGAAGGCAGTTTTCCCAGGGGCAGATTTCCAAAGGGCATTTTTGGGGGGCAGTTTTCCTGGGGGCGGATAGATGGGGGGGGATGTTTCTGGTGGGTAAGCAATTTTTTTTTTTTTTTTTTTTTTGGGGGGGGGGGGGGGGGGGCAGTTTTCCAGGGGGAAGTTTTTCCTAGAACCAGAATTTTTTATCTAGTAAAAAGTTAAGGACGTCACAAATGAAAGAAAGTGTCTTGATGGTACCTGAAACTGTAGCAAATAACATCAAAGTCCGCCCTTTCTTCGACATCTTCAAAAGATTTTCTGGATTATTTGTGTTGAGTTGCGACATATCAATTTTTGGCCCTTCCCGCTTCCACTCTGGTAGTTCATCCTCTTCCAGTTCATCTTCATCTGCATCCTACAAAATTTGTTTGTTTGGTGTTTAATGCTGTTTTCAAAATTATTTCAGTTATATTAAGGCAACTAGTGCACCTATCAATGCTTTGCTGGAATTTCTTTATCAGTTCTTCTCACGACCCTGACAAAGAAAACTTTTGAAAAAAATTGTGGGAAAAGAAGAAAATGCTGGTAACTAGCATTTTCTTCTTTTCCCACAATGTTTCTGCCCTTTCTTGTAATTTTTTGTATGCAAATGCTCTAAATTTGGACCAATCTAAAATTCTGTTGTTTAGTAAAGAAAGAAAAGCTTAAAGTCAAATCACTATCCATGACATTAGTTTCCCCCTCAGAAAGTCTTAACCCTAATAGTAAAAGTCTAAATCCGGGAAAGATCATGGGGACAGGCAATTCCAGTCTGAAACAGCGTAACTCTACCAAACGACAAAAATTTAGACTGGTCCAAATTGAAAGTATTTGCAGATGACAAATTAGGAATGGCTGAAAAACTGAAATTTGCCTTTGGAAGGCAAGAAAACATTGCCGAAAAAGAAGAAAATGCTGGTTACCAGCATTTTCTTCTTTTTCCACGATGTTCTTAGAAGGCCTCTCCCAAAGGGTCGTGAAAACCCGGGATTGTTTGGTAAAGGGTTAACCCTTTCTCAAGCAAGTTTTCAGACTCAAATTGAAAATATGAGCAGAAGACAAACTCAGAAGAGACACAAATAAACGCAAGTTCTTTGACAGGTTACAAAACATGCCAGCATCTTCTCCTTTTACCACAATGTTTTCAAAGTTTCTCTCCCTCAGGGTCAACAAAACATGGAATTGTTTAGTAAACTTTTAACTCTTCACCAAATGAATCTAACAAAATCATATACCAGTTCAAATTAAAAACAATGGCAGATTATATAGACCAAATAGGACTCCAACAGTAGGATTCATCTTTGAAAGGGTAGAAAACATTGCAAGAAAAGGAGAAAGGAGAAAATGCTGGTTAACAGCATTTTCACTTTTTCCATGATGTTTTCAAAAGCCTTCTACCCCTGTTTGATAAAGGGTACACCATCAAAAAGAAATATGCATTATTATAAAAGTTTGCACTACAAAACTGCTGGTTTCAAGTGTTTTAACCCGTTACCATACAATCCAGAGTTTTAAGGACCTTAAGGAAGAAAGCTTTTAAAAACATTGTGGGAAAAGTTTAGTTTAAACATATTTATTTTACATTGATCGAGAAACAAGTTCTTACAACTTATACTAATCTCTCAAGATTCTGCTTCCTGGGAACTACACAAGTACTCGCGCCGAATGTGTGGGCCAAGAAAAATCCCAAACTTGACAGCCGGAAAAGTTGAGGAAGAAGCTTTTAGAAAACAGTGGGAAAAGGAGAAAATGCTGACAACCGCAGTAACAATGTTTTCTGCCCTTTCAGAGATAAATTCCATCATTTGAGCCACTGTTTTGTCGTCTGCAAATGCTTTCAATTTGGACCATTCTGAGATTTTGTCATCTGGTTAAGAGCATGAAATTTTTCTAAGGATTTAAAACAAGCTGACCTCGACAGAAACCTGTTTTGGGTTTAAAAAAAAAAAAAACTTTGCAAGGTGTTATTAAACAATGGTTGACCAGAATTGAAAAAAAAAATTGAAATAAAAAACTAGAGGCCCTTGAGGGCCTGAAATCGCTCTACTGGCCTGGCAGTGATTTTGCTTTTTTGCTAGCATATATATATGAATTCATGATGCAAAAAGAATAAACACAAAAAACACAAAACTAGCAAAGTTCAAAGAAATGTGACTAATAATGTAGACTTTGTTGAGTAAACGATACTAAGTCATCAAATGGCTGCTTTTCCTGAACGGTTTACTAGATTTTCTTTACTTTTAACAGAGTTTAATCCCTTGATGAATCAAATAATCTTTGCAAGTTTCACAAGATTTGGATCAACACTGTGGACTTCATTGCCTAAACACAAGAAATGGAAATTTTCAACTTTGAATGGCTACTTTTCCCATACTGATTATCAGTTTTTTTTTTTCAAAATCAATAGGGTTCAAGCTGTTTATGATACAAAGCAACTGTGCAAGTTCCATGATAATCCAACCACAAATGCTGACTTCATCGCGTAAACAAGAAATGGAAATTTTTAACTTTAAATGGCTACTTTTCCCATACTGATTGATGAATTTTTTTCAAAATCAATAGGGTTGAAGCTACTGATGAGATAGACAAACTGTGCAAGTTTCAAAGAAATCTGATTACAAATGCAGACTTTATCACATAACAAGAAATGGAAATTTTCAACTTGAAATGGCTACTTTTCCCATACTATTTGTTTGTTTTTTTTCAAAATCAATAGGGTTGAAGCTATTGATAAGATAAACAAACTGTGCAAGGTTCACAGAAATCTGACCACAAATCAAGACTTTATCTTGTAAACAAGAAATAGAAATTTTCAACTTGAAATGGCTACTTTTCCCATACTGTTTGTTGGATTTTTTTCAAAATCAATAGGATTGAAGCTACTGACGTGATAGACAAACTTTGCAAGTTTCATGAAAATCTGACCGCAAATGAAGACTTTATCACGTAAACAAGAAATGGAAATTTTCAACTTGAAATGGCTACTTTTCCCATACTGTTTGTTGGATTTTTTTAAAAATCAATAGGGTTGAAGCTATTGATGAGATAGACAAACCGTGCAAGTTTCACGAAAATCTGATCACAAATGAAGACTTTATCACGAAAACAAGAAAAGACTAGCGGACGGACGGACGAACGTACCGATAGACGGACGACAGAAACCACGCCATGACATAAGTTCAGCTGGCTTTCAGCCAGTAGAGCTAAAAAAAAACCCTGATGGAAGAGCCTTTTGAAAACACTGTGGAAATAGGAGAAAATGCTGCAAATCAGCATTTTCTCCTTTTCTAACGATGTTTTCTAACTTTTCAGAGGGAAGTTCTGTCAGACACATTTTATTTCATCCGCAAATGATTTTGATTTTAGGTAAGTCTTAAACTGTTGTTGTCTGGTAAAGAGTTAACAAAGAACATTTACAATATACATGTATAATCATGAGCCATGCTCTGGCAAAAGGGGCTTAATGTATCTCCTTGATGCATTGTACCGAGCACGTAATCATATAATTAGGGATCCATAAATTCCACCTTGTCTTCCAATTGACTGGATCCGGAGGTAGTAGAGATAACTGTCCCCGAAGGCAATTTTAATTTTTGATTGGTCTCCTCCGGGTACAGAGAAAATCATTCAAAAACACTTGAAATCTGTGCACAGACTGTGTGCACACTTTGAAACTCTCTTATTTTGACAAATAGAGGACAAAACTAGAATTATTATTTAAATAGGATTCATTCACAATTTGAGTGTTATGATATGAGAAATAACCCTTGCCATTATGATTGCAGACTATACTGTCCCTGTAAGAGTTACTGTTCTTGACCCCTTTTATGCTGTATCCATTCCTCTCTGATAGCAAGCTGTAACTAGGTAGCATAGATTAAACATCTAATAGAAAACTACTACTCGTGTTCATTTACCCTGCTCCCAGACAACCAAACAATATAACAGACCGTATGATGCACAATAAATGTCCAAATATGAAAAAAAAATCACTGTGGCAACTCATCATTGAAGTTTTTTATAACATGTAACTCTAAAAAAAAAAACTCGGGGTTCATTCTAGAAATCAAATCTATGGGGCCGACTGGCCCCCTCACCAGAAAAAGTAGGGGCCATTAGAGAAATTTATGGGGCCAAGAGAAAACTACCTTATTCAATGGATTTTAACTTTATGCTTGCAACCAAAAGTTCATATTTCTTCCATTACTGCCCTAATGTCCTTTTCCCTATAAATGCCTCACGCATGTGCATGTGAGAAATTGTGTAAGCTTCAGTCAGCATATCCAAGGTTCAAATTTAACGGTCGCATACTCGCAAAATGCGAGCTGAAATGAAAAAATGCGAGTGCCAAATTCTAGCACTCGAAATAATTTGCGAGTGCGCCGGAAAATGGGCAAACCTACCGCTTAAAAATCTGAATTAATCCATAAATGCGATCATTTTTCGTGTACACCGAATTGCCGTATGCGGTGTAGAACTATCCTTTGAGAGTATCACCGACCACGTGACCGGTATTCGTAGAGACGCTTGTTGCGATATTGTAAATACATGTATCCGATATTTAAAGCGCGTAGACGATTCTGACGTTGTTTATACGTCTGCATTGCCTCGCTGAGGGTATGGAGCGGAAAATATCCAGTTTTTTCGGCGATATGCCGGATTCCGTGACATCGCCGGAATATTTATTTAATATAAATTAATGATCAAACAGTTTGTCCAAACAAAGGATATTTCTTTGCCATGCAGAATGTGTAGAGTCTGAGCTATAATGTTGTATGAGCAAACAGAGGAGACCCACTCAACAATATTTAGACTCTTCCCAAATTGAAAGCGTCTGCATTTGGTACAAAGGAAAGTTAATTCTCTAATAATGTAGAAAACATTGTGGGAAATGGAGAAATTGCTCATTATGAGCAATTTCTCCTTTTGCCACAATGTTTTCATGAGTTTCTCATTTCAGAGTCGTTAAAACACGGGACTGAGTGGCAATGGGTTAAAATATTGCTAGTACAAAATTGATTTTGGCTAGTAGAAAAAATGGTCACTAGCAAATTTTTGCTAGTTGAAAAAAAAGTTAAATTTGACCCCTGATATCTATCTTTTTTCAGGGGTAAAAGTTAAAAAATCTGAAAATACTGAAAATTGAGCTGGGGGCCTGGGGGCCGCTAGGGCCCCCGGTGGGCCCAGGGCAACGCCCTGGCCAGGGGTCCAGGGGGCCTGAGGCCCCCGGAAGCTCCTGAGATTTAGCTATTTTATAAGCATCAAATACCTCTAATGAGATCCAGTTTTTGCATTTTAAAGTTGAAAAAATCTTGAAACAAATGAAAGATATGATATGCTAAAACCTAAGAAAATCTCAAAGTTTTTAGCACCCATGTTACTTTTGTCCTCTTTTATCTCCATTTTGTACACAGGACCTAATCAGATTAGCCCTACATCAGTGTTGTATTTGAAAGTACAACAAGTATGAGAAAGGACATATCTAGTATTTAATATTTGATTCATTAAAATGCAATCACATGTGCTAAATTTCTGTCAAAAGAATAAAATCAAATCTGTCAAATAGGAAAACAACACTTTCTTTAAGAATGGCTAATTTATCAGGGAGAATGTGACAGAGTGTGCTGTGCATTTTCTAGCTTGAGGTTTTTGTACCCTTTGGTAACTGGAGTTTGGGGTACACAAACAAGGTTGGGGGTTCAGATCTAAACTACATATTAATTTCATTAAAATATCAAGTTTTAATGACAGCCTATTAAAAGATAGACTGTTTTCATGCAACATGCCCAAGCTATTGGTTGTACAATCGGTTTCTCCATTGAACTGGGAATGCCTTTTTGCTTTAAATACTTTGACAATTTGTCTACATGATATCAAGTTTATAAATATGTGATGTTTTGTACTTTAAATTTTCTTTACTTTATTTAATATCATTTATTTTGATCTTTAAATTTTTATTTCCAAACCAGTTAAAAAAAATTCACATATTTCAAGCATTTGCAGACGACACCCCCCCCTTTAGATCTATATTTTCATTTCATAAAACAACAATTTTTTCACTCATGACAGAATTTTAGATTCCACTTATTGTTTTATTCAGAGATTTGTGTAAATTCAATGTTTAAATTCATTATTAAAGTCGAGAAGATAGTTTGAAGTCCGTCTGATCGGACGATGTCACGCTGAGCATGGTAGTGTCATGGGTTTTCACGTTTTCTTTGGCGATCAATTTTTCGTGTCAATTAATTTCTAGAAAAGTATTACCACATGATTTGACATCAGTTAGTCATTTTGAATAGCAGGTAACTTTAAAATCTGTCACTTTACACTAGATCAGAGGATTAACACCGTTAAATATTACGTTCTCGTAAATGACTCGCCAGCTTCATTACATCACGCGCGTGTCCTTCACATTTTATACTGATCGTGTTTAGCCCATATTTCTGCCGGATGCGCACAAGCTAGGTTATATGAAGCTCTTGACGATAATTTCATGCGTCAGATTGACAATTAAGCAAATATTTTTCAGCGTCAAAGACATGTCATTTCAAATTTCCAAGCGTCAAAACCCGGTCTCAGGGATCAAATAAGAAACTTGCCGAGTTGTCGAGTTTTGACAACACATCCATGGACAAAAATTTCTTTCTCATTTTTCCAACCAATTTTCGTGTTTGTTATCACTATACTAATTCCTAGAGTGTGATTAATATCAGTCACAAAACCAAGCGCTACAAACCAGTATTCACGTTTCACGACCGAGCGAGCTTCGGTACCGACTGCAATCGATTCCTGGATTTCTCAAGAGCTAATCGCAATCGGAAGCCAAAACCAACTGACTTTCGACTATAGTCAATCATTGGCCCACCACTACCAATCGGACTACAGTGTATGAATGAAACTTTTCCCCCTTTTTCGGTCGCTTCGGCATTTGAGTAGCACGTACTGTCAACTTCGGAAGAGAGTTGCCGATCCCCTGCTCTGACATCCATTTGTTATTGAAAAGAACAAAGATAATTTAAACTGAGCCATCTTTCGCTAGCAAATAATCAAATTGCAGCCAATATTTGTCCCCTAAAACGAAGGGAGTAGTAATTATGGCACTATGCAGGTCAAATTGCCTGCGGCCCTATAGGGGCCAGGCCTTTGTCTTTGACAGTTCAGACTATTGTTAGAGGCCTTTGTCTGTTGGAGGTCAGACTGTCTGTGGCAATATGACGTAATCTTGCATACCTTTTGTCTGGCTTTCGTTGCCTCCCACCTGCCGAGGCTAGATGACAATTCCAAGCGTGTTTTGGCGCGTTTTGACCGATCAGGCCGGCGCCCGATTGTATAGAACCGAAAATTCAGCCAAAGCATTCGCCATTGAAAATGCATGAGAACTTTCTCTCAAAGAGGTTGCTCTACTAAAAATGCTTTTGTCTGTGAACGCTTTTACCCCCCTTACCATTCAAAGTCTAGGTTTTGTATTGACTTTAATGAATAAAATCGTATGGTGTTTAACGCCGTTTTCAACATTTTTGTTGCACTTAAGTCGCTGCGGCCAGTGCACCTATACATGCTTTCCAGCAGTATCTTTTACCAGGGCATCATTTTCTTTCCAAGTCACTGACTGCTGTCTCACATAACCATTATTACGGTCAGCTGTGGTAGAGAAATAAATGGTTTCACAATTTTCAGTCCTCGACCTAGCCAGGGATCGAAGCCACGACCCATCTCAAGTCCTGCACGCTAGCTATTTAAGAGCTCAGCTTTTAGGTCCTCGCTTCTACATGGAAAAGTTTGCGAAAAACTTACTACGATCCCCAAATAGCGGTGGCATAATATAAAATTCCCTGTTGGTTTGATCATTAGCTTTCTTAGAAATTCTGATTTTTTTTTTATAATTCATGAGACCTTTCGATACTCTCCTGACAGAGTCGCATATCAAAATGATTTAATGTTTGAGAAATGTCGACACTCTTCCACGTGATGTCTGGCGCGATTGTATAATATCGTCTGCAAAAATTCAGACAAAGCATTCGCCTCTCATTAAAAATGCATGAGAAAATGTCGATATTCTTACAAAATAGGTCGCTTTCCGCTGATTAAAATGCGTGATGTCTGGCGCGATTGTATAATATCGTCTGCAAAAATTCAGACAAAGCGAATAATCAATTGGTCAGATGGAAAAAACAAACTGACCAATCAGAAGAGACTTTGTGACTATATTAGAAAGCTGAATTTCGTGTTTGGAGTCATAAGAGTTTTGACACTCGAATCAGCAACATGGTTAGATGTAAATTTAGTCTCGGTAACGAACGCTACGTACAGGTCAGTGAATGGAGGGGTGAACTGAGAGTCGATATCAGGGAATGGCAGGAAGACATACCTACTAAGAAAGGCATTAGTCTTACGCTTATGAGATGGAAGAATTTGGTAGATGCCTCTGAGTTTGTTGATCAAGCATTACACGGTAAAAAAGCATACAGCGCTCACCTAGGAGGAAACGTTTATTGCAGTATCGGTGAAAACAGCGTTTGTGTAGATATAAGACAGTATTGGAAACCAGACAATGAAGTGGTACCGACCAAAAAGGGTATCTGCTTAAGACCCGCTGAATATAACTCTCTTAAAAAACACGTGTCAGAGATTGGTAGGAATCTACCCGAGTTGGACGCTGTCATTCCCTGTTACCTTCAAAGTGATCATATGAACCAGTTAGGGGCGTTGCGGTGTTCTGAATGTAACCCTAACGATAACGGAAACTGGTAAATAGGCGCGATTGACAGAATTAACATCACATTAATAAGCACCATGTTCAAAGATTCTACAAAAGTGACTGCATATTCGAAGCCAGCCTTGATGTTATGTGAAGATAGACTACAAACGTATGAGCACTGGTCGAAGCAAATAAAGCCTGAAAAATGGTCATTAGCAAAAGCGGGCTTCTTTTACACCGGTACTGCGGATAAAGTGACGTGTTTTGCCTGTGGTGTCAACATAATGTCATGGGAGGAAAAGGACGATCCTTGGGAAGAGCACGAGAAATGGTCTCCGTCCTGTATATATTTGAAAATGACGGGATACACGAGTCAAATCACTTCAAGGTGTGATATACAACGAAACGCGTCTGTTACCAATGGAAGATTGTCCCGTGACGGTTCTACATATAACTGGAGTGCTTTGAATTCAGCCTTTTTCTAAAACAGATGTGAACATGTTCGGACTCATTCTTATATTTGTGACAACAATGAATGACTTCGAATTGTGGTTGAAATACAGACAATTGCGAAGAGACGCCGCGGAGGGTGTTGAAAGGCTCGTTGGCTTGTATATAGAAAACGAAAGAAACCTCTCTATTTACTATTTCTATTTGATGTAGTAAGAATGTATGGATGTCTATGTAATAAATAAACATGTCTGACTGGCAACAATATTTGTCTTCTTTGTATTTTGACTTAAAATCTCCCGCTAGCTATGGTGGTCCTGAAAAACTCTATCAACATGTTAAAGACGAGGGTAAATACAAAATTGGCAGGCACAGAATACGCCAATGGTTGCAGAATCAAGAAGCGTATTCTCTGACCAGGGGTGCTAGACGCCGCTTTAAACGTTCCAGGGTGATTGTAAATGGCATCGACAGTCAATGGGACATGGATCTTATGGACATGGCCAATTTACAGAAGCATAACGAAGGTGTGAAATACATTTTGATTGTTATCGATGTATTTTCTCGTTTTCTTTATGCTCAACCTGTTAAGAGTAAGCGAGGCGCTGATGTAGTCATGGCATTGAAACGTATACTGACAGGCCCCAAAAAGCCAAACACAATTCGTACGGACAGAGGAATGGAATTTAGAAGTAAAGAAGTAAATAAATATTTAAATAGTCAAAGTATACATCATATGTACGCATATAATACGGAAACAAAAGCAAATTACGCGGAAAGAGTTATTAAAACGCTAAAACACAAGATTTTTCGATACCTGCTCAAAAACAGAACTAGTAGATACATTGACATTTTACAGGATTTTGTACATAGTTACAATCACACTCACCACAGGAGTCTTGGAGAAAACCCAGCAGCAATTTCCGTGAAAAATGAAGGGGAAAGTCGTCTACAACAGTATCTCATTAGAACCAAAGGAAGCAAAGGGGAAAAGCCCGTTATAAAAAAATTCAAATATAAAATCGGCCAGACTGTACGATTGTCACACATCAGGTCCGTATTTGACAGAGAATACTCGCAAAAATGGACAGGGGAGATTTTCAAAATCAGATCACGTTTCAAAAGACAAGGACTTCCAATTTACACGTTAGTAGACTGGGACAACGATGAAATTGATGGTACATTTTACGAACAAGAATTACAAGCCATAAACGTTGACGACGGTACCGACTTTAGCATCGAAAAAATTTTGAAAAGAAGGACACGCAATAAGAAACAGGAAGTCCTGGTGCGCTGGTTACACTGGCCAAAAAAGTATGACAGCTGGATACCGGAAACTGATATTAAGCAATACTCGTAAACAACCGAGAATATAAAAAGAGGCTGAAAACTAGCAATGTTCTATCATTTATGTCTAGACAGTCAAACGATCATGATCATCACAAACGTGCTTTACAGCGCTCAACTCAACTGTCCTATTGATTTAAGACAACTCTGCTCCAAAATAACGAATGTACGGTATGATCCAGCACGATTTCCCGGACTGATATGGCAACACAGAAAAGCTGGAGGAAACTGTTTAGTGTTTTCTAACGGTATTATCAACTGTAACGGCAAAGTTTCGAGTAAAAGAGAGGGGTACGAACGAATACGGAAATATGCGAGACTGATACAGAATTGTGGATATCCAGTGAATTTATCGGACGTGAAACTTTTAACCATGTCTATGAGCCATACCCTCAGTTCGGATTTGGATTTGAAGCGTTTGTCTGTCGATAAAGATGTCGTATACGAACCCCAGTTATTTCCTTCTCTTAACTTTAAAAGGGAAGGGGTGCATTTTTGTTGTTTTCATACAGGGAAAGTGGTCATAACGGGTGTAACCTCTTCACAAAAAGAGGACGAGATTGTTTGTCCCACACTAATTGAACTCGAACTCTATACGCGTAAGAAGGAATGAGTATTTTAACCGATTCAATCATGGAACACTCTACAGTCTATTTACAAATCGCTTATTTACTTCACCTACAAGAGACCGAAACAACGGTAAGGAAGAATTTACTGCAGAATTTAACGAATCGTCAACTAAAGGCTATCATCGAGGTGGCAAAACGTATACTTAATGGAGTCATTAATCCAATGAGAAGAGATGTTCAAGTTTTTGAAAGAAGGAGACTATTGTTACGCACACTATGCTCAAATAACGTTTCATCAACCCGTAAGAAGACTTTACTTCGACGATTTCATTCATTTATACCCATTTTATTACGCCCAGTTTATCTCATTCCTACTATACTAGACCAATTGAGAACAAGGAGAGAAGAATGACAGAGTTTTACTTGTATTTAAATTCCGCAGAATCTATCGATATACGTAAGAATAACGCAGATTTCTTGTTCCAGTTTTCTAAGGACTATATTTTAGAAGGAAGTTGGTTATGTGCTCTGGTAGAATCGTCATTGACCTGCGACTTTACACCTCAAAGTAAGCGGTTGTATTTGAATTGTGACATTATAGAGGAAACGTTTGTCAGGAATAAGTTACAACCCGTTCTCACCAATATAGAAATCGAAACAAGATACAAGAAATTTAAATTTACGGAATGTCTTCATCGACGTTATAGACCCGTGAGTGTCAAGAAATTTAACACTATTAGGCTGTCGTTAAAAGGCGAAGATTTAAAACCGATTGATTTGAATTCGAACGATTTTCACTGTGTCCTTCATTTCAAGAAATCATGGGTTCCATAGACGTCTTTGATTCAAAACTACAGAAGTGGGTTCCGTACAAAGAAGATGTGGAGTATTGGATTGATTATTTTAAACCGAAAGACCACATCCCAGATCAAATAAGGAATTTGGAGAAAATACTAGAAGAAAAGAATAAACTGCTGCGAGATATGGAAGAAAAACTTGAAAAAGTCAAAACTCCTCAGGTAAAAATGGTGAGCCCATTAGCCGAAGTAGTTGATAGGGCAAAATCTCAAATAAAACGTAAGAACGGTGTTGACGAAGATCGTAAGAATATCAAGCGTAAGAAGACTCACAAAACGTATCGCAAAGATCCCGACTGGGTGTTTTGAAAAATTAGCATGAATAGTAAAATTCAGCACAGTGAAGAATTATCGTTATTTAATCCGATCCCAAAAGATTCGTCCTTGTTATCGAAAGATTGGATCGAATTCCGACCCATTAATCCGGTAACCGATTCTTCATCGAGCTTGGAATTTAATATACCGCCACAGGCCAGCGCCTACATCAACTTGAAGGAATGTAAATTGAGGGTGAAATTGAGACTCGCTTTACAAGACGGTACACCCGTGTCAGAAGATGATACGCTGGGACTTATCAATTTACCTTTGCACACCATTTTCAGACAGCTGGACATTCATTTACAACAAAAACCACTCCCGAATAGCGGAACCACGCATCCGTATAAGACCTATATTGACACCTTATTAAATACCAATCAATCTATACAGGAAGCTTTTCTGACCAGTCAATTATTCTACAAGGATTATCGGAATCTGGACGATAGCGACCCCAAAACTGGATCAAATACCGGTTTATTCCAAAGATATGAAAAGACCAAGGGTGGTAAAATTATAGATCTGGAAGGAAGTATCCCGGTGGACTTGTTTCAACAACCCAAGTTGCTTATTAACGGAGTGCAAATGGGGCTTAAATTTTGGCAAGCATCCGATGCCTTTCGAATCATTACAGATGCGTTTACTCCGAATTACAAGGTGCAAATCGTTGACGCCCGTTTCAAGCTCTGTATTCAGCGGTTACAGAACGATTTGCTTCTGGCTCACGACAAAATGATTCAGGACACTCCCGCTATGTACCCATATTTCCGCTCAGAGATAAAAACAACCTCGATAGCGCAAGGACAATATAGTTTTCACGCAGACGATATATTTCAAGGTAGGGTGCCAAACAAAATCATCATAGGGACGGTTGCGAGCGTTTCATATAACGGAGACTACAAAACAAACCCATTCAACCTGAAACATTACGACTGCAGTTACCTCGGTTTCTTCGTTGATGGCCAATCCGTACCATCGCAACCTTTGCAACCTAATTTTGAAGGAAATCATTTCACCGACTGTTATCAGACCCTCACTTCCTGTAGAAATGATATCAACATCACATACAAAGAGTACAAGCAAGGATACTGCCTATATGTGCTGGATATCGATCCCTACTATTCTTTCAACACAAAAAGAAGAGGTCTTTGCCGTTTGGAAATCAAATTTGCTAAACCTTTACCAGAGAGTGTGACATTGTTGCTGTACGCTACCTTTCCAGAAATACTTACAATCGATAAAGCGAGAAATGTGTATATACAATAAATACGGAGGGAAATAATAAAAAAAAACCACACAAACACAATGACTCATGCCTTCTTTTATACTTTTATTGTATTATTCTGTTAATAAAAATATAAAATCATGAAATTGTCGAGTCGTTATTCAATAAGAAATCCAGTCTATATCTTTCTTTCGTTTCTTCTCTCTAAGTCCCGGAGGAAATAGTGTTAATTTCTTATTCTTCTTTTTCGAGGTATCTTCCCTTTCCTCTCTCTGCTGATCATCTTGTCTCCCAGATAGTTTTTTCAATCGCTCAAACTTTTCGAAAGGCACTAATACATATTTCTCCATTACTGTAATACGGGTTGTAAGTAGGCTGAAGCAATCTTCACCAATGTATGGATAATACGTTGTTTATGTTGGATAGCTTCCTTCTTTTTAACAAACCCCGTGTTACGTTCTCCAAGCAAGTAAATAAAGCGTCTCTGCCTCTTTAAGGTGGCTTTTTCCGTAAGTGTCAATCTACCTTTGAACCGGATAATGTTGTACGCAATTTGACTAAGCGCCCTTAGCTGTTGACGGGTAATAGTTTTTAAAAGCGCTTTTCTCTGGTCGGCTGTAGTGTTGGCCACTAAATATAAAAAGTGACGTTGCTGTTTAATTAGTTCTACCATATTGTATTCTTATAAGCTATTTATTTCCATTCTTACGTCAAACGGTACACAATAGGATCTTCGTTGGGAAATATACGAGTCCTTAAACGGTACTTGTCGTCGGAGTAAGGGGACATGTCCACTATGAAATAACCGTGTCTCGTATTAAGGGCATCTTCGTAAGCCTTCATAAACACTCCGGATTTACCGGGATAAAGCTGCCGTCCTAGCACTCCTACTTGAGATATGTCACGAATATTTTTCATAAGCACCAGATACCATGTATTCAAAGCTATAGTTCTGGCATGTTTACCCCCAGGGTATAAGTTTTGTGTGATCATAATCACCGATACTTTTCTGTGATGGCAGCCTTGGGTGAACAGTAACTCCATTTCTTTACTCCGCATGACCTCGTGCATTAGGTCGTCTAAAATGATTAACTTGTGTTTTTTGTCTCTTGTGAAGTCATCCAATTCTTCTGCAGTAGGTAGTCCTTGCTTACTGTCAAAGTTTGGAATGGAACTCTCCATGACATCAAACAAGTCTTGGTGGATACCGTAGCAATAGAGAATATGAGAAGGGGGGTCCCGTCCGTACATGAGGTTTACTTGTTTCAAAAAGCGGTACACCCATTGGGTTTTACCACTACCAGTTTGTCCGCTAATACACATACTAGAACATGGTTCGAATGGAAGAGGGACGGCCATTATTTTTTAAGTCTAGGGTTAGGCAAAGCGTACCCGATACTGCTACTCAAGAGTGATACCCAAAGCTCGGTCGACCCGTTTTGCACTGATAGGTTAATGATGGATGTAATAATAATGATGTACACTATGATCATCTGACAAAAGTAGACAATCTCTGCTTGGGGGACACGGGTGCCCAGTAAATGCCACTTGTCACTATGGCTTTCTTCGTCAGGTTTAGGGAAACGTAAAAACGTTTCTTTTTCGGGAGTTTCTGTCATATTCTTACGTTAGATTAACTCAAAACACAAAAAGAAACTCATTCTTACAATTTTTTATTTATAAGCAATACAATTATCACGTTAACAAATAAAATAAACAACAGTTGGTATCTAGAAAAATAAGCGACACTTTTAAGAAAATGAGTGACACTTTTTTGAAAATGAGTGACACTTTTAGGAAAATGAGTGACACTTTTTGAAACAGACCCTATGGGAATTTACCTGTAAAAGTATAAAAACGTAAAAACGAGTGACACTTTTTGAAAAATGAGTGACACTTTTTGAAAAATGACTAACACCTTTTTTTGAAAAATGATTGACATTGAACAACCCACGAACAAAAAAAAAAATTACATCAGTCATATCCATATGGTACAGTGTCATAATTGTCTAGTTTCCTTCGCTTTGTATACACCATTTGATAACTTTTCTTTTCTTCTCTATTATACAATTTCCTCTTTCTTTTGTCTCTACATATTTTACATGGGTTGGTTACAACAATATTTGAACTACTTTTTGAATCTGTTACTATAGCTTTCACGGCTTCAAAATTGATTAGTTTGCTATTAGTGTAGTTCAAAGTAAACCCTCTGACCTTACATGTTTCCTCGTTGGTACTGGTCTTATATGCGTAATTCTTTGGACCTCCTGACACAAATTCTACAATATGCTCTCCTTGCTCCAGTTCATCCGTCAACTCACCCAAGTAGTCCCCTAAGGGAGGATCAAACTCTCCGGGTCTACTCATGTAAATGACAGAGTCCGTGTCGTAGTACAACACTCTTTTATTCAACTTTTCGAGCACACTGTACAATTTTAATCGGGCCCAACATGTTGTAAAGGTCGCCAAGTAAATGTTTGTTTCGTTGTCTTCGGGGTGAAAGTCATGTTTATAAATCCACTCTATTTGTATCATATCATTTGAGAGTATATGAAAGTTCAGAGGCTCTTTTGTAGGATCAGAAAATACTTGAAAAAATAAGTTTGCTTGACTCTCGTGATATATTTTGGTTTGACGCATATTGAGTCTCTGTCCAAACTTACCCCAAAAGCTATTGAGACAAAGTTTGGCCAGAGCTCTTTTGCCAGGGTTTTTTACAATGCTGTTTTGATCCAGCAATACACCCTCTTTTTTATGATAATCTTCCATGTATTTTGTCATGTCTTGTTTCGTTTTGACCCAATCAGGAGGGCCACTCGCCTCTTGCTTAAATTTCAAAAACGTGTTGATATACTTGGCGAATAACCCCCCATCACCCGTCTCAGGATTATACTGTGTTGTTTCCTCCCAGTGGTATACTTCATATATTTTTTCTAGTGTGTAACCCAGTCTTAGAGCCGTTTTTATCTCGGGGATGCACCACGTGCCAATTAAAACCCTGTCTTCAGAAGAACATGTACATGAATCTTGATTCTCGGTATCCGCACAGGTACGACATAGAGGAAATTTCAGTTTGCCATTTGATCTATAGGGGAGGACTGGATGATACAGCCCTCTCGGGGGTAATGTCTTTATTTTGGCAATACCAAAATACTCCTCAAGCTTCCCGAAGTCTTTGGTCAAGATTTTGGGGTGACCTACGGGATACCGACAATACTTGTTCACCCAAGGGTACAAACTTGTAAAGTCTACGTATTTGACCTGTTCATGTTCTTTGGTTTTGTAATAGAGTTGACTGGCATTAGTGCGCCCTCCGAAGAAACTCTCTCTTGGATCTAATCGGTCAGCTACATCTAATTGTGCAATGCATTCTTTGAGTTCTTCATTTTCGTCCTTTAATTTTTTGAAGTCATGGTCCCAAATACACACATACTTCATGCCTAATTGCTCGAGGTATGCTTTCTTTTTTAGAGTCAGAGCATACAATTCATTCAGTGATTGATTGGTGAGGGGGTGATACGTGTCCTCTCGTTTGTCTGGGAAACACACAGGGCATCCGTGAAACACACATCCGTGGTACTCGTATGCTGTGTGTGTTTCTTCACAATATCCATCTAATTTGTATCGTGTTCCTGGTATCTTTTTTTCACCTTCATTCAGTGCATGCTGAATGTGTACATGGTCTGTAAGCGCTCGCCACTCTAACCACTGAATTGACACCTTACTGTATTGTTCTTTGTATCCACTGGGAGGAATCTTTGCTATCGGGGTGCTTACAAATTCTTTACCCTTGACTTTCAATTTTGCTGCACTCACCCATTCATCTTTCACCAGTACATACAATACTCCCTCACATAGTTTGGCTGGGATCCATTCATCAGTGTCATACAATTGTACCTTCCACTTTTCTTCTAGAAATTTACTTCTAAACACATTCATGCATACTGATGCAATCGTAACACTGTCGAAAGGATCTACGGCCCCAAACCACCTTTTTTCAGTCTTTCCCTTTCCATTTATGACCTCTTTTTCTTCTCCCGTTGCATTCATTAACAAATATCTAAATTTCAAACATGCTTGTCTCAATATATCAACATCACTTCTACAATATTCTAACATCTCTTTTCTAAAATCAAAAACTTCACACTGTCTCTGTTTCAACCACTCTACTAACTCGCTTCTTTCTTTCTCACCCATGAAATCGTAACCATAATCTTTAGCATCAGGGTAGGGCCCAACATAATTTTGATTCTCTCTGGTATTAAAATAATGTGGGAACCACCCTTTTTTCAATTCATGTAAACCAAATGCTTTGGGTAATGCTGACAGTTTCATGGGTAAGAAGTTAAGACTGTCTATTACCTTGATATGTAAGTCTCGCTCTACTGTCATGTACATTATCTTGGACCCGTTGTAAATAATTTTGTCTGGCCGTAATGACTGATCAACGAGGTACTCTAGCAGAAAGTAACCGTCATAACCTTTCATGTTATGAGCAACCACCTTGCAGTACTCGTGTTGTTCCGTAAATAACCATTGCCCAAACTGTTCAGCAGTATCATGTCCCTGGAAAGTGACTTCTCTAAAGCCACATGTCCCTGGACAAGGTCCCAAATCTTTCTCATCCAGATTTTTTTGACATTTTTTACAACGGCTACCGCATCTCTTACATACTGATTTGGCAGTCAATTCATTGTCAATACATTTTGGGCATACCGAATGAGCTAAGACAAAGTTGGGACGATGCGTAGTTCTACCGCACCATGACGTGTTGCAGTTTTTACACTTAGAACAAGACTTACATACCTGTGATGGTTGACAATCTGCGCATTCTATTTTCTTTTGCGGTATGTATCCATTCTCGCACTCACTCATATCATCCTGACTACACTCAAAATCAAAAAATATATATTTAGGTATAAACTTGTCCTTACATTCTTTCGCTCTTAAATAACACTGATGATCGTCCAACACATACTTTTTACAAGTCTTACAAAAGTATTCCCCACACACATGGTCCTCCTTCTTCCTTATGTCCGTCCTTAGTACCTTGTAACACCTGAAACACCTCCACCACTTTTCACACTGGGAAGGCCCACTGGGTTGACCTTTTCTCCTTCCATTTTTGTGTAAGGGTACTTTCTTGTGTTGTTTGTAACAATCATCTGACCTACAGTCCATGTTACAATCTGTGCACCTCAGAGTCTTGTTCGTTTTAGGGCAGTGGTCCCTCTTGCACACTATACATTTTTCTGCACACTGGTGATATTCCCTATTACTATAGTGTTTGAGACATTTTTCACAAAAATAGGAGTCGCTAAAAAACCCAGTGATGTTTGTTATGGCATGAAAGTGGTCGTCGTCCACCAAGTACACGTAGATACAGGGACGCCCGTCACTGCTAGGACCAGTAATAAATTTATTGCCTAGGCGAGCGCTGATGACCATCACGCGTACTCCTAGGATTTCCTCAAATGCCTCCACATCGTTGAGACTAGCTGTTTGGTCTATGGGTACGCCTGCCATCTTACACAGAGCCCTTGCCAGCTGTCCTTGGTGTTTCTTCTTCTTTTTGACAAGGTCGTTATAGTAAGACAAGGGGACTTTTTGATATTCTAAAACCAACTCCAAGCTACTTTTTCCCTGTCTGTTTTTCGTTACCTCCTCCCATTCTTCCTTGGTACACCTCTTTAATTTTGCCCAGCTGACTCCAATGGCCCTTGCCATACACATTTTATCTTCATTCTCAATAGTCACTACCGAGCGTTTTAAATCCAATGAAGTGTTTTCACCTTTAATACGTATGATATGTTTTCGCTTGCCTCCTTTAGGTAGGTCAATGGTCCCTATTATTATATCAAAGGTCTCATCGATCGAAAGTTCCTGGTTACTATTGAGTACCTTTTCGAGGATCTCCATAACTCTATTAGCGTCAAGGGTATCCCACTTCTGTAAAGGGACGACAACAGGGTTGTGCAAAGCATCGTGATATATCACGACACGACCTAGATCATTCCCCTGTAGGTGTCCTCGGGCCTCGTTAAGGGCTGCCTGGATCATGTCATGAAGTCCCTGCCTCACGTCTATTAACCGCTGACCATTGTACCGCTCATCCAATTTTACTTGATATGTTGTATCTATTGCTGCATTTTTGGCATATGTGCGGGTGTCCTTCTTTCTCATTGTGTATTTCAGTTTGTTGTCGTTCTGTAGACCGGAGGGTCCCGCCCGTGGCTCTTCCCCTTCCCCTGTCTGAACAAATGGATCGTCCCAATCACCATCTTCCAAACACAACCTTGCTGTCTCGTTCATATCGTCATCAAAAAGATCGTTCTGTAGACCGGAGGGTCCCGCCCGTGGCTCTTCCCCTCCCCCTGTCTGAACAAATGGATCGTCCCAATCACCATCTTCCAAACACAACCTTGCTGTCTCGTTCATATCGTCATCAAAAAGAAGGGCTTTGACAGCTCCATCAATTTCCTCCTGTATTTGTACATACTCTAGCGATACGACCATGTCCTCCTCGTTAAAAGTAACCGGAGTCTGGATACGTCCACCTAGGGTTTGCAGCACCAAGTCCATTTGTTCTTCGATAAACTCATTATCATATTCCTGTTGTCTCAGCTGGAAAAGTCTAAGTCTTACAGACACGGAATCCTGGATCCCCATGGTCGTTGCAAAGTCAATAAGCTCATCCGGATCCGTATAAGAGTTTATCATAACGTCCATTATTTCAGCCACAGCGTCCATGTTGCTCGATTGAAATCTGAAAACAGAATAGGTATGTTACCGAGTGTGTCTTCTTATATACTCTCCATTAGCCTCGTTTTGAGAAAGAGCTATTTTTAGATATACTAATTTAATACAGGCATACAATATATGAAATCGGGGTAAAAGGCACCCGCTGAAGTCATTTCTTTAGTCAGAAAATGGATTTTATCGTGTTTTAAGTGAAATTTACTTTCGAATTTGATCATAGATGATAAGAACAGCCTCAATGACACTTTATCTAACAAGTTATCTCCAATACCTTCATACCTAATTTGAAAATTTTTATTTCTTGATTTAAAATGAAATATAGCGACAGTAGTATGTAATGTAATATATGAAATCGGGGTAAAAGACATCCGCTGAAGTCATTTCTGTAGTCAGAAAATGGATTTTGTCGTGTTTTAAACGAAATTTACTTTCGAATTTGATCATAGATGATAAGAACAGGCTCAATGACATTTTATCTAACAAGTGATCTCCAATACCTTTATACCTAATTTGAAAATTTTTATTTCTTGATTTAAAATGAAATATAGCGACAGCAGTATGTAATGTAATATATGAAATCGGGGTAAAAGGCACCCGCTGAAGTCATTTCTGTAGTCAGAAAATGGATTTTGTCGTGTTTTAAACGAAATTCACTTTCGAATTTGATCATAGATGATAAGAACAGGCTCAATGACATTTTATCTGACAAGTGATCTCCAATACCTTTATACTTAATTTGAAAATTTTTATTTCTTGATTTAAAATGAAATATAGCGACAGCAGTATGTAATGTAATATATGGAATCGGGGTAAAAGAAATCAGCTGAAGTCATTTCTGTAGTCAGAAAATGGATTTTGTCGTGTTTTAAACGAAATTTACTTTCGAATTTGATCATAGATGATAAGAACAGGCTCAATGACATTTTATCTGACAAGTGATCTCCAATACCTTTATACCTAATTTGAATTTTTTTTATTTCTTGATTTAAAATGAAATATAGCGACAGCAGTATGTAATGTAATATATGAAATCGGGGTAAAAGACACCCGCTGAAGTCATTTCTGTAGTCAGAAAATGGATTTTGTCGTGTTTTAAACGAAATTCACTTTCGAATTTGATCATAGATGATAAGAACAGGCTCAATGACATTTTATCTGACAAGTGATCTCTAATACCTTTATACCTAATTTTTTTTTTTTTCTTAATTTAAAATGACATACAGCAACACTTGTATGGAATGCAATATATGAAATCGGGGTAAAAGGCATCCGCTAAAGTCATTTCTTTGGTCAAAAAATGGATGTTTTTCTCGCTTTTTAAACGAAATTCATGTTAGAATTTGATCATAGATGATAAGAACATGCTCAATGACATTTTATCTGACAAATTATCTCATATAGAGATAAAAGTTGAAAATCGACGTTCGGCGTAAATTCAAAAAGATTTTATCACTCAAAACTTGATTGCAATTTGTAACATTAGGTAAACAATTGTTACAAATTAGACTTACACGTTCATATATATGCAAAAATTAAAAGCCAGGTGTTTTTCTGCAGATGTTTTAAATTTTTCAAAACGGAAAAGTCACTTTAGATTTAATATCAAACAGTGTCTGGTTGCACAAAAGTAGCACATTGTTAAATCGAGGATTTCGAAAAGAAAAATTGACGAAGTTTGTTTCAGCATATTTATTTCAATTTTGGGCACCTCTTCTTTTTACTGAAACTGAAGGATGGATATTCTAAATTTACTGGAAATTATAGTTATGTTTCATGCGATAGACATTAACCTTATAGAAGCTTTACGTTTTCTTTTAACAACAGGGATAGGACCATTCAAGTGCAAAGAGATGCGAGTCTCTTTATTTCACTTTTCAGGGTCACAATGGGTGAAAGAAGACATCACCTACCAACCACCCAAGTTCACTGATAAACGATGCCAAGTAATGATCTGTAGGGTTAATTCTTTTTTCGATGCTTTAATTGAACAGAACTCCTATGATGCGTTTGTAAAATATAGCAAAGAACTTATAGCTCAATTAATGTTCTGTCTACATACAAGAAGTACAGATAAAAAACAATTACACATTTATTTACACCCTGAAAAAGATTCGAATGATAATGGCTTCACAAAGTATGCTGGTCCTGAATTTAATGAAATACACATTTTTTGTGGCAATATGAACTCAAAAAGACAGTGTGCCGGAACAATTATACACGAGATGGGACATGCAATATTGCCAATTGGGAATGGACATAACAATTTTTGGTTCACAACAACCGCATGTCTCATGGCTGCTGCAAACTTATTTGTCACAAATAGATCAAAAGAAATGCCCGTGGTTTCAATCACGGGATCAAATATACAATAATTCAAGTGTAGGTCAAAATGTGAAATTGTGTTAATACATGTATGTATGTAAAAAGAAAATCCTGTAATTCGCTAAAATAGTGTTTATGTGTGTTTGTGTGGGTGTGTGTCGGGAAAACTGTGTATATGTTTTTATATTGTAAAAAGGAATAGATTACAACGCTTTAAAGGTAGGTCGATTCATATTTTACTATCATATTTACTGCAGATTTTCATTGTGCACATTGAGAACCTTTCTTCTTTTCCCCCCTGTACGCTTTCATTTTCTCTCCGTTCCGGTTAAATTTTCAGTCTTTTACCTCACTACCGTAAAAACCAGGGTTTGTATGGTAACGAGTTATAAGCGTTTACAAACAAGTGAAGTAAAACGGACTTACCTTTCTATAATCGAGGTTCCAACATCAATGATCTGGAAACGCTGTTACAACAATAAACTTTGTGCCATTTCTAACGCACACAACTTTTACTTTATTACTTAATTGTTTATTGATACCTAGAACCCCTATGTAAAAACTAAATTGCTTTAGAAAATATACTCTTCTTCCAACAGTATATTGCCTGTCAGGAGAATCCAAACACAGCTGAACTGCATTAAGCAAGACAGTTTTACTGAAAAAAAAAGAAACTCCTGTATAGGATATGTTATACAAATGCTTTTCATAAGTATGATCTGATATTAAAATGTTCATTTTGAAAATAACTATCACATAACAGACTCTCACATTCCTCCGAAAATGTACATTCATCTACAAAACGTTTGCCTTTTATATAGTTAACAGACAAAAGCGTTTGATAAAGTGTTTATAAATTCCATGCATTTTTAATGAGAGGCGAATGCTTTGTTTGAATTTCTGCAGACGATTCTATACAATCGCGCCAGACATCACGCATTTTAATCAGCGGAAAGCGACCTATTTTGTAAGAATATCGACATTTTCTCATGCATTTTTAATGAGAGGCGAATGCTTTGTCTGAATTTTTGCAGACGATATTATACAATCGCGCCAGACATCACGCATTTTAATCAGCGGAAAGCGACCTATTTTGTAAGAATATCGACATTTTCTCATGCATTTTTAATGAGAGGCGAATGCTTTGTCTGAATTTTTGCAGACGATATTATACAATCGCGCCAGACATCACGTGGAAGAGTGTCGACATTTCTCAAACATTAAATCATTTTGATATGCGACTCTGTCAGGAGAGTATCGAAAGGTCTCATGAATTATAAAAAAAAAATCAGAATTTCTAAGAAAGCTAATGATCAAACCAACAGGGAATTTTATATTATGCCACCGCTATTTGGGGATCGTAGTAAGTTTTTCGCAAACTTTTCCATGTAGAAGCGAGGACCTAAAAGCTGAGCTCTTAAATAGCTAGCGTGCAGGACTTGAGATGGGTCGTGGCTTCGATCCCTGGCTAGGTCGAGGACTGAAAATTGTGAAACCATTTATTTCTCTACCACAGCTGACCGTAATAATGGTTATGTGAGACAGCAGTCAGTGACTTGGAAAGAAAATGATGCCCTGGTAAAAGATACTGCTGGAAAGCATGTATAGGTGCACTGGCCGCAGCGACTTAAGTGCAACAAAAATGTTGAAAACGGCGTTAAACACCATACGATTTTATTCATTAAAGTCAATACAAAACCTAGACTTTGAATGGTAAGGGGGGTAAAAGCGTTCACAGACAAAAGCATTTTTAGTAGAGCAACCTCTTTGAGAGAAAGTTCTCATGCATTTTCAATGGCGAATGCTTTGGCTGAATTTTCGGTTCTATACAATCGGGCGCCGGCCTGATCGGTCAAAACGCGCCAAAACACGCTTGGAATTGTCATCTAGCCTCGGCAGGTGGGAGGCAACGAAAGCCAGACAAAAGGTATGCAAGATTACGTCATATTGCCACAGACAGTCTGACCTCCAACAGACAAAGGCCTCTAACAATAGTCTGAACTGTCAAAGACAAAGGCCTGGCCCCTATAGTGCCGCAGGCAATTTGACCTGCATAGTGCCATAATTACTACTGAAGGGCTTTGTTAATGCTTTATTTTGTTTTACAATCCTAGCGGCAAAAATGTTAAAGTCGGCAAACCGATCAAAACACAGCCGCAACATTTTGGACACGAACAATATAACATCACACGATAACCTTAGAACGTTCCAGTTCAGCATCTATATTTAGAATCGGGAAACCCTAAGCAAGAGTGAGTGACTGTAAATATTTCGGTGCAAGTTATCCCCGAAATTACAAAATTCTTCGAATTTCATTGTTTTTAAGGCGAGTGCGTTTGACGGGAGACATTAATGACCGAGATCAGCCCCGGACAAAGCAAATGCAGTGGGGTAATAAATTTTATTGATACGGCATCTGGAAATCTATTGACTTGCAACAGATACCAGATAAAGGGGTACCCCCCCCCCCAGAAAATTTCTCCTCAGATTTAAACGATTTGGAAAAATGACCTGGTCGGCCCCTGAAAATACGGAATTCCGTCACAATACGGAAAACTTTTACCCCTATTTTTTGCTTTGAGCACAAAATACTGTATATTTTGTGTTTACCTAGAACCGTTTGAATTACTGACAACGAAATAATCTCTGCTCAGTAGTATCAGGGATCTTATATGGCATACGAATTACGATTCCTGCTAGTATACTTGCTGAATTATAGAAAAATTTCTTCTTGTCACTGGTTTTGCTCCCAGCAACGTCTTCCTTATAACTAAAACAATTTGGTTGTCAGTGATATCTTGACATTATTTCTTTGGTTATTTGGGCCCAAAACTGCAAAAAATAGTGACTGAGATATCTGCTGTATAATGGAAGCAAAATGGAGTTTTATTAGGTTTTCCAAGTACGATATGCTTTTTTTGATTGGATGATACAGGTGACACACCCCGAGAAATAACCAATAAAAGCCCTGGTAACAATTCACCAGTCATATGTTGGCTGCACCTGATTCTTCAATAAGTGTGAACTTAAGAACAAATTCTCATTCTTAAATTAACACCTTACGAAAAATGTACGCCGGGTCGGCCCTGAGGTAAGATTTTTCGTGCGCCAAAAATGAAAAATTTGTGCCAATGGCGCAAGGGCGCGCTCTAGAATGAACCCTGAAAACTGATGAAATTTTATGGTGTGTGGTGGCCTTGTTGTGTGTTTTTGGGTACGTTAACATCTCAAGTAACAGATGAAATAAACTGTTTTTTCACATGTTTAGCGTTTAAATTGAAAATATTTGTATTTCAAACTAAGGGTTATTGAATACACAAGCAAGAGGTATGTTCAAATTCTAGTTTTGTGCTCTACTTGTGAAATTACAAGAATTTAAACTTATGCACAAAATCTGTGTGGAGATTTCACCTGTTTTTTTCACAATTGTCTCCGTACCCGTAACCGACCAATCAATATTAAATCGCCTTCAGGTACAGTTATCTGTACTAGTCTTGGACATGCTTAAAATCTATGAACTGTTGTAGTTGACGCTGGGTCGACTCATAGTCTCAATAATAAGACGCTACGGTCATTCTTTTCATATTTGGACATTTATTGTACACCGTACCGTCTCAAGTCCATCGTAAATTTTCCGGTAGCAAACCGTACAGTGCTATACTGACTTTCCGTTTCGCCAGTTTAATCTGTATTGAAGCGAAATGCAGTAACTTTTAGTAATCAAAGTGCTGTCAGCACTGTAATCGGTCGACACTGAATAACTACAGTGGTTTGAAATCACAAATCAAATGGCAGTTGTTTGAACTATGTATGCGATTGACATTTTATAACTGAGTCGCGTAGGAACTCTCCGTCCCTTACAAATTAGTAGTTTAACAGAATGCTAAAGATATATGTCTGCCAGTCGACAGCAATAAAACATAGAATGTAAGTGACTATTCTGACCGGTAATACCGATTTTCAAGCTTTAGATATCACTCATCATGAATAACAGTACCTACCAACCTTTTATAAAAGATTAAGAAAATATAAATACATGTATTCTTTTCTGTAACTTTTGCAACTTTTGAAACTATACTGTAACATATTGTCAGATATTATCAATAATATCCATATTGAATAATGGATATGATGAATAAGTTGTATAGAATGTGCCTGTATTATGACTATCAAAGTGATTACTTTTGGCTGCTTGCGTTTATCTTGACAAATTGTCCTACCGTACGTTTTTCGGCTGGCTAAATTGTCCTTGGCAAGATTGTTCTGTCCAAAACATCGGCTGGCCAATTTCTCCCACATTACTTTCAAAACATGTAGTATCTACCAACTTGACCCTCAACCCTTTACCAAATGGTGTAATTTTAGACTTGTCCAATACGAAAGCATTTGCACATGAAGAATGAAATGTAGACCAAATTAATGATGATTTGAATCGTTGAAATGGTAAAAAAAAAACATTGTGAGAAAAGGAGAAAACAACGGTTATTTGCATTTTTCCACAATGTTTTTAACAGCCTTCTTCCTCGGGGTCATCAGAAACGGGAAAGTTTGGTTAAAACACTCAGTTATGTCAGAAAAACAATATCCATACATTACAATTTCAGTGTCGAGTTTTTTTTTTTCATATGAATTATACATAAACAGACAATTAAGATATTCAATATGTATGTCTGTGATACTGATCTGCATTGCATTCAAAGGACAGTCTGATCTTGATCTTTTATTGTCTTCAAAAGCGACTACACATGTCACTGGAGAACATGGGCCATTGTATTGAATCATTGTAATGAGCAAGAACATTACTACAGTAAACCTTGTGCTTTTAATCTGGAATATGGAGAAGATGAGAGTCAACCAATATGCTGATGAGACAAACATGTTACTGAGAGTTTTACACTAAAGCGCTCAATTAGTGAAATAGATCTGATAAGCGTGGAAAAGCAGCCTAATTATTGCAGGGTCATTGCTGTCTTGACTACGATATCTCAAGAAATTGGAATAGCAGATTCAAAATTTGAGTGACTGCATGTTCTGTGCAGTCTGGTCTGAACCTGGTATGAATCTGCGCACTCTGAAGAGGCTTTTTCCCTGTTCAGTTGATTCAGACATGGAGAATATGACGTTAAGTGAGTTTTTGTGTTGCAGTTTCAGGGTTTTTTCCATCTAAGAAAATGCTCTATTTAACTCAACCAAATGACAAAATGTTGAAAATCTTTCAAATGATGAAAAAACGCTGTGAGGAAAGAGAACATGCTTAATACATGTATGTTGTTTTTCCCACTACATTTTTAAAGCCCGACAAGATTGTGTGGCCAACGGTTAATAGACTGATTCCAGTCTTAATAATGTCATCAAAAAGAAACATGTTAGTGAGCGTGTAAAATGATAGAGCCATAGCTTTAGGGAGACAATGATGGGTTATGAAAACAATTTAACCCTTAACCTGCTAAATAAGTGAAATGAAACTTTCAAGCTGACAGTAAAAACCCAGTTCTTTACTATTTCAAAGGTATTCTTTTGGAAAAAATATCTTCTTGTCGGACATTAAAGATACAAAATCAGACAGCATGTAGTATACAGTCTGATCTTGATCTACAATGTCCGGAAAAGGTCATAAATTCGCGCCTAGTAGCCCAAGGTTTAATACATCCTAAGCTGAAAGATGCATAATCAAATATATGCTGGTCAGTATTATGAATGGACAGTCTGGTTTCTAAGGTTGAAAGCGTGGGATAACCAGACCATTCTGAAAATGTTTACGTAATGGCTTCTCCACTAGGATAATAACTCTTAAACAACTCTACATCCTTTGTCCCACACTGCTTCACACGCTTCACCTCACTTACATTAAACTACCAACGGCAGATTACTTTTTTAAACAGCTTTTACCACCAGCATGTACATCAGTTTGCTCTAAGGCAAAACAATCTAAATTTTCAAATTCTTTTAAAGCAATGTTTCCTTACAAATTCCGCTTCACTGCAAGTTTATCCTTGCTCGAGGCCAAATGACCTATCATCTTTTCAACACAAGGTGTGCTTACATAATCCGATACTCCTGGATTCGCTCTTGTTTCATTCATAAGTTGTTGCTTTATCACTGACACCATTCCATATCAGGGTTAAAAGTTCAACGTAATAAGGTCACAACAGCTAGTATTAGTGTTATTAGACTGTAGGTAAAAGCTGTCACGAGTTGCAGTTAGATCAGTTTGCCCTCAGCAGACGGATTTCCGAAATTTGTGGTCTCTCTAATCGTCTGGCTCACGCCGACCGATTAAAAACCATGATCAGAGACAAATTATTAAACCTTTCATTACCTTAAGAGCTTGTAGAAGTCGTTTATAACATGTGAATCTTGGTAAAACACAGGCGGCCATTTTATGTGTTTTTGGGAACGTAAATTACTCGAGTAGCAGATGAAATGAACTGTTTTTTCCTATGTTCAGCCTTTAAATTAATAATATTTGTATTTCAAATGAAGGATTATTGAATACACAAGCAACAGGTACGTTCAAATCCTAGTTTTGTGCTCTATTTGTGAAATTATGGAAGTTCAAATTTGCACACAAAATCTGTGCGGAGATTTCAACTGTTTTTGTCTTGATCGTCTCTGTACCCAGAGGCGACCAGTCAAAAAGTAACATCACCTTTGGGGACAGTTATCTGTACTAGGTGGACTCACGACCAGATGCCCGGCTTTCTCAGTTGGTAGAGCTGCGGTACTAGTGATCGGGGGGCCGTGGGTTCAAATCCCACATCGGGCACACTTTTCTCCCTTGGTTTACTTCATTGGCAACAAGGTCAATTGGTGAGCGTGGGTAAGCGGCACTGGCGGCCTGTGGGACTGAAGGGGGAGTTGGTTACTCCCAAAAAATCAGGAGAGGGAGGAGTGTTGTAGTTGACGTTGGGTGGACTCACGACCTGATGCCCGGCTAGCTCAGTTGGTAGAGCTGGGTACTAGTGTTCCACGTCGGGCACGCTTTTCTCCCTTGATTTACTTCAGAACAGCAAAAAGTATTGACCCATATCAGTCTGCTGTCAATATTCACACAGCATGACTCATATGTTAAAAAAGGCTACTATAGTTTTGTATCTTGTTTCTTGTAATGCTCAAATGCCAGGCTGAACTACTCATGGTACTTTCAATTATGAAGGGAAATAACTCAAGCTCGTACAAACCTCCCACTGTTCAAAAAGTCGTTCAACATCAGCGTCATTATAATCTCTGATATCCTTCTTTTTCCATTTTTCATCACCATCTGTTTCTTCTTTATCTGGTGATTTCTGTTTACATTGAACGAGGATGGTTATCAAAAATAGCGCCACAAACCCCAAACTGAAAGTAGAGAGCCACGACATCTTCCGGGATAAAATAAGTAAACTTAAAAAATGGAAAAAAAGAAGACTGTGAACGAAAATTACTGTTTATGTATTTGCCAGAATTTTTAGATAAAAATAATTTTGATTCTAGATATTATCAGTTTTATTATAAATGATTTATTTTACTTCCAAAATGTACGAAAAATATACGATTACTCAAACTTAAGAAATAATTTCGTTTACTGAGAAATTTTAATATTTGATTCAGTCATAATTTTGTAAACATGGCCGATTAGCTGAGAAGAAAAATATTTCCGTAATGTTTTTGACAGCTCCCCGATGATTAGCATGCCAAAGTGACTACATGTGTAACAGACGTTCGTAAAGTTAATTTTGAATAATGAATAGCATTGATTAAGATTTGTATATCTCACCTGAGTTTACCAACGTAGAAAATGCCCAACAGACTCACCTGAAATCAACTGAGTATACTCCTGTTTTTCTCCAGATTAAGTTGAAACATTTAACGCACGGTGTAATTCCAAAATCATTCTTTATTTCTTGGCATGCTGGTGTTGAACTATACTGTTGGCAAAAGGTATTGAAGGTTGTGAAGAAATTTAAAGGAAAAAAGAGCGATTGGTAACCCTGGACCCATCACACACTACCTTCAAAGTTCAGTCCGAAGGGTTGCTCCGCTGTCGTTTATGTGATTGTTTCTCTGCTCTCCATTAATAAAGAATTTAACAATGTACCAGACAACAAAATCTTAGCCTTGTTCAAATTGAAAGCATTTTAAGACGACAATTTAAAAGTGGCTCAAATGGTGCAATTTTTTCTTTATTAGGGAAGAAAACATTGTAGGAAAAGGAGAAAATGCTGGTTACCACAATGTTTTCCAAAGGCTTCTGTCTCAGGGCCATTACAAGTCGGCATTGTGTGTTGAAGGGTTAATGATGTGTCTTACATCATTTATGTCAGTGTTCATATGCCTCGTATACAGGGGTGGAAGAAGATTCGGACCCAAGAAGATTCGGCCCAAAGCAAAAAGTTGAGAAGATTTGGACCCAAGAAGATTCGGCCCACACAGGAGAAGATTCGGCCCAAATTTTAGATTATGTTCATTGTGTTAATATTGTTTTTTTTTTTTACTTAATGTTGCATAACAATTATGACTGAAACTGCTTTTTCATAGTTTTAAGGCATTATGCATACCTTGTCATTTAAGACTTACGATGATTGTTTTGATTAATTTTGTAGTTGACTTTATTGTAGTATTGCACATTGACATAAGTTTGCTTTAGTTGTTTAAATCTATTGCAAACTGTATAAATCTAAAGGAAAATAAGATTTTTGTTTCCTTATTTTCCTTTAGATCGGGATTATTAGTGGATTATTTAAATCAATTGACTATTTATGAAACGACTTTTTGAATAAATGAAAAAAGTAGGTGTTGTGTATTTCATTTGTACATGTGTGTGTTTTAGTTCATGTTTGATCTTTGACACTGTCTAATGTAATTATGCGAAGGTGGTAGCACAGGATAGGCTGAAAACCGGTTTAGTTCATCTCTTTACTGAAGGTCAAACAATTAAATGCGCAATAAAATATTCCATCAAAAGATTTCTTCTTCAGGACTCAGCAAGGCTTCGTGTCCAGGGGTAGCAGGGGTCATAGTAAATATCAAGTTCCGTTAACCCTGTACCACACGATCCCAAGTTTAAATGACCCTGAGTAACATTTGAAATCATTGAGGGAAATGGAAAAAATGCTGGTAAACAACATTTTCTCCTTTTCCCACAATGTTTTCTACATTTTTAGAGGCAAATCACATCATTTGAAACACAATTAATTAGTCGTCTGCAACTGGGAAAAGTCTATTTTTTTTCTCATCTGGTAAAGGATGTAAAGGGTGTTTGGGATAAAGTGTTTTGGAGTCAAGTGTAAAAGATAATGGATAGAGATATTGCAGAATGGTGTTTATCATACCTTCACCCGGCACCTTCACCAACACCTGTCTCTGTCTATGTATGGAAGAAAATCACAATAAATGACAATCTTGTCTATCTTAACACTTCTTAAAAAGTTTGAAGAGAGAGAGAGAGAGAGAGAGAGAGAGAGAGAGAGATAGAGAGATAGAGAGAGAGAGAGGATTACGAAGTATCAAAATTATTAAATTATTAAATGTTACCAAAACCTCCAGCTCATTTAACAAACGGACTGAATCTTCTCAAAAGTAGGATAAAGGTAACAAATATTTATCCTATGATAAATGGCCACAAAAGCACACGCTAATTTTGATCATTTTGTTGTACAAAACTTCTATGAAACATAATGGTTACCATGATGTTTCAAAAAAAATAATTCTATTACTTTAGATATTGCTATAAAAGTACTATAAAACATCGTGGGCTGAATCTTCCCAACCTCGGGGCCGAATCTTGTCAACTTTGGGGCCGAATCTTCTCGAAAATAGCTGGTCGGCCTTCGGCAAAATCTTCTTGGGTCCGAATCTTCTGACATCCCATATACAGTACTCTAAGGCCTATCAAAAAAATACCTGTGTTTAGGGTTTCCTGACCCTATCAAGAAAATGCTGCCAACCTTAAACTTTTTACACTACAATTGAAGAAAGAAAAATTGTTGGGTGTGACTTCAGTACATGGTCCATGTAAAAACACGTAAAAAGTTTCTGGATAAAAAAATACCTACCCCTACAGCATCTTGGACCAAAACCCTAAACACAGATATTTTTTTGTTAGGACTGACTCTTGTCATACTATTACAAAAGCAAATGTTAATGATTCATTGATGGTTTGACAAGTCTGAAATTTTGTTGTTAACCCTTTGAGCGCTGAACCTCGACTTAGTTGCTTTTGAAAATATAGTAGATCAAGATCAGACTGTACACAATCTGTGGTTTGATCTTGAATCTACACTTTTTTTCCCTGATACTCTGAAAACAAACAGCCATGAAATTGCAGTATGTTTGTATGTTTTATACTACATGGAAAGTTTATTTATTTACTTTGCACTTTAAGGGTTTTAACCCTTTACCACACATTCCTAACTTTTAACAATCCTGAAAGAAAAGGCTATTGAAAATGTTAAGGGAAAAGGAGAAAATTCCGGTAAGGAGTATTTTCTTCTTTTCCAACAATGTTTTTTGTCCTATCAAAGACAGAAATAACTATTTGAGCTACATTCATCTTGTCAACTGCAAATACTTTCCATTTGATTTAGTTCAAATTTTGTCATTTGGCAAAGAGTTAAAATGTTGGATGTCTCAGTCTTTTGTCTGTTTTCCATCATCATTATGCCGTTGTTCCTTTGTTTCCTGCCTTTCAGGTTAAAAACTGAAACATGCCAGGGACGGCAAAAAAGGAGCTTTATGTGGCCAAAAGCATGGCACAGTTGAACGAAATGGCTGAACTACCAGCCAAATTTAAATCTACGAATGTCAAACTGTAAGTACATTATACATTGTATACGAATAAATATCCTCTACTGTGAAAAGGTGGTTAAATGCGTCTTCAAAAAGTATCAGCTCTGACTCGGATCAGACTGCGCAATTTGTGATACTTATTGTAATAGGTAAATATTATGTGTGTTAAAGGACCATTCTACTTCATGATTCAGCAGGTCCTATTGACCAAATGGATCTGTATTATTTGAGGATTCACAAGGATAGATTTTAAACGCCCCCCTTTTCCCAGAGTAGCTGCTCAAATATGAGCCATGCGCTTTGAAAAGGAGACTTAATGCATCGCAAAAAGCATTGACCCATGTCAGCCTGCTTAATCTGTGCATGCTGACATGGCCAGAAACTTTTGGCTATCATTAAATATTCTGCATTTAAAAGATCATTTTACAGTGGGATTCAGCTGTTTGACAAAATGGATTTAAAGGGGTCCATTATTATGTGATGACTTGCTTTGTATATTGCATCACAAAGATGCATTAAGTCCCCTTTTGCCAGAGTGCTGCTTAAAAATATCTTTTATCTTTTTACCTCCTGGAACTTATTTACAACAAATGTCTTGAACACAAAAACATCCTTGTAATATATAGATAACAAGGTTCAATACATAAAGAGTAACCATTTACCAGTCATCAAATTTTTGAATCCTCCATGTTGAAAGTGATTGCATACAACAAATGAAATGTGGGTAAAATGATGGAATTAGCTTAACAAGGAGTAGAGAACAGTAGGAGAAAAGGAGAAAATGCTGGTTACCAACATTTTGTCCTTTTTTCCGTAGTATTTTCAAAGACCACCAGTCCTGCTCCAGGGTCAAAGATGGTATTTATTGGTAAAGGATTAAGGGGTTTTAAATGAATTGGTTGGTATTAACTCATGAAGCCCTTGAGCAGATTTGAAAAAGTTTATTTCAAACTTTAAAAAAAAACTTCTAAAGGTAAAATCAACATGAATAAGGTTTATTACATAGTATGATACAACTTATATGTGAAAACATTGTGAGAAAAAAGTCAAAAGAAAATAACATTATCAGCTTTAGCTCTTACTAGATGACAAAGTTTCAGACCATCCAAATTGAAAGCATTTACATGCATCTAATTTTATTTTATTCAAATGATGTGATTTGTCTTTGCAAGGGTAGAAAACATTGTATGAAAAGGATAATTTTCTCGCTCTCCCACAGTATTTTCAAAAGTTTTCTCTCTCACGGCTATTAAAACTTGGGATTATGTGATAAAAGGTTAAACTTCACTCAATTAAGAGGCATATAGTTCCCAATAATTCATTAACTCTTTCAGTTTTATATCTATGTTCTAAGCTTAAAATATTGGTATTTTTTTCCTAATACTTAAGTGAACAGCGTAAATATAGATAGGCTGGCATAATCACACTCTGTTTACCTACTCTATCTCCTTTTTACGGTGTTTAAACTTGTGTTGTTTTCTTTTATTCATATGTATACCTGCTGGATATGTATCATGCTGCTGTGATTATGTGTAATGGGCCAGAGGCCTAAGTCACCAATAAAGTGTTATATTGTAGTGTATTCATGTATTGGAGCATAATTTTACATTTTCAGGCTAGTGAAGACAGCAGACAAAATGTTGAAGGAAGCTGAGCATCAGGAGATATTACAGGATGAAGAAAGAGCCTACGTTTTATTTATGAAGTACTTCAATGTGGTCACTTTTATCAAGAAAACTGCAGATTATAAAAAGCAAAAGGTACTATCATTAACATGAAACTATTTATCCTTAACCCTATACTAAACAATCCCTGGTTTTTACGACCGAGAGGAAGAAGCCTTCTGAAAACATTGTGGGAAAAGGAGAAAATGCTGGTAACCAGCATTTTCTCCTTTTCCCACAGTGTTTTCTACTCTTCTAAAGTCAAGTTTCAATTTTTGAGTCACGTTTATTTTGTCGTCTGCAAATGCTTTCAATTTGGACAAGTCTAAAATTTTGTCGTTTGGTAAAGAGTTAACCAAACAATCATAATGTTTAACCCTATACCACACAGTCCGGAGTTTTTACGACCCTGGAGAAAAATGATTTAGAAAACATTGTGGGAAAAGAAGGAAATGCTGGAAACCAGCTTTTTCTCCTTTTCCTACATTGTTTTCTACCCTCTCAAGCACAAATACCAAGTAAAATTTTGTTGTTTGGCAAAGAGTTAACCCTTTACCACACGGCAAAATTTAAGACCTATCCAAATTGAAAGCATTTGCATACGACAATTTCATAGTGGCTCAAATGACACAACTTTTCTTTGATAGGGTAGAAAACTTTGTGGGAAAAGGAGAAAATGCTGGTTACCAGCATTTTCTCCTTTTCCCACAATGTCTTCAAAAGGCCTCTTCTTCAGGGGTGTTAAAAGGCGTCATTGTGTGGTAAAGGGTTAAACAACCTTTCAGAAGAGGTCTTTGAAAACATTGTAGGAAAAGAAGAAAATGGCGGTAACTAGCACTTTCCCTTTTTCCCACAAAGGTTTTACCCTTTCAAAGACAAATCCTGCCATGTAGGCCATACCCCATTTGTTGTCTGTAAATGCTCTTAAATTAGACAAGTCTGTAACACTGTTGTCTGGTGAAGAGTTAACCCTTAATGAAACTGTGAAAGGGTAGAAAGCATTGTAGGATAAAGAGAAAATGTTGATCATCAGTATTTTCTCCTTTTCCCCTAATATTTTCAAATGTTTTCTTCAGACAGTCGTTAAAACCCAGAATTGTGTGGTAAAGGGTTAAGTCATTGAACTTTATTAGGAAGATTGAGCTGAACAGAATATACAGGCTAATCTTTGATCTATGTTGTCCTTCTGTTTCTTCAGATATGCTTGAAGCATCTTTTGTGAGTGTCCATGGGTAAGACACTGAGTGCATCCCAAGTACTAGTTATACATGAATAAATGGGCAGTTATTTTTATATGACTTGAAAAATATGCAATCTGATCTTAGGTCCACATTGTCCAGTTCATTGCCAGATATTGTAACAAAACTAGTTTGAAAATGCAACATCTGCATATTTAGAAATGACTGAGAATGTCCATTTCATTTTGTTAGCTCTGCAAGAGTTGAATTTTAAGCCTTTTGTCAAGCCATAGTTTCCAGTTTATACAAAATCTGTATTTACAGACCTACTATGACAACTTGATTGGCTCTAAGAACTTGGTAACATCACTAGATAAAGCGGAAAGTCTGTCAGAAAGCTTGAAAAACAGGTGAGTATATATAACATTTCATTAAAGTCACAGTAGCAATCAAAAGTAAATGATGCGGGTGTTAAAATGCATCTAAATGTGAATCGTATCATTTAAAAGTATAACTTTGCTTTGAACAAACCTTTCTTTTGCCAGTGTTTCCAAAAATGGTCTGCTGCTAGATGATATAAATGAAGCTACTCAAATACTTAAAGCCCCAATAGCAGCCAAAAGCAGACAAAAGGGGTGGTAAAATACAATTGAATTTTTATCATATCATTTAAAAGTATGGAAATTATTTTGAAGATGACCATCTGTTATTGTAAGATCAGTCCAAGTGTTAGTCACTGACAGAAAAATTATTTTTAAAACCAGGTGAAAAATAAAAGATGAGGGGACCTGTTAACTTTTTACTTACTATTAAAATTCATTTATGTACCAGCGGCTACCAGTTGGACTGCTCTTACTGTAACAGATTGTCATCTTGTGAGATATATAAGTAGACTTGTCCATATTGACCATTTGCAGACAACAAGTTGAATTTTACTCAAATTATGGAATTTGTCTTGATAGGGTAGAAAACATTATGGAAAAGGAAAAATATGCTGGTTACCAGCATTTTTACCCTTTTCCCACAATTTTTTCAAAAGCTTTTTTGCTCAGGAATGTTAGAACACAGGATTGTCTGGTAAAGAGTTAAATGATTTCCAACTCTAAAACATATGAACCATGCTCTGGTAAAACCTGGTTTAATGTATCTTCATAATGCATTATACCAAGCAAGTAATCTCATTGTTATAGATCCATAAAATCCTTTTTATCTTACAATTGAGTGTATCATGAGGTAGATTAGTCCTTGAACATGAAGAATATTTACAAATGGCAAAAGGTTTTGCCCCATGTCAGCGTGCATAGCTGATACGTTTCTGTGATGTTCTACTTTTACAGATATGATTTATTGGAAGCAGAATCTGTTGCCAAGAAACTTGAAGTTTTGGATCGGAAACAGGATAAAGATTCCAGTGAAAAGAAAGACACAGATCAGACAGAAGGAAAGCAAACAGATGATCAAGCTCCTGCCGTGAAAGGTACAAATTGTAAAATACAAATTAGCCATAGCCTGTGAAAAGGGGGTTTAATGCATCTGTGAAAAGTATCAAACCAGGTCAGCCTGCGCAGTCCGCTATTGGTCCAAGGACCGTTCTTCCTCATGATTCAGTTGTTTCTTAGACAAAGTGGATTTTATGGATCTATAATTATGTAATGAATCTCGCGGTATGATGGGATACAGAGATGCATTAAGCCCCCCGTTTGTCAGAGCATGGCTCAAATATTTTTTGTGTATAAACCCATAAACCACCTTTCACAACTTGAGTTGCTTTTGCAGCCTGATCTTTGATTTACACTGTCAGTTTTGCTGAAACACTTTAGACAAAGATCAACCTTAACATTGTGATTATTTGGGCCTTATTTCTAGACTGAAAATACAATTTGGTTTATTCAGTGCTTTAAGCATTAACACTTTTCCTGATGACAAAATTGTAAAATTGTCAATGTAGAAAGTACAGGCAAAAAAGTGGTTAAAAATGTAGGAAAACATGGATAGGTGCACTGGCTGCCGATACGTGACTAAAAACAATGTTGAAAATTTGAGTTAACCATTTGCCACACAATCTTGACCTTTAATGATGCTGAGGACGAAAAATTTTGAAAACATTGTTGGAAAGGGAGAAAATACTGGTAACGAGCGTTTACTCCTTTTTCCCACAATATTTTCAATCCTTTCAAGGACAAAGTTATCATGTGAGCCAGATTTAATATGTTGCCTGTGAGTGCTTTCAATTTGGACCAGTCAGAAAAGTTTGCCATTTGGTAAAGAGTTACAAACCAAATAAACAGAGTAATTGAATTTAACTTAACCCTTTACCACACTATCTGTGCTTTAACAACTTAGCAAATACCTTTTCAAAAATATATTGCAGAAAAAGAGAAAATACTGGTTAGTAGCATTTTTTCCTTTTCCCACAATGTTTTCTACCCTTTCAAAGACAATTACTATCCAATAAGGAATGACAATATCTTTCAGAAGAGGAAAACAAACAAGAAGGAGTGATAACATGTACACAGTTATACGGCTTGATTGAGGACCGAGATGCACATCTTATTATCATGGATGTCAGATCTATAGCCCAGTATCAGGAATCCAGGATTAATTACAAAAATGTCATCAATGTTCCAGCAGAGGCAATAACTCCTGGGTGAGTGACATGATGTTCCCCTTTTTCATGGTCAGTTTCCAAATTTGTGGTTTTTCTATAACCATAAGGAAAGAAGGCTTTTGAAAACATCATGGGAAAAGGTTGAAATGCTGGTTGCTGGCAACCATCATTTTCTTATTTTTTTGTGATGTATTCTAACTTTTCAGAGATGAATCCAATCACTTGAACCATAAATAATTTGTCGTTTGCAAGTGCTTTCAATTTAGACCTGTCTAAACTTTTGTCTTGTGGTAAAGAATTAGGTAGAAATATGAAGGCTAAAAGGAACTGGAATTTTTATTTCATAGACTACTATATAAATCAAACATATATTTTGAGACAGCTGAAACAGGTCAAAGTTAGTGCCAAGCCTGATAGCTCAGTTGGTAGCATTCAGTTCTTGACAAAAGGGTTTGCTTGTTGGAATAAGTCATGTTGAAAACGCCATAAGACACCATACGAGCAAACATTATAGTTAGCACTTTTATGATTTTTAGCTCAACCACATTTAAAGAAAATGCTAAGGCACTGTCATAGCTTTGTTGTCCTGTGTCTTCATGCAAAAGCATGGATATCTTTTGATATCTTTGTCATTACTGTGGATGTTTACTTCTGAGGCTCGTTGTAAAGTAGCAAAAGAGAAACTCATACATGAGTGACAAGTGGTCCAAAAATGAGCCATGCTCCATGAAAAGGAGGTTTAATGCATCTGCAAAATGTATTGACTCATCTCAGTCTGTGCAGTCTGACCTGTGATGAAACTTTCTGCTGTTGGTAAATTTTCTGCTAGTCCAAGGACCATTCATGATGATTTAGCCAATTGTTAGACAAAATGGATTTTATGGATCCTAAATTATATGATGACTTGCTTGGTATGATGCATCACATAGATGCATTAAACCCGTTCTGCCAGATTCAGCTCAATTATATTTGCCATATTCATGCCCTTTCAATGACTTAGAATTTTCAAAGAAATAGCAATTTCAGCCATGGGTTAGCACCTGCATGTGGTGATGTAATTTTTACATTTGTACATAGCTTAACTCTTTACCAGATGACAAAATCTTTGAATTGTCTAAATTAAAAGCCTTTGCAGGTAACACAAGGTATGTGTCTCAGCAATTTTCTTTGCTCTGAGAAGGGTAGAAAATATTGTGGGAAAAGGAGAAAATGCTGGTTACCAGCATTTTCTCTTTTTCTCACAATGTTTTCAAAAGCTTTATATCTCAGAGTCATTAAAGTACATGATTGTGTGGTAAAGGGTCAGTGAACAGCAAAATAAATGGAACATGTAATTTTGGATTGTCCATAAATTGAAATTTGAGCAATTTCGACTTATTTAGTAGAATATCTCTCACTCTATTAGGGAGTGTACGTCATAGATTAGACTGTTCAAAAGTTGCAGTCTGATCTTCATCCACACACTCCACAAAAGCATCCCAGGCTGTTCAGATTAATAGAAAATAAGAAAATGAAGGAGCCATGCATTAGCAAAAGGGGGTTTAATGCATCCCTGTGATCCATGATACCAAGCAAGTCATCAGATAATTATGGATCCATGGAATCCATTTTGTCTAACAACTGTCTGAATGGTCCTTTGACATGCATAAAATTTACCAAAAGCATAAAGTTTAGACATAGGTCAGCCTGCACAGGCTGATTTAGGTTGATCTTTTGTGCAGATGCATTAAACCCCCTTTTCACATAGCATTATTTATTTTATGTTTTTACAGGACTACAGTGACTTACATAGAGAAAGCGTTGCCAATGGATTCTCTGTCGCTATGGAAACAGAGAGGAAACATAGACCATATTATACTGTTGGACTGGAATACTACCCCTGACAGAGTTACAGTGGGGACAACCTTACAGACCCTTAAAGATGCTTTATTTATGGTGAAATTTTAGTGTTCCCATTACCCCTTAAAGATGCTTTATTTAATGTGAAATTTTAGTGTTCCCATTACCTCTTGATGCAAAGTTGTGGTAAAAAAAAATGTGAAATATGGATAATCGATATGCATAAAGTTTTAACTCTTTGCCAAACGACAAAATTCAAAACTGTTGCAGACAGTAAATTATGTTTGGCTTATGTGAAAGGGTGGAAATCATTGTGGGAAAATGAGAAAATACTGTTTACCAGCATTTTCTCCTTTTCCCTTAATGTTTTCAGAAGAATTCTTCCTCAGGGTTGTTAAAATACAAGATTGATTAGTAAAGACTTCATTCCTAAATGCATGTGTAAACATTGCAGCACAGTCTGAAAATACCATAAGTGAGTACATAGCTTTTCAAGAAAATATCATTGAATTTTTCAGAAAAAAAACTTTTTCTTATGTATGGCTGATTTGCAAACTGTTGGTATACTATATTCAGTGATTAAACATTTTTAAAGTTTTTTTGATCATGGACATTGATTAGCCCCTGTTAAAATTAGAGCATCAAAGGGATTCATAAAAAAGTTAATTAAACATTTGAGTCATGCTCTGTGAAAAGCAGACTTAATGCATCTTCAACAAATATCAACCCATGTCAACCTGAGCAAAGACCATTTTACCTCAGGATCCAGCCGATTGTTAGACAAAATGTATTTTACAGATCTGTAGTTATATGACGTTTTGCTTTGCATAATGCATTAAGGAGATGCACTAAACTCCCTTTTGCTAGAGCATGGCTCATTTACAACAGATTTGATGTTTCTCCATAGATCTTCAACAACAGTAACAAATTCTTAAGCCTATTCTGTGTATTTTCAGTATGATTCAACAGTGATAATCAAAAGTGAGCCGCTGGTGCTGGATGGAGGCTATGAACAATGGCTGTTACACTACCCAACCAAATGTTTGAATCCTGACTTCAAAAAACTCTCCCAACCTACTGTAAATTCTTCCCAGGGATCTTTGTGTAAGTCAGAATTACTATTCAGATGGCTATGACTTCTGAATCAACAAAGTGGATCGTTAAGATATGAGCCATGCTCTGGCAAAAGGGGGCTTAATGCATCTCCGTAATCCATCATACCAAGAAAGCCATCACATACTTATGGATCCATAATAGCCACTTTTTTTAACAACCGACTCAATCATGAGGTAGACTGATCCTTTGACATGCAGAAAATCGACCAATAGCGAAAAGTTTCGGCCCAGGTCAGCCTGCGCGGACTGCGCAGGCTGACCTGGGTCGAAACTTTTCGCAGATGCATTAAGCCCCCTTTTCACAGAGCGCGACTCATATATTATGGAATGTTCCTGCTCTGTTTTCTATCCTTTAAGAGATAATTCAAATAATTTGAACTACAGTGAATTTGTCACCTGCGTATGTTTTCAATTTGGACAAGTGTAAAATTGTTCAGCGGTGAATTTAGAAATGCTGGATGCTAGCAAATTCAATACACGATAGCCCAATTTATAATTGAAACGTTTGCTTCCATCTCCATCTTTACTATTGTTTTAGTAGATAGACAGCAATTTGGCCTTCAACACGTGAAAAGGGGCATTCGGACATTTGCTTAAAGTGTCATCTCGGATCAGCATGCGCAGTCCGCACAGGCTAATCCGAGACGGCACTTTACAACTACATTAGATTTTGTCCTTCAGTAGACATGCGCAAAACAGAAAATTACATAAAAATAGAGTGTCGTTTCGGATAAGCCTGCGCGTATTGGGCAGGCTGATCCGAGATGATACTTTACGCAAATGTCCAAATGCCCCTTTTCGCGTGTTGAAGGGCCATATTGTCATATTAGTTTCTTGTCTTTTCCTTTTCCCTAGTGGATTTTGATTACCCTGATTTTGAAGAAACCTTCATGAAACCTACACCGCCGCTGACCACACCTGATATGGCTGGTTCCTCTTCTGGGAGTGGAACCAGTATGACAAATGGAACAGTGAATGGTGAGCTTAGTGTTAACGGCTCCATGCCAAAAATAGACAGAAGCACAAAACCAAAAGTTGACAGATCAACAAAGACTAATTTAAATGTAACAAAAACTGATATCAAATCTACAAATTCTGGTTCCCTGTATCCAGATGTGAAATCAGTTGCAGGGCCCATAACAAACTATGGCAGAAATTCCAGTTATGCTGATTCCAGGGACCAACCGCATTCTTATAATGCTGATACCAGGTCCGTAAATTCAAAAACCGTACAAAATGTCGGGCAGAGACAAACTGATGTTGTAACAAGTGAATTAAATGAGTTAGAAAAACTGAAACAGCAAAAGAAAGAGGAGCTGGCAGAAATGCAAAGGAAACATGAGGAAATGGTGAAAAAGGATGAAGCAAGATTGGAAAACATGAGAAAGGAAGAGGAGAGATTGTCCGAGATTGTTAACATGCGGAAAAAGGAACAGACTGATGTTGTAGATCTTTTAAGGTAAGCAAAGATAAGTGAATGTGTTATTTGAGCCACATACAGTACTCATTATTGCACCCTGTAGGGGAAATGGATTTTAGAAAACACACTGGGAAAAGGGATTATGTGGGTGACCAGCATGTTTTCCTTTCTGGACAATTTTTTCTGCTCTTTCACAGTCATATCTCAAATCTGTAGAATTACAATTAATTTGTTGTCTGCAAATGCCTTCAATTTGGTAGTAAAGTCTAGAATTTTGTTGTTTGGTGGAGGGTTAAGAAGATTGAGGGTTTCCTAACTCGTTGCAAAATGAGATTATTTTAGACATTTCAAAATGGAAAGCATTTGCAGACAACAAAAAAAAAAAATCTTAGATGCCAGGATATGTCTTGGACAGGGTAGAAAGCTTTATGGAAAAAAAGGAGAAAATGTCGTTTACCAGCATTTTCTTCTTTTCCCAGTGTTTTAGAAAGCCTTCTACCTCAGGGTCATTAAATCAAGAGATTGTTTGTTTGCTAAAGGGTTCTTTTCTCTGCCAACTATTGCTTAAACTGTCCTGCTCAACATACAAGAAAAGGGGATTGCAACTCTTATGATAAAACATTTCATTTGTACAATTTTGAACAGAGATTGATATAGGGCCACCATGGCCCTCTTTGGATTTTATTTCTCTATTATTATCAAAGATTCATACTTGCTGAAATAATTGAGCCATGCTCTGTGAGAAAGGGGTTTAATGCATCTGCAAAAAGTATTGACCCAGGTCAGCTTGTGCAGTCCGCGCAGATTACCTTGGCTGAAAGTTTTTGTATTTGGTCAATTTTCTGCATGTCCAAGGACCATTCTGCCATGGAAATCAGCCAGTTGTTACACAGCATGGATTTTATGAATCCATAATTATGTGATGAGTTGCTTGGTATAATGCATCACAGAGATGCATCAAGCTTCCCTTTTCAAGAGCATGGCTCAGTTACAAAATCACAACATTTAAACTGTGCCATTTTATTGTTTCAGAATGAAAAGAAATTTACAAGAAGGTATAGCAAGTGAAACATTACGAGCTCAGTCAGAAAATGAAAGGAAAGAAAAAGAAGAAGCTGAAAAGTGAGTTATCCTTTTAATCAAGCAGATCTGTGTTTTATTGAGCCAAAGGAAGATGACTTTTGAAAACATTGTGGGAAAAGGAGAAAATGCTGGTAAGCAGCATTTTCTTCTTTTCCCACAATGTTTCCTTTCCTTTTTAAAAACATAGTCCATTATTTAAGCCATGTTTTATCTGTCGTCTGCATATGCTTTCAACAGGTGTGAACCATATTTTTTGTTTCCTGATAAAGAGTTGACAAGAAGGATACAAGTGATTCGTGTTACATTATTTCCTATAACCCCTCCCCCCTCCCTATGACTAAGTTGGTTGTGTCCATACTGTAATCAGAATGTTCCTCCATCCGTTGATGTAGGTTCTTCTTCTTCCTAAATTTTCAACCAATTTGTTAAAGGATAGATAAAGGGTTATGAGAAAGTTACTGCTGTAACTAGACTTAAGATAACTGTAGCATAGTAAAATAATTTGGCAGAGCCCGTAGTTCATATAACATTTAAAACTAATGTGCGAAGATTAAAATAATACATTTGAAAAAAAATTGTCAAAAATTTAATAGAAACTTTCCATCTCTGAAAACTTGTGAACAGGCGATTTTCATCATTATTGGTTGCTTTATGCAGGAGGCTTTGCCTTTGAATTTCTTTTTTTTTTTTGATCCATTGACAAAGCTTGCAACAGTTCTTGTTTGGATGGTGTTGAAAGGCACTCAAATATTGATATAATTACAGCCAGTGGCAGAAACAAGCATAAAGCTTAAAAATTAGAATTTTCTCTGTGAAATTTAATTGCTATACAGACTTCTATGGTGTGATGTCATTGGCAACTCATTCTGACACATTTTTATACTTCCAAATGAAAGCATTTGCTAATGACATATGACATGTGTCTCTAATGATGGATTTTGTCTTCGAAAGGGTAGAAACATTGTGGAAAAGGGAGAATTTGCTGGATACCAGCATTTTCTCGTATTCCCACAATGTTTTCAAAAGCTTCATTCTTAAGGTCATTGAAACTCAGAATTGTGTGGTAAAGGGTTAAATCCTTTACCGCACCACCCAAAGTTTAAATGACCTTGAGAAAGATAGGTTTTGAAAAAAATTTTGGAAAAGGGAAAAAAGATTGAGGGAAAAGGAGAAAATGCTGATTACCAGCATTTCCTCCTTTTTCTTCAATGTTTTCTACCATTTGAAAGAACTCTTTCATCATCAGTGTTGCATTTAATTTGTCATCTGCAAATGCGTTTAATTTGGACGTCTAAAATTTTGTTGTTTGGTAAAGAGTTAAATGGCAGTGGAGAAGTACCAAGCCATCATGGCCTTCTTGTTTCTGTTTGCATTGACAGGAAAAGAGAGTTGGATCAGATAGAATTAGAAAAAAGTAAACGAGAACAAGAAGTGAACAGACTGAGAATGGAGAGGAAGAGAAAAGAGGAAGAACAAGAGAGATTGGAGAAGGAAAAGAAAGACAGAGAACTCCAGGTATTGTATTGGTTCACCTACATAGTTAACTCTGTACCAAACAACGAACCTTTTGGCTGGACCAAATTCAAAGCTTTTGCAGACAACAAATTATTTACTGAAATGATGATTTCTGTCCTCGGTAGTGTAGAAAACATTGTGGGAAAAGGAGAAAAATGCTGATTACTAGCATTTTCTCCTTTTCCCCCAATGTTTTCAAAAGCTCTTCTTTTTATCAGGGTTGTTAAAAGTTGAAATTGCGTGGTAAAGGATTGAACAGAAAAAATTTGCAGACCACCGCAAAACATCATTGTGGGAGCAGGATGTTTGATATGAATTTAGGGTTTGATAGAAGAGCACACCTGAAAATGCTGTGGCAGAAGGAAAGTTTGCTTATTGACAGCATTTTTCTCTCTTGTGCTTACAAAGGCAGGTAACCCTCAAAAAAGTTTTGACACAGTTGTGCCCTTTATTTGACTTTCTCACTAGAAAGGTAATTGCAGCCAAGCATTGGCAGGTTCATCTGATGCTCTTATACTTCTTGCCACAATGTCTCTTAAAGAGGTCTGCTTTAACCCTTAGACTGCTAAGCGTGACTCACTGACCTTTTGCGGACAGTGTAGATCAAGATCAGACTGCACAGAACATGCAGTCTGATCTTGGATCTACACTGTCTGATAAGGAGATATTTTTCTCCAAGAGATAAGTTTGAAGTAGCATTATTCGGGTTTTTACTATCGGCGTGTAAGTTTCAATTAATCTATTTAGCAGGATAAGGGTTAAGATACCATGTAAAAACAAGTGAGCAGTGATCTGGGAAAAGGGGGATTAATGCAGCTCTGTGATACATTATATCAAGCAGGTCATCTCATAATTATGGATTCATCAAAATCCATTTTGTCTAACAACTGGGTAAACCATGAGGTAGAATGGTCCTCAGACATGCAGAAAATTTACTAGTTGCAAAAAGTTTGAACCCATGCCAGCCTGCGTGGAATGCACAGGTTGACATGGGCTGATACTTTTCAGATGCATTAAACCCCCTTTTCACAGAGCATGACTCAAATTTATTGTTATATTCTGCATGAAAGATGTCAGAATAATGCTAACGGGGGTCTATAAATGTGTGGATACATTATTGCAGGAAGCCATGGAGAGATCAAGGCAAGAAGAAGCAAGAAAAAAGAGAGAGATGGAGGAAGCTGAGGAAAGAGCACGGCAAATTAGGCTTCAGGAGGAGAGAAAAAAGGTACTGGAATTGTTTTAGTGTTGTAACTAAAACAATCACACCATATGCAAGATGTATAAAGTTAACATCTGTATTGGCCAACAAATATTTTACACTTGTCCATACTGAAAGTGTTTGCAAATAATGAGAAATGATGATATGTGTCTGAAAGGTTAACTTATAATATGGGAAAAGGAGGAAAAGACTCTTACCAGCATCTTCTATTTTTCCTGAAATGTTTCTGAAAGCCTTTTTCTTTAGGGCCATAACAGCATGGTATTATTTGATATCATTTGCTATTATTTAGCAAAGGATTGAATCTCCATGAAGTACAGAAGTTAAATTAATACAAATGAAGTGTAGATCTATAGACTATGTAGCAACATTGTAACAGGTAGAGAGAGTACTTGTTTGGGTAATTTTTCCATTATCAAAACATCTTTAAATGCCAAATACTCTAAGCAATGCAATGTTGATGTGAGCTAAATAAAGATTATACATGTCTGTCTGTCCTCCTAATGTTTGGAATATGCCAAACTTCAATGCATTTGGTGAAGAAAATTCGGTCAAGTTTAAAGTTTACAATTTTTAACATTTCTTCCTTTTCCCACCACATGAACAGGTTTTCATCATTCAAGGACATTTCCTTTTAAATTGGGAGAACTAAAGGTGGTAGTTTCAAATAAAATTACAATGATCCAATATTTAGTTGTATTCTACACACTCTCTTCATTTTTTGTGTGGGGTTAGAGTGTTAACTTTTTACCAGAAGACAAAATTTTAGATTTGTATATTTCAAAAGCATTTGCTTACAACAAATGTTTCAAATGTTGCCCTATGGTGAAAATTGTCTTTGATAGGGTAGAAAGTGTGGTGGGGAAGGAGAAAATGCTAAGGAGCATTTTCTCCTTTCTCCACAATGTTTCAAAAGCCTTACTTGTCAGGATCTTAGAAACAGGGTATCTTTTGATGAAAGCTAGAATAGTGAAACACTTGAAAAAAAGAACCTATTTTTATTTTTAGGGGAAAAAGGCCTGAATGTTTCAATATTTGGCAGTTTTAGCTAGAAACATCACTCTACATTTAACTTTGTTACTTTAGTTCAAAGTGTAGATTTAAGATCAGACTTAACATTCTTTGCAGTCTGATTTCTCTTGAAACTGATGGTAAAAGCATACAAAATTGTGCTTAGGGATTTTGAATCTCTGCAAAAGTACAAAATTTAGACTTGTCAGTTTTCATGTATTAAAAGATGACAAATTGAATGTGGCTCAAAGAGAGGATTTGTTCTTGATTGGTCAGAATAAAAAAAATGCTGGTCATCAGCATTTTTTTCTTTTCCCACAATGTTTTCTTACACCTTCTTCCTCAGGGTTTTAAAACCAGAGGGTTGTCCGAAACATGTTAAAGGAAAATTAATGCAATTTTTGCCAAAGAGTGATTTTAGCTAAATTACACGATGCTTTGTCATTGACTTTTCAAATTTCAGGAACATATGAAACAAAAGGAAGAGGAAGAGAGAAAAAGGAGGGAAAAAGAACTGCAAGAAAAATTAGAAAGAGAGCAGGAAGATAAAAGGAGGCAGTTACAACTTGAGGAAAGTAGAACTAGGGAAGAAGCTGAAAGGAAAGAAAAGGAAAGACTGGAGAGGCAGGAAAGAGAAAGGAAAGCCAGAGAAGAAAAAGAGGAAGAACAAAGAATGAGAGCAGAAGAGGCCAAGAGGATAGCAGATAATAAGATCAGACTGATGAATGGTGGGTAATTTTTACTCAATAAATGGTGGATAATTTTGATTACCACCAAAATGATCCCAAGTTTATAATTATGACCCTTAGGACAAGACTTTCGAAAATAACATGGGAAAAGCAGAAAATGTGGGAAACCAGCATTTTCCCCTTTTCCCACAATGTTTACTGCCCTGACAAAGATGAATTCCTTAAATAAACCCACATTTAAGACTTAGATTTTGTTAATCGTTAAATGTATTTTTAGCAGATGCCCCTGAGGAAAATTGTATAAATGCGTGGTGTTTACAGCTGCTTTCAACGTTATTTTAGTTTTGCCATGGCAGCCAGTGGACCTATCCATGCTTTCTTGGAATTTCTTTGACCAGTTACTCTCACAGAATTCTTCCCAAGCCACTGGCTGCTTTCCCAGATAACCGTTGCCAGAAAAAGAATCAGCAGTGAGAGAGGAATAGATCCCGTTAGGATAACTGTCGCTAATCCATGGAAAGAAATCGCATGAACATGGGATTCAAGCCCTATGACAGTGTGCTACCAACTGAGGTACCAGGGTCAGCCTTAGAAGATATCACTCTGCAACAGTGATAGTCAGCATGTAAACACTGTAACAAAGAAGGTTGTGTTTTAATGACCCTAAGAAAAAAAGTTGTTGAAAACTCTGTGGAAAAAGAAGACTATACTAGTAACATGCATTATCTCCTAATACCACAATCTTTTTTACCCTTTAAAATGAGGGGCTGTCTATCACAGCCTATGGTTGGCTTACAAGTATAGTTGTGTTACAGACCCCCTCCTTCTCTTCTAATGTCTTATTATGGAATCTTTGTAAAACTGTTAGCTAGAAATTGTAAATGTGCAGTCACAACTTTCACATGTCAGCATAAAACCATCAAAGATTTATCTGCCCTTGAAAGGGAATAGTTTTGTGCAGATTTTCATCAGTTTTTATCTTGGCAAGAGTATAAGCTCTTTCAGTACAAAATATTTAAACTCAACCTTTTTCGATGGATAAAAATTTAACTGCTAGATTTGACCAAACAAGGCTTGAAAGCTGATGGTAAACACCCAAAATCAGACTGCAGGCTTCCACAAAAGCCCATGATTTTCCCTAAGGCACTGAAAGGATTAAGATTGAGTCAAAAATATTTTATTTTTATAGTAAATTTTCTGCATGTCCAAGGACCAGTCTACCTCATGATTCAGTTGATTGTCAGACAAATAGACATTATGAATCCATGATCATGTGATGACTTGCTTTGTATCATGAATCATGGAGATGCATTAAACCCCTTTTGCTATTTGGCTCATATATCGGTATCCCTCTTTGTTTTTACATTTGATAGATTTAAATCTTTGTTATGTGTCATTTTGTCTGCGTTTCAAGAACCAGCAAGAGTCAGTTCCAAACCAGTGCCATCTCCAAACCTTCAAGTGGGCTGGGAGAAGAAACTGGACCCCAGCACTAGAAGATATTTCTATGTCAATCACAATGAAGGAACCACCCAGTGGGAACCACCCTCAGCTCCAGGTAAGGCATCTTTTGGTTTTGAATAGCTCCCCTCTTACAGACTTTTTGTATATATATGTCCATTAGAAATAAGAAATGAGAACATTATGGCAAATAAAGATATTGTGTGTTGTTTATAGATTTTACAATAACAAAAACAAAATGTATTTGTAGCTATCTCTTAACTCTTTGCCAAACAGTCCTGTGTGTTAGCAAGCTGTTGGAAGAATGCTTCTAAAAACGTGGTGTGAAAAAGATATAAGACCAGTAAATTCAGTTAACTGCAGGAAAATAGGGACATACATTTTTTCTGAACATTGTTTATTCTGTATCTAGACAAACTAGTTTACCAGTTCAGATGATGTCATTTACGCACCTTTCCTGTTTTTAAAGTGGAAGTTCAGAAGTTAAAAATAATGTTTTGGAACTATCAACCCTTAACATTTTTTTTATTTACTATTTTTAACAGTTTCAAGGAAAACGGAGAACACTTATACTACAAAACTAAAGGAGGAGCCTACAGTTGGGAGGCGGGGCTTGTCCAGATCTAACTCCTCCCCAAACATTGCAAAGATGCTTGATGATGAATCAAGAGAGAAAAAAATGCCAGTCATTGATAGAGGGAGTAAACCAGTCAAAAAGTAAGCAAAATTGAAGTGTTACACCCCAGTGACTCTTCACTTAACCTGGTACCATATGGCAACATTTTAGACTTGTCCATTCTGAAAGCATTGACAAATTCAGTGTTGTTCTAATGTGGATTGTACTTGAAATGGGAGAAAACATTGCTGAAAAAGGAGAAAATTCTGGTTACCAGCATTTTCTCTTTCCCACAATATTTTCAAAAACATTCTCTGGTAGGGTTATTAAAATGCAGGATTGTTTGGCAAAGGGTTAAATGCTTCTGTGTTTGTTTATGATCCTGAAGAGGAGGCTTGTTAACTCTTTACACGACGATAAAATTTGAAGAACATGTCCAAATGAAAAGCATTTGCAGAAACAGTATAAATGTGCTTCAAATGATGGAGTTTTACTCTGATGGTGTAGAAAACATTTTGGGGAAAAAAAAAGGATAAGACGGTTACAAGTGTGATCCTGTTCAGACTGTTCAAAACATTGTGGAAAAAGGAAAAAAATCTGTTAACCTGCATTTTCTCCTTTTCCTACAGTTTTTTACTACCTTTTCAAAGATAAACCAAATCACCTGAGCCACATAAAGTATGCCATACCAAAGTGTTTTCAATATGAACAATTCTTGAATTTTGTTGTTAGTGAAGAGTATTTTACCCCTAACTAAACAATTCAGGGTTTTAACAACCCTTAGGAAGACGGCTTTTGAAATCTGTGTGGGAAAAGGAGAAACTACTGCTTAGAAGCATTTTCTCCTATTCCACAATGCCCATTTTTAAGCTTTTCATGTGTCATTTGCAGACACATTCAATATGGATCAATCTAAAGTTGATTGTTTGGGAGAAGGTTCATGTGCTGGATCTTAGAATAAATACATTATGAGAGGCACACTGGCAGAAATGGATTTGTAGATGACTAGATGACAGTGTAGATCAAGATCAGACTGCACAGAAGGAGCAGTCTGATCTACACTGTCCATCACCTCATTCTGGTTTGTGACCAAAGTCGTTCTCTCTCTTGCAGCAAAGGTGTATTAATGGCCCTTGAAAAAGTGTGACATATTTATTTAGTTGAGAAGGAGTTAATGCATCTTTGTTATGTGTGAAAATATATACATGTACTAAGCAAGTTGTTGCATAACATAGATTTATTTCATGTGAAACTGATTGAATCATGAGGTAGAATGATCTTCAGAATGCAGAAAATTTACCAAAAGTAATAAGTTTAAACAGGTCAGCCTGCATGGAGTGTGCAAGCCAACCTGGGTCAATACTTTTTGCAGATGCGCTAAACCTCCCTTTCTCAGAGCATGACTCATTTAGCTATTTTCTGTTTTAGGTTTGAACCTATGCCAAGACCTCATCCAATGCCAGTCAAAAGAAGAGACTTGAATCCTGTATATGGAAATGTAGTATGTAAACCAAAAATTGATCTGCCTTTCCAAAGGCTTCATTTTTAATGTCCAGCAGAAATGTTTTGATATGTAAGCAAGTCCCAAATAGAAAATAAATACATATCATAAGATCATGTCAGCATTAAAAAATAACAGATTATCCATTTTTTTTTTTTTTAATATTTTACAAAAAAGTTGAACATCGTACACCAAAAATCATATTGCAAGTGTTGTGAAAGGCACTTACCTTGGTTACCATTAACATTGGCCATATTGTACATTTTAAAACAATTTTGCAAGTAGAGAAAGTGTGCAGAATTCAAAGCTTTTTAGTAAGCTTATTTCATTGTGAAATTCTTTGCATCAAGAAGAAAAATTTGTTTTTATCAAGCATTCTGTTTTGCTTTCATTCTTCTTTAATCCTTTTGAAAACATTGTGGAAAAGGGAGAAAATGCTGATGAGCAGCATTTTCTCCTTTTGCCACAATGTTTTGTACCCCATCACTGAAAACGTTTTGAATTTGGTCGGGTCCAAAATTTTGTCATCTGGTAAAGAGCGAAGTCTTACCCAGACTTAGGACTTGTGGATGTTGAAATTTTTGGCATATGAAAAAATAAAACATGACCCAACTAAAGGAATTTCTCTGTGAAAGGGTAGAAAAAAATTGTACTGGGGACACGAGAAAATGCTGTTTACCAGCATTTTCTCTTTTTCAAACAATGTTGTGATAGGCTTCTTCCTCTAGGTAAAAAAAAACACAGGATCATTTGTTGAAGGTTTCACATGGTCTTATATTTGTAGGGTCGTGCTCTGACAGGACTGCGCAATCTTGGGAACACATGCTACATGAACAGTACAATACAATGTTTAAACAATACGTCACCTTTGGTGACCTACCTGTTATCTGATATGTACTTGTACGACGTGAACAGGTAAGGCTGTTAAAAATCTGGGCCCATATTTACCAACCATTCATGGTAACTTTGTCAAATTCTCAAGAATATATGTTTTTTTTTTAAATTTGAAGTAATGCAAATTCTGATTGCTAAACCAAAGCATTTAACTAAACCAAATGGGTTACTTTCTAAAACTGTATGTTTGTTTGAATTCAACATTATTTCAATTATATAGCAGCTACCAGTGCACCTATCCAAGTTTTTCTGGAGACTTCTTTCACATACACAATCCACAATATTCTTCCCAAGCCACTGACTGCTTTCCTACCTAAACATCAGCCCCGCCCGGGTGGCTCAATTGTGAGCGTGTCTGACTCATGACCTGGTGGTTATGAGTTCGATACCCGGTTGAGGCGAACTTTCTTTCAGGCGTATTTTCGCCTCTCACCTCTGCTGAAGCATGTGAGAAAAGTAGTCGGTGGCTTTGGAAAGAAAGTTGTGTTAGTACTGGTGTGAGAAAGCCAGGAAACACATGTGCATCACCGACCGCCATGATATGACCTTAGCTGTTAAAGTGGCGTTAAACCCCAATACAACCAACCAACCAACCTAAACATCATCAAGGGAGGAAGCAATCCTGTCACATTGACTATCATCAGTTCTCAGAAAGAAATCAACCAAGCTGGGGCTTGGAACCAGCGACCCTTGGTCTCGCCATATTATATAGTGTAGATTTGAGATCAAACTGTACATTTCGTGCAAACAATCTTGATCTTCAGCGGCCATAAAAGCAAATTGAGTCACACATAGTCCCTGAAGGATTAATGAAAGGCCATTTATTTATTTCAGAGAGAGTCCACTAGGAAACAATGGGGAAGTGGCAGATGACCTTGCTTTTGTTGTGAAGGCACTTTGGTCTGGGCAATACAGATTTATTTCTCCAAGAGATTTTAAAGTAAGATTTCTCTGCCTCCTGTCCCTATCTGGAATCTACAATGTTTGCAATGCTGAGATATTTTAGACAAAAATCACCTAGGAACAGTAGCTCTTCTGAATTGAAGGCTCCTGCAGAGGACAGATTCAAGTTCTTTGACATTGAAAGGGTAGGAAGCATTTTGGGAAAAGGAGAAAATGCTAGTCACCAGTGTTTTATCCTTTACCCACAATGTTTTTGAAAGCCTTATTTTTCACAGTTGTTAAAAAATGAGATTGCATGGTAAAGGGTTAGGGATGAAAGCAGACTGCAATACAGGACACGTTTTTGTAATCCAATTTTCATGACTCTGTAAACATAATATTTTCTCAGCTTTCTGTGATCATGTGCAGCATATCAAAAAAAACTACTATTATGTCATGAGGTAAAACTGACATGTGATAATCATGATCATTGTTATACCCCCCCCCACAACGAAGTGGAGGGGGGTATACTGGAATCGCCATGGCTGTCTGTCCATCTGTCCGTAGACACAAATTTGTCCGGCGAAATACTCCGACAGTTTTTCAGGTACTGAACTCAAATTTCCTCACAGTGTTCTTATATATATGAAGTTGTACATATGCAATTTTCATGACCCTGGTGCGATTTGTTGCAGAATTATCTCCCCTTGAACTTTTTCCAACTCTTACTTTTGTATTAAACCATTCTGCTTTCTGTGACAAAGACCTGTTTTGTGACAAGGAGCTGGTGGGGGTTATTGATCACGTTTAGTGATAGCTCTAGTTTCCTCAGCTTTATATGACATTATGCAGTATACTAAAAACCTACAATTATGTCATGAAATAAAACTGACATGTCATTGTTTATGTTTTGCAGCATGTTGTTGGTAAACACCAGCCCATGTTTTCAGGCTATGACCAACAAGATTCACAAGAATTTCTCACATTTTTACTGGATGGATTGCATGAAGGACTCAATAAGGTAGTGTATATTTATTTTTTTTGACAAGGAAAAAGTTAAAGTATTGTCATTGCCCTGTGTCCATCATCTGAATTGTCGTACCATGATAACTTTGTCAGTTTATGATATCTCTGTCAATACTGCAGATATTTAAAACTTGGTTATTAACTTATTAAAAATAGGGAAGCCATGCAAAGAGGGCAGCAAACCGTCAAATATTTTTGACATTTTTTCCCTTTTTTAATGAAGAACTTTCGTATTTCTATGTTAGGGACATTTTTTTTTTGTGTAGATATTTGTTTGTTGCAAATTTGTTTTATGCTTCGTTCAATAGTTTCACTTAAATGACAGTCATATATCACATATTCTTGTCTGGGGCTCTGCAGTCCATCAATTGTAGGGATCAAATATGGAGTGCAAATCCAATAGCTTTACTAGCTATAGAAGACTCCTGTTAGATGAGGGCAATAGACTCTTATGCTTTGTGTTTATACTTAGCTATAGGCAAGAACAACTTGATGAAGAAAACACTTTTTACTGAGATTACATTGATTGATGGATTGTATGGTGTTTTATGCTGTTTTCAACATTACTTCAGAGATATTGCAGCTGTCAGTGCACATATCCATGCTTTCCTGGAGGTTCTTTTACCAGTTCTCAGCACAGTATTCTTCCCAAGCCACTGGCTGCTTTCATAAATTACCATTGTTGAAACAATGATCAATGGTGAAAGAGGAATGAATCCTGTGACTACTATCGATCCTTGTAAAGAAATTTGCCAAGTTGCAATTCAAAATAAGCAACCCCCTGTTCTTAGTGTTACATTGGAGCCAATTTAATTGTAGACAAGTTTAGAAACATTCATTTAAGATATGGGTAAACAACATGAATGAAGATTTAAACCTTTGCCTAACTATCATAGGGTTTAAAGACCCAGAGGTAGAAGGTTTTTGAAAACATAGGGGGAAAAGAAGAAAATACTGGTAACCAGCATTTTCTCATTTTTGCCACAACGTTTTTTCACTCTTCCAAAGACAGCTTATCAAAATGCATCTGACATGTTATCTGCAAATCCCTTCAATTTGGACAAGTCTTAGAATCTTGTTGATATGTAGATAGCTGATACATGAATATGATTGAAGAGTTTTTTGCAAAAAGAGATATGCTGCTTATGAGCAGTTTTGCCTTTTGCCACAATGGCAGTGTGCTGGCAGAGGGGAATAAAAACAGTTGTCTACAGGAGATAATGACTTTTATCATGTTAAGTTTATCATTGCAGGTTAAGACCCGACCCAAGATACCTGAACAAGACAATGACAGGCTTACAGATAGTGCTGCAGCTGAACTGGCATGGAAAAATCACAAACTTCAGAATGAATCCATTATCGTAGAGCTGTTCCAGGTCAGATATTTATTTGTATTTTTAATGTGCTACCAAACAACAAGATCTTAGACTTATGCATATTGAAAGAATTTACAGACGACATATTAGATTATGCTCTAATGATGAGAATTGTCTTTTGAATGATGGAAAAATGGAAAATGCATTTTCTCGTTTTCCCACAATATTCTCTAAAGGGTCCTCCTCAAGATCCTGAAAGTTTTTTAACCCTTTACTTCACTATTTCTAGTTTTAACAACCTAGAGGAAGAAGGCGTTCAAAAATAATAGCTGGAAAGGGACAAAATGTTGTTAACCAGCATTTCTCCTTTTCCCACAATGTTTTCAACCTCTTCTATGATAGACCATCCCACTGCATTTAACCTTTACCAAATAGTCCCACTTTTAATGATCCTAGAAAAGAATGCTTTTGAAAACATTGTGGAAGAAATAGAGGTGCTGGTAATCAGGAAATCTAATCATACTTGACTTAATCATACTTGACTTTGAAAACATCCCTCTGAGTGGGAAAAGTCTTCGTAAATCAAGCTTTAGCATAAAAATCTCTATGAAAATGAGCCATGCCATGTAAAAAGTGGGTTTAATGCAATTTCATAAAGGATTGACCCAGGACAGGTCTAACTTGTATTGTTGTTGGTCAATTTTCTGTCCATGTCACAGGACAAGCCTACATCATGATTTTATGGACCAAGAATTATGTGATGACTTGCTTGGTATAATGCATCACAAAGATGCATTAAACTCTCTGTTGTCAAAGCAACGCTCAAATGTAGTTGCAATGGGAGGAATTGCTCTTTACAAGAAGAACAAAAAGATTTTGTGAAGTAGGTAAAGATAAAAAACAGATTTGCATACAGAGAAATAATACATATTCTTTTTGCCTTTGATTAGTCTGCATATCATCAATCGTTTACTTCTTTACCAAAAGACAAAATTTTGAACTGTACCAAATTGAAAAGAAATTGCAGAAGACAAATGTTGCTAAAATTATGAATTCTGTCTTTCACATGGTAAGAAACATTTTGGGAAAAGGAGAGGTCCTAAGTGGCTCAATGGTAAAGCATGGGACTTGTGACCTGGAGGCCCCGGGTCAAACCTCGCTGGATCCTCTGGTTATACCCCCGCAAAACCAATGTTTTCGGGGGTATACTGGAATCAGCCTGTCTGTCCGTCCATCCATATCTCCGTCCGTATGTCAGTCTGTGTGTCCGTCTGTGTACAAAATACTAGTAATTTTGTGTCGCGAACTCCTCCTACAGTTTTCCTTCAATTGTATTGAAACATTCCACGTATACTGATCATATATTGAAGATTTGCAAGATGCAATTTTCAAGTGTCAATTCTTCCTGGTTGAGGAATTATGTCCCCTTGAACTTGACACTCTTTTCTGTCAAAGCCAGGGCTTTCAATAAGACTTAAAGTAGAAGGGTAATTTCCAAAAGTAGTAGGGGATCTGGGGGTCCTCCCCCAGCGGGGGCCAAGGGGGCAGCGCCCCCTGTCTGGGGTTCCAGGGGGCCAAAGGCCCCCGGCTAAAAACGAAAATTAGGTGTTTACAGACATGGAGAACCATATATCTAGGGGGGTGGGTATTAGGTGCCATTTCTTGTCCATACCCCCCTTTTTCTTTAGAAACATGGAGAAGAATATAATGAAGAGGATCAAATAAAACAAAACTTTTTGTCAACGAAGCTTAACTTTACTATTTCATCCCCAAATTTTGTAAATATGAAAATGAATGGTAATCAACAATGGCTGTTGGAGATGAGTCTATAGTATTTTTTTAATATGTTTTGTTGATTTATCTGTCAGTTTTGTGCATAAATCATGCATAAAATGAGAAAACAGTACAGAATTCCAAAAGCATTTTTGGGCATTTTCGTCACACAACTTGCAAAATGTACTACTGATTACCAATCATTTTTACATTCACTCTCAGACCAGTCATCATAAGAGGGTGGTGGTGACTTGACAGAAAGTTGCACAGCTTTAGCATATAGACGAACTTCATCTCTGACAATCTCTGCAAATTACTTAAAAGTAGTGTTGGGCAATCAGTTTAAAATCTCAATCGATTATCACTTCTTAATCGGAAGAGCAAATCTACTAGCTATCGGTTGTACAATCAGTTTCTCCATTTAACTGGGAATGCCTTTTTGCTTTAAATACTGTGACAATATTGTCTACATGATATTAAGTTTATAAAGATGTTGTGTTTTGCACTTTAAAAATCAATGGAAATACATTACCATTAAATTTTCTGCTTTATTCAATATCATTCATTTTGTTCCTTATATTTTAATTTGCAAATGAGTTAAAAAGAATCAGACATATTTCAAGCATTTGCAGACGATACCCCCCCCCCCCGCCCGTCTGCTATAGATCTATTCTTTCATTTCATACAACAACATTTTTTTTTTTTTCACTCATGAACAGAATTTTAGCTTCCACTTATTGTTTTATTCAGAGATTTGTGTAAATTCACTGTTTAAATTCATTATTAAAGATGAGAAGATAGTTTGAAGTCCCTCTGATCTGACGATGCCACGCTGCTCATTGTAGTGTCATGGGTTTTCACGTTTTTTTGGCGATCTATTTTTTCGTGACAATTAATTTTTGGAGAAGTATTACTACATGATTTGACATCAGTTAGTCAGTTTGAATAGCAGGTTACTTTAAAATCTGTCACTTAACACTAGATTAGAGGATTAACACCTTTGTTACTTTGTCATAAATGACTCGCCCGCTTCATTATCATGTGCATGGCCTTCGCGTTTTATACTGATCGTCTTTAGCCCATATTTCTGCTGGATGCGCGCAAGCTAGGTTATATGAAGCTCTGGACGATAATTTCATGCGTCAGATTGACATTCAGGCAGATATTTTTCAGTGTCAAAGACAGGTCATTGCAAATTTCCAAGTGTCGAAATCTGGGCTGAGAGATCAAATGAGAAGCTTGCAGAGTTGTCAAGTTTTGTCAAGGCATCTATGGACAACAATTTCTTTCTCATTTTTCCGGCCAATTTTCGTGTTTGTTATCTACTATGTTGAATCCAGGTGTGATTAATATAAGTCACAAAACCAACCGCTAAAAACCAGAATTCAAGTTTTGGGACCGAGCGAGTTCAGGAATCGACTACAATCGATTCCGGGATTTTCAATCGATTATCGGAATCGGAAGCCAAAACCAACTGACTTTCGACCATAGTCGATCTTTAACCCACCACTATAAAAGACATGTCTTTTCGGCTCAATCTAACTCTTGCGAGTCTTGTGTGCATTTGTGTTCAGAAGATTGGTTTGTTTACATCGTCCATTTTCGATTGTCGTGAACAATGAAGCACGATTCCGAGGCACTTTGAGCCAAAACCATACCGATCCAATTCACCTCGGCCCGGATGATTCGGACTTTATCACCTGGAACACCTCTGTCAGCTTTTCGGACCCCTCAAGTAAATAGAGATCCAAACATTACCCTGACGACGGTGACCCTCCCCAAAAATTGACTAAAGGCCGAAACTACGTAGACCCGAAACGACCGGGCCGAAACGAGCGATAAAAAAGACCAATTTCCGGCATTATTTTGTAAACAAACTATTCGCGAGACGGATCGGAAGGTGCAGTTAATTCTATTACGTTTTTAGTGACAGGGCAATGTTTTATAAGCAAAATAATCAGTAAAAACATTCAGATAACGCCGTTCTATTCCGAGTTTTATATTCTGAATTAAAAAAGCACCATTGACCATTTTTTGTAGGACAAAAGTAGCCGGGGGAGTTTCGGTCAAAATAGATGGGTGAAATCCCCGGCTCCCGGCTCTTAATGAAAGCCCTGAAAGTGCTGGCGGGGGTATTAAGTCACATTCAGTGACAGCTCTAGTTAGCTCCACTGGCCGAAGGCCAGCGAGCTATTGTCATGGCGTTGTGTCCGTCGTGCGTCCGTCCGTCCGTCCGTCCGTTCGTTCGTCCGTTCGTCCGTCCGTAAACTTTTTCTTTTAAAAAACTTCTCCTCAGAAACTATTGACTGGATTTTTACCAAATTTCACAGGAATGTTCCTTTGGTGGTCCTCTTTCAAATTCCTTCAAATAATTGTGTTCCATGAAGAATTCTGGTTGCCATGGCAACCAAAGTAAAAAACCTTTAAAAATCTTCTCCTCCCAAACCGCTATTTGGATAGCATTATTATTTTGCAGGAATGTTCCTTAGATACAGGTTTACAGAATTCCTTAAAAAAAAAAGATGTGTCAAAAAACATGGCTTTTATGGGAGACTCATTTTCCTTTTATGGTATAAAGTAAAATCTTTGAAAAATTTCTTCTCTAAAACTATTCATTGGATTTCATTGTTGTTTTGCAGGTAAGTTCCTATGGTGGTTGTCTACCAAATTGTTTCTTCAGTGAGCTAAAATGCAGGATTGAATGATAATTGTTAAAAACTTCCTTTTGCCATTATAGAAATATCAGGCCTGTGGAGCGATACAGGCGCTCAAGCGCCTCTAGTTTTTTCATGGGTATGTGCTTGGGCAAAGACACTTCAGAGCCCTAGTCTAGTACTGGTGAAACCCAGGACACACATGAATATATGAACTGTTGGTGTGATATGACTTACGGCGTTGATAGTTGTATAAAACACCATTCAATCAATCATTAAACTGTTGTGGGAAAAGGAGAAAATGCCGGTTATCAGCATTTTCTCCTTTTCCCACAATGTTTTCAAAAGACTTCATCTTCAAGGTCATTGAAACATCTGATTGTGTGGTAATGGATTAATTTTCATTTTCTTTTTCACAGGGTCAGTTAAAGTCTACAATTCGGTGCCTTACTTGTAATAAACAGTCAGTGACATTTCAGGCGTTTATGTTTTTGTCTTTGCCGATACCCTCCAGCTCACGATGTTCCTTACAGGTGTAGTAATTTTCTTATTTCAGTTCAGTCAGAGTTTTATAAGGGGCCTAACTCTTTACCATACAGCCAAATGTTGAAGCTGTTTATATTGAAAGCATTTGTGAACAACAGAGGAAATATTTAAATAAAGTAATGAGCTTTGTCTTTGAAAATATAGACACATAGTTGGAAAAGGAGAAACGCTGTTAGCGAGCGTTTTTTGTTTTCAAAAGTTTTCATCCTTTGCTCCAACAATAAAAATTGTTGAAATTGCTAAAACTGTTTTTATTGTGGAAAATGCACCAACATTTAACATTGTGGAACATGCTTATACAAATTACATAATTGAACATGAACCAATATTGAAGAATGTGGAACATGTTCAAACAAATTTCCATGTTGAACTTGCACTAACATATTATATTGTGGTATTTGCTCCAAAAGCTGTAATTGTAGAACTTGTTCCAACATAAAACATCGTGGCAGTTGCTCCAACTTAAAACGGTGATGAACTTACTTCAACATTAAAAAGGTGGGAACTTGCTCAAAGTTAAAACATTGTGAACTTACTCCAACAAATAACATGTGGAACTTTCTTCAACATAAAACATTGTGGAACATGCTCAAATATAAAACATGTGGAACTTGCTCCAACATATAACAATATGGTACATGCTCAAACATAAAAAAGTTCGGAACTTGCTCCAAATGATATTATTTTGTAAATGCTCTAACGTAAAAAAAATTGTGGAACATGCACCAGCATGTAACATTTGAAACTTGCTCTAACGTTTAACACGTTCGAACATGCTCCAATATATTGAATTGATGAACTTGTTCCAACATATAATATTGAAGAACAAGCTGCATGATGATTGTGGAACCTGTTCAAAAATATAACATTATGGATCATGCTCCAACAAATTGAATCATTGAACTTTCTCAAGCATATTAAATTGTAGAACTTGTTCCATCATAAAACATTGAAGAACAAGATCCAACATGATAAATTGTGGAACTTGTTCCAACATGTAACAGTTTGGAACATGCTCCATCATATATCGTATGTAAGTTGCTGTAACATATTACATTGTAGAACAACCTCCAGTACATTATATTGTGGAACTTGTTCCAACATGTAACATTGTGGAACTTACTCCAACATATTAAATTGTGGAACTTGTTCCAGCAGGTAACAGTTTGGAACATGCTCCGTCATTTATCGTTTGGAACTTGCTCTAACATATAAAATGTTGGAACAAGATCTAACATATAACACTGTGGAACTTGCTCCAACATATAATACTGTGAAACATGCTCAGACATATAAGATTGTGGAACTTGTTCCAACAGATAATATAATGGAACTTGCTCTAACATATTTAATAGTGGAACTTGTTCCAGCATGTAACTTGGTGAAACTTGTTCCAACATATTAAATTGTGGAACTTGTTTAAACATGTAACAGTTTGAACATGCGTCATCATATATCATTTGGAGCTTGCTGTAACATGTAAAATGTTGGAACAAGCTCTAACATAAAACTTTGTGGAACTTCCTCCAACATATAATATTGTGAAACATGCTCAAACATATAAGATTGTGGAACTTGTTCCAACAGATAATATTGTGGAACTTGCTCCAACATATTAAATTGTGGAACTTGTTCCAGCATTGTGAAACTTGTTCCTACATATTAAATTGTGGAACTTGTTTAAACATGTAACAGTTTGAACATGCTTCATCATATATCATTTGGAACTTGCTCTAACATGTAAAATGTTGGAACAAGCTCTAACATATAACATTATGGAACTTGATCCAACGTGATAAATTGTGAAACTTGTTTCAACACATAACATTATGGAACTTGCTCCAATATGAAACATTGTGGAACTTGCTCCAACATATTAGCTTGTGGAACTTGTTCAACATATAACATTGTGGAACATGCTCAAACATGTTGAATTGTTGTCATTTCTCCAGCATATAAAACTGTGGAACAAGCTGCAACATATTTAATTGTGGAATTTGTTGCAGATAAAACAATGTGGAACTTGTTCCAACATATAATATTGTGAAACACGCTCCAGTTATTAGATTCGATAACTTGTTCAAACATATATAATTATGGAACTTGTTCCAACATTTTCTATAATGCAATTTGCTTCAACATACTGAATTGCGGAGCTTGTTCCAACATGTAACATTGTGAACTTGCTCCAACATACTAAATTGTGGAACTTGTTCCAGCATGTAACAGGTTGGAACATGCTCCATCATATTTCGTTTGGAACTTGCTCTTACATGTAAAATATTGGAACAAGCTCTAACATGTAACATTGTGGAACTTGCTCCAATATATAATACTGTGAAACATGCTCAAACATATAAGATTGTGGAACTTGTTCCAACAGATAATAATGTGGAACTTGCTCCAACATAAAATCATGGAACTTGTTCCAGCATGTAACTTTGTGAAACTTGTTCCAACATATTAAATTGGGGAACTTGTTCCAACATGTAACAGATCATGCTTCATCATATATCATTTGGAATGTGCTCTGACATGTAAAATGTTGGAACAAGCTCTAACATATAACATTGTGGAACTTGCTCCAACATATAATATTGTGAAACATGCTCAAACATATAAGATTGTGGAACTTGTTCCAACAGATAATATTGTGGAACTTGCTCCAACATATTAAATTGTGGAACTTGTTCCAGCATGTAACTTTGTGAAACTTGTTCCAACATACTAAATTGTGGAACTTGTTCCAACATGTAACAGTTTGAAACATGCTTCATCATATATCATTTGGAACTTGCTCTAACATGTAAAATGTTGGAACAAGCTCTAACATATTGTGGAACTTGCTCCTACATATAATATTGTGAAACATGCTCAGACATATAAGATTGTGGAACTTGTTCCAAAGATAATATTGTGGAACTTGCTCCAACATATTAAATTGTGGAACTTGTTCCAGCATGTAACTTTGTGAAACTTGTTCCAACATATTAAATTATGGAACTTGTTCCAACATGTAACAGTTTGAATACGCTTCATCATATATCATTTGGAGCTTGCTGTAACATGTAAAATGTTGGAACAAGCTCTAATATAAAACATTGTGGAACTTGCTCCAACATATAATATTGTGAAAAATGCTCAAACATATAAGATTGTGGAACCTGTTCCAACAGATAATATTGTGGAACTTGATCCTACATATTAAATTGTGGAACTTGTTTAAACATGTAACAGTTTGAACATGCTTCATCATATATCATTTGGAACTTGCTCTAACATGTAAAATGTTGGAACAAGCTCTAACATACAACATTATGGAACTTGCTCCAACATAATAAATTGTGAAACTTGTTTCAACATATAACATTATGGAACTTGCTCCAATATGAAACATTGTGGAACTTGCTCCAACATATTAGCTTGTGGAACTTGTTCAACATATAACATTGTGGAACATGCTCAAACATGTTGAATTGTTGTCATTTCTCAAGCATATAAAACTGTGGAACAAGCTGCAACATATTTAATTGTGGAATTTGTTGCAGATAAAACAATGTGGAACTTGTTCCAACATATAATATTGTGAAACACGCTCCAGTTATTAGATTCGATAACTTGTTCAAACGTATATAATTATGGAACTTGTTCCAACATTTTCTATTGTGCAATTTGCTTCAACATACTGAATTGCGGAGCTTGTTCCAACATGTAACATTGTGAACTTGCTCCAACATACTAAATTGTGGAACTTGTTCCAGCATGTAACAGGTTGGAACATGCTCCATCATATTTCGTTTGGAACTTGCTCTTACATGTAAAATATTGGAACAAGATCTAACATATAACATTATGGAACTTGCTCCAACATATAATACTGTGAAACATGCTCAAACATATAAGATTGTGGAACTTGTTCCAACAGATAATAATGTGGAACTTGCTCCAACATAAAATCATGGAACTTGTTCCAGCATGTAACTTGGTGAAACTTGTTCCAACATGTTAAATTGTGGAACTTGTTCCAACATATTAAATTGTGGAACTTGTTCCAGCATGTAACTTTGTGAAACTTGTTCCAACATATTAAATTTGGGAACTTGTTCCAACATGTAACAGATCATACTTCATCATATATCATTTGGAACTTGCTCTAACATGTAAAATGTTGGAACAAGCTCTAACATATAACATTGTGGAACTTGCTGCAATATATAATATTGTGAAACATGCTCAAACATATAAGATTGTGGAACTTGTTCCAACAGATAATATATTGGAACTTGCTCCAACATATTAAATTGTGGAACTTGTTCCAACATGTAACAGTTTGAAAATGCTTCATCATATATAATTTGGAAATTGCTCTAACATGTAAAATGTTGGAACAAGCTCTAACATATTACATTGTGGAAATTGCTCCAACATATAATATTGTGAAACATGCTCAAACATATAAGCTTGTGGAACTTGTTCCAAAAGATAATATTGTGGAACTTGCTCCAACATATTAAATTGTGGAACTTGTTCCAGCATGTAACTTTGTGAAACTTGTTTCAACATATTAAATTATGGAACTTGTTCCAACATGTAACAGTTTGAACATGCTTCATCATATATCATTTGGAACTTGCTCTAACATGTAAAATATTGGAACAAGCTCTAACATATAACATTGTGGAACTTGCTCCAACATATCATATTGTGAAACATGCCTAAGCATATAAAATTGTGGAACTTGTTCCAAAATATAATATTGTGGAACTTGCTCCAACATATTAAATTTTGGAACTTGTTCCAACATGTAACAGTTTGAACATGCTTCATCATATATCATTTGGAACTTGCTCTAACATATAATATTGTGGAACTTGCTCCAACATATAATATTGTGAAACATGCTCAAACATATACGATTGTGGAACTTGTTATATATATTGTGGAACTTGTTCCAAAAGATAATATTGTGGAACTTGTTCCAACATGTTACAGTTTGAACATGTTTCATCATATATGATTTGGAACTTGCTCTAACATGTAAAATATTGGAACAAGCTCTAACATATAACATTGTGGAACTTGCTCCAACATATAATATTGTGAAACATGCTCAAACATAAAAGATTGTGGAACTTGTTCCAACAGATAATAATGTGGAACTTGCTCCAACATAAAATCATGGAACTTGTTCCAGCATGTAACTTGGTGAAACTTGTTCCAACATGTTAAATTGTGGAACTTGTTCCAACATATTAAATTGTGGAACTTGTTCCAGCATGTAACTTTGTGAAACTTGTTCCAACATATTAAATTTGGGAACTTGTTCCAACATGTAACAGATCATACTTCATCATATATCATTTGGAACTTGCTCTAACATGTAAAATGTTGGAACAAGCTCTAACATATAACATTGTGGAACTTGCTGCAATATATAATATTGTGAAACATGCTCAAACATATAAGATTGTGGAACTTGTTCCAACAGATAATATATTGGAACTTGCTCCAACATATTAAATTGTGGAACTTGTTCCAACATGTAACAGTTTGAAAATGCTTCATCATATATAATTTGGAAATTGCTCTAACATGTAAAATGTTGGAACAAGCTCTAACATATTACATTGTGGAAATTGCTCCAACATATAATATTGTGAAACATGCTCAAACATATAAGCTTGTGGAACTTGTTCCAAAAGATAATATTGTGGAACTTGCTCCAACATATTAAATTGTGGAACTTGTTCCAGCATGTAACTTTGTGAAACTTGTTTCAACATATTAAATTGTGGAACTTGTTCCAACATGTAACAGTTTGAACATGCTTCATCATATATCATTTGGAACTTGCTCTAACATGTAAAATATTGGAACAAGCTCTAACATATAACGTTGTGGAACTTGCTCCAACATATCATATTGTGAAACATGCCTAAGCATATAAAATTGTGGAACTTGTTCCAAAATATAATATTGTGGAACTTGCTCCAACATATTAAATTTTGGAACTTGTTCCAACATGTAACAGTTTGAACATGCTTCATCATATATCATTTGGAACTTGCTCTAACATATTACATTGTGGAACTTGCTCCAACATATAATATTGTGAAACATGCTCAAACATATACGATTGTGGAACTTGCTAAATATATTGTGGAACTTGTTCCAAAAGATAATATTATGGAACTTGTTCCAACATGTTACAGTTTGAACATGTTTCATCATATATGATTTGGAACTTGCTCTAACATGTAAAATATTGGACCAAGCTCTAACATATAACATTGTGGAACTTGCTCCAACATATAATATTGTGAAACATGCTCAAACATAAAAGATTGTGGAAGTTGTTCCAAAAGATAATATTGTGGAACTTCCTCCAACATATTAAATTGTGGAACTTGTTTCAACATGTTACAGTTTGAACATGCTTCATCATGTATCATTTGGAGCTTGCTCTAACATGTAACATTGTGGAACTTACTCCAACATATAATATTGTGTAACATGCTCAAACATATAAGATTGTGGAACTTGTTCCAAAGGATAATATTGTGGAACATGCTCCAACATATTAAATTGTGGAACTTGTTCCAACATGTAACAGTTTGAACATGCTTCATCATATATCATTTGGAACTTGCTCTAACATTTAAAATATTGGAACAAGCTCAAAGATATAACATTGTGAAACATGCTCAAACATACCAGATTTTGGAACTTGTCCCAACATACGACATTGTGGAACTTGCTCTAACATAATCAATTCTGGAACATGTTCCACCATGTAACGTTGTGAAACTTGCTCCAACATATTAAATTGTGGAACTTGTTGCAGCATGTTACTTTCTGGAACTTGCTCTAACATGTAAAATATTGGAACAAGATCTAACATATAACATTGTGGAACTTGCTCCAACATATAATACTGTGAAACATGCTCAAACATATAAGATTGTGGAACTTGTTCCAACAGATAATAATGTGGAACTGGCTCCAACATAAAATCATGGAACTTGTTCCAGCATGTAACTTTGTGAAACTTGTTCCAACATGTTAAATTCGGGAACTTGTTCCAACATGTAACAGATCATGCTTCATCATATATCATTTCGAACTTGCTCTAACATGTAAAATATTGGAACAAGCTCTAACATATAACATTGTTGAACTTGCTGCAACCTATAATATTGTGAAACATGCTCAAACATGTAAGATTGTGGAACTTGTTCCAACAGATAATATATTGGAACTTGCTTCAACATATTAAATTGTGGAACTTGTTCCAACATGTAACAGTTTGAAAATGCTTCATCATATATCATTTGGAACTTGCTCTAACATGTAAAATGTTGGAACAAGCTCTAACATATTACATTGTGGAAATTGCTCCAACATATAATATTGTGAAACATGCTCAAACATATAAGCTTGTGGAACTTGTTCCAAAAGATAATATTGTGGAACTTGCTCCAACATATTAAATTGTGGAACTTGTTCCAGCATGTAACTTTGTGAAACTTGTTTCAACATATTAAATTGTGGAACTTGTTCCAACATGTAACAGTTTGAACATGCTTCATCATATATCATTTGGAACTTGCTCTAACATGTAAAATATTGGAACAAGCTCTAACATATAACATTGTGGAACTTGCTCCAACATATCATATTGTGAAACATGCCTAAGCATATAAAATTGTGGAACTTGTTCCAAAATATAATATTGTGGAACTTGCTCCAACATATTGGAACTTGTTCCAACATGTAACAGTTTGAACATGCTTCATCATATATCATTTGGAACTTGCTCTAACATATAATATTATGGAACTTGCTCCAACATATAATATTGTGAAACATGCTCAAACATATAGGATTGTGGAACTTGTTATATATATCGTGGAAATTGTTCCAAAAGATAATATTGTGGAACTTGCTCCAACATATCAAATTGTGGAACTTGTTCCAACATGTTACAGTTTGAACATGTTTCATCATATATCATTTGGAACTTGCTCTAACATGTAAAATATTGGAACAAGCTCTAACATATAACATTGTGGAACTTCCTCCAACATATAATATTGTGAAACATGCTCAAACATATAAGATTGTGGAAGTTGTTCCAAAAGATAATATTGTGGAACTTCCTCCAACATATTAAATTGTGGAACTTGTTTCGACATGTTACAGTTTGAATATGCTTCATCATATATCATTTGGAACTTGCTCTAACATGTAACATTGTGGAACTTACTCCAACATATAATATTGTGTAACATGCTCAAACATATAAGATTGTGGAACTTGTTCCAAAAGATAATATTGTGGAACATGCTCCAACATATTAAATTGTGGAACTGGTTCCAACATGTAACAGTTTGAACATGCTTCATCATAAATCATTTGGAACTTGCTCTAACATGTAAAATGTTGGAACAAGCTCAAACATATAACATTGTGAAACATGCTCAAACATACCAGATTATGGAACTTGTTCCAACATATGACATTGTGGAACTTGCTCTAACATAATCAATTCTAGAACATGTTCCACCATGTAACTTTGTGGAACTTGCTCCAACATATTAAATTGTGGAACTTGTTGCAGCATGTTACTTTCTGGAACTTGTTCCAACATATTAAATTGGGGAAATTGTTCCAAAAGATAATATTATGGAACTTCCTCCAACATACTAAATTGTGGAACTTGTTTCAACATGTTACAGTTTGAACATGCTTCATCATATATCATTTGGAACTTACTTTAACATGTAAAATGTTGGAACAAGCTCTAACATATAACATTGTGGAATTTGCTCCAACATATAATATTGTGAAACATGCTGAAACATAAAAGATTGTGGAACTTGTTCCAAAAGATAATATATTGGAACTTGCTCCAACATATTAAATTGTGGAACTTGTTCCAGCATGTAACTTTGTGAAACTAGTTCCAACATATTAAATTGTCGAACTTGTTCCAACATGCGTCATCATATATCATTTGGAACTTGCTCTAACATGTAAAATATTGGAACAAGCTCTAACATATAACATTGTGGAACTTGCTCCAACATATAATATTGTGAGACATGCTCAAACATATAAGATTGTGGAACTTGTTCCAGAAGATAATATTGTGGAACATGCTTCAACATATTAAATTATGGAATTTGTTCCAACATGTAACACTTTGAACATGCTTCATCATATATCATTTGGAACTTGCTCTAACATGTAACATTGTGGAACTTCCTCCAACATATAATATTGTGAAACATGCTCAAACATATAAGATTGTGGAACTTGTTCCAAAAGATAATATTGTGGAACTTGCTCCAACATATTAAATTGTGGAACTTGTTCCAACAGATAATATATTGGAACTTGCTCCAACATATTAAATTATGGAACTTGTTCCAACATGTAAGAGTTTGAACATGGTTCATCATATATCATTTGGAACTTACTGTAACATGTAAAATGTTGGAACAAGCTCTAAAATATAACACTGTGGAACTTGCTCCAACATATAATATTGTGAAACATGCTCAGACATATAAGATTATGGAACTTGTTTCAAAAGATAATAATGTGGAACTTGCTCCAACATATTGAATTGTGGAAGTTGCTACAACATGTAACAGTTTGAACATGCTTCATCATATATCATTTGAAACTTGCTCTAACATATAAAATGTTGGAACAAGCTCTAACATATAATATTGTGAAACATGCTCCAATATATAATGTTGTGAACCATGCTTAAACATATAAGATTGTGGAACTTGTTCCAATAATATATTGGAACTTGCTCCAACATATTAAATTGTGGAACTTGTTCCAACATGTAAAAGTTTGAACATGCTTCATCATATATCATTTGGAACTTGCTCTAACATGTAACACTGTGGAACTTGCTCCAACATATAATATTGTGAACAAGGCTCAAACATATAAGATTATGGAAATTGTTCCAACAGATAATATTGTGGAACTTACTCTTATATATTAAATAGTGGAACTTGTTACAACATGTAACAGTTTGAACATGCTTCATCATATATCATTTGGAACTTGCTCTAACATGTAAAAAGTTGGAACAAGCTCTAACATATAACACTGTGGAATTTGCTCCAACATATAATATTGTGAAACATGCTCAAATATATAAGATTGTGGAACTTGTTCCAAAAGATAATATTGCGAAACTTGCTCCAACATATTAAATTGTGGAACTGGTTCTAACATTTAACAGTTTGAACATGCTTCATCATATATCATTTGGAACCTCCTCTAACATGTAAAATGTTGGAACAAGCTCCAACATATAACATTGTGTAACATGCTCAAACATATCAGATTGAGGAACTTGTTCCAACATATGACATTGTGGAACTTGCTCTAACGTAATAAATTCTGGAACATGTTCCACCATGTAACTTTGTGTAACTTGCTCCAACATATTAAATTGTGGAACTTGTTGCAGCATGGAACTTTGTGGAACTAGTTCCAACATATTAAATTGTGGAACTTGTTCCAACATGTAACAATTTGAACATGCTTCATCATATATCATTTGGAACTTGCTCTAACATGTAAAATGTTGGAACAGCTCTAACAAAAAACATTGTGGAACTTGCTCCAACATATAATATTGTGAAACATGCTCAAACATATAAGATTGTGGAACTTGCTTCAACATATTAAATTATGGAATTTATTCCAACATGTAACAGTTTGAACATGCTTCATCATGTATCATTTGGAACTTGCTCTAACATGTAAAATGTTGGAACAAGCTCTAACATATAACATTGTGGAACTTGCTCCAACATATAATATTGTGAAACATGCTCATACATAGAAGATTGTGGAACTTGTTCCAAATGATAATATTGTGGAACTTGCTCCAACATATTAAATTATGGAACTGGTTCTAACATGGAACAGTTTGAACAGGCTTCATCATAAATCATTTGGAACTTGCTCTAACATGTAAAATGTTGGAACAAGCTCCAACATATAACATTTTGAAACATGCTCAAACATATCAGATTGAGGAACTTGTTCCAACATATGACATTGTGGAACTTGCTCTAACGTAATACATTCTGGAACATGTTCCACCATGTAACTTTGTGTAACTTGCTCCAACATATTAAGTTGTGGAACTTGTTGCAGCATGTAACTTTGTTGAACTTGTTGCAACATATTAAATTGTGGAACTTGTTCCAACATATTAAATTGTGGAACTTGTTCCAACACGTAACAGTTCCAACATGCTTCATCATATATCATTTGGAACTTGCTCTAACATGTAAAATGTTGGAACAAGCTCTAACATATAACATTGTGGAACTTGCTCCAACATATAATATTGTGAAACATGCTCAAACATATAAGATTGTGGAACTTTTTCCAACAGATAATATATTGGAACTTGCTCCAACATATTAAATTATGGAACTTGTTCCAACATGTAACAGTTCCAACATGCCTCATCATATATCATTTGGAACTTGCTCTAACATGTAAAATGTTGGAACAAGCTCTAACATATAACATTGTGGAACTTGCTCCAACATATAATATTGTGAAACATGCTCAAACATACAAGATTGTGGAACTTGTTCCAACAAATAATATTGTGGAACTTGCTCCAACATATTGAATTGTGGAACTTGTTCCATATATCAGATTGTGGAACTTGTTCCAACATATGACATAGTGGAACTTGCTCTAACATAATATATTCTGGAACATGTTCTACCATGTAACTGTGTAACTTGCGCCAACATATTTAATTGTGGAACTTGTTCCAGCATGTAACTTTGTGGATCTTGTTCCAACATATTAAATTGTGGAACTTGTTCCAACATGTAACAGTTTGAACGTGCTTCATCATATATCATTTCGAACTTGCTCTAACATGTAAAATGTTGGAACAAGCTCTAACATATAACATTGTGGAACTTGCTCCAACATATAACATTGTGAAACATTCTCAAACATATTGAATTATGGAACTTGTTCCAACATGTTAATGTTTGAACATGCTTCATCATATATCATTTGGAACTTGCTCTAACATGTAACATTATGGAACTTGCTCCAACATATAATAATATGAACCAGGCTCAAACATATAAGATTATGGAACTTGTTCCAACAGATATTGTGGAACTTGCTCCTACATATTAAATTGTGGAACTTGTTCCAACATGTAACAGTTTGAACATGCTTCATCATATATCATTTGGAACTTGCTCTAACATGAAAAATGTTGGAACAAGCTCTAACATATAACACTGTGGAACTTGGTCCAACATATAATATTGTGAAACATGCTGAAACATATGATTGTGGAACTTGTTCCAAAAGATAATATTGTTGAACTTGCGCCAACATATTAAATTGTGGAACTTGTTCCAGGATGTAACTTTGTGAAACTTGTTTAAAGATACAGAATTATGGAACTTGTTCCAGCGTGTAACTTTGTAAAATTTGTTCCAACATATTAAATTGTGGAACTTGTTCCAACATGTAACAGTTTGAACATGCTTCATCATATATCATTTGGAACTTGCTCTAACATGTAAAATGTTCGAACAAGCTCTAACATATAACATTGTGGAACTTGCTCCAACATATAACATTGTGGAACTTGCTCCAACATATATCATTGTGAAACATGCTCAAACATATAAGATTGTGGAACTTGTTCCAACAGATAATATTGTGGAACTTGCTCCTACATATTAAATTGTGGAACTTGTTACAACATATAACAGTTTGAACATGCTTCATCGTATATCATTTGGAACTTGCTCTAGCATGTAAAATGTTGGAACAAGCTCTAACATATAACATTGTGGAACTTGCTCCAAAATATAATATTGTGAAACATGCTCAAACATATAAGGTTGTGGAACTTGTTCCAAAAGATAATATAGTGGAACTTGCTCCAACATATTAAATTATGGAACTTGTTCCAACATGTTACTTTGTGAAACTTGTTCCAACATACTAAATTGTGGAACTTGTTCCAACATGTAACGGTTTGAACATGCTTAAATATATATCATTTGGAACTTGCTCTAACATGTAAAATGTTGGAACAAGCTCTAACATATAACATTATGGTACTTGCTCCAACATACAATATTTTGAAAGATGCTCAAACATTTAAGATTGTGGAACTTGTTCCATAATATATTGGAACTTGCTCCAGCATATTAAATTTTTGGAACTTTTTCCAACATGTGACAGTTTGAACATGCGTCATCATATATCATTTGGAACTTGCTCTAACATGTAAAATGTTGAAACAAGCTCTAACATATAACATTGTGGAACTTGCTCCAACATATAATATTGTGAAACATGCTCAAACATATAAGATTGTGGAACTTGTTCCAAAAGATAATATTGTGAACTTGCTCCAACATATTAAATTGTGGAACTTGTTCCAGCTTGTAACTTTGTGAAACTTGTTCCAACATATCGAATTGTCGAACTTATTCCAATATGTAACAGTTTGAACAGGCTTCGTCATATATCGTTTGGAACTTGCTCTGACATGTAAAATGTTAGAATAAGCTCTAACATATAACATTGTGGAACTTGCTCCTACATATAATATTGTGGAACTTTCTTCCATATATTGAATTGTGGAACTTGTTCCATATATCAGATTGTGGAACTTGTTCCAACATATAACATAGTGGAACTTGCTCTAACATAATATATTCTGGAACATGTTCTACCATGTAACTGTTTAACCTGCGCCAACATATTTAATTGTGGAACTTGTTCCAGCATGTAACTTTGTGGATCTTGTTCCAACATATTAAATTGTGGAACTTGTTCCAACATGTAACAGTTTGAACGTGCTTCATCATATATCATTTCGAACTTGCTCTAACATGTAAAATGTTGGAACAAGCTCTAACATATAACATTGTGGAACTTGCTCCAACATATAACATTGTAAAACATGCTCAAACATATTGAATTATGGAACTTGTTCCAACATGTTAATGTTTGAACATGCTTCATCATATATCATTTGGAACTTGCTCTAACATGTAACATTATGGAACTTGCTCCAACATATAATAATATGAACCAGGCTCAAACATATAAGATTATGGAACTTGTTCCAACAGATAATATTGTGGAACTTGCTCCTACATATTAAATTGTGGAACTTGTTCCAACATGTAACAGTTTGAACATGCTTCATCATATATCATTTGGAACTTGCTCTAACATGAAAAATGTTGGAACAAGCTCTAACATATAACACCGTGGAACTTGGTCCAACATATAATATTGTGAAACATGCTCAAACAAATGATTGTGGAACTTGTTCCAAAAGATAATATTGTTGAACTTGCGCCAACATATTAAATTGTGGAACTTGTTCCAGGATGTAACTTTGTGAAACTTGTTTAAAGATACAAAATTATGGAACTTGTTCCAGCATATAACTTTGTAAAATTTGTTCCAACATATTAAATTGTGGAACTTGTTCCAGCATGTAACAGTTTGAACATGCTTCATCATATATCATTTGGAACTTGCTCTAACATGTAAAATGTTGGAACAAGCTCCAACATATAACATTGTGGAACTTGCTCCAACATATAACATTGTGAAACATGCTCAAACATATAAGATTGTGGAACTTGTTCCAGCAGATCATATTGTGGAACTTGCTCCTACATATTAAATTGTGGAACTTGTTACAACATATAACAGTTTGAACATGCTTCATCGTATATCATTTGGAACTTGCTCTAGCATGTAAAATGTTGGAACAAGCTCTAACATATAACATTGTGGAACTTGCTCCAACATATTATATTGTGAAACATGCTCAAACATATAAGGTTGTGGAACTTGTTCAAAAAGATAATATAGTGGAACTTACTCCAACATATTAAATTATGGAACTTGTTCCAACATGTTTCTTTGTGAAACTTGTTCCAACATACTAAATTGTGGAACTTGTTCCAACATGTAACGGTTTGAACATGCTTAAATATATATCATTTGGAACTTGCTCTAACATGTAAAATGTTCGAACAAGCTCTAACATATAACATTTTGGAACTTGCTCCAACATACAATATTGTGAAACATGCTCAAACATTTAAGATTGTGGAACTTGTTCCAACAGATGATATATTGGAACTTGCTCCAACATACTAAATTTTTGGAACTTCTTCCAACATGTAACAGTTTGAACATGCGTCATCATATATCATTCGGAACTTGCTCTAACATGTAAAATGTTGAAACAAGCTCTAACATATAACATTGTGGAACTTGCTCCAACATATAATATTGTGAAACATGCTGAAACATATAAGATTGTGGAACTTGTTCCAAAAGATAATATTGTGAACTTGCTCCAACATATTAAATTGTGGAACTTGTTCCAGCATGTAACTTTGTGAAACTTGTTCCAACATATTGAATTTTCGAACTTGTTTCAATATGTAACAGTTTGAACAGGCTTCGTCATATATCGTTTGGAACTTGCTCTGACATGTAAAATGTTGGAACAAGCTGTAACATATAACATTGTGGAAGTTGCTTCTGCATATAATATTGTGGAACTTTCTTCCATATATTAAATTGTGGAACTTGTTCCAACATGTAAAGGTTTGAACACGCTTCATCATATATCATTTGGAACTTGCTCTAACATGAAAAATGTTGGAACAAGCTCTAACATATAACATTGTGGAACTTGCTCCAACATATTAAATTGTGAAACTTGTTCCAACATATATTTTTATGGAACTTGCTCCAATATGAAACATGGTGGAACTTGCTCCAACATATTAGCTTGTGGAACTTGTTCAACGTATAACATTGTGGACCATGCTCAAACATGCTGAATTGTTGTCATTTTTCCATCATATAAAACTGGAACAAGTCGCAACATATTAAAATGTGGAATTTGTTGCAGATTAAACAATGTGGAACTTGTTCCGACATATAATATTGTGAAACACGCTCCAGTTATTAGATTGGGGAACTTGTTCAAACGTATATAATTGTGGAACTTGTTCCAACATTTTATATTGTGCAGTTTGCTCCAACATACTGAATTGCGGAACTTGTTCCAACATGTAACATTGTGAACTTTCTCCAACATATTAAATTATTCCAACATAACACATTGAAGAACAAGCTCCAATATAATGAATTGTGAGCTTGATCCAACATATTGAATTGTTGAACTTGCTCAAACATATAACACCGTGGAACTTGTTCCAACATATTCCTTTGTAGAACAAGCTCCAACATATAAGATTTTGGAACTTGTCCAACATATAACTTTGTGTACCTTGCTACAATGTATTAAATTATGGAACTTGTTTCAACATGCTCCATCATATATCGTTTGGAACTTGCTCTAACATGTAAAATGTTGGAACAAGCTCTAACATATAATATTGTGGAACTTGCTGCAACATGTAATATTGTGAATCATGCTCCAACATATAAAGTTGTGGAACTTGTTCCAACATATAACATTGTGGAACTTGCCCGAACATAATAAACTGTGAAACTTGCTCCAAAATAAAACATTGTGGAACTTGCTCCAACATACTGAATTGTTGAACTTTCTCTAGCATATAACATTGTGGAACAAGTTCAAACATATCAGATTGTGGAACTTGTTCCAACATACTGAATTGTTGAACTTTCTCCAGCATATAACATTGTGGAACAAGCTCAAACATATCAGATTGTGGAACTTGTTCCAACATATCACATTGTGGAACTTGCTCTAACATATTAAATTGTGGAAAATGTTCCAACATGTAACTTTTTTGAAACTTGCTCCAACATATTAAATTGTGGAACTTGTTGAAACGTAAACGTTTGAACATGCTTCATCATATATCATTTCGAACTTGTTCTAACATGTAAAATATTGGAACAAGCTCTAACATATAAAATTGTGGAACTTGATCCAACATATTAAATTATGAAACTTGTTCCAACATATAACATTATGGAACTTGCTCCAAAATGAAATATTGTGAAATATGCTCCAACATATAAGATTGTGGAACTTGTTCCAACATATAACATTGTGGAACTTGCTCCAACATATTGAATTGTGAAACTTGTTCTAACATGTAACATTATGGAACTTGCTCCAATATGAAACATTGTGGAACTTGCTCCAACATAGATTGTGGGTCTTGTTCCAACATATAACGTTGTGGAACATGCTCAAACATGTTGAATTGTTGAACTTATCCAGCATACAAAACTGTGGAACAAGCTGCAACATATTAAATTGTACAATCTGTTGGAGATAAAACAATGTGGAACTTCTTCCAAAATATAATATTGTGAAACACGCTCCAGTTATTAGATTGGGGAACTTGTTCAAACATATATAATTATGGAACTTGTTCCAACATGTAATATTGTGCAATTTGCTCTAACATACTGAATTGCAGAACTTGTTCCAACATGTAACATTGTGAACTTCCTTGAAAATTGTTGCAACATAAAACATTGAAGAACAAGCTCCAATATTATGAATTGTGAACTTGTTCCAACGTATTGAATTGTTGAACTTGCTCAAACATACAACACCGTGGAACTTGTTCCAACATATTACTTTGTAGAACAAGTTTCAACATATAAGATTTTGGAACTTGTCCAACATACATGTTTGTGAAACTTGCTCCAATATATTAAATTATGGAACTTTCCAACATGTAACAGTTTGAAACATGCTGCATCATATATCGCTTGGAACTTGCTCTAACATGTAAAATGTTGGAACAAGCTCTCACATATAACATTGTGGAACTTGCTCCAACATGTAATATTGTGAATCATGCTCCAACATATAAGATTGTGGAACTTGTTCCAACATATAACATAACGTTGTGGAACTTGCCCCAACATATTAAATTTCTCCAATATAAAAAATTGTGGAGCTTGCTCCAACATAATAGATTGTGGAACTTGTTCCGATATATAATATTGTGGAATCATGCTCCAACATACTGAATTGTTGAACTTGTTCCAACATGTAACATTGTGGAACAAGCTCCATCATATTAAATTGTGGAATTCGTTGCAGCTAAAACAATGTGGAACTTGTTCCAACATATACTATTGTGAAACAGGCTCCAGTTATTAGATTGTGAAACTTGTTCAAACATATACGAGGGTTGTCCCAAAATTCCGTGACAATTTCAATAGCAAAAGAAAATGAAACGCTACAAATGTAATTTTTCTGTATGTTTTCAATACATATATACCAAACATGTATATAGAAAATCACAAAAAAAAATCTTTACAAACAAGAAAATTAAAGCATAAATACCACAACAAGTACCCACACTGCGGCGCACGTCAAGCGTTAATTAACGACGTCATTGTTAAGTTTAAGCGCCTTCGTCAAGGTATTCTCCGTGATTTTCAACGCATTTGCCATGTCATTTAATCCACGGCTGCTCAGAAACTGTCGTAAACCAAATTTCTGTCAGACCTCTGTTAAAAGCAAATATAACAGACATCAGCTCAATGCTGGAATCGAACTTGCGACTTCGTAAATCCTCCTTAAGCTGTGGAAAGCAGGTAAAGTTGTAAATCCGAGTAGAAATTTTTGCCTTCTTGGATGGAGGGGTCCGAGGTGTCGTCCATATGCTGGACTGGCGCTTTCCTCCGGGTTTGAAGTAGTTTAACCACCTCTCATCTGCTATAAAAAGAGGATCCAACAGAGCGTCGTCTGCTTCAACTCGAGCAAGAAACTCTAGGGACGTGTGAACCTTCTTCTGTTTGTCATCACCAGATAGTAGACGTGAAGCCCAGCTCCCGCTGACTTGTGACATGTTCAGTTTGTCCTTAAATATTCTGTGGAAAAAAGACCTTGAAATGGCGGTTGACGACGGTACCTCTCTGAACATTAGTTTCAGATCAGCAAAAATGCATCTCTTCACCAAATCACACGACTCTTCATCTAAAGAAATCGGCCCACCATTTCGTGCTTTCTCCTATCTCTAGCGTTCACCTGCCCTTAAGTCTGGTTTACTGCCATGGCACTTGTAAGCCAGTGCTTGAGTAATGTTTTCAAACTTTTCAATGCGCCAAATTTGTTCTATAGTCTAGTCGAGTGTAATTCCAAGATCGGCACAAAATTTTGTAACTGTTCGCTGCGCCTCGCAATCTCCTGACGTCGTCATTTCAAATTTCCTATATTCTACTGATCTTTTTCGTTTGTTTGTATACCGTCTGTTATTTACTCGATCACATTCAAATTTCCAGTGATGACATCAAAGTTTCAGAAGAAAAGGTCCATGTAATATGAAGCAGAAATGATAACAAATATCGAAAATATTCGTACATGACTGGAGTTCTACAAAAACGTATATGGAGAAAATGGCGTGCGCCGGCAAATGATACCTCCTTATCAATTTTGTGAATTTAAAGTAAAGAAAATATTTCATTGGAGACTGAATATAAAGTGAAATAACATCGTCATGGATGAAATGTGTGAAAATTAATGTCCTGACGCTAAAAATGGCTCATTTATGAAATTTGTCACGGAGTTTTGGAACAACCCTCGTATAATTGTGGAACTTGTTCCAACATGAAATGTTGTGCTATTTGCTCCAGCATATTTAATTGCGGAATTGTTCCAACATGTAACATTGTGAACTTGCTCCAACGTATTAAATTGTTCCAACATAAAACATTGAAGAACAAGCTCCAATATGATGAATTCTGAATTCGTTCCAGCATATAACATTGTGGAACTTGCTCAAACATGCAACACTGTTCCAACATATTACTTTGTAGAACAAGCTCCAACATATATTTTGGAACTTGCTCCATAAAATAACATTGTGGAACTTGCTCAGATAAATAACATTGTGGAACTTGCTGTATTATATTAAATTGTGGAACTTGTTCCAGCATGTAACTTTATTGACTTTTCCCCTATACATTAAATTGTGGAATTTGTTCCAACATGTAAGAATTTGGAACATGCCCCATCATATATCGTTTGGAACTTGCTCTAATATATAACATTGTGGAACTTGCTCCAACATATTATATTGTGGAACTTGTTCCAACATATACTAATGTACAACAAGTTCCAACATGATAAATTGGGGATCTTGTTCCAGCTTATAACATTGTGGAACTTGTTCCAGCATATTGAATTGTTGAACTTTCTCCAGATATTACATGGTGGAACTTGCTCGAACATACTAAATTACCGAACTTTTTTCAACATGTAACATTGTGAACTTGCTCCAGTATGAAACATTGTGAAACTTGTTCCAACATATATTATTGTGCAACTTGCTCCAACATATGAAATTGCAGAACTTGCTCCAACATACAACATCATCAAACTTGTTCCAAAATATTATATTGTAGAACAAGCTCCAACATATTAAATTGTGGAATTTTTTGCTGCACCATAAAACTTTGTGGAACATGTTCCAACATATAACATTGTGGAATTTGCTCCAACATATTAAATTGTGGAATTTGTTCCAGCATGTAACTTTGTTGAACTTGTTCTAACATGTTACATTGTGGAACTTGCTCCAATATGAATCCAATATCGTGTTGGAACTTCTTCCAACATATTACAATGTGCTAGGTGCTCAAACATAAGTGATATTATTTTGAAAATGCTGTAACATAAAAACTTTGTAGGCAGCCATTGGCTTGAAAAAAATATTATGCTGAGTACTTGTGAAAAGAAGCTCTATGAAAGCATGGATAAGTGTGCTTACCTTCACAATATAACTGAATTAATATTCAAAAATATCATTTTGTTGTCGTGCATATTTCAGGATTGTTTAAGACAGTTTTCAGCCAATGAGAAGATGACTGGAAGCAGTCAGTGGAAATGTCCAAAATGTAAAACCTACAGAGATTCTGTGAAAACCATCGAGATATGGAAAGTTCCTCGAATTCTTCTTATTGCTTTGAATAGGTGAGTAAATGTTTCATAAACTGTTTAAACCTATTCGCTTACCATAGATTGTGGAAGTTTCACAGCAAATATCAACTCTGTACCATACAAGAAAGTTGTAAACTTGTCCAGGTTATACGTATTTGCAGATGAAAAATTAGTTGTTTCTAAAATGATTTTTTTTTTGGGGGGGGGGGGGGGGGGGGGGTGGGGGGAGTAGAAAATATTTTATGTAAAAGAGAAAATGCCGATGGCAAATACTGGTCACCAGCATTTTCTCCTTTGCCCTCAGTGTTTTCCCCTCAGTCAGTACATCTTCTTCAGAGTGGTGAAGCCTTTACCACACAATCCCGAATTTTAAGAACCTTAAAGAAGAAGCCTGTTGAAAATAATGTTGGAAAAGGAGTAAATGGTGGTAACCAGCATTTTTTCCTATTCCCACGTGTTTTCTATGCTTGTACATCCATTGCATATGCTTTCAATTTGGACCAGACTAAAATTTTGTTTTGTGGTAGAGTTAAAACTCAGGATTGTTTTGTCATGGCTGAATTACTCTTGGTGATTGCTTCTTTGAAGCCCAACCAGCAGTTAGGTATACGCGAATCAGTCTCTGTGTGTGTGTGTGTGGTCAGTCCACCTGTCTGTGTAAATCTTTGTATGAAGACATGTGTTGCAAACTCCTGCATCCGTTTTGCTGTCATTGTTTTCAAACATTTTACTTGTAAGTATTAACTCTTTATCAGACAATGAAATTTAAGATGTTTCCATTTTAAAAGTATTTGCAAACAACCAATTAAATATAACTCAGATAATGTAATTTGTCTTAGAAAGGATTGAAAACATAGTTGGAAACGGAGAAAATACTGGTTACCAGCATACTTTTTCCCCTGAGGATGATAGCTTTTAAATTTTATGATCTCCCACGATGTAAATTTTATGATTTCCCACGATGTTTTTTACTGTTTAAAAAAAATCATCATCATATAAGTCACATTTAATTTGCTGTCTGTAAATGTTTTCAACTTAGACAAGTCTAAAAATTTTGTTGCCTGGTGAATAGTGAAGTCATTTTTAGTGACAGTTCTACTTGTCTTGTTGCAGATTTGTGTATGAGGGCCAATGGAGGACAAAGATCAATGCCTATGTTGACTTTCCGATTCGAGACTTGAGACTTGACAATTACGTTAAAGGACCTCCCGCTAGTTCCTACAAACTCTATGCAGTCTCTGTAAGTCTCTAAAAATTATTAATGCTTAAATTTCGTTCTTTCCTTATTTATTTTTCAACAATTGTCTCCTCTTTTTTTTTTTTTTTTTTTGCAGGGAAGGGGGGGTGGAAAGTAGGGTATACTCGAGTATTTCTGCCTGCCCATCTGTAGGCATGTACCGTAGTATGTTTATATATAACCCTCCGGTCTCACAGAGAAGGTTCGAAACTTGTAGTAGATCCGGAGCTATCGATGTAGTTCGTTGTTGTTCGTTGTACATCGTAGTTGGGCGGTCGGTGTAGATCGGGATGCTTCTTAGTACCTCGGTTCTAAAACTGGGCATACTTCAGGAGAAAATCGGGGTGAAAGCGTAGTGAATCGCAGTATATTGTAGTACGTCATAGCACGTCTGGAAAAAATCGTTGTACTTTTGGAAATATGCTGTGAAGATGCTGTGAAGGCCTCTTGGACGATTTGTTTTCTTACTGATTCAGGAAAAACGCTGGCTCCCGAAGTACTACGATTTTTTGGGGGATCCGGGCTCAGTGAGACGGGGGGGGGTGTAACTGTGGAACTAATCCTCCCTCACTTTTGTTGTCATGGAAACTTTAATTTCCTTTTTAAAAGAGACTCTCGATGTGCAAGATTTGAACAACATTATAATGGAGAGAATCACTTTATCATGTAAAAGAACAGAATGTGAGAAACCGGACATTTTAATTGCAAGGTCTCATCTAAGACATCACAATATCTAGCTTTGTCATTAGTAGTTTTGGTGTGCTTTTTTTTGTTATATCACAATGTATCAACAATTGTCTTCCTTTGTTTTGTAAAATCAGAACCAATCAACACTTGTTTTTGTTTGTTTTTGTTTTAATAGAATCACTTTGGAACCCTGGACGGAGGCCATTGTAAGTAGAAACTTGCCTTAATTTTTTTTCCGCATAGTCCCGAAATTTTAACAAATCCAACAGGGAAGGCTTTTGAAAAAACTGGGAAGAGGAAAAAACGCTTGTAGCTAACACTTTTTTCATTTTTATACGCCCGTCGAAGACCGGATGTATTATGGGATCACCCATGGCGTACGGGCGGGCGGGCGGGCGTCCGTCCGGGCGCGCGGGCGGGCGGTGTCTAGTTCTTTGTCCAGAGCATAACTCTGTCATCTCCAAGTCCGATTGACTTGAAACTTGGCATTTGTGTTTGTTGCAATAATACGGAGTGCAGTGCAAAAGAACCATAACTCTACCTGGTGCTGTCTGAGTTATTTCCCTTTGATCATCACTTTTACAGCATTTTCTGCTTGTCCGGAGCATAACTTTGTCATCTCCAGTCTGATTGACTTGAAACTTGGCATTTGTGTTTGTTGCAATAATACGGAGTGCAGTGCGAAAGAACCATAACTCTACCTCATGCTGTCTTTGAGTTATTTCCCTTTGATCATCATTTTTACAGCATTTTCTGCTTGTCCGGAATATAACTTCGTCATCTGTAGTCTGAACATTTTCAAATTTGGTATGCATGATTGTTGAAAATTTACGGAGTGCAGTGCACAAGAACCATAACTCTTCCTAGCACGAATTTTGAGTTATTTCCCTTTGATCGTCATTTTTACAGCATTTAGTGCTTGTTCTGAATATAACTTTGTCATCTCGAGTCAGAGTGACTTCAAACTTGGTATGCATGTTTGTTGCAATATTACGGAGTACAGTGCGCAAGAACAATAACTCTACCTAGTGCGGATTTTGAGTAATTCCACTTTGATCTTCATTTTTACAGTATTTCTTGCTTGTCCGGAACGGAACTTTGTCACTTCAAGTCAAATTGACTTGAGACTTTGGTAAACATGTTTGTTGCATTACCTGCCCTTTACGATTATTATACCCCCTCGACAACTGGTGGTGCGACGGGCGTATCTTGCGACAATTTGCCGCTCTTGTTTCCACAATATTTTCCACTTTTTCTAAACAATGTCCAACATTTAATCCATATAAATTTGTTGTCTGCAAGCGCTTTCAAAGTGGACCGGTGTAAGTCTTATTTTTGTTAAGGGTTAATCAAAGTCCAATGGGGGATAACTATGTAACACTTTTTGCTTCGAGATACGTGGCTTAAAAGTAGTTTAATAGAACTGTCTGTAACAGGCAAACTTCGATGGTCAATTTTTGTAAAGATTTATTTTTTTCAATTCGCTGAGCTTTTTTTAAAAAAAACTTGCTAATAGCAAGTCCAGTTCCAAGTTGTTTAAACTCTTTTTCTGCGAACTTATTACATTCTATTTCCGTTTGGAGGCCAAAATTTAGAATTCCACTTTATTTGATAGTGATTTTGGATATGGTACAGTATTACGTAGCAGACTGTGTAGATCCCACATCACAGATCAGACTGCAAATTGGCAAAATCTATTAACCTCTTAACCAGACAACACATTTTAGGCATCATAAATGTTACTCAAAACATGGACAAGAGAAAAATATTGGTACTAGCCTTCTCACCTTTCTCACCTTTTTCCCAGGATGTTTTCAAAAGCATCAGGGTCATTAAGGCTTAACCAAATCACAGAACTATAGGCTAGTCCTAATTAAAAGCATTTGCAGTTGACAGATCAAATTATGGCACAAGTGATGGTATTTGTGTCTGTAAGAGGAGAAAGTGTCGTGGAAAAAGGGGAAAAAAAACTAGTCAACAGCATTTTCTCTTTTTCCCAATATGTTTTTAAAGACATTCAACTTTAGAGTTGTTAAATCATGTGATTGTTTGATAAAATTTAATCTTGTTTAGTTTAAACCTATTCATTTCACATTGATTGTAAAACAAGTTCTTACAACTCTGCATCCTGGAAACCGTAACCAGTTCATGCATTTTGTCATGGGTAGTATCAAAGATTGATCGAACGTATGACGGATTCTAACCGAGAACCTTTGGTGTGAGAGGCCAACTTTCTACCACTGACATTGAAGATGATGATGATTTGGTTTTAGTCTATCATTAGGATGTGGACGGTATAGATCACAAATCACATGGCACTTTCTGTGCCATGTGAAAATCTATAAGTCACCATTCCGAGTGAATGAGTTGATGGTATTGTGGGTATATTTACAGACACAGCCTGTTGTAGAAATCCCGTCACACAGAAATGGTACAAATTTGATGACCACGAGGTCTATGAGACAGGCGAATCAAGCATAAAGGTATTTGAAAACAGTTTGAATTACACTTAACTGTTTTGCAAACAACAAAATTTTAGACTTGTTCAAATTGAAAACACATGCAGACAACACATTAAAAGTTGCTCAACTCTTTACCAGACGAAGAACGTTAGGCTTGTACTAATTGACAGCATTTGCAAATTTCATGTACCTAAAAGATTGAAAGCTGTTTTAGACAGAGGAAAAAAACATCGAGGGAAAATGAGAAAATTCTTGGAACCAGCATTTTCTCCTTTTACCACAATGTTTTCAGAAGACCTTCTTTCATAGGTTTGTTAAAACTCGGGATCGTGTTGTAAAGGATTAAATGATGTTATTTTCATTTTAAGGATTAAAAAAAACAACTTCTTGCATGTTGTTAGAGAATGTGATCGTTTGTTGTACAGATATGCATTATTATTTAGATGCGCGAAAATGGTATATCATGAAGATTTTTTTTTTCCGCAAAATTATCGAGTGCTCAAATACTGTGCAGGGCAGTGTTGTACAAATTTCGACATAAAGTGTGGTTAGTACCCCCAGATCCTCACGTCTATTTATTCAAATATACCAAAGTTTGGACCTTGAAAAAGTGATAACACACAAATTTATTATCAAAAAATAGTTCAGAGATTTATCAATAAAAGTGAAACACTTGGGAAAAATTAGACTGTTAATCAAGGGGTTAACAGGTCGAAAATACTGCCGTTTGAGGCTTTTTTTACATGTACCTATTTTTGTTCTTGTTTCACAATATTTTCAGACGTCTGCAGCCTACGTGTTATACTACACCTCTGTAGAGTTGCCTCCTCCAGAGTTTAGACCGAGTTTTGGATGAGAACTTGATGAGTTGTACTCAATTGCGGGTTGAAAAAATGTATTGTACCATAACTTTTTTACAAAAAATCCCACATTTTTACGACTGTAAGGAGGAAGACATTTCAAAACATTGTTGGAAAAGGAGAAAATGCTGGTAGGCAGCATTTTCTCCTTTTCCAACAATGTTATCTACCAATTCAAAGACAAACCCCATCAACTGACCCACATTCAGTCCGTCAGCTGAGGATGATTTCAAAATAGTCAAGTCTAAAATTTTTTCATCTGGTAGAGAATTGAATTATTAATTCCAACCCCTGGAGACAATCTTATTGCACTCATGTTGTGGCAGACCTAAAAACTTGAACTTGTGATTACATGCATCTTTTGCATGTTGTAGCTGACAGTTATTGTTCAAAACATTGCTGGAATAAGGAATGTCCTCTTAGTGAGCAACTTTCTGTTTTGCAGCAATGTTTTCTGTAAACTTAAGTATTAAACTTTCATTCATTTCGATTATACATATATTACAAGGATAATGATGTTTTCATAGTCACATGGTGCATATTTGTACAAGAAGGGGTGGGGGTAGGGGTTGTCAAAACGAATAAAGCTTGACATTATGGTTACCTGGTTTGTACAAATTGTCACATGTTACAAACATATTTAAATTTATGCACAAAGGGCTTTGTTTGATTTTGTTTACATGTTTGATGTAAAGCACAGATACATGGCAGGCTACCTCTGGGTTTCTAACCAGTTCACCTCTTGTTGGGTTGGAAACACAAAGTATCTCTGAAAAACATCCTCCCAGACCTGGGATCAAACCCTAGACGTTTGGACTGGTAGTCCAGTGTGTTACCCACTGGGCCACCTGCCCCAATGTTGAATTTTATTATGAAACAACCCATCTGAGTGGCCAAGAGACTAAAAAATTGTCCAATACTCCTTGTTTTTACTGTCTTAGTGTTATATCTTTGTAAAGGTTGTCGTAGAGATATTGTCTGTTTATATTATCAATGTGCAATTTTTTTATCTGAGGTTTGCTGTATATAGATTCTGATCTGGTAAGCTAATTTGTGATAAAAAAATGTTGTAAACCAAGAGTCACTATATTTGAGCCATGTCTGGTAAAAGAGGGTTTAATGCATCTCCATTATGCATGCTACCTTAGCCAGTCATCACATAATTATGGATTTATAAAATCCATTTTGTATACCAATGGACTAAATCATGAGGTAGACTAGTCCTTTGATATGCAGAAAATTGACTGATAGCAAAACGTTTTGATTCAGGTCAGCCTTCGCAGTCTATGCAGTCTGACCTGGTCGAAACTTTTTGCAGATGCATTAAGTCCCCTTTTCACAGAGTGTGGCTCACTTCTAGATTTCAGTCCTCAGTGGGCTTAAGGCAACTCTGGCTGATTTTACTGAATGTGTAGACCAAGATGAATGTGCAGTCTGATCTTAAATATACACTGTCTGCTACTTTGTATGATATTCTGACAAACCAAATTTGAAATTGCAGTATGTTTACTGTTTTTCCTGGTTAAGAAAGTCTGTTTCCTTTGTTTATGCTTAAACTCTTACCAAACGACAACATGTGAGACTGGTCCAAATTGAAAGCATTTGCAGACGACAAATTAAAAGTGTCTAGATTTATGAAATTTGTCTCTGAAAGGGTAGAAAACCTTGTGGGAAAAGGAGAAAATGCTGGCTACCAGCATTTTCTCCTTTTCCCACAAGGTTTTCAAAAGCTTTCCTTCCCAGGGTCGTGAAAACCAGGCCTTGTTTAGTAGAGAGTTAAACTCTTAACCACACAATTGTAAATGTTAATAACCGTGAAGAAGAAGGATTTTGGAAACATTGTGGAAAAAGGAGAAAATGTTAAACACGTTTGTTTTAAACTTGACTATAAACTGTTTCAACCATGGAAATTGTTAGAAAGCTGCCAATCCGTTGTTAAAAGTAATCACTCCCTTTCCTACTTTCCGTGTTTGATGACCCTGGGGAAGAAAAAAAATGGTAAAAGAAGAAAGTGCTAGAAGCAAACATTTCCTCCTTTTTCCCACAATGTTTTGCACCTTTTGAACGGTAAAACGCATCAATTTAGCCGAACTTAATTTCCACCTGCAAATGCAATCAATTTGGACAAGTCTAAAGTTTTGTCATCTGGTATAGTTAACCTTTTTATCAAATGACACCTGTAAGATTCTTCTAGATCGAAAGGATTCGCGGACAGTAATTTAGAAATTGATACAAATGTGCTGTATTTCTTTCATAGAAAACGTAGTGGGGAAATGAAGAAAACGCTGGTAACCTGCATTTTCTTAGCTTCTCAAAATGTTTTCATAAGTTTCCTTCGTAGTTTCTTTAGGACCGTTAAAGTTTCTGACCTCTTGGTAAAGACTTAGTAATCGTAAAGAATGGATTTTCTAGTGAAACCAGTGACGATTTCTATCACAGAAAACAAAATGAAATACAGATGTATAGAAATGGGAGAAAAAATATGTAATTAGATAAATATAAATATTTTCTTGTTTTTAATTTTTGTTATAATTGGAATTAAACGTAAAAGATTTACAGAATATTTTTTTGTTTTTATTATCAACATTACTGTCTAATTTTGCTTGGCTGTGTTTAAGTATTGTCAACTTCTCGCACTAAAGGTTCTGTGTTCGAAACCTGTGATGAGCGAGGTCAACCTTTGGATCCACCTACATCACGGCGCGAGTACTCGTTAAGGTTTTCAACAAGCGATCACTGAGAGTGATTTTGGTAAGCTGTAAGAACTTTCTATTACAATCGATGTAAAATATAAGTAAATGATTGGACAATGCTCTGTGAAAAGGGGTTTAATGCATCCGCACAACGTATCATCCCATGTCAGCCTGCGCAGTCTGACATGGGTCGAAACTTTTTGCTGTTGGTCAATTTCTGTTCAGGAACGATACTACCCCATGATCCAGTTGGTTGCCAGACGAAAATAGATTTTATGAATATATATATAATTACGTGGTGACTTACTTGGTATCATGGATCACTGAGATACATGAAACTCCCTATTGCCAGAACATGGGTCATTTACTTCAAACCTGGCTAGCCATAGGCGAAAACAGTGACTTTGCGGACGGCATAGATCAAGATCAGACTGCACAAAACGTGCAGTCTGATCTTGGATCTATACCGTCCGCTTGTGCAGTTAAGCCTATACAATCAAAATCTTTGTAAGTTTCAATGTATTGTATTTAGAGCCTTCGAAAGAGGTTGAGTTTATTTATTTGACACTGAAAGAGTTAACTATTTTTATCCACAGAGTACCGAATAAATCGAAAAGATATCCGTTGGGCAAATAAATAAGACTAAAATAATTGCATCCATGGTTGCTATTGTCTATAGCACTTAAGAACAGCAAACAGTGCAGATCAAAGATCAGATGGTACGTTTTGTGCGGTCTGATCTTGATCTACACTGGTCACAAAGACAACTGTGGTTATACAAGATGCTTTAGCTTTCTACCATACAATCCAGAGTTTTAACGACCCTGACAGAAAAGACTTACGAAAACTTTGTGGGAAAAGGAGAAAATGCTGGTTACCAGCATTTTCTCCTTTTTTTTTTTCCTTACCATTTGGAGACAAATTGTATCGTTTGAGCCACATTTAATTTGTCGTCTGCAAATGCTTTCAAGTTGGACCTGTCTTAAATTTTGTCGTTTGGTAAATAGTTAAGGCTTAACATGATAAGAGAAGGGCAGCCGGCTGGAAAATTGTCTCAGGAAGCACGGAGAGAAGACTGTGCTAATATGACAACGCCAGAATATATTAGACAAAATCGATATCAGAGACATCATTTGAAGATAATTAACTGAGGTTTAGGGGTAGTGCGTCGGCCTCTTAATATCCAAGGTTCCGGGTTCGAGTCCCGTGATGAGTGGTATCAACATTTGGAGCTACCCGCATCACGAGGCTTGCTAGTCCTTGTTAAGGTTTGTGAGAGGTAACCATAAAGAATGATTAATGTAAATTGTAGAACTTTCTTTCACAATCGATGTAAAATAAATAATTGAGCCCCATGCTCTATGAAAAGGGAGCTTAATGCATCTGCAAAAAGCATCGACCCATTGAAACCTGCACATGCTGACATGGGTGGAAACTTTGCTATTTGTAACTTTTATATAGGTCCCAGAGCCATTCTAACGCGTGAAGTAGTCGTTTGTTATGCTACGTTTACACCATGTTCCCGGCAGCCACGTTTCAGACAACCGTGGACGAAACGGGATTGACGTAAAACACTGCAGAGGAATGGGATAATGAAACTTGTCAGACCGTGATTGCTGTGCCAGATTTTTTGAACTGTCAAAAGATTTGCCATGGCAGTCCTGGTGCAGATGAGAAACCTAACAGACCGTAGTGGAACGGGTCGATCGCATCAGAACATAAGATAGGCTGTGACAACACAAAAACGGTCCGAGTAGGGACGTGGAAGCACTATTTTTACCGGTATCTTAAGGTTGTTTCAAGTTTTATCAGGTTCTGTCGCGTCGCTTCGCGGTCCTTTCGGCAAGCATAGCTATGCCCCGACTGTTTTGTTGCGTTCTATCGAGGCACGTCCCGGCATATGCAGGTTTACTGATCCAGCGTATTATGACGCGTTGCGCTCTACTACGACCTGACTGGACGTATAAAAGCTGCGATAGGAAAATGACTCCAAGAAGTCAAAGCTGGCATTTCGGGAGCAACAAAGGGAAAGCAAAGTCCATCTTACCCTATATTTACAGCATGTTCGGCTGCCCCGTTTGTCCGAAACGTGGTGTGCCGTGAGATTTTGTTTGTTGTTTTTTTCATTTACCTAACTCAGTTTGGTCTCTTTACCGTACCTCACGGTATCCGTGACATGCCGTGACGGGAAGGGTTGCTCAGTTCCACGGTGCCTTAAGATCTCCTACGGCTACTTGCGAGTACGTTCCATCCCGACCCGTCAAGTTCTGATCAGCCCTCTCACGTTTCAAATGTTCCTTTCAAGGTCTAACACGTTCATCACATTCTGTCAAGGTTTTCGCATGCATAATGACATGCAAAGATGAAGTAGATTTTGTTTTTGTATATTTGCTCGGTGCAATCTTTGTCTCAGAAAGATAGAAAATGCAGCAGGAACGCAATGCCATATTACGGTAGGCAAGAGGAAAGAGAAGGGGGCGAGAAAACCATGATCCCCATGGGTGCGCGAAAGGATAAAGAAAAAACAAAACCGTCGGCCACTACTCAACATTGCTGACCAGAGAATTTTGTACTAGAGATATCAACACATTTCAGAACTAGGGATGCCTCCTTAGCTCGAAGACCTTTGACAAAATACTGGCACGGGTAAAACCAGTCAGTGAGAGGTAGGACACGCTTTGCCTCACAAACTTATCGGAGGTTATTCCTGACTCTTAGACATCTGACCATAACAGAAAATCTATCATCGGTTCCCTGTGCATTTCGATGAAATAAAGCAGTCGGATTTGCCATATGGTTTGAAAACTTCACAATGCATCCTACAAACATACAATGATGAAGTATTTGCTGTTCATGTGGCGCTTGATGATGAAGAGCTCTGACTCAGGAGTTTGAGAGACATTAGGCCCTCTTGGATCATAAGGTTGAACTTGGTCCTCAACTGGTGATATTGAAGGTTGTGCAGTGAAGATGGACTTTGTTTTCCTTGTGGTTCGAAAAATGTCAACTTTGACTTCTTAGACTCATTTTCCTATCGCAACATTTTTATGCCCCGAGATCGCGCACGTCCGGTTAGGCCGTGGTAGAGCGCAACGCGTCATAACACGCCATATCCATAAAGCCGGCACATTCCGGGACATGCCTCGATAGAATGCAACAAAACGGCTCGGACAAATCTGAGCTTGCAGGTAGAAACGCGACAAAACCTGACAAAATTTGAAAGAACCGTACGATACTGGTGAAAAAAAAAGTGCTTCCACGTCCCAACACGGACTGTCTCCGAGTCTTGTTACGGCTTATTACGTGATGGTATGCTCTCTTGCGATCTATTCATTCCACTACGGTCTGTTAGGTTTCTCATTTGCACCAGGACTACCGTGGCAAAAATTTTCATAGCCAAAAAATCTGGTACGGCAACCCCTGAAATCAGTCTGACAAGTTTGTATTTCCCGTTCCTCTGCGTTGCATTACGTCAATCCCGTTTTGTGCACGTTTGTAAGAAACGTAGCTGCCGTGAACATGGTGTAAGCGTAGGGTAATAGAGGAAAAAATTACCAAAATCTCACGGCACACTACGTTTTGGACAAACGGGGCTTCCGTTGTCGCCGGAAACACGGTGTAAACGTAGCATTAGACAAAATGGACTTCGTGGATCCATAACTATGTGATGACTTACTTGGTATCATGCATCACGGAGATGCATTAAACCCCCTTTTGCCAGAGCATAGCCCATATGTTTAAAATAAACTAAAGATAATTGTATTTTATGATTTATTATTCAGTGACTAGAAGCCATAAAAGCGTATACCCCTAGTTCCTGGTATTCAATACGATCGTGGATAGGTGCACACCCGTCCACACGGGCCTTCACAACATATCTGTCGGAAAAAGCAGTCCCTGTCACGGCGACAAAATTGCTGTCGGGGTCGTAAACCAAAACAAGCGCGTCGGCTAGGTCTTGGACATCGAGCTTCAAGAAAAATGTGCCAAAATACATTACTGTGGATTTTTTTTATTGTATACTCCTCGCCAAAACTATATGACCCACGCTGTGATACAAGAGGGGTTAAATACATCTCTGGTATTGCATTATATCAAGAAAGTAATCACATGATTATGGCTCCATACATTCGATTTTGTTCAACAAATCAAACATTAGAATGGTGCTTTGACATGCTAGATCTAACAAGTAATTTATAGCTAAAAGTTTCGGCCCACGTCAGCCTGCGCGGACTGCGCAGGCTGTCATATGTCGACACTTTTTGTAGATGCATTAAGCCCCTGTTCCACACAGCATGGCCCATATCATAAAAGCAACTTGCTTTCTATATAAAATTTAACTCTATACTGTACAGTTGACAGTTTCGTATAATATATTATATTGAAAAAAGGAACAATTGCGTGTTACAGGCAATTGTTCCTGTTCTCAAAATGTTTACAATATCGTTTAGAAATATATTTATGTAATTATTTTCATATGGGCTTATTATTCTATGTGTGTACTGCATAAGTTTTTGGTTGGTCTCAGACCAGGCAGACAGTAATGGGTTAAAATGGGTATTTGGTTGATAAGGGATTTGGCAGGTAGGTAGGTAGGCGAGAAAGGACTATCGTAACAACGACTATCGCCATCATGAACTCTTGAGAGTAGCTCGGCAGACATGGGGTGCAAACTGACGACTATCTGTTTAAAAGCCTTGTAATGTAGCTACCAGGCTCGATTTCTTTCTGTGACTAAAACATGATCATTAGACAACACAGAGAATCAACCAACTTGTCAACATATGCCACACTGAGATAAGTGGGTCACCTTAAATCCCTTGTGCAAAGAGTTGAAACCCGAAAAAAGAACGTAAATGTGGCACACGAGTCATATATGACGGCAGTGTCTAAATGAGGCACTTTATGCAGACTGAGGACTGGGTCATCTAAAATTTTAACCCTTACGCTGCTAAGGGCGACTCACTGACCTTTTGCGGACAATGTAGATCAAGATCAGACTGCACAGAACGTGCAGTCTGATCTTGGATCTACTCTGTCCGATAAAGATATTTTTCTCTCAAAAATTAAGTCTAAAATAGCATTATTTGGGTTGATACTATCGGTTAGAAAGTTTCATTTAAATTATTTAGAAGGATAAGGTTTAACAGATTGTTTGATTGATTTCCCGTAAATTTGTTGTCACTGTCCATATGGACGATTCCCCCCCCCCCCCGCCCCCCACGGCTGTTAGGTTTGTTATGAGGGATAGTGCATGATACAGGACGAAGCCCATTCCAGGTTATGCTTTTGACATGTTCGGTGTATAGCACCGTCAAAGGTGACCTCGGTTTAATGTCTCATCCGAAAGACCATAAGTAATTTTAGATGGCTATCCATGGGGCTCGAACCCACATCCTCAAGTGACCCAAGACTTGATATTTAGAAGTACTACGCTTTACTATTTGAGCTATGCGGGATGATCAAATCTTACCAGAATTTTCTAAGCCTCAGCATATTTCTCCACAAAAGTAATCCAACATTGTAACAAGCCTATCTCATTTACATTCGTTAAAGGGAAGTAATTATGATAACCATAACTCATGTTAACAGTATAGATCACTTACGTCTGCGGACAGGTTCTCGACGACAACACACTCCAGCATCGGCCGGGGCAAAACAGAAGAAACGTCTTTGTGGAAAACAGCTTCTGGGATCAAAACCATTACAGGTGCGAAAGCTAATCCTGCCATCGGGGCATCGCATCCCTCGACCTATGGGTGGGAACCTCTGACCTATTGAAACAAAACAGCTCTGGGAAATTTCTGACATCTCTAGGAAATAAATAACTCTACCAGACGGAAGAAACTAAGACAAGTTCATATTTGAAGTATTTACATAAGATAAATGTCAAAATAATGAGATTTGTCTCTAAAAATTTGGAACCATCATATGTAAAAAAAAAGGAGAAAAACACTAATTGCCAGTATGTGAAAGCTTTTCAAACGAGATTTAGCTCAAGTAAACAAAACAGTTTTCTTTTCTGTCAAATTTTTACATGATGCAGTAATCAGCTACAATAAACATTGTAGAAAAAGAAGAAATTGCTTGTCGCAGACATTTGCTTATCTTCTTTCATCGTTTTCTATCTTTTCAAAAAAAAAAAAAACCTTGAAACGTTTCTCCTTTGTATCTCTTGAGCAAATTTTGATGTCTAAAATTAGCAAATGTAGTCATGGTGTGGGCAAAGGAATAGGGGCAAGGTAAACCTCTGCACTCCCTATAATTTTAGGTCGGGCCTCAGAGTCTAACACACACGCCCTCCAGTCGGGGATCGTATATATAGAATATATGACCCCTGCTCCAGTATAAAAAATACTTTTTCTTTTTCATCTTCATATATTTGTCCTAGTTTGCTTGTAAATATGTCGTTAACAGCCATGTAGCGGTCAAAAGTAAACTATGAGGATGCATTTACATCTAAATTATACCATCTAGAGGTATGGAAAAATATTTTGAAGATGGCAATCTGTTATTGTACGGTCAGTCGTCCAAGTGTTAGTCGCTGGCAAAAGAAATAAATCATTTTAGATTTGGTGAGATTATAAAAAATTTGAATAACTCATTAAAAAGAAGGTTTCGTTACCCCCTACTTTTCAGGAAATTTAAAAAATGAAAAGATTAAAAAGAGAAAAATGCTCAAAATGAACATTTTTTCTTTAAACTCTTCACCAAACAATGCAGAATTTTAGCGACCCTTAGGCCGATGACCAGCATTATTTTTCCTCTAAATTGATTCTCAAACCCTTCTTTTTCTGGAGTCGTTAACACATGGCATTGTTGGTAAAGTTTTTGTATGAAGATAAATTAAACACGAAAAAGGAGTTGATAATTTACTTAAAAAAAAAAACATACAAAAAAAAAAAAAAAATGATATAACAAAAACGAAATAATATAAATTTACCAGTTACAGCAACGGCCAGACTTCCAGAAACAATTAATAGCAGCAGGACTTTGTCAGTCATGTTTTCTTGTCAGTGTCTCGTTACAATTACGCGTAAAAAGTACAACTGTTTTTAATGTTGTTTTTACGCTGTTTTTGTACCGGTAATTTACTCTTCACCAAACGACAAAACTGTCTCATCTTGACCATATTGAAAGCATTAATTTGCAGACGACAAACTGAATGTGGATTAAATGGTGGCATTTGTCTTCGAAAGCGTAGAAAACACTATGGGACAAGGAGAAAATGCTGGTATTCAGCACGTTCTGCTTTTTCAACAAGCTTTTTTAAAGCCTTTACCCTTTTCCGTTAAAAGATTATGGGATGGTTTGATAAAAGGTTACATGTACAACTAATTGCCCTATTTGAAAATTAATTACTTTTAGGTAAATTTTACCATCAAATCACCCTTTTGTAAACAAAACTGTGGTCTAATGACTAGAAGACTTCTGAAACGAACACGAGAAAAGGAAAAAATGTCGGTTACTTGCAATGTCTCATATTTTTAGAGATGTGTTCTACCCTTTCTATGAAAAATCAGATCATTGAGCCACATTTATCAACTTAAAATCCTTTCTATTTCGACAAATTTAATTTTTTTTTCATCTGGTAAAGAGCCTTTGAGCTATAATGACATGCAGTGAACATTTTATATATGGGAAAAAAATAAATTCACAAATATTGCTTTCTCAACTTTCTCAATGTGACGACAATGTTCAGGAAAGTATCATAGGAGATTATAGATCAGACTGCAAAGAATATGCTATTTGATCTTGATGAACATTTTCCACAATTTATCTGTGCGTAACGATGAGGCAGGCGAGTATATTTGAGCCATGCTATGCGAAAAGGGGGTTTAATGCGTCTGCAGAAAGTATCAGCCCGGTCAGCCTGCGCAGTCTGGGTCGACCTTGGTCGAAACCTTTTGCTATTGGTGATTTTTCTGCTTGTCAAAGAACCAATTAGTCTCATGATCCAGTCGGTTGTTAAATAAAATGAGCCGCTCTCTGTGAAAAGGGGGCTTAATGCATCTGCGAAAAGTTTCGACCCAGGTCAGCCTGCGCAGTCCGCGCAGGCTGACCTGGGCCGAAACTTTTCGCTATTGGTCGATTTTCAGCATGTCAAAGGATCAGTCTACCTCATGATTGAGTCGGTTGTTAAAAAAGTGGCTATTATGGATCCATAAGTATGTGATGGCTTTTTTGGTATGGTGGATTACGGACATGCATTAAGCCCCCTTTTGCCAGAGCATGGCTCAAATGTATTTTATGGATTCATAATTGTATGATGACTTGTTTAGTATAATGCGTCACAGAGATGTATCAAATCTTCTTTTACCAGAGTGCCACTCGAATAGATTTGACATTTTTACTCTTCACTAGATGGTAAAAAATTTAGTCACCCATATTCAAAATACAAGTTGATCACAAATTTAATTCGACTCAATGGAGTTTTATTGAGTCGAATTAAATTTGTGGTCAACTTGTATTTTGAATATGGGTGACTAAATTTTTGCCATCTAGTGGTTTCAGTCTTTGAAGGATAGAAAAACACTGTGAAGAAAAGTAAAAGAACTGTAATGACAAACAGACATTGTAGTAGTTATTACATAACACATTATCAGTTTAAGTCGTATTTAGCACTGTTCACATAGCGGTGCAATTAAGAAAAGACGGATACGTTTTGCATTTTACAGAACCTCTCTTAAGTCTTACCATTAACCCTCGACAAGACGACAAAATTTTAGACTTGTCCATTTATCGTTGTGGAACTTGCTCCGCGAGTTTACATTGTATAACTTGCTCCAACAGATAATGTTGTGGAACTTGTTCCAAATGAGAACTTTGAGTAAGTTGCTCTACTGTTGAACTTGTCCCATGAGCCAATCGCGGAACTTGCTCCAGAGATATCATTGTGAAACTTAATCTAACAGATACCATTGCGGAAGTGTTTTCCCCCAATAGGTAACATCGTTAAACTTGTGCAAATAGATAGCATTATGCAACTTGATCCAATAGATAAAATAATGGAACTTCATCCAATTGATAACACTGTGGAACTTGTTCCAACAGATAACAAAGTGGAACTTGTTTAAATGAATAACACTGTGGAACTTGCTTCAACAAATAACATTATACATCTTCTTCCAAAAGAGAGCATTGTGGAACATGATCAAAGTAATAACATTGTGGAACTTGCTCCAACAGAAAACTTTGAGGAACTTGCTTCAACAGATAACATTGAGGAACTTGATCCAAGCAATAACATTGTGGAACTTGCTCCAACAGATAACTTTGAGGTACTTGCTCCAACAGATAACATTGAGGAACTTGATCCAAGCAATAACATTGTGGAACTTCTTCCAACAGACGATATTGAGGAACTTGATCCAAGCAATAACATTGTGGAACTTGCTCCAGCAGATAACTTTGAGGAACTTGCTCCAACAGACGATATTGAGGAACTTTATCCAAGCAATAACATTTTGGAACTTGCTCCAACAGATAGCATTGAGGAAATTGCTCCAACAGATAACATTGAGGAACTTGATCCAATAGATAGCATTGTGGAACTTACTCCAACAGATAGCATTGTGGAACTTGCTCCAACAGATAACATTGAGGAACTTGATCCAACAGATAACATTGACGGACTTGATTCAATAGATAGCATTGAGGAAATTGCTCCAACAGATAGCATTGAGGAACTTGAGTCAATAGATAGCATTGTGGAACTTGCTCCAACAGATAGCATTGAGGAAATTGCTCCAACAGATAACATTGAGGAATTTGCTCAATTAGATAACACTGAGGAACTTGCTTCAACAGATAGCATTGAGGAAATTGCTCCAGCAGATTCTATTGAGGAACTTACTCCAACAGATAACATTGAAGAACTTGCTCCAACAGATAACATTGAGGAAATTGCTCCAACAGATTAAACTGAGGATTTTTGTCCAACAAATAACATTGAAGAAATAGCTACAACAGATACATTTATGAACTTGCATCAACAAATAACATTGGAGAACTTACTACAACAGATAACTTTATTAAACTTGTTCTAACAAATAAAACTGTGGAATTTGTACTGACATAAAATGCTGTATAACTTAATTCATGAGAAAACATTGTGAAACTTGCTCCAACATATAACATTGTGAACTTTTATCAATAGATAACATTGTTTAACTTGTTCAAACAGATAACACTGTGGAGCAGTTCCAATATAAACTAGAGCTGTCACTGAATGTGACTTAATACCCCTCGCCAGCGCTTTAACAGAAACAGGCAATTATTTGTCCACAGACGGACACACGGACGGACAAACGGACAGACAGGCTGATTCCAGTATACCCCGAAAACATTCGTTTTGCGGGGGTATAAACATTGTAGAACTCTTCGAACAGATGATATCGTGGAACTTGCTCCAACAGATAACATTGTGGAATTTGTTCCTACAGATAACATGATGGAACTTGTTCGACTACATGACAAAATTGAACTTGTTCCGTCAGATTCAATTGTGTTTTACATCAAATTTAACATATTTCTTGTTTTCACTGCTAACTCTTCTTAATTTTTTATCTGTGTTATATCGATGTTTTGCATTTATGTACGCTCTGTGCAATCTGATCTTAATACCGCCTGCAGAAAAGCCCTGTTTTGCCTTTGGCACTAAAAGAAATAGGTAAAAGAGCTATGTGGAAAAGGTGATATTGCAGGTAACCAGCATGGTTTCATTTTTCTCACAATTTCATAAAGCTTCTCACTCAGGGCCATAAAACCACGAGATTGTTTGGCAACAGGTAAATTTATAACCACATGACTACTCCTACTCTATATATTGACCCCTTCAATACACAGTTGAATATTAGTTTGTGTGGTGTTCAACATCATTTGTACCACTACAGTCATACATGTCCGCCAGTGCACCTATCAATACTTTCCTTGAGCATCCTTGCACAAAGTCGTTTCCAAGTCACTGACTGCCTTCCGAAATGACATTATTAAAACACTGTTCAATACTGATAGAGGGATTGAATGTTGTCGCAATGTCTACAATCCTGAACGAGTTTGATCCAGCTGAGATTTGAACTTAATGGCACTTTGATTTCAAGTCCTGTTCATAGCCATCTGAGCTACTGGACCTTTTGAACACTGTTAACATACTCTATTGAAAGTATATGCAGATAAATTTAATTTCATTCAATTTATGTGATGTGCCTTTTGATCCAAAATAAAACACTTCAAACTTGTAAAAAATATCAAGACAAACATTGTGGATAAATTTTATGAGTATAAGACTGAAAATATAGCTTCTAAAGTGTACGCAAGGCTTTCTACAATTTGACCTACAGCTTTTTGACCTGACATTATCCATTTTTGAACTTGTACTATTACATATCATCAAGACATTCTGACCAAGTTTCATGAGTAGAAGACTGAAAATGTGGCCTCTAATGTTCACAAAAGATTTTTCTAAAACTTGTCCCTATGACCTACTTTTTGATCCAACATGATCAAGTATCAAACCTGCCCAAGATCTTATCAAGATAAACATTTTGACCAAGTTTTGTGAGTATACACCTGCCCAAGATCTTATCAAGATAAACATTTTGACCAAGTTTTGTGAGTATACAACTGAAAATGTTATCTCTAGACACAATTTTCTAAGACTTGTCCCAGTGACCTACTGTTTGACTCAAAGTGACCAATTTCAAAATTGTCTGATATATTATCATGACAAACATTCTGTCAGACAAAATTTCAAAAGTATTGGGCTGAAAATGTGGCCCCTGAAAAAGTGTACACAAGGTAATTCACGCCTGGACAACACACAACAGACACAACATGATCACAGAAACTCAAAAGTGCTCAAAAAAACACTCTTCTTCTTCAGACTCAAAAACAACAGATTCAAACAAAACTCGTCTTTATTTCAAATTATACATTTAATTAGCTTCCATAACAAAACATACTTTTTGTCCTCAAACTTGAAAGAAAAAAGCTAACAAATACCACTTGAACATAATATCAATTTTTTTTTTGGATAAAACTTTTCAATAAAAGGCAAGTCTTACATCAATTTGATCAAGAATAGTCCTGCACCTGTATTCACCAACCATTTAACCATTTGCCAACAATACTTTAACTCTTTACCACCCAATCCCAAATTTTAATGACCCTGAGGAGGGAGTTTTTTAAATACATTGTGGCCATTAGCATTTTCTCCTTTTCCAACGATGTATTAAACATTTTTATAAACAAATCTCATCATTTGAGCCACATTTGATATGTTGTCTGCAAAAGCCTTCAATTTGGACATTTCTAATTGTGTCTTTTGTGTTAATGAACCTGAGGAAGCGTGCTTTGAATATATGGGAAAAAGGAGAAAATTTGCCATTTTCTAACAGTACTTTTTGTCCTAATAGAGTCACATCTTCTCTTTTCAGTCATATTCAATTCGTTGTCTGCAATAAGGATGAGTTTGAAAGTATGTTGACGGAGACGAATCATGTGTCAAGTTATGTATAATGGTTGGAAAAATACAGTCACTGGTCTTACACATTAAGATGGCACTTTTGGACTTTATGACTTTAAAAACATTGTCAGAAGGTAAAACCGCTCTTGTGAGCAATTTCTCCCACTGTCACATTTTTTCATTACACATATTCTATCAAATCTTAAAGCTTGCTGATGATTCATCAAAGGACTTTTTAAAGTCATCTGCTGCAAGTTTGTTTCAAAAGGTACAAATTTAACCCTTGCCAAACAGTCTCGATTTTACAACCCTAAGGACAACAGCTTTTGAATTTATTTTGGGCAAAGCAGGAAAACAACAAAAATGTAGACTTGTCTACCAGACTACTCTTTACCAGACAACAAAATCCTTGACTAGTCCAATTTTAAATCATTTGCAGATGACAACTTAAATGTGGCTCAAATGATCAAATTTGTCTTTGATAGGGTAGCAAAGAATGTTGAAAAAGTAGAAAATGCTGGTTACAAGTACAGTATTGTCTCCCTTTTCCCACATTTTTAAAAAAAACCACATCTTTCTCAGGGTTGTTAAAACTCGGGATTGTGTAGCAGAGGGTAAAAAAAAGGAAAAACAGTCAATCAAAAGGACAAAGCTTCAGGGGTTAAATGTGGCAGGCAAACAGTATATCTGTCTTGTTTTAAACAGATCACACATGATAATGATTCTCATAAATAGCACTAAAAGGAAATATCAAAACTATAAATAGTAACAAAGTTCACAGAAGCAGAAAGTCAGGTCAACTTAAACAAAACCAGATATGTCTGAGACACCAACTCAATACCCCTGCTGTCTGTTCATTCAGGGATTGTGCGTAAACTCTGTGTGTGTGTGTGTGTGTGTGTGTGTGAGAGACACTCAAATGTCTAAGTTTACAGTGATGAAATACTTTAAAACTCAAGAGCAGACAACCCAAAATTGTGCTTTGCATGTCCAGTTTCAGCTTAACAGTTGTACAAAGTTTCAAAATCAATGTGATTACAGCTGAGGAAGGGGATCATGGCATATAATATCAATACTAACCCTTTACCATACAGTTCGGGTTTTAATGACCCTTCGAAAAATTCCTTTAAAAGCATTGTTAGAAAAGATGCAAATGCTTGTAACAGGCATTTTCCCCTTTTCCAACAATGTTTTCTGATTTTAAATAGCAAATCTAGTCATTTGTGTCACATCTAATTTGTCAACTACAAATGCTTTAGATTTAGAAAAGTCTTACATTTTGTTGTCTTGTAAAGACTTAACGGGTGCATCTGCACAAAAATCTTCTCCTTTTCCTAAATTTTCTACCCTATAAAAGTCAATTTTAGCCACTTTCAGTTTGTCATCCTCAAATGCTTTGAAAATGGAAAAGTCTGAATTTCATCTTCTGGTAAAGAATTCAAGCCAAGCCAGACATCCTAGAATTGTGTCTGGCAAATCTACAGATTCTTTTGACTAATCATACAATGTGATGACAGCAAAAATCCAAGAAGTAAAACTGACACTAAATGCCTAGGAGCATGTAGACGAAGAAAACGACCGGCAGACAGACAGGCTCGTTCCAGCGTAGTTGACAAAAGTCACTGTGGTAATTTAATTATGGTATCCCAACACAACACACAGCCTTATGTACAATCTTTTGAAAATCTGCAAAATTCACTTTCAATAATGCGAAATAAATTTATTCTTTGTTTTCCAAATTTTGCAAAAAACAAGAACAGAAACAAATACAGAAACAAATACAGAACAAATTTTTCCACGACTAAAGCTTAATTCATTTCTATATCAATTTAGTTTGGAAGTTTTTCATTAGGACAGAAATGGTAAACAAACACTGATTCTCAGTAAATGTTATATTTTCAAATGGCTAAAAACTGAAATTTCAAGCACTATTAACATTTTGAAGGTCAACCACAGCTTTAACTCTTCACAACACAATCTTTAGTTCAAACAGCCCAAAGAAAGAATCCTTTTTAAAACATTGTGGGAAATGGAGGACATGCTGGTGAAAAGCATTTTCTAATTTTCCTGCAATGCTTTCTACCCTTTTACCAACAAATTTCATCATTTCAACCACATTTGATTTATTGTCTGCAAATGCTTTCAATTTGGATGTGTCTGAAAATTTTTTTTGTTTGGTAAAGAGTTAACTGTTTTATGAGACAGTAAAGATCCAGATCAAACAACAGGAAGATCTAATAATTTCAAGGCTGGTTTTTGGCCAGAATACCCCACAAAAATTTCTTCAACGGTGTATTTAGTGCTTAGAAAGCAATTATTCCTTTTCTCATGATTTCTTTCCATATGTTTGAGAACATAATGTTTTCCTTTCCATTCATGATTAGTCCATAATGTGAATTTGGAAGCTTTTGATAGGTTTAAAAAAAACCTGCACAGTAATGAAAAAAAATACACATCACCTGGAGAAAGAAATATTATAAAACATTCTTAAAAACTACAAAATATTATCAAGTCTTTTTTCCTTCTAGTAAAACTTGGGATCGGAACCAGTGTCTTTGGCGACAAGTATATCATCGCTCGAATCATTCTTCTGCCTGTCCAGTACCTCGAAGCTTGGTACACTGGAAATACCAGTGATGGGAGCCAGCAACTCTTGACCTTTAGTGTCAACAGCATAAAATACTCGCATTGTATTGGTTGATCCAGAACCTGGTTTCCAGCCTACAACAAAAATTAAATATTGTCAAACATGTGCCCATGGCTACTGCTATTAACCCTTTGCCATACTATCCCAAGTTTTAACGACCATAAAGAAGAAAACTTTTGAAAACATTTTGGGAAAAGACGAAATTATCAGCAATTATGTTGTTTGATTAACAGTTAAGCAACCACACATTTTTCTCTGAAACAGAGAAAACGCTGGTTTTGAACAGGTCAATTTTGCCTGAATATCCCATACATTATTAGCCAGTGTAGTTTCAAAATCTATAAATACATTCTGTGCAGCCCAATATTGATTTAATAGTACATTGTTTGTAAAGCCTCTTGATGTTGTGGACTTGAGCTAACTATGTTAGGGGTTCAGATACAAATTTTATGCAAAAGCACACATCCGATGCTCAGTTTCAGTTGCTTTTGGAAATACATGGAAATAGATTGATTTTCAGTGAAAAAAACTATGTTAAAAAAAAGAGCATAATTGTGTCAAAAATATTTTATGATTACCTGTACCAGTCGTATGAGTTACCCTTTTGATAGTTAAGAACAAGTTAAGTTTGAAGTAAATATCTTCAGTAATGACAGATATAATATGTCAAAGTCATTGCACGATGCAGACCACAACAGGGCTATGATAATGGTAGCTTGACAATTTCTTTGAAAACAGCCAAGCTAAAAATATGAAGAACTTATTACCTGTTACAATGACAACAGGATCTCCAGGGTTCACAAACTTACGATCAAGCCCAACAGAAATGCCCATATAGATTCTTCTGTCAACATCGACCGTCCATTCATTCATTGTGGAATCTGCAATTTCAAACAATTATAAATTATTTTCACCAAGATATTCAAAATTTTAGTTAACCATTTACCATACAATCCCAGCTTTTAACAACCCTACAGAAGAAGACTCTTGAAAACATAGTGGGAAAAGGGAAAAATGCTGGTAATCAGCATTTTCTGCTCCCATAATCTTTTCTACCCTTTCTGAGACAAATATTATCATTCTTTCCAAATTTAATTTGTCCTCTGCAAATGCTTTCAATTTGGACAGGTCTAAATCTTTGTTCTGTACAGGGTTCATACAGGCAAGGCCAAGTAAAATTCAAGGACTTTTCAAGGGCAAATCTTTACGTTTTCAAGGACTAATTTATGAATAATATCTACACATATTCGTGAAGTCAGTACATCATTTTTGGATACAAAGTTAGCAATAATAGGAGCACTAGATGATGCAACAGGCCAAGCAACAGTAGCTATTGGGGGTGGGGGTACTATCAGGTTGTCACCTAGGGCGGAAGATGTGGTCGCAGTTTGTGTTTTATTAACCTTGGTTTCCTCTTTAACAAAGACATTTGTGAAAATCCCGGACATAGACTTCTGTAGTTTCTTACGCCCCTCTCCCTTCGCATGTGACCGCAAGGCACTTTCACCCATCCGTGCCACATCGATATCTTTCCTACATGCTAGACAGTGCGCCTGATATGTTCGTTTCCTTTACCCACGGATACCTTTTCATCCTGTCTATGTTATAGATACACTTTACAATTACGATAAAGAAAAAAGTTTGAAAGTTGAATTCAGGCTCCTTAGAATCATTTCAACGCCATTTTGGTTTTACTTAGTCTGGATATTGGAATTGACTTTTTTCACGGATAAAAATGATGCAATCCAACGTAAACCAGTCAGCAAGGGAGGCAACCCAAACATACGAGTACGAACATTCGGACCATGTATGTTCGAACTTCGTTTTTGCCCCCAGCACATTCGCCCATTTTTATTGTGGCACTCTCGCACGTCTGTCATTGCTTAAAACGTGTCGATTTCCTTCTAGAAAGTCTGCTATTGACTTTTAGGCCGATTTCAAATGTCTTGAATACAAGAAAAAGTGAAATTCAAGTACTTTTCAAGGTGTATGGCCAGTTTTCAAGCACTTTTCAAGGCAAATTTTGTTTTCAAGGACTTTTCAAGACTGCCCTTCATTTTCAAGTACTTTTCAAGCCTGTGCGAACCCTGCTGTAGTAAAACTGGACTGCAAAAAGTCAGAGCTGGATATTGACACCACAGTAGTAATTACCCCTACCTCTTGACTCTTTAACAAACAACAAAAATTTTTGACTTGTCCAAATTAAAGCATTTGCAGTGGACAAATTAATTTTGGCTCAAATGATTGAATAAAGAAGTAAAAAGTCAGAAAACACTGAGGAAAAAGGAGAAAATGCCGGTTACCAACATTTTCTGATTAGGCACAAAACATGTGGAAAAAGGAGAAAACGCTGGTTACCTGTATTTTTCCCTCTCCCATGTTTTTAAAAAACTTCTGAATAAGAAATGTTAAAATTCAGGACTGTGTTGAATTTCTTGATGCTGCCATATTTCAGTTAACACTGTCACCTTTTACATTGTTCTAACAATCATTCTAGTGCAAGTGAAGTTGAAGGCTTGATAAATAGAAGAAGATATATGACAAATATTGAAATAGCTCAAAGTTTTTATTCTATCTTAAATAAAACTTAACAAAACTAAAACTAGAGGCCTTTGAGGGCCTGAAATCGTTCTACTGGCAGTGATTTTGCTTTTATGCTAGCATACGTTATGAAATCATGATGCAAAAAGACAAAAAAACACAAAAATGTGTTCTTGCAACTGGGCTTGAACCCACTAAGACAGCATAAGTAGGCATGGTGAATTGAACAAACTGAAAAAGAAATGAAGTGCAATTTCTCAAAACTAAATGTTTGGAATCAAGCCAAATTTGATAGGGTTTCAGTATGCCTTGTATTAAACAAACCTAGCAAATTTCAAATGTGGACTTTGTTGAGTATACGATACTATGTCATCAAATGGCTGCTTTTCCTGAACGGTTTACCAGATTTTCTTCACTTTTAATAGAGTTCAATCCCTTGATGAACCAAACAATCTTTGCAAGTTCCAAAATAACTGGATCAACACTGTAAACTTTATTGCCTAAACAAAAAGTGGAAACTTTCAACTTTGAATGGCTACTTTTCCCATACTGATTGTCAGATTTTTTTCAAAATCAATAGGGTTCAAGCTGTTTATGATACAAAGCAAATGTGCAATTTCATGAAAATCAGACCACAAATGCTGACTTCATCGCATAAACAAGAAATGGAAATTTTCAACTTTAAATGACTACTTTTCCCATACTGATTGTCAGATTTCTTTCAAAATCAATAGGGTTCAAGCTGTTGATGAGAACAAGCAGCTGTGAAAATTTAATGAAAATCTGACCACAAATGCTGACTTCATCGCGTAAACAAGAAATGGAAATTTTTCAACTTGAAATGGAAATTTTTCAACTTGAAATGGCTACTTTTCCCATACTGTTTGTTGGATTTTGTTCAAAATAAATAGGGATGAAGTTATTGATGAGATAAACAACCTGTACAAGTTTCATGAAAATCCGACCACAAATGCCGACGCCAAGAAATGGAAGTTTTCAACTTGAAATGGTTTCTTTTCCCATACTTTTTGGATTTTTTTTAAAATCAATAGGGTTCAAGTTATTGATGAGATAAACAAAGTGTGCAAGTTTCATAAAAATCTTATTACAAATACAGATTTTATCATGTAAACAAGAAATGAAATTTTTTTTCTTGAAATGGCTACTTTTCCCATATTGTTTGTTGGATTTTTTTCAAAATCAATAGGATTGAAGCTATTCACAAGATAAACAAACTGTACAATTTTTATGAAAATCCGACCACAAATGCTGACGCCATCACATAAAAAAGAAATGAAAGTTTTCAACTTGAAATGGCTTCTTTTCCCATACTGTTTGTTGGATTTTTTTCAAAATCAATAGGGTTGAGGCTGTTAATGAGATAAACAAACTGTGCAAGTTTCACGAAAATCTGATTATAAATGCAGACTATCACGTAAACAAGAAACAGAAATTTTCAACTTGAAATGGCTACTTTTCCCATGCTGTTTGTTGGATTTTTTTCAAAATCAATAGGGCAGAAGCTATTGATAAGATTAACAAACTGTGCAAGTTTCATGGAAATCTGACCAGAAATGCAGACTTCATCGTGTAAACAAGAAACGGAAATTTTCAACATGAAATGGCTACTTTTCCCATACTGTTTCTTGGATTTTTTTCAAAATCAATAGGGTTCAAGCTATTGATGAGATGAACAAACTGTGCAAGTTTCACGAAAATCTGATTATAAATGCAGTCTTTATCACGTAAACAAGAAATAGAAATTTTCAACTTGAAATGGCTACTTTTCCGATGTTGTTTGTTGGATTTTTTTCAAAATCAAGAGGGTTGAAGCTATTGATAAGATTAACAAACTGTGCAAGTTTCATGGAAATCTGACCAGAAATGCAGACTTTATCACATAAACAAGAAATGGAAATGGAAATTTTCAACTTGAAATGGCTACTTTTCCCATACTGTTGGTTGTATTTTTTTCAAAATCAATAGGGTTCAAGCTATTGACGAGATAAACAAACTGTGCAAGTTTCACGAAAATCTGATTATAAATGCAGACTTTATCATGTAAACAAGAAACAGAAATTTTCAACTTGAAATGGCTACTTTTCCGATGCTGTTTGTTGGATTTTTTTCAAAATCAATAGGGTTGAAGCTATTGATAAGATTAACAAACTGTGCAAGTTTCATGAAAATCTGACCAGAAATGCAGACTTTATCGCGTAAACAAGAAATGGAAATGGAAATTTTCAAATTGAAATGGCTAATTTTCCCATACTGTCGGTTGTATTTTTTTCAAAATCGATAGGCTTCAAGGTATTGATGAGATAAAAAAAAATTCTGCAAGTTTCACGAAAATCTGACCACAAATGCAGACTTTATTTCGTAAACAAAAAATGGAAATTTTTAACTTGAAATGGCTACTTTTCCCATACTGTTTGTTGTATTTTTTTCAAAATCAATAGGGTTCAAGCTATTGATGAGATAAACAAACTGTGCAAGTTTCATGAAAATCTGACAACAAATGCAGACTTAAACGCGTAAACAAGAAAAAGACTAACTGACGGACGGACAGACAGACGACGGAAACTATACCATGACATAAACTCTGCTGGCTTTCAGCCAGTAGTGCTAAAAAATAAAGTTTAAAAACTAAAAACCCTAAAAAAAAATGTTTAAAGATAATGAAAAGATAATGCGATAAATAAAAACAAACATTAATTCCAAACAAGAGGGCCATGATGGCCCTAAAGTCGCTCACCTGAGTCTTTTGACCAAACATCACCCATTTTCAATCTCTTTTGAGATATCATGACAAACAATCTACAAAGCTTTCATAATTATTGGACTGAAAATTTGGCCTCTAGCATGTACACAAGCTTTTTCTAGAATTTCTCTCAGTGACCTACCTTTTAGTCAACCATAGCTAATTTTCCCATTGTAGATATTATCAAAACAAAGATCCTGACCACCTTTCATAAGTATTGGACAGAAAATGTGGCCTATAGAGCATACACAGGGTTTTTCTAAGATTTGACCTATTGACCTAGTTTTTGACCCAAAATGACCGATTTTCAAAGTCGTCTGAGATGTCATCAACACAAACATCCTGACCAAGTTTCATGAGTTTTGGACTGAAAATGTGGCCTCTAGAGCATACACAAGATTTTTCTAAGATTTTGACCTAGTGACATTGTTTTTGACCCAACATGAACCATTTCTGAACTCGTCCGAGATATCATCAAGTCAAACATTCTGACCAACTTTCAAGAACTTTGAACTGAAAATGTGACCTCTAGAGCGTACACAAGGTTTTTTTTTAAGATTTGACCTAGTGACCTAGTTTTTTGCCCGACATGACCCATTTTCAAGCTTGTCCGAGATATCATCAAGACAAATGTTCTGACCAAATTTCAAGAGTTTTGGACCATAAATGAGGCCTCTAGAGCGTACACAATGTTTTTCTAAGATATGACCCAGTGACCTATTTTTTGACCAGACATGACCCATTTTCGAAATTGTCCGAGATATTATAAAGACAAACATTCTGACCAAGTTTCAAGGGTATTGAACTGAAAATGTGGTCTCTAGAGTGTGCACAAGGTTTTTCCAAGATTTGACCTAGTGACCTAGTTTTTGGCCCAGCATGACACATTTTCAAACTTGTCTGAGATATCATCAAGACAAAAATTCTGACCAAGTTTCATGAGTATCTGACTGAAAATGTGGCCTCTAGAGCATACAAAAGGTTTTTCTAAGATTTGACCTAGTGACCTAGTTTTTGACCAGACATGACCCATTTTCAAACTCGACTGAGATATCACCAAGACAAACATTCTAACCAACTTTCATGAGTATCTGACTGAAAATGTGGCCTCTAGAGTGTACACAATTTTTTTCTAAGATTTGACCTAGTGACCTAGTTTTTGTCCCAACATGACCCATTTTCGAACTCGACCAAGATACCACCAAGACAAACATTCTAACCAACTTTCATGAGTATCTGACTGAAAATGTGGCCTCTAGAGTGTACACAAGGTTTTTCTAAGATTTGACCTAGTGACCTAGTTCTTGACCCAACATGACCCATTTTCAAACTCGTCCAAAATATCATCAAGATTAACATTCTGATCAACTTTCAAGAGTTTTTGACTGAAAATGTGGCTTCTAGAGCGTACACAAGGTTTTTCTAAGATTTGACCTAGTGACCTAGTTTTTGACCCGACCTGACCCACTTTCAAACTCGTCCAAGATATTATAAAGACAAACATTTTGACCAAGTTTCATGAGTATCCGACTGAAAATGTAGCCTCTAGAGCGTACACAAGGTAAAAGTTGACGCCGGACGACGCATGACTGACGACAGACGCCAGACACAGCATGATCACAATAGCTCAACATGAGCATTTTGTGCTCAGGTGAGCTAACAAAAAATTCTAAACTTCACAAAACTGAAAGTTTTTGCAAACAACATAATAGATATAGCTTGAAAGATGATTACTGCCTTTGAAATGATAGAAAACATTGTGGGAAAAGGAGAAAATGCTGGCAACCAGCATTTTCTTCTTTTTGCTTGATGTTTTCAAAAGCCTTCTACCCCAGGGTCATTAAACTAGGGACTGTCTGGTATAGGGTTACATTTATGCATTCAAACAACATAATAATTGAACTAAGTGAATGAACCTGAAACTGAACATCATATGTATTTACAACCAATGGAAACATAACAAACATTATAGGAAAAGTGAAACTGAACAATATGAGGAAAGGTAAGGGTTTATTGAGTTTTATCATGAATGGATGTTTTATCTGATATTATAGATCAAGATCAGACTACAGAGAATGATGCTACATAATATTATAAAGAATCCAAAACTGTTAGTATGATTGAAATTTAATGTTAGATAGTGGATTAAAAAGAAAAAAAAAAAATATTCTACTGGCGTTAATGGAACACTTATTCCAGTGACAAGTTCATAATTATTTAGTATTTCAATACTTGAATCTAAGATGTCTGGAACTTTTATAAAGACTATAGCAGAGGTTCTAATTGTTAGCTTTATTCAGACAGACTGCAGGCCTTTGAAGCTCCATTGGTCTATCATGGAGCACTAAAATTTTCATTGGTTCATCATCAAACACTGTTACTAAAAATAGCACATTGGACCATCCCTTCTATATCGTATATAATAACTCAAGGTGTGCAATGAAATTGGAGAAATTTTGACTCCCTGTCCTGTTTGAAAGAGAATATCAAAACAAAAACGGAAAAGCCAACCTTGCCTTAGGTGTAGATATGTTCAGAAATTAATTTTCTCTTCTTCTTGGACCTCCGAAGGTTTCAAACAACTCTTGCAATAAAGCATTGACGCTGATCAATGAATTTTATAAAAGCTGCATTTTCTGGTTGCTATGTGCTGATATCACACAGTTCATTATCCTGCAGGAAATTATAATTCATGTTAACCGACTCTCATAAAACGTGCCTAATTTTTTTACCAGTAATTGGTAAATTTGTATTTGAAAAGATGAGAAGGAAAATTGGTGACACTAGGGTAGATGAAAAATTAAATACAACAGATGGAATATCGTTTAAATAATGTCATGAATATATCAACAACAAAATTTTTGGTTATTGTTTTAAAAGAATATTTACATTACAATTTGGTTCAGGTCAAATTTTTTCAGATTTCGTATCACACCTTGTGCTCTTATATGTACAGTATAGAGGCAATGTGCCAATGAGCTATTTATAGTAATGGTAAGCGATGATCGAGCAATGTTAATTTCGTTATTCCTTCATAGACCAGTGGAGTTTCAAAGACCTATGGATAGACTGACTAACTTCATAGACCAACAAAACTGATGCTTAAAGCATACAATTACAAATGTACCAAAAAAAATTGTGCTTTTCAGTACAGACATTTTATTTGAGCCATGCTCTGTGAAAAAGAGGGTTTAATACATCTGTAAAAACTTTCGACCCAGGTCAGCCTGGGCAGTTCGCATAACTCTGTTGAAATTTATAGCTACTGGTCAATTTTCTGCATGTCAAAGCACCAGTCTACCTTATCACTCAGTCCATTGTTAGACAAATGGACTTTATAGATGCTAAATTTATATAGTCTTGCTTGGTAAAATGCATGACAGAGATGTGTTAAACCCCTTTTGCCAGAACATGGCTCCTATGTATTAATTTTGTCATTTAAAAACAAAATATGTCATAATAATTAAATTCTGAAAGTCAACTAGTTATCTGCTCCTTCTCACCAGGTGGCACTCAGATAACAACTTCCTGACTGTGTTTGACATATGGCCTGCAACATGTGAAAAGGGACATTCGGACAATTGTGTAAAGAGTCGTCTCGGATCAGCCTTTCCGACTACAATCGATTTTGTCCAACAGTAAACATGCGCAAAACAGAAAATTATATAAGAACGGAAAGTGTAGTCTCGGATTAGCATGTGCGGACTAAGCAGGCTGATCCAAGACTACACTTTACCCAAATTTCCGATTACCCCTTTTCGCATGTTGCAGGCCATATTACAGTGCTATGATAAGTATCATTCAAAACAAAATCATAAAAGTGTTGTGAGTCAATGTGCAGTGAGTCATGAACAACTGTATCACAAGATTGACTGACTGACTGTATGGTATTTAGCGCTGTTTTCAACATTATTTCAGTTATATCGCAGCTGTCAGTGCACCTATCCACACTTTCCTTGAGTTTCTTTTACCAGTACTGCGCAAAATATTTTTTCCAAGCCACTGGCTGCTTTTCCAAATAACTATCGCAGAAAACTGTACCACAGGAAAATCATAAAGGTCATGTTTTCCAAAATATACAATATTCAATTTTACAAGACTATAAGGCCCAACTCTAAGAAGTGACAAAATTAAATACTTATCCTAGCTGAAGACATTTGCAGACAACAAATATTTCTCAAATGATAGAATTTGTCTGTGAATGGGTTAAAGAAATGGCAATCAAGGCAGAAAATTCTGGTTTCAGCAAGTCCAAAGTCAAACTTGTACATAAATTGTTTAGACCCAGGAATTTCAAACCAAGGACAAAACCATATTACTCTTTTGAATTATTCAAGGATAAATTGTCAGCTTGCAAACAACTAGTCTGTAAATTATTCAAAAATGGAATACTTATCCATAAATTATCATATAAGATTAAATTGCTGCCTCGAGGGAATAAAGGTTTAATATATTCAAAGCTCTTCAATAATAAAGTGTAACCCTAGGGGATATCCAGACTACATTATTCAAAATAAATGTCTCTGTCTGCAGAGTAACAAAAAAATTTCACATGAAAGGAAGAATACTGTCAACGGTAGCGATTCAGAGGAGGAGAGCTTTTGAAAACTATTGGAATGGGAGAAAATTGTTTATAGCACATTGTAACTGATGTCTTCCCCTTGGTTACAAGCATTTTCTCCTTTTCCCATGATGTTTTCAAAAGCCTTTTCTGTCAGGGTCCTTAAAACTCTAGATTGTGTGGCAAAGGGATAAACAGTGATTCATTGTATGGTGTTTAATGCTGTTTTCAACATAGTTTCAGTTAAATTGCAATGGCCAGTGCACCTATCCAGGCTTTCTTGGAGTTTTTTGTCCCAGTACTCTGCAAAATATTCTTCCCCAGCAACTGGCTACTTACCCACATAATCAATCTTGAAACAATGATCAGCAGCAAGAGAGGAATGAATCCTGTCACCATGACTATCATCAATTCTCAGAAAGAAATTAGCACAGCAGGGGAATTGAACAAATGACCCCTGGTTTTAAACCCTGTGCATCATCAACTGACCTACCAGACTCTCTATTAACCCTTAACCGCACAACTCCGAGTTTTAACGACCCTCAGGAAGAAGCCTTTTAAAAACATTTTGGGAAAAGAAGAAAATACTGTTAATGAGCATTTTCCCACAATAATTTCTTCCCTATCAAAGGCAAATTCCACCGTTTAAGCTACACTTATATTGTCATTTGCATATGCTTTCAATTTGGACAAGTCTTCATGTTTGTTGTGCACTAAAGGGTTAAGCAACCTTCATTAATTCTTTACCAAATAACAAAATGCCAAATTTTGAACCGGGCCAACTTGAAAACATTTCCAGACAACAAATTTGATGTAGCTTAAATGGTGATATATGTTTTGGATGGGACAGAAAACTTTGTGGGAAACGGAGAAAATGCTGGTTACCTGTATTTTCTCCTTTTCACAACAATGTTTTCAAAAGGCCTTTTCCCCAGGGTTGTTACAACTCTTAATTGTGTGGTAAAGGGGTTAATCCTTTAGCACACAATCCCATGTCTAAATGGGTTTGAGGAAGAAGGTCTATCAAAACATTGTGGAAAAAGAAGAAAATGCTGGTAACCATAATTTTCTCCTTTTCCAAATTTTGTTTCTATCATTTTAAAAACAAATCTCATCATTTACACCACATTAAATTTGCTGTCTGCAAATGCTTTCACTTTGGATTGTTCTTAAATCGCCATCTGGCAAAATGTTTATACAAGTTGGATTGTATCACAATGTTAAACATTACCATTTACCCACTCCAATGAAAATTGATTTGAAGGGAAATGAAAAATTTGAAGAAGTTTAAAGTATCTTCGAAAAACAACCTTTTTTTTTAATAACAGATATAAAGACATTAACAAATAACCGTAAACAATGGAACAAGTCATACGCTGAAAGTGGATTGTCATTGAAGAAAATTTCTTTTGTGAAAAAAAATACTGTTATGGTTGCAGTTTAGTAAAAAGGTCATCAATAATATTCGAGTAAACTCCCCCCTCCCCACCAAGAAAATTCCCTACCACTGAATGCTTGGCTCATTTGCACTGAATATACCAATAAAACAAAATAGTAATTCATTAAAAGGAACTACTGTTGGCTTCCTTAATTAACATTAATTACTTCTGATGGTTTGACAGTAAGAAGAGTGAATATACATAATGTTAGATTCTGAGTTTACTCTTTACCAAATGTTTTATCTTTGAAGATTTTGGAAGTTTTCACATTTTTCTTTAGGACACTTAACAGAAAGTCCCGTGAACTACATAACAACACATGTTTATTCTCATAGTCAGCGCAACACCCTAATCATTATAGCCCTTGATAATTGGGGTCCCCACGATGGGGCCGTCCTCACATTCCGGCACGGTAATCAACCTCATTGTGTTGGTATATCCAGATCCTGACTTCCAACCTGTTACTATGACAACAGGGTCACCGTTCTCCAGGAAGCCCCTAAGGCGCCCCACTGCCATACTCTGATAGAGCCTCTTGTCCATGTCTTCTGACCAGTTCTCTAGGTGGGGTGCTATACAGTTATTGGGGGAACAAAAGTAGGGAAAACATACAGTACAAGACTACATCAACATGCAAAGCAAAGCTAAGCTACACAGGTTTATAAGGCAAAGCAGAGTGTACACAGACTACATAAAATAAAGTGCACAGCAAGGCATACAAGCTTTCTACCAGTAAACTACAACAAAATCGTGAAGATCCACATGCAAATTATCAGTGTGTAAGGATATTCCTAACTTGCTGCAGAGGACTTGTTTAGTCCAACACAGATCATTTTTGAAAACATAGTGGCTGAAGGAGAAATAGCTCATAGAAATTTTCCTTTTTCCAGCCATATATTTTCAAGTGTTCATGCCTTAAACCTTTACCACACAATCCCGACTTTTAACAACCCTAGGGAACTTTTGAAAACATTGTGGGAAAAGGAGAAAATGCTGGTAACCAGCATTTTCTTCTTTTCCCACAATGTTTTCCACAACAAATTTCAATTTTTGAGTCACATTTATTTTGTTGTCTGCAAATGCTTTGAACTTAGACCAGTCTGAAATTTTGTTGTTTGGTAAATGAATAGGAAACTTGAGGCCCTTGATGGCCTGAAATCGCTCTACTGGCAGTGATTTTGCTTTTATGCTAGCATACATTATGAATTCATGATGCAAAAAGAAAAAAAGGCAAAAAAACACAAAAATGTGTTCTTGCAACTGGGCTTGAACCCACTAAGACAGCATAAGTAGGCATGGTGAATTGAACAAACAGTGAAAAAAAATGAAGTGCAATTTCTCAAAACTAAATGTTTGGAATCAAGCCAAATTTGATAGGGTTTCAGTACGCCTTGTATTAAACAATCCAAGCAAATTTCAAAGAAATGTGACTAATAATGTAGACTTTGTTGAGTAAACGATACTAAGTCATCAAATGGCTGCTTTTCCTGAACGGTTTTCTAGATTTTCTTCACTTTTAGTAGAGTTCAATCCCTTGATGAATCTTTGCAAGTTTCAAAAGAATTGGATCAACACTGTGAACTTCATTGCGTAAACAAGAAATGGAAACTTTCAACTTTGAATGGCTACCTTTCCCATACTGATTGTCAGATTTTTTTCAAAATCAATAGGGTTCAAGCTGTTTATGATACAAAGCAACTGTGCAAATTTCATGAAAATCCGACCACAAACGCTGACATCATCGCGTACACAAGAAATGGAAATTTTCAACTTTAAATGGCTACTTTTCCCATACTGATTGTCAGATTTTTTCAAAATCAATAGGGTTCAAGCTGTTGATGAGACAAAGCAACTGTGCAAGTTTCATGAAAATCCGACCACAAATGCTGACTTCGTGTAAACAAGAAATAGAAATTTTCAACTTGAAATGGCTACTTTTCCCATACTGTTTGTTGGATTTTTTTCAAAATCAATAGGATGGAAGCTATTGATGAGATAAACAACTTGTGCAAGTTTCACTGAAATCTGATCACAAATGCAGACTTTATCATGTAAACAAGAAATGGAAATTTTCAACTTGAAATGGCTACTTTCCCCATATTGTTTGTTGGATTTTTTTAAAAAAATCAATAGGGTTGAAGCTATTGATAAGATAAACAAACTGTGCAAGTTTCATGGAAATCTGCACACATATGCAGACTGTAAACAAGAAATGGAAATTTTCAACTTGAAATGGCTACTTTTCCCATACTGATTGTTGGATTTTTTTCAAAATCAGTAGGGTTGAAGCTATTGATGAGATAAACAAACTGTGAAAGTTTCACGAAAATCTGACCAGAAATGCAGACTTTATCCCGTAAACAAGAAAAAGACTAACAGATGGACGGACGGACGACGGCAACCACGCCATGACATATGCTCTGCTGGCTTTCAGCCAGTAAAGCTAAAAATCATAACAACAGAACACAGATCTTGAAGCGTAAAGATCAGATATGGCAAAAACGTCTAACTTCAGACTGTTTTAGCAGCACCTTCGTGGAGGCTTAATTATATGGCATAGCGGGGAAACTCAGAAGTCAACTGTTACTTATTCCAGCTATCATTTTACTCGCATTTCAATCGCAAAATGCCCATTATGAGCAAAGACGTCAAGACAGTGTGATTTTTAGCCTTCTGCAAAACTGATAAATTTGTATGTGATAGGAAAATTACGGATACAAAAGAGGGTAAACTAAGACAAGTCAATTATAAAAGGGTAGAATTTAGAAGACAGTCTGAACTTTTTAGAGAGTTTAGGAGATGAGAAGTATCAATCTGCACAAAATGCTTTTCTATCAGTTGATCATTGACATTCATTGTCTTGATAAGAGTAATTGTTACTAAATCTACTTGTTTGTTATTTCAAAGGTATTCCTTGACAACTTTTTATCAAAATTAGAATGGTATCAACCCCCTTCCACACACTGCGTTTTGTGGTATTTACATCAAAAGGGTTTTTGGAAGGACCAATCAAAACAAACCCTGACATAAGCTATTGGTTTATACCACTCAACCTTGATTTCTGCCAGTCTAAATTTATACAACATCTGAAAAATATGGGGGAGAAATTCAGACGACCTAAATTTTCCATATTTTCTCATTTTTTTTTTCTGTCTAAAAGTAGTTCAAATTGTACGATCAAGTTGTTTATTAATTCATCTGTCAACAAACATCACTTCTATCGTTGTTTTCCCTCATACTATACCTTTTATCAGTTCAAGAATGGGGCCAGCAGAAACCGCCTTATTTTGAAGTCAGCCAAATATAAAAACAAGAGGGCCATGATGGCCCTGAAGTCGCTCACCTGAGTCTTTTGACCAAACATGACCCATTTTCAATCTCTTTTTAGATATCGTGACAAACATTCTACTAAGCTTTTATGATTATTGGACTGAAAATTTGGCCTCTAGCATGTACACAAGCTTTTTCTAGAATTTCTCTGAGTGACCTTCTTTTTAGCCAACCATAGCCAATTTTCCCATTGTAGATATTATCATAACAAAGATCCTGACCACCTTTCACAAGTACGAGACAGAAAATGTGGCCTATAAAGCATACACAGGCTTCTTCTAAGATTTGACCTAATGACTTAGTTTTTTATCCAACATGACCGATTTTCGAAGTCGTCTGAGATGTCATCAAGACAAACATCCTGACCAAGTTTCATGAGTTTTGGAATGAAAATGTGGCCTCTAGAGCATACACAAGGTTTTTCTAAGATTTGACCTAGTGACATAGTTTTTGACCAAACATGAACGATTTTTGAACTCTTCTGAGATACCATCAAGTCAAACATTCTGACCAATTTTCAGGAAATTCGGACTGAAAATGTGACCTCTAGAGCGTACACAATGTTTTTCTAAGATCTGACCTAGTGACCTAGTTTTTGACCAGACATGACCCATTTTCAATCTTGTCCGAGATATCATCAAGACAAAAATTCTGACCAAATTTCAAGAGTTTTGGACTGAAAATGTGGCCTCTAGAGCATACACAAGGTTTTTCTAAGATATGACCTGGTGACCTACTTTTTGACCAGACATGACCCATTTTCATACTCGTCCGAGATATAATCAAGACAAAAATTCTGACCAAATTTCAAGAGTATTGGACTGAAAATGCGGCCTCTAGAGTGTGCACAAGGTTTTTCTTAGATTTGACCTAGTGACCCAGTTTTTGACCCAACATGACCCATTTTCAAACTCGTCCGAGATATCATCAAGACAAACATTCTGACCAACTTTAAGGAGTATCCGACTGAAAATGTGGCCTCTAGAGCATACACAAAGTTTTTCTAAGATTTGACCTAGTGACCTAGTTTTTGACCCGACATGACCCATTTTCAAACTCCTCCGAGATATCATCAAGACAAACATTCTGACCAAACTTCAAGAGTAGTGGACTGAAAATGTGGCCTCTAAAGCGTGCACAAGGTTTTTCTAAGATTTGACCTAGTGACATAGTTTTTTACCAAGCATGACCCATTTTTGAACTCGTCTGAGATATCATCAAGACAAACATTCTGACCAAGTTTCATGAGTATCTGACTGAAAATGTGGCCTCTAGAGTGTACACAAGGTAAAAGTTGATGACGGACGACGCACGATGCACGTCTGACACAGCATGATCACAAAAGCTCACCTTGAGCACTTCGTGGTCAGGTGAGCTTAAAAAAAAAACGTGGTTGGATGACTTTAAGAAACTCAAATTACATTACCATTTCTGTGATGTAATTGCTTCATAGAATTCCTTAAAAAGGCGAGAAACCCTATTTCAAAGAAGTAATAGTTTAAGGAATTTTTCCACTATTCATAAAAAATGCAGATTTTAAAGAGCCTTCTAGATTTATACCTTTGTCAGAATAAACCTAGTTTTCCTATTTGAGAAACAGTCTAGAAAAAAAAAATACAGCCTGCTAACTGAAATGTCTGGTTATTTCTTTTACTAAATGAATTTTTTTGGCCAAGTGTTAACCCTTTATACAGGGTATAACAAGTCTTTGAAAAAAAAAAAAAACTTTTAAAAACATTGAAAGAAAACTTCCCACATATTTTCTACCCTTCAAAAGCCAAAACCCATCATTAAAAACACACTTAATTTATCATCTGCAAAACCCATACTTTGGACAAGGCATCACCCTTTTCCACACAATCCCAACTTTTATCGACCCTGAGGAAGAAGCCTTTTGAAATTAAACATTGTGGGAAAAGGTTGAAAAAAAAAAATGCTGGTAACCAGCAGTTCCTTCTTTTCCCATAATGTTTTCTACACGATGAAAGACGAATTTAATGTTTTGAGCTAGATTTAATTTGTGGTCTTCACACACTTTAAATTTGGACAAGGCTAAAATTTATGTTTGGTAAAGAGTTAAATCTTATCTTCTGGTAAAAAGTTAGATTAGATGAACTGAATATACGGTACACAAACCTTATAAACACCAGCAACTGAAAAGCAGACAAGAGTTAACCCTTTACCACACAACGCCGACTTTTACCAACCCTGGAAAAGAAGCCTTTTGAAAACATTGTGGGAATAGGAGAAAATGCTGGTAACCAGCATTTTCTCCTTTTCCCACAATGTTTTTTTACCCTATCAAAGAAAGATTGCACCATTTGAGCCACATTTGAATTGTCGTCTGCAAATGCTTTCAATTTGGACAAGGCTAAAGTTTTGTCGTCTGGTAAAGGGTTAAGATACAACCTACACCAAAATTACATTCTACTAACTACCACAACACAAAGAAAGCCATTTGACATCTTACCTGTATAATGGATTGGGAATATACCCCTGTAGAGATGACACTGTCTCGCTGTCTGGGCATTTCTAGTTATCGCTAAAATTGGACATCTAGGGCGATATGCTGAGATTAAAAATGCAGATCTGAAAGCAAATTTTTCAACTTATTACCAGGGGCCAAAATTTTTTACTCATTCATTATTTAAAGCATTGCTGACAACTGACGTATTTGAACAGTATTTTAACCCTTTACCACAAAATCCTGTCTTGTAATGACTCTGGAGAAAAAAGCTTTTGAAAACATTGTGGAAAAAAGGAGCAAATTCTGGTAACCAACATTTTCTCCTTTTTCCACATTGTTTTCTACTCCATCAGAGACAAATCCAATTATTTGAGACACATTTAACATTGTTTGCAAATGCTTTTAATTTGGGCTATCCTGAAGTTTTGTTTCTAGTATTAAGCTGCTTTTGTCGGGACTTTCCGAGCGGTTTTAAAAATAACTCCGAAAGCGAAAGTAGATTTCTAATTTTAGTTCACATAAAAACATTTCTTTAGGTCGACATACAAAATAAAATAAATGTCCTACCTGGTTTATCATTTCTCTGAAAGGTTAAATAGTTTGAACCGTTTCTGGCACAATGCGACGTTAACTCAAAAATTCGGCCTATTTATATTAACGGCTTGTTATGATAATGACGTCACATTCGATACACAACTGGGATTCCAAAGTAATGGTTTCATGCTACGTACGCGATGTTGTAAAATACAATACATGAACGGGAACCAGACATTCTAAATTTTAAAACGGAAGTAACGAAACTGTCATAATACCGCTGAATTTAACGTGCAATAAAGTTTAAAAAGTTTCGCGGATACGTAATCGTGAGTGAATCAGGATGATACCAGGTAGGACTAACAAACAATGAACATGTTTAAACATTAATGACAAGAATAGCAAAAGCTTTAAATATTTAACAATTGGTAATAACAATTTACAATTTTACGCACAATCCTCACATTTTCAACAGTATATGAATAATAAAATGTTTAATTTCTGGTTGACAGATGTGCTTCCTGGGCTGAATGAATGAATGTTGTTTTATGGTGCACCGACAGCTTTGGACATTTAGTGCACATATCTGTATTAAAAATTATTGAAGTGGAAATGATTTAAACAATGATGACAGTAAAAAGAGTTGTTTCCTGGGTTGAACTAACCTTCTAGCTGTAATCATAATATGGCCTGCAATACCCAAAAAGGAGCATTCAGACGTTTGTGTAAAATGTCATTTCGGATCAGCCTGCGCAGTCAGCACAAGCTGATCCGAAATGACACTTTCCATTCTTTTGTAATCTTCTGTTTTGCGCAAGTCTATTGTAGGACAACATCTAATATAGTTGTAAAGTGCCTTCTCAGATTAGCCTGTGATAAATGCGCAAGCTGATCCGAGAAGACACTTTATGCAAATGTCCTAATGCCCCTTTTTGCATGTTGAAGGCCATGTATGAAGCCATATGTTTGACAGTATTGAATCATTTGAAAACAAGAGGGCCATGATGGCCCTGGATCGCTCACCTGAGTCAATAGGCGAAATTTCACTCCACATGCATAATTCAATTTCTGACCAATTGTCAGGTCATTTGAACTTAAAATGTGGCCTCTAGAGCATCCACAAGGAATTTCCGTAAGTTGATCTAGTGACCTAGTTTATCACCCCACGTGACCCAATTTAGAACTCATCAAAAAATTTATCAAGACAAACATCCTGAACAGTTTTCAAGTTAATTGAGCAATAAATGTGGCCTTTAGAGTGCCCACAAGGTATTTCTTTAATTTGACCAAGTGACCTAGTTTATGACCCCAGGTGACCCAATTTCAAACTCATCCGATATTTCATCAAGAAACATTCTGACCAATTTTCAAGTCAACTGAGCAAGAAATGTGGCCTCTAGAGTGCCCACAAGGTATTTCTTTGACCTAGTGACCTAGATTATGAACCCAGGTGACCCAATTTGAACTCATCTTAGATTTCATCAAGAGAAACATTTTAACCAATTCTTAAATCAACTGAACAATAAATGTGGCCTCTAGAGTGCCCACAAGGTATTTCTTTAATTTGATCTTGTGACCTAGTTTATGACCCAAGTTGACCCAAATTCAGACTCATGTGAGATTTTATCAAGACAAACATTTTAACCAATTTTCAAGTCAACTGAACAAAGAATGTGGCCTCTAGAGTGCCCACAAGAAATTTCTTTGACCTAGTGATCTAGATTATGATCCCAGGTGACCCAAATCCAAACTCATCCGAGATTTCATCAAGACAAACATTCTGACCAAATTTCAGGTCATTTAAGCTTAAAATGTGTCCTCTAGAGTGCCCTAAAAGTATTTCTTTAATTTGACCTAGTGACCTAGTTTATGACCCCAGGTGACCCAATTTAGAACTCTTAAAAAAATTTATCAAGACAAACATTCTGAACAGTTTTCAAGTTAATTGAGCAATAAATGTGGCCTCTAGAGTGCCCATAAGATATTTCTTTAATTTGACCAAGTGACCTAGTTTATGACCCCAGGTGACCCTATTCCATACTCATCCGATATTTCATCAAGACAAACATTCTGACCAATTTTCAAGTCAATTGAGCAAAAAATGTGGCCTCTAGAGTGCCCACAAGGTATTTCTTTAATTTGACCTAGTGACCTAGTTTATGATCCCAGGTGACCCAATTTCAAACTCATCCGAGAATTCATCAAGACAAACATTCTGGCCAAATTTCAGGTCATTTGAGCAATAAATGTGGCCCCTAGAGTGCCCTAAAGGTATTTCTTTAATTTGACCTAGTGACCTAGTATATGACCTCAGGTGACCTAATTTCGAATTCACTGAATATGTTGTGCTCAGGTGGGCTAACAAACTTAGAACAGGTTCACTACATACCAGATATCAAAGCTCTACGCCTTCCAGTTTCAGAAAAGAAGAATTTTAAAATTTTCCTTCTTTGTTCCTATGTTCGAACTTGTGACCCCCAGGGCGAGGCCAGTTTTGACCCCAGGGGCATCATATGAATGAACTTGGTAGAGGTCTACTAGAAGATGCTACATACCAAATATCAAAAGCTATATGCCTTCCGGTTTTATAGAAGAATTTTAAAGTTTTCCTTTTTGTTGCCATGGCAACCAGAGTTATCGGTGGAATTCAATCTCTTGAACAACTTTGGTAGAGCTTCACCCAAGGAACATCCCTGCCAAGTTTCATCAAGATTGGCTCAGTGGTTTAGGAGGAGAAGATGTTCAAAGAAATTTTAAACGACGGACGACGGACATTGGGAGATCACAAAAGCTCTCCTTGAGCACTTCGTGCTCAGGTGAACTAAAAAAGCAATCCCTCATCAATAATAGTTACTCCTATCAGTGCAATGTTTTCCACCTCATTGTCCTTTCCAAATGGTAGCTTTGATAAAATTTTGATGAAGTAACACATTTCATATACAGTTAAATGTTCCTTGGTTATCGCTTATAATAATTATAATAATTAAGTTGCCTGCAGTACTAATCCCTTATCAAACAACCAAATGTGTTGACAACACTGAAGAAGCAGTCTTTTGGAAAAAAGGAGGAAATGCTGGTAGCCATGTCTGTGAAAAGGGGGCTTAATGCATCTGCTAAACGTATCGACCCAGGTCAGCCTACACTGTCTGTGCAGGCTGATCTGAGCCAAAACTTTTTGCTTTCTGTCAATTTTCTGCATGTCAAAGGACCATTCTGCCCCAGGATTCAGTCAGTTGTTAAACAAACTAGGTTTTATAGACCAACAATTATATAATGTCTTGCTTCGTATAACGTATTACAGAGATGCATTAAGCCCCCTTTTGCCAGAGCAATGCTCATATATTAAAAGACACTAACCTTCCAGTAGTGGTGATTACAATTATACATGAAGCCATACATTTGAATGAGGCCTCTACGGCTGCCACTGCTACAGTATGGGTGGGGTCAGTTGGAGTTGGGGTCTCCTTTCTCAGCTCTTCAAACAGCTGGCTGTGATAAATAGAGGACTCGGCCTCTCTGCAAATCTAAAATGAAGAAAATTACATGAAAATAATCAAACAGCAGCACTTCATCTGTTAGGTTAAGTTATTGTCACAGAATTCATTGTTCTCCTCCTGCTAACATATGATATCTGGGAAAGAAGCCAGAGGATTAAACAAGAGGACCATGATGGTCCTATATCGCTCACCTGAGTATATTTGTAACTTATATGGTTTATCAAGGGCAGGCTATTCTTTTCAAATAAGGCATACCCTGGTTTTGAGCCGATGAAATTTTTGTTTTTTTACACAACTGCCAGTAGGTTATACTGAACAAATGTATGAAATTATATCAAAATCATCCAAACATATTCAGAGATTTCATCTGGAATCAGAAAAGCAGATGAACAGAGAGACAGACAGACTGTGCTGCCAAAAACAACAGCGGGGAGACATAATTTTAAGTTTTGGATAATTGGACTGACATAATGCTCTGAATCCATCAATGTGGGGGCATACGAGACACAAGAGCACCGCATGCGGGTGCCTACGCCGAGAACACCAACAACGTGGATACTTTAATAAACTTTGTAGACGGTTTCAGTTTAAAGGTAGTCTTCAGAAGAATTTCTTCAAATTTTTAGAAAATGTAATAATCATCTTTTTAAGCAGTATATGTTTGACCTTTCACTAGAAAATCATGCATTTTCCATTTTGTGAGCAAGAAATATTCTTAAATTGCAACCAAAGTTTTGAATTTATATGAAATAAGAAGCCATCAGATTTCAGTCCTATTGAGGCCAATTTTTCATAATCAAAAAAATTATTTTCAATTCCAATTGATGCCATTCTTTCATTTTTGTGCACCTCTAGTCAAACAAGTTTAAAATTTGTGAATTGAAGAAAAAAAACTTTTTTTTCAAAATCTGCTGAAGACTACCTTTAATGCTAGATTGCAAATGATAAAGCTTTAGGCCTCATGGTTTGTCACAACAAGATCTTCACATATTTCCCTGTTTATTTGTTTATTCTTCTCTCTTTCTTTTTTTTCCTTTTTGTAAAATGGTTTCAGCCTGTTTGACTTATGATTTATGACGAAAAGATTTTTAGGGAAATTGTGAACAGGCAGCTTTGGTATAGGCTCAAGACAATGATGCTATATACCACATACAAATAATAGTATATCAAAGCCAGAAGCCATTCTTTTTTGATAAGGCATACCCGGGGGAGGGGAGGAAAGCCATAATGTGACCCCAATAAGAATTACTCTAACAACTTTTGGCAGAGGGTCACCAGAACTTTGCTACAAACAAAACATGAAAGTTTTAGTCTCTCACTTGTCACATGTAATTTTCTTCCTTTTCAATGTTAAATAGGGTGCGCCCGGGCAGAGCCCAAACTCCACCCAAGGGGTCAATTTTTAAAGTTTTGGTAGAAAGTCTCAAGATGATGTTACATACAAATAAACTCTAGCCCTTATGATTTGTCAGAACGAGAGTTTTAAAAGATTTCCTTCTTTGTTTCTATGTAAAATTGGGTGCACCCGAGCAGAGCCCAAATATGACCCCAAAGAGATAATTTTAACAATTTTTATAAAGAGTCACCAGATGATGCTACATGCAAAATATGAATGCTTTAGCCCTTATGGTTTGTCACAAGAAGATTTTAAAAGATTTCCTTCTTTAATTCTATGTAAAATAGTGTGCGCCCGGGCAGAGCCCAAATATGACCCCAAGGGGATAATTTTAACAATTTTTATAAAGGGTCACTAGATGATGCTACATGCAAAATATGAATGCTCTAGCCCTTATGGTTTGTCACAAGAAGATTTTAAAAGATTTCCTTCTTTGTTTCATTGTAAAATAGGGTGCGCCCTGACAGAGCCCAAATATGACCACAGAAATATAATTTTCACAATTTTAGTAGAGGATCATCAGATAATGCTACAAACCAAATATGAATGCTCTAGCCATTACGGTTTGTCAGAAGAAGATTTTTTAAAGATTTCCTTCTTTGTTATTATGTAAAATAGCGTGGGCCCGGGCAAAGCCCAAATATGACCCTAGGGGAATAATTTTAACAATTTTGGTAAAGGGTCACCCAATGATGCTTCATACAAAATATGAATGCTCTCGGCCTTATGGTTTGTCACAAGAAGATTTTTAAAGATTTTTTCCATTTTCAGCCATTTTGTTGCCATGGCAACCAGGGTTTTTGATGGAATTAAATTCTTTTAACACTGTTTGTAGAACTTCATCCAAGGAACATTCCTGCCAACTTTTATCAAGATTGGCCATCTGGTTTTGGAGGAGAAGATTTTTAAAGAAATTGTTAACGGACGGACGGACAGATGGACGGATGGACGACGGACGATGACCGATCACAATAGCTCACCCAGAGCACTTCGTGCTCAGGTGAGCTAAAAAGTCTACTGTGCTTGAAATGGTAGGAATACTCCAGAAGTACATCAATGGTGCACTAGCTACTTGACATTTATAACTGAAATACTTTTGGAAAAAGACAACACCATGATTACAATAGTGTAAAGAGGGAATATTTTCCTAGTAACTGAATTAGTACTACACATAGCACTCTTACAATGCCAAGGCCCGCTTTCTCCTGTACACAAGGGAAACATGATTATTAATAACCTACTCATGATATTGGTAGAATTCAGTTGAAAAAACATATCATGGAATAAGACACCTAACTTTTTTTTACAGAACGAGAGACAGACAGACAGACAGACAGACACAGGGAGAGACAGACAGAGAACTTTTCTACAACAGACATGTGTACATAAAAAACCATGGTAAGCGATGGAGACAGAAATCGAAAGAAACTAACGACATTTAAGACAGGAAAGCTGAGGGGCACAGATAAGGGAAATTACCCTTTGCATGATTTTCACAGATTCTAGTGGATAATCTCCCTTGGCAGTTTCTCCTGACAACATGACACAATCAGCACCATCTAATACAGCATTGGCCACGTCACTTGTCTCAGCTCTAGTGGGGCGGGGCTTCTTTACCATACTCTCCAACATCTGTCAATCAATACATATAATACTTAATCCTTTATCAAACCATCACATCCTTTAATAAACCTGCAAGGAAAAAGTCTTTCAAAGACATTGTTGTAAAAAAAAGAAAATGCTTGTACCCAGCATTTTCTCCTTTTCCCATGATGTTTTCCACCATTTCAAAGACAAATTCCATCCAAATGAGCCACATTAAGTTTGTCATCTGCAACAAAGAAGTTGACTGTTTCTAAATTCATTGTAAAACAACAATACCCAAAGGGGCTGATCTTCTATGCACACACAGACATACATAGTTTACATACATTGTGAACAGTTTTTAGAACTTGAAACATCCATGATCATGTGCAAAAACATAGCCACAGGAGAAATTGCTTTATAAATTCATGGGAACAGACCAAAGATGTAACTGACAGGTGAAAAAAATAACGCTTTTCCAGTCTCAAGCAAATTTTAATCTTTATGGATCAATTTTCTCTAGCAACCTGCTAAATCCTGAGGTAGAATGGTCCTTGGACAAGCAGAAATTTTACCAAATGGTCAGCCAAATGGATTGCGCAGGCTGACCTGGGTCGATACATTTTGCTGATCCACAAAACCCCCTTTTCACGGAGCATGACTAAAATTACAAACAAAGTAAATCTATAACCTGAGTTGCACAGATGACTGCTTTTCCTGCCCTGTTACATCTACCAATCATCATTTTCTGGGCCAAGAAGACCTTCTCCGGTGGGATCTCAATGCCAAGATCTCCTCTGGCAACCATGACACCATCAGTTACGGCAAGAATATCGTCAAATCTGTAAAAGTCAATAATTCCTATATTGTTTAACTCGTTACAACTAACAAAAATATGAGTTGACCAGACTGAAAGCATATGCAGACAACAAATTTAAATATGGCTGGTGTTATAAGACTCGGCTGTGAAAGAGTAGAAAACATTGTGGGAAAAATGAGAAAATGCTGGATACCAGCATTTTTCTCCTTTTTCCTCAATGTTTTCAAAAGCTTTCTTTCTCAGAGTCCCTAAAACTTGAAATCGGGTGGTAAAGGGTTAACTTTTTTAAAAATGGACAGATATTATACAGAAGTCAAATGGAAAGATACTGGACAGATCTGGAAACTATACCTATACATTAGGCCCTCTCCTCTAGCCTGTAAAACTGACAAGAGCACTGCATGTGGGTGCCAATGTCTTCAATAATGACAGAGATGTTATGAAATGTCATAGTTTTTCCGTGACGAAGATGTGGACAACAACAATGCAGACGACAACACCACTAAGACAATACCTCAATGTTTTCTTAGAAAAATGTCTAAACAAATACAGTAGCATATTTGATGGGTTAAAAACCTACTTTTTGACACCTTCATGGTTTTCAATCTTGGCAATGATTTTGATGTTTTTCCCTTTCTCCCCTAAAATCTTTCTGATTTCTTTGATGCCTTCTGCATTTCTGATGAAAGATGCAAAAACCATATCTACCTGAAACATGCAAAAAGATCCATTCAATACTGCAGTTCTACAGATAACGATTTGTTTGTTTAAACTGAGAGTTAAGCGCTGATTTAACAGCTTTGGTTATATCACGGTGGTCATCTCTAGGCTTATGTTTCCTGGCTTTCTCACACCAGTACTGACACAACTTTCTTTCCAAGCCATTGACTACTTTTCTAACATGCATCAGAAGTGAGAGGCAAAAGATGCCGTAAAGAAAGTTGCCTCAACCAGGTATCAAACTCGCAACCACCAGGTCACAAGTCAGATTCGCTGACCACTGTGCTACCCTGGTGGGCAACCGATAAAGAAGGTGTCTTCAGTGTCTATTCTAGGATGTGCAATTGAAGTCTTCTTTCTCAAGATCGTTAAAACTCTGGACTGGGTTATGAAGCTTTAACCCTTTACCACACAATGACGCCTTTTAACTCCCCTAAAGAAGAGGCCTTTTGAAAACATTGTGGGAATAGGAGAAAATGCTGGTAACCAGCATTTACTCCTTTTCCCACAAAGTTTTCTATCCTATCAAAGAAAAGTTGCGTCATTTGAGCCACTATGAAATTGTCGTCTGCAAATGCTTTCAATTTGGATAGGTCTTAAATTTTGCCATGTGGTAAAGGGTTAACCAGAAAATAAACAAGACTAACCCCTTGTTCAACTCCAAACTGTAAGTCTTTAATGTCTTTTTCTGACACTGCAGGCAGGTCAACCTCAATCCCTGGAAGGTTACAGCCCTTTTTGCTCCCTAAATCTCCTCCATTCTCTATCTCACACATAAGGTAATCTGCTCCTGTAACAAGAACAGAAAGAATAAGAAAAATAACAGCCACAAACAAGGAAACATCAATAGAGATATTGAAAGAATCTTACTAAAAACTCTTCACCACACAATCCCAAGTTTTAATGACCCGGAAATGCTAGTAACCAGCATTTTCTCCTTTCCATTAATGTTTTTCAACATTTCAAAAGACACAGATATTGGAGCCATATTTAATCTGTTCTCTGCAAATGCTTTCAATTTGGATATGTCCAAGATACTGGTATCAGGTAAAGAGTTAAAAAAGAAGTTACAAGACAGTCAATCATACAGACAGGCAGAGAACTGTGTACTTTTGATTTACCTGCTTACCGAGGCAGATTTAACCAAAGTCAGGGAAAAGCATTGATACAAGAGGGCCACAATGGCATTTGATTGCCCACCTTCGCCCTTTAATATTTATCTTTGAGAAATAAACAGTAAGAGCATTCAAAAACAAGATATAATCAAGACCAACATTCTGACTATGTCTTACTAAAATTGTGCAACACTGATTCATTGTATGATGTTTAACACAATTTTCAACATCATTTCAGTTATATCATGGCTGCCAGGGCACCTATCCATGCTTTCCTGCAGTTTCTGTAACCAGTTCTTCACACAATATTCTTCCAAAGTCACTGGCTGCTTTCCCACACAACTATTGTCGAAAACAATGTTCAGCGGTGCAAGAGGAATGGATCCTGTCTCAATGACCATCATCAATCCTTTGAAAGAAATTTGCCAAGCTGAGGATTTGAACCAGCTATCCCCTGTTCTCAAGTCCTGTATGCTACCAGCAATCTGCTGCATTAAATGGGCTCAGACGATTGTGTAAAAAGTATGACTTTTAAATCGCACCCAAGGTTTTCTTACATAAGAACATGAGACCTACTTTTGATCCACAGGAACCCTTTTTGATTTGTTAGTATTTAAGTTTAACACAGTTTTCACAGGTTAGGTCATATCACGGCGGTCAGTGCACTTACACATGCATGTGTTTCCTGGCTTTTCACACCAGTACTAACACAGCTAACTTTCTAAGTCACTGACTACTTTTCCCACATGCATCAGAGGTGAGAAACAAAAAATCACGTAAAGCAAGTTTGCCTCATACGGGTATCAAACTGGCAACCACCAGGTCACGAGTCAGAAGCTAACCACTGAGCTACCTGGGCGGGCAAAAATCCATTTTGGAAATCTTTTACGATATTACAAAGACACAAAGTAATTCTACACAAGTTTTGTGAGTATTTGGCTGATAATGTGGCCTCTAAAGTGCATGTGTAAAAGATTTTTTGCACAATTTAACCTCATAACCTTTTTTTCATTTTGACCCAAAATGTCCAAGATGTTATTAGGAACGTCTTATAGACCAAGCTCCTTAAGCTCCATAAGAACTGGACTGAAAACAAAGTTTTCCAATACATGTGTTTGACATGTGACATACTTTTTGACACAATGTGACACATTTTCATTCCTGTCCCAGATACTATCAAGACAAACCTTCTAACGTTTATGAGCATTGGACTGAAAATGTGGGCTCAAGAATGCTAACAAGGTTTTGCTACGATTTGGACGTGTAAACTTCTTTTTGTCCTAATGTGATTTAGTTTCAATCTCCTCTGAGATATGATCAGCAAAAACAACCTGACCACTGTTCATGAGCATTGGACTGAAATTGTGACCTCTACAAATCCTCCTAAATTTTCTGATGATGTTTTCAAAAGCTGTCTTCCTATTCGACATACGAACACAGAATTATTCAATTAACTGTTTACAAAAGGTCAAAATTTTGTCCAAGTCAAAAGCATTTGCATATGGCCTAGAACACGCGAAAAGGGACATTCGGACATTTGCGTCGTCTCAGTGTCGTCTCGCAGGTCCGCGCAGACTGATCCGAGACGACACTATACATTTTTATGTAATTTTCTGTTTTGCGAAAGTCTACTGTAGGACAAAATCTAATAAAGACGTCTTGGAATAGCCTGCGCGGACTGCGCAGGGTGATCCGAGATGACACTTTACGCAAATGTCTGAATGCCCCTATTTGCGTGTTGCAGGCCATTTATTATGACAAATTAGATGAGGCTCAAATGGTGGAAGTTGTCTCTAACCCTTTATCAAACAATCTCAAGTTTTAATAACCCTGAAGGTGGGGACTTTTGCAAACATTGTGGGAAAAGGAGGAAATCCTGATAACCAGCATTTCTTCCTTTCTCCAGTGTTTTGTACCCTTCTTAAAACAAATTTGAATTTTTCAGCAAAATTTATTTTGATGCTTGCAAAAGCTTTCAATTTGGACAAGTCTAATATTGTTTTGTTTGGTAAAGGGTTAAAAGGGTAGTACATACTGTAGGAAAAGTAGAAAATGCTGGTTACAGCATTTTCTGCTCTTCACATGTTTTCAAAATCCTTCTATCTCAAAGTTGTTAAAACTCAGGACTGTGTGGAAAAGACTTAAAGAGACATGCACAGCACTGGACAAAAAAATTAAAGTTCTGCATTCAACCTACCTACTTCTTTCACTATCACAGAGATGAGGCCATCATCAATAAACATCCTATCACCTACTTTGAGTACTTTTACGATATTCTTATAGTCGACCCAGATCAGATCTGCCGTTCCTTCCTCATAGTATTTATCATCTATGGAGACTTTAATCATTTTGCCTGTTTCCAGTTTCACTTCAGCTGACGCTCCCTGGATATATAATATAAAAGCATAATTAAAGTATTTTCCTTACATAGCAAGTCATCACATGATTATATAGCTGTAAAATCAATTTTTCCAACAAATAACTGAATCATGTGGTAGAATGGTCTGTCGACACACAGAAAATTTACCAAAAGCAAAACGTTTCTACCCAGTTCAGCCTGTGTGGACTGCTCAAGCTGACCTGGGTTGATACTTTTTGCAGATGCATTAAACTCCCTTTTTACAGGGCATGGCTCAAATTTGATAAAGTTTAAATGACGGGGTTCGTTTCAAAAGGTTAGAAAATATTGTGGGAAATGGGAGTAAATGCTGGTTACCCACAAAGATTTTAGAAGTTTTCTTCCTTGGAGTCATTAACACATAAATTGTGGTGTAAGGTTTCTTCCTCATGGTCACTTAAACAGTTGTGGTAAAGGGTTAATTTCAAGGTGTAGACAGAGCAGAGTAAGATCAAAACTGAGGAATGTGTTTGTTTGGTGTTTAACACTGTTATCAACATTACTTCAGTTATATTGTGGTGACCAAAGCACGTATCCATGCTTTCCTGGATTTTTTTTTTACCAGTGCTGCATACAATATTCTTCCCAAGCCACCAACTGCTTTCCCACATAACCATCATTAAGACAATGATCAGTGGTGAGAGAGGAATGAACTCTGTCAAAGTGACTATCCTCAACCCTTGAAAATAAATTGGCTAAGAAGGGGATTTGAACAAGCAACCCCTGGTTTCAAGTCCAGCATGTTACCAACTGAGCTATCAGACCCGGCAAAAAACTGATGGAAAAAGAAATGACGGAAAAGTTCTTGAAACAATTATACCTATGCACAAGTACATGTGTATTTTGGCAGATACAGACAGAAGGAAAGACAGACTGATTCTTAAGCCCCTGAAAAAGTTTGTTTTGCAGAGGTACAATGATTTGAAAATACTCACCCCTTTCAAGAGTCCAGTTCTTATTTCAGGGCCCTTTGTATCCAGGGCAATGGCAACTGGTCGGGGGTCTGTAAATTCAGAAATAGCTTGTCTGATATTGGCTATTGTTCCAGCATGGTACTGAAAAATATACAAACTATCAGTAAAGTACCTTTATAATTCAAAATTATATGAGCAATGTTCTGTGAAGAGGGTTTAGTGCATCTGCAAAAAGTATCCACCCAGGTCAGCCTGTACCATCCGTACAGGCTGACCTGGTTCAAAACTTTTAGCTGAGCCATGCTCTGGCAAAAGGGGGCTTAATGCATCAACGTTATACATGATACTAGCCCAAGTCATCACATAATTATGGATCCATAAAAGCCACTTTTTTAAATAACCGACTCAATCATGAGGTAAACTTATCCTTTGACAAACAGAAAATTGACCAATAGCGAAAAGTTTCCACCCAGGTCAGCTTGCGCGGACTGCGCAGGCAGACCTGGGTCGATACTTTTCGCAGATGCATTAAGCCCCCTTTTCACAGAGCACGGCTCAGCTATTTGTTAATTTTATACATGCAAAAAGACCAGTTCATCTCATGATTCATGTGATTGTTAGACACAGTACTGACACAACTTTCTTTCCAAGCCATTGACTACTTTTCTAACATGCATCAGAAGTGAGAGGCAAAAGATGCCGTAATGAAAGTTGCCTCAACCAGGTTTTATAGATCCATAACTCTTTCCCACATGCCACTATTTTAGAAGGGTCCAATTTGAAAGCACTTGCAGACAACAACATTTATATGGCACAAATAATGGGTTTGTATCAGATAGTCCAGTAAACATTGTGGGAAAAGAAGAAAATGCTGGTTACCAGCATTTTCTCCTTTTCCCACAATGTTTCAAAAGGCCTACTTCTCAGGGTCGTTAAAACTCGGGATTGTGTGGTAAAGAGATAATGATATGATGACCTGCTTTGCACAATGCATCACTGAGATACAATAAAACCCCTTTTGCCACAGCACAGCTCAAATATAAATACAATTTTGAAAGCCATGATATGACCATGATGGCCCTGTATCACCAACTGGTCAATACAGGAAATGAACCACAAGGAAGACACTCTGTACAGTTAACATCAAATACGTCATAGGGCTCATTAGTAAACCTAGTAGTAGTGCAGGGGTAGCTCATCTGTTTCTGACATCAGAGGTTTAAGGGATTCAATAATATGATGAATGGAGCCTATCTATGGTACTGCCAATATCATGGCATAAGTACTACTTTGATTTTCGAGGAAACAGTTGACAGTGACTGCTATATGCATTGCTGTTAGTTGTAGGACCTTATTTCACAACCAATATAAAACGGTTAAAATAGATAAATTTAAACTAAAACTAAATCAGTGAACTTCAGAAATTTTTCAAAAACTAAAAACCTTATGCGCCAGTTACCTCATGTGTCCCATGAGAGAAGTTCAGCCTAGCAACATTCATTCCTTCAATGATCATTTTCTGCAGCATCTTCACTTCTCTGCAGGCTGGACCTGTTGTCATATAAGCAGCTAGGTAAATCCTTTACAAAACAGTACCCTGTTCTAGTGACCCTGAGGTGGAAGCCTTTTCTCCTTTTCCTACTCTTTTTTCTACCCTTTAACTCTTTACCAAACGACAAAATTTTAGACTCATCCAAATTCAAAGCATTTGCAGACGACAAATTGAATGTGGCCCAAATGATCATTTCGGTTTTTTTTGAAAGGAAAGAAAACATTGAGTGAAAAGGAGAAAATGCTGGTTACCAGCATTTTCTCCTTTTCCCGCAATATTTTCCAAAGGCTTCTTCCTCAGCGTTGTTAAAACTCGGGATTGTGTGGTAAAGGGTTAAAAGGCAAATCCAGTCACTTGACTCTTTACAAGATCACAAAATTGTAGAACGGTCCAAATTCAAAGCATTTGCAGACAAAAAATTGAAATACTGTATCAAAAATGAGATTTATCTTTATAAACGGTAAAACATGGTGGGAAAGAAGAAAGTGCTGGTTATCAGCATTTTCTCTTTTTCCCAGTGTTTTTAAATGCCTTATCCCTTATGGTTGATAAAACTTGAAAGTTTTTCTTTGGCAAGGGGTTAAGCTACACTGGCTTTCTTGAACTGTTTTTAACTCTTTACCAAACGACAAAATTTTAGACTTGTCCATATTGAAAGCATTTGCAGACGACAAATTAATCGTGACTCAAAAATTGAAACTTGACTTTAGAAGAGTAGAAAACATTGTGGGAAAAGGAGAAAATGCTGGTTACCAGCATTTTCTCCTTTTCCCACAATGTTTTCAGAAGGCTTCTTTCTCTGGGTCATAAAAACCAGGGATTGTTTGGTAAAGGGTTAACTTGGAAAAGTCTCAAAGTTTGTTATCTAGTGCTAAGTTAAAACTCATACTGCTAAATAAATGAAACATATGATTGATTGAACAGTGTTTTACGCCACTTTCAACATTATCTCGGTAATATCACAGCAACAGCTAAAATATTCATGTATGTCCTGGGTTTCACAAGTACTAGGCTAGGGCTCTGAAGTGTCTTGCCCAAAGACACTCCAAAAAAAAAAACCCAGTGCTTCCAGTAAGGCTCAACACAGTGCCTCCAGATTACAAGTCCTACACATTACCACTGGGTTATGCAGAACCCATAAAATTTTATAAATATAAAACAATTTCAGTCAGTAGGAAACCCACTGTAAAGAAAAAATTTAAGACTGCTTTGGCATGGAATTTTGCAAGATATTATTATTAGATCTATTGTGTGATCTAATCTTCATCTACACTTTCCATAAGAGCAACATTAAGTAATCTATTTCCAAAACTTTAACTCTTTACCAAACAAAAAAATTTTGGACATGTACAAATCAAAACAATTTGCAGGCGACAACATAGATGTGATTAAAAATTGAAATCTGTTCACTGAAGGGTGGAAAATATTGTGGGAAAATGAGAAAATGCTGGTTACCAGCATTATCTCATTTTTCTCACCATATTTTAAAAGGCCTTCTTCCTCAAGGTCGTTAAAATTCAGGAATCTATGGTAAAATGTTAATCCTGTTAATTGTGGAAACAACTCTCAATGATCAATTTTTGCTCAAGTTTCAAAATGAGCAAATATTTTCAGGACCTTGAGAAAAACAGAGATTGAAAACATTGTGGGAAAATGCTGGGGTTTCCATTCCAAGACGCTCTCTAAATTGCAGTACTCTGCTTTAGATCAGAATAAGTCCATTTCATTCCAACTCACGGTTTTGAGGTTAACATGGGCAGCTTTGTCTGATCTTAGCTGCAGAGCTGTTTACCACAGTCGGTAGTGTACAGGACTTGAGACCAGGGGTCACTGGTTCAAATCAAAATACAGCCAATTTCTTTCCAAGAATTGATGATGATCATAGTGGCAGATTTCATTCCTCTCTAACTGCCGACCAATGTCTTGACGATGATTACTTGAGGGAAAGCAGCTAGTGGTTTGGCAAGAATATTTGTGCAAAGTACTGTTACGAGACACTCCAGGAAAAGCATGGATAGATGCACTGGCAGCCGCAATATTACTGAATTAACATTAAAAACAGCATTAAACACTACACAATCATAACTGGCAGCCGGAATAATACTGAAATAATATTAAAAACAGCATTAAACACCACACAATCATAAAAAAAAACTCATCTTAGTTCTATATTTTCAGATATTTCAGGATCTTGGTCTTTATTTATCTTAACCCTTTACCAAACCATCCCAGAGGATGAAAGCTCTTGAGAACATTGTGTGGAAAAGGAGAAAAACCTGGTAACCAGCACATTCTCATTTCCCCACAATGTTTGATAGTCCATCGTAGAATATAACCCCATTTGATTTAATTTTGAAGTTTTAAACCGCTGATGTTTCTAATGGTAGAAGTGCCTAAAATTTGTCATTTAGAAAAGACTTATGGTAACATGTAAATTTCATCAGTTTGGCACTGTTAAGGTTTCAGATGAAGACTTATATCTGTCTTCTTATCATACTCACTTGTCTTCAATTTTACCACAACTGAATACGCTAAAATAAATGAGCCATACTCTGGGAAAAAGGGGCTCAATACATCTGCAAAAATTATTGAACCATGTCAGCCTGTGCAGTCCGCAGTGCTGACATGGGTCAAAACTTTTTGCTACTTGTAAATTTTCTGCATGTCAAAGGACCATTTTACCTCCATATCCAATCAATTGTCAGACTAAATCGATTTTATTGATCCCTCACTATGTGATGTCTTGCTTGATATAAAGCATTACAGAGATGCATTAAGCTCTCTTTTGATAGAGCATGGCTTAAATATATTCTTGTTAATCCCTCACTGATCTTATTTGTACAGCCTACGTAAATAACACTTTTCTATTGGGCAATAGGGACATGAACTTACCTATGGTACAGATGATGCCTGTCATACGGACAGTGTTGGGTTCTGAGTCTATGTCCAGCCTACATTTGTGTTCCAGGGCAGAGCGGGCAACAGCAGCCTGTAACTGCTGTTTTTGTACATAGTACCCGCCCTTGTGCTCCATTCCCTTCACATCGAACTGAAATAGAAAAAAAAAAATATTTAGCATATGGGGCTGATCCAACATTTGTGTTCCCAGGTGGAACAGACAACAGCAGCCTGTAACTGTTGTTTTTGTACATAGTATCCACCCTTACGTTCCATCCCCTTCACATCAAACTGAAATAGAAGATAAAAATTATTGAGCATCATAGACTAATCTAACACTTGTGTTCCAGGATAAAGCGGGCGACAGCAGCCTTGCAGTTGCTTTCCCTTCTGGTATTGGTTCCCCTTTTGATAGTTAGCAGGTAGTCCGAGTTTAAAGTAAGTATCTTCAGTAATAACAGAGATATGAGAAAATGTCAAGCTTTTTACAACACAACAACAACCATGCAAAAGATGACAGGGTAATGGCAATACCTGGATGTTTTCTTCAAAAACAGGTACACTAATAAATGAAATGGACAATTTACATTGGAACTAAACATGTGATTATTGCAATTTCAAATGTCGTTTTTGTTAGCTTGTCAGAACATCTTGCAAAGAAGTGAATAGTGCAGATCCAATATTGATCTATGTTGTCTGCATAAGAAATTAAATCTGGGTTCAACATGACGAAGTTTAAAGAAATCCTTTTGCACAGTCATACAAGTAAAAGGAAATAATTCCTATACACAATCTGTTTACAAGGTTGCCTGTTGCATTTGTTCTAAGGTTTGATTGTATAGAGTTTTCAATGTCATTCCAAATAAATTGCCCAGCCCAGTGCATCTAACTGTGCCCTTCTAGAGATTCCTTAACTAGTGCTTAGCACAACATTCTTTCAAAGCCACTGGCTGCTTTCCCACATCATAGAAATAATGTTCAGCTGTGAGAGAGAAATGAATCCAATCGCAATGCCTATCATCAATCCTAGGAAAGAATTTGGCTGAGGTGGGGATCAAACTAGTGACTCCTGGGTTTCAAGCAATGTGCATTACCAATTGAGCTGCCGTGCTTGGCATTTTATCTGAAAACGAAGGAGAACAAAGTGTATGTCATACCAAGGAGGTCTTCCCTCCAATATAAACAGGCATGGTGGTAACTTTCTCTGTGAGCAGACTCAGTTTTTTCCTTACTTAGAGTTTATTGTGAACCTTATGCTATGTGAAATTGGATAATTCTACAGTAATTTTCTATCTAAATTGGCTTGGAAAGTAATCTTGCGCTTTTAAAAAGATTCTATGTTTTCAACACCCTGAGGTCAACGCTATTTTCTCCATTCCATGACAAAATTTTGGACCTGTCAGTGATTTGTAAAAGAAAAATCAAGCGTGGCTTAGATAGTCAGGTCTTCAAAAGCCTTCTTTCCCAGGGTTGTATCCAGCATTCGGAGTAAAGATTTAACAAGTAGACTATTTCCAAGCCAATAAACCAGCAACACATTGGCATAAGTGTATGTAACCTTCCAATCAAGCCAATGAGGTATGGATCTGCAAGGAAGGGCATTTTTTGTACAGAGAAATTTTCTTCATTGTAATGACCTGGCATGGAATTCAAACCTACAACCCCGACCCAACAGACCTATTTGCCTCTGTCTGTATTGGTCAGGTATTCATAAAAGACTTTTGACCATTTCATAGGATTGCATTATCCAACAATTTCTTATCAAAATTACACTAACTCACAAAACCCTATCTAGCCAGAAACTGACAGCCATTTCAATCATTTGCATTAATTTTGATACAAGCACTGAATTTGCTTTGTTCCAATCTTTTTTATTAAAAATAATCCAACAGAAAAACCAAACACAAAATTTCCGATAAAACAAGCTTTGTTCCACTGTCACTACTGATTTCTGACAGCAGTTTCTGGAAAGTCTGAGACATATTGATGTACACTACCAGACACCTTGATACAATTAACACTTTTCCCTCACTGCGATTTGCATGCAAGACTCTAGAGCAGACGACTTACGGAAATGAAAACTGTTGACATTCCATTATGTATCATAAAGCTAAACAGAGATGGTGTTCTATGACAACAATTCTAAACAAATCTATTTGTTTACTTTATTACTTTCGACTTACAAACTAAACCGTCAGTGCTCTCAATAATTATGTGCATCTCTGGCAAGTGAAAGGGAAACGCAAAATGTCCAGGGAAAACTGTTGATGTTTCCAATCATTGTGTTCTCCCCAACTATCTCTGCAGTTTTATTACAACATAATGCAGAGTGCATTTTTTGGCACAGAACGGTCACTTAAAGAATGTTCACTCTTGGGGGGTGGGGGCAGTATGTCACAGTCAGATATGCAAAGGAGAGAGGTAGATAGCCAGAAAGTTTGTTTGGTATTAAACCCTTAAAGTGCCTTTCACTACAAAAGTTGCCTTTGCAGCAAGTGTAAATCAAGATCAAACTGCACCAAATGTGCAGTCTAATCTTTTACCTACACTGTCCGCTTTGCTAATACAGAACAGACAAAAGGCAGCCACGAAATTGAAATTACCTGGGTCTTATTCTAGAACGAAATTGTCCATTAGATTTATGCTGCATTTCAAGGGTTAAGTGTTTTCAACAGTGTTTCTTTGCCAGCATTTCACACAATGCTATTAGTCTTTTTTTTTTTTCTAATAAAAACAAACTCAAAGCCACTTTGAGCAGGGAGGTGTAAAGCATCATGTTGCAATGATGTCCATCAATCCTCTGAATAGCAACATAGTTAAGCTAGGTATTTGAACTCTCAACCTCAAGATTACGACCCCTTTTTTCTCATTGGTGAAAGCAGCGGCTCATTCAGACCTATAGCAAAAGCCTATGAATGTTTAACCCTTGAAGCACTGAACCTTGGTTTACATGTAATTGCTTATGCAGACAGGGTAGATCAAGACTACACTGCACAGAACAATGTGCAGGGTGATCTTGATCTACACTATCCGCTTCTCTGTACTTTGTTAACCCTTTACCAGAAAATGAAATATGGGACCAATCCAAACTGAAAGCATCTGCAGACAACAAATTAGACATGGCCAAAATGATGAAATTTATCTTGGAAAAGGTAGAAAATATTGTGGGAAAAAGGAAAAACATGCTGGTTACCAGCATTTCCTCCTTTCCCCCTGAATGTTTTCCAAAGCCCTCTACCTTAGGGTCCTAAAACTCTGGTTTGTGTGGGTTAACTGCATAGCTCTTACTGCATTTACTGCATAAAAAGGGTTAAAACATTTTTAACACAGTAAAATATCAAAAGTCATGAGTTCCAGTCCCAAAAGAGGCATTTTTTTTCAGCATTTTCTTTTTCAGTTTTTTCCCAACTAAGACTAAAAAGTGTCAAATCCTTATGACTTTACCTTAGAAAGTATTAGCTTCCCCCCCTCTCCTCCCTGCCAAAAAAATCATGTCAAAAACTGGTTTAATACCCCTTAAAATCTTTACCAAATGACACAGTTCCTGTCAAAATTGAAAATGTTAAGACAACAACATGAATATCATTTTAAAAAAAAAGTGTTTGGAAGGCTAGAAAGCATTGTGGGAAAAGGAGAAAATGCTGGTTACAAGCATTTTCTCCTTTCCACACTATGTTTTCCAAAAATCTTCTTCTTTAGGATCACTTTTTCAAAACTCAGGATTGTGTGGTAAGAGATTAAGAGTATAAGATATTACAGAAAACAACTTTGTAATAGTGATCATGTGTTTTGCAATACCATCAATCACACAAAACCTCTCAACTAATGAGAAATATATGTACATGTAGTAACTACCATAGTTTCCCACCAATATTACTGTTTCAGATTTTGACAACAATCCATAGCTCTTTATCAAACAATATTTCAGTCTTGTCCAAGTTGAAAGTATTTGCAGATGATGTTACTAAAATGTGACTCTAAAGATAGGGTTGAGTATGAAAGATAGGAGAACACTGTGGGGGTAGGGGGAGTAAATGCTGCTTTTCAGCATTTTCTCCTTTCCCAACCATGATTTAACCCATTACCACACAATCCCTACTTTTGACGACCCTGAGAAAGAAGCCTTTAGAAAACATTGTGGGAAAAGGAGAAAATGCTGGTTACCAGCATTTTCTCCTTTTCCCACAATGTTTTTTACCCTTCACAGAACAATTTTCAAATTTTCAGTCACTTTTATTTTGTCGTCTGCAAATGCTTTCAATTTGGACAAGCCTAAAATATTGTCGTCTGGTAATGAGTTAAAAAGCCTGCTTCCTAAAGATTGGTAAAACATTACCATACAATCCCAAGTTTTAACAACCCTAAGGAAGAAGCCTGTTGCAAACATTGTGGGAAAAGGAGAAAATGCTGGTAACCAGTATTTTCTCCTTTTCCCACAATGTTTTCTATCTTATCAAAGACAAATGCATCCTATGCACCAAATTTCAGTTTTCATCTCCAAACGCTTTCAAATCCAACAAGTCTTAAGTTTTGTCATCGGGTAAAGAGTTATAAAGCGCCAATCACAGTTTAGGTTGCTTTAACAGGCAGTACAGGTCAAGGAAGTGCAGTCAGACAAATTTTTCAGGCTGAAGTAATGGAATTTAGAGAGGTAAAAACAATGTGGAATTGGGAAAAATGCTGGCTAACAGTATTTTCTTCTATTTCCCCCCATCTTATCAAGGGACTTCCTTCCAACAGTCTTTTTCAGACACCTGCAGAACATAATTTAGTTGTGTTCTAAAAATAGAAACAATCTATTTTAAGTAAGATTTTTTATGATGTCATAACACCAGACCATGTACAGTCTATAGATGTCCTTGACCTTAGCTATACAATATACAGTGCAGACAGGAAGTCCATTTTCCTATATGACCTTCAGAGGTTTAGCCCCCAACATTTTCGTTTATGCTCGTATTTTACACTTTGTACCATGGTAACCTGTTAGACCAGTGCAGCAGCAAAGCTGGTCACTAATACCAAAAAGATGGACAGCAGCAGCACATTTTTCAACTATATTCTATAGTTAACCCTTCTAAATATCTGGGCTGCCTGTTCACCCTTTTCCCCCAAAACGTGCATGGCTTTATGTGTAAGACAACTTGATAAAACAACATAATGACAATAATTCCTACACTCTCTCTCCATATATAAACCCTTGAGACACTTGTTGCATTTGTGGACATTGTAATCAAGATCAGACTGCACAGAATGTGCAGTCTGATCTTAGATCTACACTGTCCTATACCATGTAATATACTCTGGCCATTACAACCTTTGAAATCACAATATTTCAGCTGCTTTTCCACCTTGGAAGGTCATTTTAATTATTTCAGCACTTGGAAATATTTTAGTAGATCTAGATCTAAATCTAGATTACACTTTCAAGTAGATCTACCATTTGACCTACAAAAATATCTGGCTCAAAAATACTTCAAAGGTAGATGCATGAGAATACCCCACACTATTACACGTTGATAAATTACTTCTGAGCTGCAGACATCTGAGAAGATTCAGCAAGTAATATCAAATTTCTAATTGAAAAAAAAATACAGAGACAAATTTTTCTCATGTTCTGAATTTCTGACGGTGTACTACAACATTCTCTCGACATGCATGATCTTTTGCTGTGACTGAAATGTCATGAAAATTTAGATGTGTCTTTCAAAAACTTGAATATACTCCTATAGCAAAAAAGGTGTGGGGAAATACCAAAATACCAGATCTAATTATCTTCAAAATGGTGGCATGGTTTGCCCTTTTCCTGCAGTGTTTGCAAATTCTTATCCAAGCTTGCAATGAGCAGATAGAAAAGCAATAAACACACTGAATATAAAAACAAGGTTATAACATGGTTACTACTGCTTTAGCTTCCATCTTAACCTTCAAAATTGCTTCAAAACCTGAGACACTCCAGTAAAATTAATGTAGAGGTACAATTCGAAAAATAAATCAAAAGCACTTACATCGCTCTCTGTTACTGTAATCATTGTTTAAACCAAGCAAATTAACAAGGAAATAACTTCAAAAACACAATGGCAATCAACTTTGAAATTGCTCTAAATTGTAACAGGAAAACTTCCAAATTGTTCAATGGCACACTTTAAATGTACATGCAGCATACACTCTTTGTGTTCAACATGAGTGAATTCAATATCATGTAACATTGGTGACAAGTTTTCTCCCTTAGATTGTGTTATGTCTGCTGGAGTAATTTCCCTTTAATATCTTGAACACCCTTTCATTGTTAGCCAATTTTTATCCACACACTGCTCAGTAAAACTTAACCCTTAATCATTTACCACACAATCCCAAGTTTTAATGACTCTGAGAAAGAAAGCTTTTGAAAACATTGCGGTAAACAGCATTTTCCTCTTTTCCCACAATGTTCTTTTCTTTTACAGACAAATCCCATTACTTTTGCCACATCTACCATGTCCTTTGGAAATGCTTCCAGTTTGGATCTGTCTACAGTTTTGTCGTGTGGTAAAGGGTTAAGCTGCTAAGCACATCTCAAGGACCTTTGGTGGACAGTGTAGGTCAAGATCAGACCACACAAAACATGCTGTCTGATCTTGGATCTATTGTGTCCAATAGGGAGATATTTGTCCCCCCCCCCAAAAAAAATGGCTTTGAAATAGAAATATTTGGGTTTTTTACTATCAGCTTGAAAAGTTCCATTTAACTTATTTAGAAGTTTAAGGCTTAACTCTTGACAGAACAACAGCATTTCACACTTATATTCAAAGCCTTGGAGATGACAAATGTGGTTCAAATTATCAGATTCATCCTTATTAACCCTTTACTCCATAGATACTCATTTTGATGTATCAACAACAGACAGCTTTTGAAAACATTGTGGGAAAAGGAGAAATTGCTCGTAACGAGCAATTTCTCCTTTTCCCACAATGTTTTCCACTGAATCAGATATTTGTATCCTCATTTGTCCATATTTTTGACATCGTATCTTTATTTGCTGCTGAAATGGAAGAGCCTCAAATTGGCATATCAGGTAAAGGGTTAAAGCTTTCACTTTCAGGGTTCTTAACTTTCATCCCTCTAAATAAGTTAAATAAAACTTTCAAGCCGATTGTAAAAAACCTGAATATTGTTATTTTTGAGAAAACATCTCCTTATCAGACAGGGTAGATCCAAGATCAGACTGCATATTTTGTGCAGTCTGATCTTGATCAACACTGTCTGCAAAAGGTCAGGAAGTCTTGCTTGGCAGCTTAAAGATTAAAACTCAGGTTTGTGTATCAAAGGCTTTTCTTTACCAGATGACAATATTTTAGATTTGTCCAAATTGAAAGCATGTGCAAACAAAATATCAAATACATGTACATCTTAAATGATGGAATTTGTCCCTAAAAGCATAAAAATTTTTAGAAATCCTCATGTGAAAAAGAAAATGCTGATTACCAGCATTTTCTCATTTTCCCATAATATTTTCTGAAGCTTTTTTAAACAGCAAACTTCCCATACAGCACTGTGTTGTGTAAGTGTTGGCCACTGGGTCAAGAAAAATTTTGTTGTTTCAAAATGATGACAAAACATTTTATTTATAACAAATAAACTTCTCCAACATGAATGAAAAGAAAAATACAAAATTTGTCTGATGAAGGATGTACATGAATACTGAACCAAACAATCTGTATTTTAATAACCTGAGGAAAAAGGCTTATGAAAACACAGTGGGAAATGGAGACGATGCTGGTAACCAGCATTTTCTCCGTTTTTCACTGTATTTTCAACCCGATCAAAGACAAATCCCTCTCTTAAAACCACATTTGATTTGTTGTCGGCAAATGCTTTCACTTTGGACAAGTCTGAAATTTTTGTCACCTGGTAAAGAGTTAAATACTTTAAAACAGACTTCTGAATTGTCATTAACTCTTTACAAAATGACAAAATCTAACACTTGTCCAAAGTGAAAACATTGGCTGACAACAAATTCAACATGAATCTGCATTTTCTCCTTTTACCACAATGTTTTCAAAGGCCTCATCCTCAGAGTCACTAGGACTGTTTGGTAAACGGTTAAATTTGATCAATCTAAGTAACCTGTTTGAACTCAATTTACATCTATCACCAGCTGTTGCCCGCTAACCCCTAGAGCAATGAATTAACCAGACTTAATGATTTTAGAAAAAAGGGCCTAAATAGGGACCATTGTTAACCCTTTGGCTGTTAAGCGCAACTCACTGATCTTTTGCAGACATAGTAGATCAAGATCAGACTGCACAAAACATGCAGTCTGATCTTGGATCTACAATATCCCATAAGAAGATATTTTCTCCCTAAATATAACTTGGAAGGAGCCAAATTCATATTGTTTCTAATGACCTGAAAGTTTCATTTAAGTTATTTAGCAGGATAAGGGTTAAGTTTGCCTTTGCAAAGAGTGGAGTGTACATAGATTAACTCTTTACCAAACAACAAAATTTTAGACTGGTCCAAATTGAAAGCACTTGCAGGCAACAAAATAAACGCAACTCAAAAATTGAAATTTGTTTCCAGCAGAGTAGAAAACATTGTGGGAAAAGGAGAAAATGCTGGTTACCAGCATTTTCTCCTTTTCCCACAATGTTTTCAAAAGGCTTCTATCTCAGGGTCGTAAAAACCAGGGATTGTTTGGTAAAGGGTTAAAGCTCAGACTGCACAGGTAATAAAAGTTGTGAAGCAGTCTTTTATCCTTTACCACACAATCCTGTGTTTTAACAATCCTGAGGAACAAGCCCTGTGGGAACAGGAGCAATCTCCTTTTCCTACCATGTTTTCTATCCTTCCTAGAACAAGTTTCATTTTTTTTTGTGTCACACCTGTACTTTCATCTGCAATTCCTGTATCAAATTTGTGTTGTTTGGTACAGAGCTCTGGGATGATGCACCAAAATGTGTTGTCATGAGGTTACGCTTTACCACACAATGGCGACTTTTAACTACCCCGAGGACGAAGCCTTTTGAAAACTTTGCGGGAAAAGGAGAAAATGCTGGTAACCAGCATTTTCTCCTTTTCTCGCAAAGTTTTCTATCCTAAAAAACATTGCGTCACTACAGCCACAATGAAATTGTCGTCTGCAAACGCTTTCAATTTGGACAAGGATAAAATTTTGTCATCTGGTAAAGGGTTAACAAATCTGATGCAGGTTACTTCCATAATGTCCTTGAAAAATATGGACAACACAAATTAATTCTTAACCAAAAGTCAAAGTTTTAGAATTGTCCAAATTCAAAGCATTTGCAGACAACAAAATAACATTGACTCAAAAAATGAAATTTCTTTATTGGTAAGGTAGAAAACATTGTGGGAAAAGGAGAAAATGCTGGTTTCCAGCATTTTCTCCTTTTACCATTATGTTTTCAAAAGCTGTTTCTGAAGGTCATCAAAACTCGGAATTGTGAGGTAAAATGTTGAGGTATTTGAATGTTGTTCTGCACCACTTTCAACATTAGTTCAGTTATATCAAGGGGGCATACCACAAAATTCTATCTCACCAAGGTTAATAGGCTACAGCTTAAAGCATCTTGCCCAAGGATATTCAGGACCTAAAGTGAGCACAGAACCTGAGGCCTCAAAGCTTCGAATCTTTACAACACTTTCCCAGCAAATTCTCCATTTTCCACAATGTTTTCCAAACCAGTTTGCTGCGAAACAAAGAGTCGTTTGAGGGAGATGTAGCAAATACCAACAACAGCTGGAGGTGGAGGGGAGGGGAAAACATGAAATAAGATTAATACATCCTTCATCTAGTAGATTCTAACTGTTTATACCTTCCCAAACTTCTTTGGCTGAAAAAGTATTTTTCCACAAATAAAATAGCAATATCATCTTGTAACATAATTTTAAGGGTCTTCCCTGGACTTCTTTAAGGGGGAAAGGGGGAGACAGGGATTCATTTGAGCCCCTTCCTTTTTCAAATGAATAAATAAAGGCAACATTTACCCTTTATCACACACAATCCATAGTTTTAATGACCTTGAGAAACAAAGCTTCTGAAAACATTGTGGGAAAAGGAGAAAATGCTGGTAACAAGCATTTTCTCCTTTTTCCGCAATGTTTTCAACCTTATCACAGACAAAAATCATCATTTTAGCAACATGTAATTTGTCATCTGCAAATGCTTTCAGTTTGGTTTAGTCCAAGATTTTGCCATTTGGTTAAGAGTTAAGAAAACCTGGATAGATACAGAAGAAAGTTAAAGACATCAGATCATCCCTTCAACAGACCATCTCGACTTTCAATGACCATGAGGAAAAAAGCTTTTGAAAAACATTGTGGGAAAAGGAGAAAATGCTGGTAAACAGCATTTTTGCCTTTCCCCACAATGTTTGTTGCCATTTTAATGGCTAATTTCAGATTTTGATTCATGTTTATATTTCTCATCTGCAAATGCTTTCAATTTGGACCAGTCTAAAATTTTGTCATTTGGTAAAGAGTTACGCTATCACTTTGCTGAGTGAGCACCTACAAGTGGTGAAGCAACGACATGAAACAATGAACTTGGGTGTTATCAGGTGCTATTTCTGTTTGCTTCTAGCAACTGATTTTTTTATAAAATTCATCTTCTTTACTTTAAATCAACCTGTTACCAAACAATCCCTTGCTTTAACATCCCTGATGAAGAGGGCTTTTGAAAACGTGGGAAAAAAAGAAAATGCTTGTAACCAACATTTTCTCCTTTTCCCACAATATTTTCAACCCCTTCAAAGACAAATCCTATCATTTCAGTCACATTTTTGTCGTCTGTAAATGTTTTCAATATAGCCAAGTCTGACAGTTTTGTCATCTGGTAAAGAGTTATTACAGTTCCCGATCACGCAAAATCATATGTGAAACACATATAAATGAAATAAAAACCGTACAAAATGACATTCTATGTGTGAAATCACACACAAATAAAGACGGATGAAGATCAAAAAATATATATATAAGGTGCTTGCATAGAAGTACTCTCTTAAAAGAGGTTTTCATAAATGTAAATCATCGGAAAAATTTTGGATTTCAAGCTTTCTTTTTTTAGAACATTTACATGGTCAGCATACTCTGTCTTTATTGTTGTGATCAAAAATTGCAGACTGGGACCCGTTTGTTTCCAAAAAATATCCATAATAACCTTTCCTTTCTTTAACGCAGTCTATGAAAAAGCCTTTTGTCAACGTCAACGTCTGTAAACTAACATTGGGAATGGCTCGAAAACGCTGTCTTTGGAAGCTTTCGGATTTCAGAATTTGGGTGATGGAAATAAAGTCAGGCCAAATGAAACAACGGAACCTGAGGAGGATAATAGTGCCACAGATGAAAGCAAGGTTATTCAGAAACCAATAGCAAACAAGAGGGCCAAGATGGCCCTGGATCGCTCACCTGAATTTTTGAGAGGACCATAGCCATTTTTTTTTTTTGAGGTATTGAAACTTTCGAAACAAAATCATTATTTTGCCAAGCAATTTTGAAAAGGTCACCTGTAAAAGTCATTTCAAAATCTGTCACCACCCTTACAATCATCACGACAGCAATGATTTTGATGAATCAGAATTCTGCAAATAAATTTTTGGATAGATCACCCAAGGACAATTTCTTGAAGAAGAGCACATGCTCGATAGTGACTAAAAACATAAGTCGAACAAGAGCACCACATGCAGCTGCCAACAATTGGGTGATATTTTCGATGGATAAAAATTTCCATAACAATTTTTGAAAAGGGTCACCCAAGGAATATTTCTGTTAAATTTTTTCAAAATCTAACCAGCCGTTCCAGAGAAGAAGAATTAAGAAATCCCTCTTCATGCCCCTGTAGTGCAAATAGCCCCTACCATCAGAGCTATGTTTCTTGACAGATCACAATTTTGTGAACAATTTTTGAAAAGAGTCACCCAAGGAACATTGCTGTGAAATTATTTCAAAATCTGACCAGCGGTTTCAGGAAAGAAGAATTTTTAAGAATTTTTAAGAATTTCTTCATGGCCATATAGTGCAAGTAGCCCCCATTAACCAGAGCCATGTTTCTTGACGGATCAAAATTTCGCAAACAAGTTTTGAAAAGGGTCACCCAAGGAACATCCCTGTGAAATTATTTCAATATCTGACCAATAGTTTCAGAGAAGAAGAATTTTTAAGAATTTCTTCATTTCTGTATAGTGCAAGTAGCCCCCATTCACCAGAGCCATGTTTCTTGACGGATCAAAATTTCACGAACAAATTTTGAAAAGGGTCACCCAAGGAACATCTCTGTGAAATTATTTTAAAATCTGACCAACGGTTTCAGAGAAGAAGAATTTTTAAGAATTTCTTCATTTCTGTATAGTGCAAGTAGCCCCCATTCACCAGAGCCATGTTTCTTGACGGATCAAAATTTCGCGAACAAATTTTGAAAAGGGTCACCCAAGGAACATCTCTGTGAAATTATTTTAAAATCTGACCAGCGGTTTCAGAGGAGGAGATTTTTAAAGAATTTCATAAAAAATTCTATTTGGTTGCCATGGCAACCAGAGTTTTTGATGGAACCAAATTCTGTGAACAAATTTTAAAGAGGACCTCCAAAGGAACATTCCAGCCAAGTTTGGTCCAAATTGGCCCAGCGGTTTAGGAGGAGTTTATTTTTAAAGAATTGAATCTGATGGCCAGTAGAATTACCATTTCAGTGTCAGTTTCAGACACTTATTAGCTTTCACTTTTTGTTTTACAGAGAGATTTATGTAAATAAACTGTTTAAAGTAATCATCAAAGCCAAAAAGACAGTTTGAAATGCCTTTGATCGGACAATATCAAACCGACTTTTATTGTGTCATGGGTTTCCGCATGTATAATACATAGACATGACTTGTTGCCTGTAGATTCTCTAGTGCTTCAGTTTTGGAGACATTTCTTTCTAACTTGTACCAATTGGCGCCACTGGCGATCGACAACAGGAGCCATGAAACCTGTGCGTGCCTGCCAGTTTCACTTCATATTTCTGTGCATGATATTTCAATTAAAAGCGTGAATTACGCACATATGTACGTGACTTGGAACCATGAGGCTGAAATTTACCCAAGAACAGGGCTGAGGTCGTATCCGCAGACTACAGAAACATTCTACAAACATGACAGTAACGGTCATACTAAAATATGCCCTACAGGAAAATTTGCCGTACAGCGCCCTACATTTAATTTATCGCCCTACAAGTATATGGACTGTGTTGGTCAGAATTAATTAATTACTATTTCTACGAATTACAGACGTGGATTATGCAAAAATTTTAGTAAACAGAGCATTTGAGGATCGTCGTTCATATAAAAACGGCATTTTCTTATTATGTATGGCTCTGATTTCACTTGCCCATGGACAAGCGCTCTAGAAAAATCTACTTGTCTGCCGGCAAATAGTACCAAGTCAGACAAGTCGGGCATAGGAATTCCGCAACCCTGATAAGGGTTAAAATTTTTTACCTTGACCTTGGACATATAACCCACAGAAGATCGGTATCAATGACAGGTACCTACATACCAAACATGAGCATTGTAAGTGAAAGGATTTGGAAGATATATGGAAATGTTAAGTTTTTTGGTTAAGTTTTGAGGATAAGGTGCATGATAAGGGTTAAAATTTTGTCCCTGACCTTGGACATATTACCCGCAGAAGATCGGTATCGATGACAGGTACCTAAATACCAAACATGAGCATTGTAAGTGAAAGACTTTTGAAGATTTCAGTGAAATTTCTAAGTCCAAAGCGTGTAATTTCGTCAAAAATCAGTGGACCGGAACGAAACTTGAACTTGATCTGTAACTCATGGTGGTTCACTTACACACCGAAAATCAGCTCAATATCTCCCAGCGTGTAGAAGAAAAATCCGGAAAACTGTTTTTTCGGTGAAAATTTCCAAGTCCAAGGCCCGTCATTTCGTCAAAAATCAGTGGACTGGAACTAAAGTCAACCTTGATTTGTAACTCATGGTGGTTGACTTGCACACCGAAAATCAGCTCAATATCTGCCAGTGTTTAGAAAAAACAGTTTTCCAGTGAAAATTTCTAAGTCCAAGGCCCGTAATTCCGCCAAAATTCAGTAGACTAGCACTAAACTCAAACTTGATCTGTAACTCATGGTGGTTGATTTGCACACCAAAAATCAGCTCAATATCTACCAGCGTTTAGAAAAAAGTCCAGAAAACTGTTTTTTCGGTGAAATTTTCTAAGTCAAAGGCCCGTAAATTCGTCAAAAATCAGTGGACTGGAACAGAACTCGAAATTGATCTGTAAGTTATGGTGGTTGACTTACACACAAAAAATCAGCTCAATATCTGCCAACGTTTAGAAAAAAAGTCCGGAAAACTGATTTGCCGGCGGACTGACGGACAGACAGACGGAGTGCAAACCTAAAGTTCCCTTTCGGCTTCGCCGGTAGGGGACTAATAATGAATGATTAAAAGTTCTCTCTAGTAGATCTCTCCAAACAGAAATTTAAGTTTATGACTTACATTCACTTTGTCTCCTGTAACTGCTTTTGATTTGGACAATCCTAAAATTTTGTGGTTTGGTAGAGTTAAATGTATAGAAAAATGACAATAAATGGTGTTGCCAATCATACTTACAGTGGATGACGAATTACTGCCTATGCTCGAACCCGAGCCAGCAGACTGTGCTAGCAACTGAGCCATTCTGTAACGAGAAAAAAGGTAAAATGTAAAATAGCCCTTAACCAGACAACAAAATGGTTAATATGGTGTCGGGTTTAATGTCGCTTTCAGTTATCGGTATATGGTGGCTACCATTGCACCTATCCATGCTTTCTTGGATTTTCTTTAACCAGTTCTTTGCAAAATATTCTTCCCAAACCACTGGCTGCTTTGTCACATAACCATTACGGAAACAGTAAGCAGCAGTGAGAGTGGATTCTGTCGCAATGACTATCATTAATCCTCAGAAAGAAATTGGCCAAGCTGGGGATACAAACCAGCTACCTCCTGTTTTCAAGTCTTGTAGGGGTCCTGCTAGCTAAGAGGTACAGTATGGGAATAGTGACCTGGGGCCTCACGGGATTCACTAGGTTTTTCTTGGGAATGTCCTTGGGCAAGACACTTCAGAACCCCAGCCTTGTACTGGTAGTGCCCAGGATATACATGAATAATTCTATGAGATGTCGCCATGATATGACTGAAATAATGGTAAAAGCGGCGTAAAACACCATTTAATCAATCATAGTCTCAAGTCCTGTACGCTACCAAATGTGCTGATCGGGACTCGGCCCAGACTAGAAAAATTTTAGACTTGCTTATATAAATACATTGATAAATGGCACATTAAATATACCATAACTGCCCACTCAGGTAGCTCAGTGGTTAGCATATTGGACTTGTGACCTGGTGGTTGTGGCAAACTTTCTTTTTGGTGATTTTTTGCCTCTCACCTCTGATGCATGTCACAAAGTAGTCAGTGACTTGGAGAGAAAGTTGTGTCAGTACTGGTGTGAGAAAGCCAGGAAACACATGCGTAGCTGCACTGACTGCCATGATATGACCTTAGCTGTTAAAACGGCTTTAAACTCAAATTCAATCAATCCAATTCAATCAATGTACTTAACTCTTTACCAAATGACAAAATCTTAGACTAGTCCAAATTGAAAGTATTTGCAGATGACAAAATAAACGTGACTCAAAAATTGAAACTTGACGTTGGAAGAGTAGAAAACATTGTGGAAAAAGGAGAAAATGTTGGTTACCAGCATTTTCTCCTTTTCCCACAGTGTTTTCAGAAGGCTTCTTCCTCAGGGTCATTAAAATCAGGGATTGTGTGGTAAAGGGTTAACTTTACCAGATGACTAAATTTTAGACTCCTCCAAATTCAAAGCATTTGCAGATGAAAAATTGAATGTTACACAAACAATGGGATTTTAATAAACCATTTCGGAAAATGAGAAAGGCTGGTTACAAGAAATTTTGGTACCGGGTGAAGTCTTACCAGATGAACAATTGTTAAGCTAGTCAAAACTGAAAGCAATAGCAGAAATAAAGGTGGCTAAAATGATTCAAATTGAAATTGAAAAATATTGGGGGGGAAAGGAAAACATGCTGGTTACAAGCATTATCCCCCATTCCACATTGTTTCAAATGCCTCTTCAAGATAATTAGTTGGTTGGTTGTTGGGTGTTTAACGCCGTTTTCAACATTATTTCAGTTAAGTTACGGCGGCCAGTGCACCTATCCATGCTTTCCTGGAGTTTCTTTTACCAGTACTCCCCACAACATTCTTTCCAAGCCACTGGCTGCTTTCCCACACAAACATCATCGAAACAATGGTCAGTGGTGAGAGAGGAATTAATCCTGTTGCAATGACTATCATCATTTGTCGGTAAGAAATTGGCTGAGTCGGGAATAGAACCAGCAACCCCCCTGTTCTCCAGTTCTGTACGCTACCGACTGAGCTACCGGGGCTTGGCATGAAAACTGAAAGCATTAGCAGAAAAGAAAAGCGGCTAAAATGATTGAAATAGTTAAAAGCAATGGGAGAAAGTAGAACATGCTGGTTATCAGCATTTTCCCCCTTTTCCACCTTGTTTCAAATGCCTCTTCAGGATAAACAAAATACAAGATCATTAAGTAAAGGGTAAAGATCTGCATTGTGGTAACTGTTAGGTAATTCAAACAAAAAACTAAAAATAATGTATGTAAAACAATGAGTTATTATGCACAGTAACCCTTTACCACACAATCACGACTTCTAACAATGCTCAGAAAGTACACTTTCAGAAACAATGCGGGAAAAGGAGAAAATGCTGGTAACTAGCATTTTCTCCTTTTCCCGCAATGTTTTTTAATAAACTCTTTGTCACACAGCAACAGGTTAGACTTGGCTAAATTAACCCTTATCCTACTAAATAACCAACATGAAAATTTCAAACCGATAGTAAAAACCTAAATTTTGCTATTTTAGAGGTAGTTTTGGGAGAAAGATGTCTTCTTATCAAACAGTGTAGATCAAAGATCAGACTGCACGTTTTGTGCAGTCTGATCTGAATCTACACTGTCCGCAAAAGGTCAGTGAGTTGCCCTTAGCAGCCTAGGGGTTGAAAGCATTTGCGGACACCACAATGCTATCAAAAGCCTCTTTCATCAGGGCTGTTAAAGACGGGTTTTGTTTGGTAAAGGATTTATTGATTGTTAGGTGTTTAACACCGCATTCAACAGTGTACCTATCCATTTTTTAAAGGAGTTTCTATATACCAGTGCACAATTTTCTTCCCAATCTACTGGCTGCTTTTCCACATGAGAATCCTAGAAACAATCGTCAGTGATGAGAGAGAAAAGAACTCTGTTCCAATAACTATAATCAGTCCTCGGAAAGAAATTGGCCAAACTGGGGATTCAAACCAGCAACCCCTAATTTCAACTCCTGTACATTACTAAGCAACTAGGCTCGGCATTATACAGGGTAAAAGGAAAATTAATGCTCATGAATTTAATTAATATGTTGACGCTTTAACTGAAATATCCCACATTATTTCAACACTGAGGAAGAAGGAATTTGAAAACATTGTGGAAAAAGGAGAAAATGCTGGAAACCAGCAATTTTTCATCTTTCAACTACATTTTTAACCCTTTCAAAGACAACCCCCATCATTTGAGCAACATGTAATTTGTTATTTGAAACTGCTTTGAGTTTGGACAAGTGTAAAATTCTGTCATCTGGTAAACTGTTAACTCTTTACCAAACGACAAAAATTTTTGACATGTCCAAATTGAAAGCATTTGCTGATGATAAATGAAAGGTGGCTCAAATGATGAAAGTAGTCCTTGAAAGGGTAGAAAACATTGTAGGCAAAGGAGAAAATGCTGGTTGCCAGCATTTTCTCCTTTTCCAACAATGTTTTCAAAAGCCTTCTCTCTCAGGGTTGTTAAAACTCTGGGTTGTGTGGTGTGGTACAGTCTTCACTAAACAGAAAAAACTCAGATTTGTTCACATTCAAAGCATGGAAAGCAATGGCACAAATGATGGAATTTGTCTTTAACACTTTACCATGCAATTCTGAGATTCAATGACCCTGAGGAAGAAGGTAACTGGAAACATTGTGGGAAAAGAAGAAAATACTAGTCTATGGGGGATGTTTGATAAAGGGTTCAGAGGCAATTTCTCCTTTCCTTATAAATGATTTCAAAGCTCGCTATTGTAAGGGTTGTGAAATCATAGAACCATTTTAACTCTTTACCAGACAACAAAATCTTAGTCTCGTCTAAATTGAAAACATCTGCAGACAACAAGTACACTGTGGCTCAAATAACTGGAAAGTGGAAATGTATTTGAAAGAGTAGTAAGCATTGTAGGAAAATGATAAAACACTGCTCAACAGCATTTCTCTTTTTTCCCCACAATGTTTTTGAACTTTAGCCTTTTTTCTAAAGGTCTTTAACCCTTTACCAGACAATCCCGGGTTTTCACGACCCTGAGAAAGAAGCCTTCTGAAAACATTGTGGGAAAAGGAGAAAATGCTGGTAACCAGCATTTTCTCCTTTTCTCACAATGTTTTCTACCCTTCCCAAAACAAATTTCAATTTCTGAGTCACATTAATTTTGTTGTCTGCAAATGCTTCGAATTTGGACTAGTCTAAAATAATGTCGTTTGGTAAAGAGTTAAAATATGGTACTGTTTGGTAAAGGGTTAAATACTGATGAAGGGAGAACACCATGAGCATTACATACACAAATAGCATACCATCATTTTTTCCCTTTCCAACTAAGTTGTCAAAGGCATTCTTGCACAGGGTCATAAAAATCAGTGTACAAAATAACAGATTTTGTACTTGTCCAAATTGAATGGGGTGCAAATAACTGTATTTGTCTTTGAAAGGGCAGAAAACATTGTAGGAAACGGAGAAAATATTAGTAATCAGCCTTTTCTCCTTTTCCCACAATGCTTTAAAAAGGCTTTTACCCCAAGGTGGTTAAAATGTGGGATTTTGTGGTAAAGGGTTAAAATAATTGATGCTAATTTATAATATTCTTTTCAACATAAATCTAGCAGTAACAACTGCCAGTACATTGAAATTTAACTCTTTACCAAACAATCCTGGGTTGAAGAAGTCAATTCAAAAGATTGTAGGCAAAAATGCTGGTAATTTTCTTTCTTTCTCTCACTGTGTTTTTTTTATGATACTATTTGACAACTGTCACTGTTTAAGCCACTTTAAGATCGTTGTCTGTAAGTACTTTCTGTTAGGAGAAGTTAAAATTTTGTCATCTAGTACAGAATGAAAGACCAGTGACAATTTTCTGGTAAAAGTATTTAAAGATTTATTTATCATAATTCTTTTTCAAAATCATCTTACTGTTTTTTTTTTTTTCAAACCCTTTACTACACCATCTTGAGTTTTAATGACCCCAAGGAAAAAGGACTTTTGAAAGCATTCTGGTTATCACCATTTTATCCTTTGGCCTTTCCTACCATGTTTTCTAGCTTACCAAACAGAAACTGTAGTTTTTGAATCACATATAATTTGTTGTCTGCAAATTCAATTTGGACAGGTCTAAAATTTTGTCATTTGGAGTTAATTTATGTCTTTTTTTCCTTTACTCAAACTTTTTTTTTGTTTTCTCAAGGCTAAATATAATGGGAGCATTTCTGGATTATAAACTCTTTCCATACTATAGATGACACAAGAAGCTTTTGTGGACAGTGTAAATCAAGATCAGACTGCAAAGAACATGTAGTCTGATCTCTGGTCTACACTCTCCACTGCTATATTTTATATATGTATTTTTAGCCTTTGAGAAAATACAATTTATTTATTCAGTAGTGAAAGAGTTAAATCATCTGACCCTATCATCATTTAACCCTAAAACTGTTGTTCAACCCTTGAAGTGCTTAATAAACCCTAACACATTTTCAGTCTAGAAATGAGACCAAAGTAATTGCAGTTTCAAGGCTTCTTTTGTCTATAATGCTTCAGCAGGCAGTGTCAATCCAGGGATCGTATATACACGTATATAAGATCCCTGGTCAATCTGAGATCAGAATGCATGATTTGTGCAGTCTGATCATGATCTACACTTGCTGCAAAGGCAACTATAATCATGAAAGTTGCTTTAACCCTTTACCACACAATACCGACTTTTAACGACTCTGAGAAAGAAGCCTTTTGAAAACATTGTGGGAAAAGGAGAAAATGTTGGTAACCAGCATTTTCTTCTTTTCCCACAATATTTTCTACCCATCCCAAAACAAATTTAAATTTTAGAGTCACATTTATTTTGTCGTCTGCAATTGCCTTCCATTTGGACCAGTCTAAAATTTTGTCGTTTGGTAAAGAATTAAGGGTTAAGCTGATGATGCATTCAAGGTTAGTAGAGATCAAAGATCTGACAACACAGAACTTGCATTCTATTCTCATATCTACACAGCTGTTCTGGGATATTATAGCAAAACAAAAAACATTTTACAAAAAAGTATTACGACCTTTCTACATTTTTTTCACATGGCTAAAACATTATTTGTTTTGCAGTGTAAAGATTAAGTTTATTAAAAGGATTAATGCTGTAGCCTGTGGGTATAATCATTAGAATCTAAATGAGATGTCTAATGAATGGCTATAACACATTAACCCTTTACCATACAATCCCCACATTTTACAACCATGACCGCTTTTAAACACTGTGTTTTCTAAATGTTTTCTATCCTTCCAATAACAAATTTCAATCTTTGAGTTACATTTATTGATCATGTCGTCTGCAATTAGTATCAATTTGGACATTTCCAAATATTGTTCATTGACATTTGGTAAAGGGTAAAATTTTAACCGTTTTATGAAAGTGTAAAGTTTTTATCTAACTCTTTGGCAGACAACAAAATGATCATTAGAATCTTTCACATTAACCCATTTATCAAATAACACAATTAAGACTTGTCCAAGTTGAACATTTGCAGACAACAAATATTTGTGACTCAAAATAGAAATACACCCAGGGTATCATACGAAACATTGTGGGAACAGAAGAAAAAGCTAATTACCAGCATTTTCTCATTTTTCCAAAATGTTTTCAAAAGGCTTTTTCCTATGGGTCCTTAAAACTCAGGATTGTGTGGTAAACGGTTAAAGGCATTCATAGACATTCTACTTGGGTCTACACCGTGTCTCTCAATCCTAGCAATAACATTATTTTGCAACAGATACCTGAGATTCAGTCCCTCTCCTCCCTAGCTAGGTGTCTAGACTTAGCTTTAACCCTTTACCACACAATCCCAACTATTTACAACCATGCAAGGGAAGGGATTTGAAAACATCGTGGGGAAAGGAGAAAATACAGCTTTAAAAAGGGTAGATAGCACTTTGGAATATGGAAAACTAGCATTTTCTCCTTTTCTCACTATGTTTTAAAAGCTTTCTTCCTATAGTTTATTAGAAAATAAATATGGGATTGACTTGCAAGGTAAAGCCTTTTGGCATGTTTCAAAATCTGCACCATAACAGAGGGTTGCACATAAATTATAAACGGTCTAGGAAACAAAAACTAAATTAATAGTTAGTCTCTTTTTTCTTCTCTCCTTTCTGAAAAAAAAAACAGGAAAAAATTTGAAAATGTTTTGGATCAACAAAGTAAACGCGAAAAACATGTTTACGAAACGCGTAAGTATCGTTACGCTTATCACATAATAAAGGTATAACATATTGCTGACAACTTGACATGTGTCCCGTGCCGTTGCTATGGCATTTGATAACGCTTCTTTATGTACGAATATGTACGAAACCGCTCGAGTGTAAAAGGCATCGGAATAAATACGGAAACAGACACTTCATCTGTTTTCAAGAAATGCAATTATATTTTGCACGATATTTTAGCTAATGACAAAGGCATACCTAAAACGGTATACGTTTCCAAAATAGCTAGCTGCAGTTGACGTTTAATTGCTTTATTTCAACAGCTGTAGCCCTCTTGAAGATACTTATCGAGCTCAGCTTGGGACCAGCGCGTTCGTTTTACATGTTGTTTAAAAGTCAGAACTCGTAAACGAGAACCAGCAATGTCATACTGTAGGACGCGTAAGCACATTTCTTATCGAAATAAAGTAGTTCAAACTTTAAAAAGAAACAATCAAATAGCGATTGTTATAGCAGAATAAACACATAAATATGCGGTAGTATTGAATAGAATGAGAATGATAAAGTGCACCATATTAATTCAATTATCTTTCGACAGGCAACTCTGATCTACTTTTCGACGTATGAAATTTAAAAGGGGCACGGCTCAGTGACCTTGACTTTAAATGCAAAATGAAAGTAAGCTAGCCAAGACAAACTGATTTTTTTTTCGAAAAAAAAAAAGCCATTAAACTCTAAATATCTAGTAACTTTGATCCCTTTCAATATTTTATGAACTGGGCCCATATATAAAAGCTCGATGATAAGCAAGCAATCAGTAGATCTTGGTACAGGAAAGGCATACCATATTATAAGGGAAATAACTCTTACAGTATATTCTATCTATATAGATCAGTTATTTACCTTCTTCTGTGTCTCCCTTAATCGCGCGAAATTTCAAAGTTGACTACTAGCATGTTATTTTTTAATCCAATAAAATTTTATGATCTCGCCACTTTCGACAGGTGTCATACTGTGGCGTTGGAATGTTAGTCAACACTTTACAGACAGCATGTGTGTACCGGTGATGAATTCTTGCATACTTCATAGGAGAGACGAAAGCTTCCAGCCCACGAGGTCCTTTTCCCTTCACCTCGAACACTTTAAAACCAACCGTTCAAAATGCAAAATTTCAAGATATACGGTATCAACACCCTCATTCGTCTGGTAAATTGTTAAAGAGCAGTTCTCGTGTTTTTCGAGGTTTTTTTTTGCATACTTTGGAGGCAAACGCCAAATCTATAAATTCACTATGATAGACTTGGCATATGGTAGATCTATCGCGTGAAATCATTTTCTAAGTTGGCCAAACCACAGGTTCCAGTTCTAGTTACCGTTCCTTTCGTAGGATTTGACAAGTCCCATTATATATACTGAACCAAAAAAGAAACTTCCCCTGTGTTTAAGTGCAGATATACACAAATATGAAAATCAGGATTAAACTAGATTTATATGCATTGAAAGAGTATTTTATTGCGACTTTGTGTGAAAAACATTATTGCTGAGGGTTTATCCAAAAGTAGTGAAATGGTAGTTAAAATGCGGAAGGGGTCGCTCACCAAAATCACAAATTAATAACGGGTATGACCACCTTCAGCATGAAGGACTGCCTGGCATCGTTGGCGCATAGAACGGATAAGTGTATTGATTTCGGCTTGTGGAATGTTGTTCCATTCCTGAATTAAGGCTTGTCTTAGCTGAATGACGTTTGACGGTGGAATAGGGCGACGTCTAACACGCTGGTCCAAATTATCCAAAGGTGTTCAATGGGATTCAGATCAGGGCTTTTGGCAGGCCAGTCATTAATAAATGCAATGTTATTCGCCCTGAGGAAATTCACATTGTCCCTAGCTGTATGGCTTGTGGCATTATCATGCTGAAAAAGAGTGATATTGGCATTATTTTGAAAGAGTGGGATAACGCCTCGCAAGAATTTCATCTCGGTAGCGTTGGGCATTCAAATTCCCTTCGATAACGACGAGATTAGTGCGAAAGCCATGTGCAATGCCCGCCCAGACCAAGACAGAACCCCCACCCCCAAAACGATCTCGTTCAAGTACGCAACAGTCGGCGTAACGTTCATTTATCCTACGGTATACTCGAACCCTGCCATCACCTCGATGAATGGAAAACCTGGACTCGTCAGAGAAAAGAACGCTATTCCATTGTTGTCTAAGCCAGCGTTGGTGTGTACGTGCCCAATTAACACGATTTACGCGGTGATGTGGCGTCAAAACACAACCAACGTATGGACGACGTGCACGTAGCCCACCCTCGCGCAAGCGATTGCGCACAGTTTGGGCAGATATACGGTTGTTATGTGTACCAGGGGTGTTAGCAGCAGTGGCTGTGGCAGTTTGGAAGCGATTGAGCAGGTGGGTGTTCCGAATATAGCGGTCTTGGCTGCGCGTCGTGACGCGAGGACGTCCACTACGTGGTCGATCTTCCGTACGCCCTGTTGCTTGAAAACGTTGCCTAAGGTGTCGGGTGAACGATTATGTGTCCGATAAAACAAATTTTAACTCGATTGAAAGCATTTTGCAGAAGAAACCCGCTGAAAGCGCTTTTCACGTGCATGCACGGACCAGTATAATTCGTGTATATTTTTTTGAAACCTTTCAGTCTAATTTTATAGACTTTCATGTCAATAAGAAAAAGACGTTGAAAAAAATTAAATTCTTTGTAGTTTTCTTTATTTTTGACATGCC